>CM059561.1:13650993-14863806 GCA_030386875.1 Morinoia aosen
ATAAACAATTAATTCGTAAATCTCAAACTGCACCTGGGTAGGCGATATATGGCGGTAGGCCTCACGCTGTAGTAGCACTGACACACGCACGCACACGCACCCACCTCGCAAGGAAGGACTCCCTGAAGCGTCCGTAGCCTTCGACCCCCGCACCTTCATCCTCCTCCTGCGCCTTGCCCCTCGTGCTGACCCTCCTGGGGCGGCTGCTGCGCCTCGAGCGCCTCCTGCTGAGGGCCTGGTCCTCTGGGGGGGTCCTGCAGGGGGCACCCAGGATATTCAAACCACACAAGACGCACCAGAAAAGCTTCGGCCACGACACTACTACTTCTTCTCTGCCCAGCGCTCAGCTGCCGTGTCTCAAATTAAATCAATACTTTGACCGCAGTTGGTTAAACTGAAGTTCAATATTCAACTCAAATTTGAAGTCAATTTTAGTGAGCAATTTCGAAATCGCAAACTTTAACTGGATCATGCCTTCATTTAGCTTTAAGTATTTTCGAAAATTGATCTCGTGACTGCTGATCGGTCAGCAGCATTATGAAAATCCCCTGCGTGGCCACCGCTGGCGCACGTTGCGGTCAAAGTGTTAAATTATTGAGCTTGTCTTCATTATGCCGGGGTGATGCGTGAGCGGCGCTGTTTCAGACGGTGCTTCTTTAATGCAGTCTTCCGCTACACATCTATGATGCGTTTCCAGATTAGATGAGTTAGTTAGAACTTCCCTAATCGCAACAACAGCGTTCCAAAGGAGGAACCATTTAGGATAGAGTTAAGGGAGCGCGGAATCAATGCACAAGGTGTGTTCCCAAACAAGATCCCCTGCGCTCAGAAGCGGCAAGTTAAGAAGGTGGGCTGTGAAACAAGATAAAAATCGAAGAAGAAAGTTAGAGGTGCTGAAAAATAAAACAACAGTGAACCAAAAAAAATATAGCCCTTGAGAAATAAAATAAAAAACATTTAATTTCTAGAATCGAAGGCGTATCCAGCTCTCAGCCTGGGACCTCCCATTTTCCCCCTGGGAGTCGGGCATGTACAGGCAGAGGCAGGATTGAACTTGTGTCATCCAGTGTCTATTTACGAGAAATAATGTTGTAAGATCGGTATCCTCCCAGATGCACAGAATGTTCGGGCAGAGCAGCAATCAAGGAAACTTGCCGACGCTCGCATAAAAATCGTTTTTAGATCGCTTCACGAGATGGAGCAGAAGGACTGGTACGCCTTCTTTTATTAATATTTATTTGAACAAATATCACCGTCACCCCCCGCCCTCCCAGCCAGCATGCTGCAAGAATGTATCAAAGTCCTACAATACTTCTCATAGTTTTACCGTCACCGCCCGCCCTCCCACTATGGCAGCCAGCCAGTATGCTGCAAGAATGTATCAAAGTCCTACAATACTTCTCATAGTTTTCATGATGAGGTGAATGGTTCAAATCTCTACCTTCGATACACTAAAATCCTCACTATTCTATGCTCCGAAATTTAAACTATTTTAAGAACTAAAATCTATATAAAGCTAAGCACTATTATCTCCATTATTCCAAGCACAATAATCTCCATTATTCCAAGCACTATAATCTCCATTATTCAAAGCACTATAATCTCCATTATTCCAAGCACTACAACCTCCGTTATTCCAAGCACTGTATTTCCATTATTCCAAGCACAATAATCTCCATTATTCCAAGCACTATAATCTCCATTATTCAAAGCACTATAATCTCCCTTATTCGAAGCACTACAAACTCCGTTATTCCTAGCAATATAATCTCCATTATTCCAAGCACTGTATTTCCATTAAAAAACAAAAACAAACAAAACCGTTTATTTCCAAGTTGTCACATGAGATACATATGCCAACATATTGGCTTTTAAAAGTTCCTTAATATAAGACGTCCTAAAACAAAAGATCCATACGAGGAGTATTAATTGACAAACCATCCGAGGTGTAAAAATAGATAAGCCATACGAGGCATAATAATCGACAAACTATATGAGGTGTGCTAATAGATAAACTATACGAGGTGTACAAATAGATAGACCATACGAGGCATATTAATAGACATAATATACGAGGCGTACTATAATAGACAAACCACACGTGGTGTGCTAATAGTCTAACAAAGTTCCATACGAGGAATACTAATTGACAAACCATACGAGGTGTACAAATAGATAAGCCGTACGAGGCATAATAATAGACAAACTATACGAGATGTAATATTAGACAATACTATCATAGGTGTACAGATAGATAGACCATACGAGGCATATTAATAGAAAAAATATACGAGGCGTACTAATAGACAAACCATACGGGTCGTGCTAATAGTTTAACTCTGTCAAGGGTAGTTGAATGAGAAATGAGAAATATTATCTCTTGGATATTTTATATTCCAAGAGATTCCGGTACAGCGCTTCTTGCCTTTTTCCTACTTCGATAATTTCAAGCACAATAATCTCCATTATTCCAAGCACTATAACCACCATTATTCCAAGCACCATGATATCCATTATTGTATGCACTATAATCTCCGTTATTCTAAGCACCCAAAACTCCGCCATCCAAACTTCAGGCCGCGCCCTCAACCAAAGAAGATCAGTCACACACAACTCTGTGTTAGGGCATCACGGCCGCCACGCCCACTTGTGTGCTCCTCACTACACACAGCACACATCTCACGACACAGGCACACACACAGAACACATCTCACGACACAGACACACACAGAACACATCTCACGACACAGGCACACACACACACATGCACACACACACAGAACACATCTCCCACCCAGGGCCGGCAGCAGGGGAGCACATTAGGGCGCAGTCGGTGCCCCGGTAGCGCAGGTGGAGGTAGGCCTCCACGCGGATGCTGGCGGCCGGGAAGCCCTCGCTCTGCAGCTTCTCCCTCACCTCCTCCTCCAGCGCCCGCAGCCGCTCGCGGAGGTGCGGGAAGTTGGCTGCACAATGAGCAACGACGTACATAGGGCTGTATACATTACAAAATAGACGACGTACATACATGTATAGTCCTATGACTATACACATTACAAAATAGACGACATACATAGAACTGTACACATTACAAAATAGACGACATACATAGAACTGTACACATTACAAAATAGACGACATACATAGAACTGTACACATTACAAAATAGACGACATACATAGAACTGTACACATTACAAAATAGACGACATACATAGAACTGTACACATTACAAAATAGACGACACACATAGAACTGTACACATTACAAAATAGACGACATACATAGAACTGTACACATTACAAAATAGACGACACACATAGAACTGTACACATTACAAAATAGACGACATACATAGAACTGTACACATTACAAATTATTATTATTATTATTGTAATTGTTTAACCACCGTTACCACTAACAAGTGATCCGCACAGTGAGTCGCAGTAACATATTACATTTCAAGCACAATTCAAACTAAAATTATAAATGGCATCACTATCTATTTGCCTGTCTTTATAATTTAGAACTCATGGGAAATTAGATTACATAGAATAAGTCAGCTTCTTGGAGAAACCTATAGAGGCCTCCCCCCAATTCAACCGGGCCCGAGTCTCCCAGCAACTCGCTCATCACCACCTCGCTCTGACCGAAGTAACGGCGTCTTAGTGCAGCATATCGTTGGCACTCGGTGAGAATGTGTTTTACACTCACAGTAACTTGACACTGGAGACATTGCGGCGGCGCAGTCCCGTTCATCAAATACTCATGCGTTAGAAGTGTATGTCCAATACGGAGGCGACACAGCTTTATCTCCCACTCCCGGTTGGTCCAGCAGCTTGTTCGGAGGGGTTGCGTCGTGTCCTTAATTTCTCGGAGTTTGTTCTCAGTCACTTCACGCCAGTCATGATTCAAATTTTGATGGACGAGTCTTTTAAAGGCACATGCGAAGTCTCCGCGAGGCATTCCTTTGCGTATCTGGCGCTCTCGTTGGGTGGCAGACTGTGCAGCCTCGTCAGCTCTCTCGTTTCCCGCCACACCCACATGGCTAGGCACCCAGCACAATGTATAATGTTTTCCGATCTCAGTCATCAGCGTTAGGATCTGCGTTATTATAGGATGGGTGTTGCAGGGTTTTATCATACTTTGCAGGGCGCTACGACAGTCTGAGACGATTGTGATCATACTCGTATCCACCGCTCGAGATGCGCGCACCGCGGACAGTATTGCACACAACTCGGCTGTGAACACCGAAGCCACTGAAGGGAGTTTGACCGCTAGTATGTTTAACCCATGGACGGCTGCATATGCCGTGCCATGTTCAGTTCTAGATCCATCGGTAAAGAAGACAGCTGTTTCAGAGTGACGTACGAAGTGATCGAGGAATAGGGCTCTGGATGGGGCTGCACCAAGCAGTCGTTTATGCAGGTCAGCCAGTTCACTGCACACAGCTATCGGGGGAGAGACCCACGGCGCAATGGGGGAGACGCTTTCCGGAGCCACGCACTCCAGTGAGATGTCATAGTTTCTTAGTATCGTTTGCAGGCGAAGATAAAATGGTTTGGGGCTTCTTTCGTTTGCATGCAGGCGTCCCGAAGCACAGCGAATTTTTGAGAGAATTTGTTGAGCAGGATCAGAGAGCAGTCTAAGGTAATAGTTTACGATCTTTATTTCCAGGTAATACGCTAAAGGTTTTATTCCGGTTTCTGCATGGAGAGATAAGATAGGTGAACTTTTGAACGCACCAGTAGCTACCCGAAGGGCAGAATTCTGCACAGTGTGCAATGATTTCATTAGGGTAGCACATGCAGAGCTATAAGCTTCTGAGCCATAGTCCAATTTTGGCTTTAGTAGACCCATATAAAGACGGAGCAAGGTTTGCCGATCTGCTCCATACTGGGTATGGGATATGATACACATTACAAAATAGACGACACACATAGAACTGTACACATTACAAAATAGACGACATACATAGAACTGTACACATTACAAAATAGACGACATACATAGAACTGTACACATTACAAAATAGACGACATACATAGAACTGTACACATTACAAAATAGACAACATACACAGAACTGTACACATTACAAAATAGACGACATACATAGAACTGTACACATTACAAAATAGACGACATACATAGAACTGTACACATTACAAAATAGACGACACACATAGAACTGTACACATTACAAAATAGACGACATGCATAGAACTGTACACATTACAAAATAGACGACACACATAGAACTGTACACATTACAAAATAGACGACACACATAGAACTGTACACATTACGAAATAGACGACATACATAGAACTGTACACATTACAAAATAGACGACACACATAGAACTGTACACATTACAAAATAGACGACGTACATAGAACTGTACACATTACAAAATAGACGACATACATAGAACTGTACACATTACAAAATAGACGACACACATAGAACTGTACACATTACAAAATAGACGACACACATAGAACTGTACACATTACAAAATAGACGACACACATAGAACTGTACACATTACAAAATAGACGACATACATAGAACTGTACACATTACAAAATAGGCGACATACATAGAACTGTACACATTACAAAATAGACGACATGCATAGAACTGTACACATTACAAAATAGACGACATGCATAGAACTGTACACATTACAAAATAGACGACATACATAGAACTGTACACATTACAAAATAGACGACATACATAGAACTGTACACATTACAAAATAGACGACACACATAGAACTGTACACATTACAAAATAGACGACACACATAGAACTGTACACATTACAAAATAGACGACACACATAGAACTGTACACATTACAAAATAGACGACATACATAGAACTGTACACATTACAATATAGACGACATACATAGAACTGTACACATTACAAAATTGACGACGTACATAGAACTGTATACATTACAAAATAGACGACATACATAGAACTGTACACATTACAAAATTGACGACGTACATAGAACTGTACACATTTCAAAATAAACAATGACATACATAGTACTGAAAAAATTTCAAAATAAACAACGACATACATAGAACTGTACAAATTTCAAAAAATACAACGACGTACATAGTACTGTACAAATTTCAAAATAAACAACGACGTACATAGAGCTGTACGAGTTTCAAAATAGACAGCAACGTATCTGTCCAAATTTCAGAGTAAACAACGACACACATAGAACTCCACAAATGAGCCAACGCCAGGAATTACCAAGCTGTGGCCATATGATAAAAGTTGAAAATGAAAGAAATTTCAAATGCATCATGAGAAGAATTAAAATGTGAGTGCAGTGAGGCAGTGAGGACGTCTGTGTCTTTGCTCCGAAACAAAGTGCTCAACTGGTTAATGATCATGCATTTCTAACCAAAAAAGAGTGCCCTCTCAGACCATGAGGATCCAAGAATAAATTTTATCTAACCAAATTAAAAAAAATCGAACAAAAAGTGTGATATTCCATCAAAACAAGCACTCAACCCTTGCTTCTTTTTGAGAGTGTCGTGTCTCCCTTCTCACAAGATGGCGACAAGCCCAAGCAAGGACAACAACAGCGAGGGTACGCTGGAGCTTGACTATCCAGACGTACGAGGCCTGCCAAAACCGAGTAAGCAAGTAGTTTCCATCCTAATTGATCTCTTCAAATCAGTAATGAAGAAATTTCAAAGCGAAATTAGTGACTTGAAAATGATGATTGAAACACTAACGAAGAAAAATCAAATCAAAATGCAAGGATTGAAGAGCAAGATAAGAAGATAAATAACACAGTCTCTCGTCTAGAGCGACTCGAAAGGAAAGAAGAACGTGAACAATTGGAAAACAAAAAACGCACTTTGGTTATATCAGGGGAACTGCCGCAATCACGTCCTGAAGAAAATTGCATAGAAACGGTGTGCCAGCTCCTGAAGGACCAACTCAAAATCAACCTGAGTAACTCTGACATCACCACAGCGAGTAGATTGGGAAAAAACCTCAACCCGGAAACGTCGATAGAAGAAACATTTCTTTTGAGCTACGACAATACGAAAAGAAGCAAGAAGTTCTGACAGCCTGCCGTGTGACTAAACTGGAAGCACAGGGTCTGATCTCGCAGGATTTCTACACCGCCCAGCCCTCTCCCTCCACCTCCAACCAGCTACAGCACCACCTCCAAGCAGCTACAGAAATGTTAGGTTAAATTAATTTAGGTTAGGTTAAGTTAAGTTAAGTTAGGTTAAGAAGTTAGGTTAAGTTAGGTTAGGCTGGGTTAGGTTAGGCCAAGTTCAGTTAGTTTAAGGTTAACTTAAAAAAGTTTAAAAATGCCTGTTTTTGCGTGCCGAGATGGAGGGTCGAATAGCCAAACACCAGCGGTCGTTGTAAAAACTGATTATAATGATTTCAAAGGGGTTAAATTTGGTATTCCGCTGTAGTATCTGCTTACTAAGTGCTTGTAGTGGTTATATTGCAGTGATTAATAATAACTGCATAACGAACAGATATGTTAATTAACCTCAGTAGTGCTACATAGTTCAAAAATTGGCGCGAATGGCATCTTTAGTAGCTGCTCGGAGGTGGAGGGAGAGGGGTGGGAGGTGTAGAAATCCTGCGTACTTGGACCGAGTGCAAACCGGAACAACTCTACGTGAATGAATATTTAATACCTTCGCGAGCAAGTATAATGTAAACTCTGAGATTGGCCAAACGAAAATTTCCGGAACAAATAGGGCCCGCAAGAAGTTTAGATGGCAATATCAACGTCTTCTCTCCAACGATAACTGGACAAGTAACTCAGAGACCTCTAACCATCAATACACCTGAAGAACTAGACAAGTACTTGTTGCAACATATCGGCAAGTCCTCAGAGGAAATTATTCGTGATTAGTAACTTTTTGGACTGACGTATTGAGTTTAATATTATTTTGATATCTGTCCACATGTTTTCTTCTTGATTTTTGATTGAATTACCTTTACCTCTTCAAGGCATCCACGTCGACCTTGCAGCTTTGTTTTGCTGCTTACTAAATATTTTTCAATTTCTTTCTTTTCTCTTTTTTATCGAATGCTCATACCGAACTTGCTGCTCAGACTTAACTCGTGTATATGTTTCTAAATCTGGAAACAATTTAGATAGTCAAGATTTTTAAATTCCATAAATAACTTCACTGTCACTTCGTTTTTAAATCCATTTCGTCCTTGCTACATCTTATAAGTGTTATATGCGGATACCACTGGTACGACAGCCTTGTAACTACATTATTTGCCATTTATGATCCCTAATGTTCCTGCACATGGACTGAGTTTGCGCTCTCCTTATGAAATCATACTAGGTTTTAGACAATTTAGACTAATAATATCTGTGTGTTTTTAGTTTCTCTTTTTTTTTAATTTAATTATAAGTAGGAATGTCCTTATTTTTACCTTGATCCTGTAGTTTGTATCATTTTTATTTTTACGTTGCATTTTACTTACTGTCTCTTAATTCTAATGACTCACCATGTTGATATATTCGACAATATTGATCCAGATCTCAATCATTTGAATAGACTGCACCCAAACCTAAATGAAACTGGAAACTTTAGAACCTATATATTAAAAAATTCAATGAATCGATGAGGAAGACCTGTAACGATTTTTCTCTATTATGTTGGAACTGTAGATCGATTTCTCCGAAAATAGATGAAATATCTTGTACTATCACTGAGCTGAACAGCAATTTTGATGTTCTCAGTTTCACCGAAAGTTGGCTAGACGACTCATCTAAAGACCTGATTCGAATTCAAAACTATTATAGCCATCATTCACTCCGTAGTAACAAACGTGGTGGTGGCATCAGTACGTACATATCTAAACATATATCTTCGAAAGTCATTTTAAGTGCAACTATGAATCGTGAGCATATTGCGACTTTATTTATAGAACTAACGAAAAATGATAAACGGATTATGCTTGGGACAGTATATAGGCCCCCAACAGCTTGTAACGTCTCTTTCCTGAACGAGCTTCAAAGCATAATATCTCAGTTTAACAAGTCTCCATATAATGACATAATAATCTGCGGGGATTTCAACTACGATCTTCTGCAATATGATAGCTGTGAGCAAACCTCAAACTTCATAAATGTTTTTCAGTCTAGCTCCTTCCTTCCAATCATCACGAAACCTACACATGTTGCTTCTAAATCGGCTACGTTACTCGATAATATTTTTATGTTAGATCCGACTGATTTTCTTACCGGAATAATAATTTCTGACTTATCTGACCATTTTCCGGTGTTTCTCATCAAGAAAAATGTCTATAGTCCTTGTACCAGCCCACAGGCTGATACTTATTCATTTCGTTGTGTAAACGAATACAACTTGGGAACAATGCGAACTGTTAGAGAAGAATTAATGCCATCATTAGACATCTATGAACGGGACAATAATGCGATTAATATTGATGAAGCAATACTAAATTTAACTGAAATTTTAACGACCGCATATAACCAGTGTTGTCCAATAATCACCCGCACAATTACGCCGAAAAATAGACAAAAGCCCTGGATTACTGAAGATATCGTGATCAATATAAAGAAACGTCAAGCGTACCTAGCCTTACTATACGAAGGGCGAATATCTAAAGTAACGTATAACAGATTCAGGAATCATGTGACAAATCAAATACGAACCTCAAAACGAGACTACTTCACGCGCAAATTTACTGAATACACAACTGATATTAAAAAAACTTGGCGCCTGCTTAATTCATGCTATAAACCGAATAATAATACTACGAAAACAATTGAGTCCGTCGTTCACGAAAATGTAAAATACCACGAGAAAAAAGATATTGCAACTGTGTTTAACAACTTTTTTGTAAACATAGGAAAAAATATAGCCGATAGTGTCTTCAGTGAACCCACAGACCACTTGCAATACATGGACCTTGTCCGTGAACCTAACTCTTTCTTTTTCATGCCAACTAATCCCTCCGATGTAATTAAGTGCATAAACAACTTGAAAAATAAATCAAGTGGATTGAAAAATTTTTCGGCTAAAGTTCTTAAGGCTATAGCTGATATAATAGCACCGTGCATATCTTATATTATCAACCAATCCCTTTCTCAAGATATCTTCCCCAACTCTTTCAAAATTGCGAGAGTGACCCCTATTTTCAAAAATGGTGATAAAAACTGCATTAACAATTATAGACCTATCTCTGTACTACCAATTATTAGCAAAATATTCGAGATTTTATAAAAAAGTGTATTCGTATTTTGAACAAAAATCTTTCCTCTACGACAAACAATACGGTTTTCGTTCTAAGAAATCTACGACACACGCTGTATTAAATCATTTGCAATACCTTTATTCTAATATAGATGAAGGAAACCTTGTTTTCTCCGTATTACTTGACTTTCGAAAAGCATTCGATTGTGTGGACCATAACGTATTACTCCCGAAACTACATTGTTATGGCATTCGAGGGGCTGCCCATGATTGGTTCAGATCATACTTAGCAAATCGGAAACAATACGTTGTCATTGACGACGCAAAATCAGACCCACAGACAATTAGCCATGGAGTTCCACAAGGATCTGTCCTTGGGCCTCTCCTATTTCTAATTCTTATCAATGACATCATTAAATCTACATCATTCTTCAAATTCATACTTTTTGCCGATGACAGTACCCTTTCTGCGGTCCTTCCAAACCAAAATCCCGCTAGGATGGCAGAGCGTATAAATAATGAACTTCATAAGGTTTCATTGTGGCTTAAAGCTAATAAAATAAGCCTTAATATCGATAAAACCAAAAATATATTACATTCTCATACAAGAAAAACATATCTCTCCCACGCATTCAAATTGGCGAAGGTGAAATCGAAGAAACCAACTCAAGTAAATTCCTGGGCATCATAATAGACAAACATCTAACCTTTAAAGAGCACATCGCTCATATTAGTTCTAAATTATCAAAACCTATCGGAATCCTAAATAAAGTTAAAAATTTCCTGCCTGAAACAGCCTTACAAATGCTCTACCGAACGCTCATTTCACCATACTTGCAATACGGAATAGAAGCATGGCACGGAACTGATAAAAATAAAACCAACAAAATTTTTACCCTGCAAAAAAGAGCCATAAGAGCGGTAAAGAATCTAGAATATAATGCTCACACAAATGACTCATTCAAAAATTTACGAATACTTAAGCTCTCGGATCTCTACAAAATCTCCATTTGCAATTTCATTTACAAAACATTAACAAATGATGGCGACAATAGACTAAAACAATTATTAACTGCGCAAACTGATCATCCCGACCATTTAACCCGAAATAGAAGTAAATTCATGCTTCCTTATTACTCAAAGGCTCGGTCACAACACAGTATCCTCTTCGTTGGAACTAAAACTTGAAACTCAATACCTGCGGAGATCCGTGAAAGTAATTCTTATAAGGTATTCAAAAAAATCTCGAGTCTCACTTCCTATCAGATTACTAGTCGTGTAAGATCACAGAGTCAAACCTTGTCCCCTACATAACTGGTCCTAATAATGTAATTTGCCTTGGTTAATTTCGCCGATCTTCAGTCTGTTCTTGAATCGTTTGTCGAATATACTGTTTAATCTAGTCCATATGAACTATATTGTAAAATGAAGTATCTAATTTCGAGTTAATCATCTCATTGATCAGTCTAATGCGTCTCTAGTTTAAGTGAATTAGGTTAAACATTATTGTACTCCTTAGACTAACCTTGATGGTAGGATGCCCTAGAAGTCACTGAACTTATTCGGGCCCACAGGTAGCTATACTCAAATTTGATCATTGTACTAGACTTAAGAAACATTCTATCTCTGTATCACCTGTGGAAAATAAATTATTTAAATTGTTTAAAATTGTTTAAAATTTGCCCAGTGCGTATCATGTTTACCATTGAAAGTTGACCACCACTTTGGCACGTGCAACCTACCTGGCACGTAGACCTTCTCACGTGCAGGACCCACCTGGCACGTAGACCTTCTCACGTGCAGGACCCACCTGGCACGTAGACCTTCTCACGTGCAGGACCCACCTGGCACGTAGACCTTAGCGCACGGCTCCTGCGCCTCCTGCACGGTGTCTGCGAGGGCGAGGCCGTAGGCGGAGAGGATGCCGGCGTAGCGGTGGATGAACACCCTGCGCATGCCGAGGCTGCGCGCCACTGCGCATGCGTGCTGCCCCCCCGCCCCCCCGAACACGGAGAGGACGTGGTGGCTCGTGTCGTGCCCTTTGGCCTGCAAGAAGGTCTCGACGTTACCTCCAAAACTACAGAAAGTGTCTTTTTCCAAAGCAAAAATGCCAAAGTCTCGGTTCTTGGGTTGAGCTTACTCATAAAAAATACTCAGTAGAAGAAAAAACAAAAAATTCCCAGCTTTCGGTTTTTAGGATTGAATTTACCCGTAAAAAAAAAGTGCTCGGTATAGGATAATCTTAAAAATTCGTTTTTCAAGTTTGAGAATTTTAGTCAAATAAAAAGCAGATAACCCTGCCTGAACGTCTATTTTGCCTCGCGTTGCCGAAGCGTGATTGCCTCACAAGAATCGTAAGAAACCTGGAGTTGGCCTGCTGGGGATTGGAAGCGCCTCCCAAAGAGTGCAGACTCAGCAAGACATGGAACAACAGCACGCACTGATGATTCGGTCCGCACTCGTGGCAAATATAGAGTAGTTACGTTGCTACATCCATTTTTTATAAGCTAAAACTTACTTCAAAGTAAGTTATGAATAAACATCGATATTTACAGAAATTATTTCAAGAGCTTCAAAGAAACCAATTAACTCAAAGCTTCAAATTCAAAGAGCTTCCTGATAGGCCTACACACCTGAGTGAGGGCCCGGATAGGCCTACACACCTTGTGGGAAAATTTTCCCCACTACGGCTTGGGTGTCTCCGAGGTGGCGTTTCTCTTTCAACCTTTCCGCGTAGGTGTCCGGGTGCCGTTCGCTGGTCGTTGCTCTAATGTTTCGGTAGGGTCGCAGGTGAGGTGGTAGGTACGCAATTTTCATTTAGCAGACTTGATTTGTTTCCTCTAAAAGTTGATGTTAGCTCAGCTTTCGAATGACGTTATGTCGAATTAAGCAGTGTTTGAACTTATTTCACTGAGCTGCCAGTTTTTATCCGTCCGTTTATGCCTCTACAAAGGCGTGTTACAGCGTCGGCCTACGCTTCGGTGATGTGGTTCGCGGCTAGTTCCGTGGCACCCAGTTCAGGCTAAGATCCTCTACCCTCTTCCTGACTGCTTTTTCTCTGTTTATTACTTTGAGTGCCTGTGCTATTATTTCATTACTTTTATTTGTAGACTATCGTGTCAATTTTTCTACGGTGCTTCAAGCAAGTAAAATTAACTAAAATTAACATTGAAACTTCAATGAATTAACTCGTCCTTGCGACGTTAATTACTCTTACTATTAATATTACTATTGAAGACGTTCGTCTTTTTGATGGACTAAATTAGCCTGGATCAGAGCGATCTTCTAACTTTAACTTCTTTCTCAAGTAACTGAAATCTCAACTATTCTTACTGTCTTTCCGCTTGAAGCACTTAATCTCTTACTGATTTCTTCTAAACTTCCTTAATTAAACCTTCTGTCTGAACGTATCGTCACTGAGTGCATTAAAAACTCGGGTTTGTTACTTTACTTGTATTGTATTGTCATTTTCATTGTCATTGGTGATGTTGCATCTTAAGTGAAATATTGTCCTTATTAATTTCGTGGTTTATTCGGGGTTTAAGGTTGTACGTTTTTTCTATAGTATACTCCGGAGGAGGCTTCTGCTGGTGCTGGCGTTGTCGCAGCCGGGTTTCGGCTGTTCAAGCTAAATTCTAACAGGCTAGCCTCTCCGTGGCTTTAGGGTATATATCTAGCGGAACTTAAGAGATTGGGTTGCATTTGCGTAATACTTGAAATTCCCTGGCTAATTGCGTTGTTTCGCCTTGACTTTCGCTAATATTTCTGTCTCATAGCAGTTGAGGGCAGAGCGTGTGCCAGAGGTGTCGACGCGGGGTTCAACCGACTATTCCAGCCTTTTTCTTGAGTCGCGGCGTTACTCGCCCTCTTCCTGCCACCGCTTGAGGTGTCGCCTTTGTACGGAACCGGGTCAATTAGTTCTTAAAATTCAGCCCTTCGCGTGGAGCCGACATTCCTCCCTCCTATTGCTGCCTGCGCCCGTTGTCTCGAGCTCGCCTCAAATTGCTGCCTGCGCCCGTTGTCTCGAGCTCGCCTCAAAATGCTGCCTGCGCCCGTTGTCTCGAGCTCGCCACGACAGTGCTCTGGACTGTGGTCCTTGACGGCGCCTGCTAACGTTTTAAACGCCCACGGCATAAGCGGACTTTTAACACTAACTTTTAACAAACTTAATAAAGTGTTTTTTTAAAAAGGCAATTATCTGGTTAGCGAATGCTAGCCGTTAAATTAAAATTGTACTTGAAATTAAATATTAAGAGTTACGTTTGCGTTCATTGTGTTCGTTACGTTCATGTCGTTAAATCACTCGATATAAGGGTGGATCTAATAAAAACCTTGACTAATTAAACCTTACTTCTAATTTTCTATTCCTTCGCTGAAAACGATTGTATGGGAATTATTTCCCACAACCTGAGTGAGGGCCCGGATAGGCCTCCACATCTGAGTGAGGACTCATATAGGCCTACACACCTGAGTGAGGGTCCGGATAGGCCTACACACCTGAGTGAGGGCCCGGATAGGCCTACACATTGCCTCGTTGGCCACCCTGACGAAGCCGAGAGCGACCTCCTCTGCGCTGAGCGTCTTGCTGCTGCCCCGCGCCGCCTCGAATGCGTTCACCTGCCACAGTCGCAGAACATTGTTACATTTTATGTTCACCTACGCCAATACGTCTTAAATTCATTTGACTATTAATTAACATTTGTCATATAATGTATTCACCTACGTCAATACCAGGACCCTTTTATATTTACAGGGCATTGCCTCACAGGATATTGTCGCATTTTATATTCACCTACGTCAATACCAGGACCCTTTTATTTTTACAGGGCATTGCCTCACAGGACATTGTCGCATTTTATATTCACCTACGTCAATGTCAGGTCTCGAATTCACTTGATAAGCTTTTATCACACATTGTATTCACCCACGTCAATGTTCACCTGCCACGGTCGCAAGACATGGTATTCTCAATGCTTTGTGTTCACCTACGTCGTTATCAGGACCGTCTTAAATTCACTTCATCAATTAACTTTCATCACACAATTTGATCTGTGTACTGCCTTCTTGACGTGTAGAATTTTTACCTCCCCCACACCTCCCCTCCCTACCTCTCACCCTCTCACCCCCCCCCCCCTGCTCCCCTTTACCTCCCCCCCACAGGGAGCTGGGCACCCACCTGGGCCGTGAGGTCCTGGAAGGCCTTCCTTGTGGCCTGCAAGTCAAGGGGCTGGTCCTCCGTGGGGCCGAATATCTTGGGGAAGTGTGCGGGCAGCAGCCTCCCCAGCAGCAGGTTTGCGTCCGTCACCGCCAGCGGCCCGCCCTTCTTGTAGCACACGGGGCCTGCCAGTGGGAAGTGGGGGAGATGGTGATGAAAGAAACGAAGGAAATGGAATAAATCAAGGAACTGGAACAAATGGAAGAAATGAAGAAAATGGGACAAATGAAGGAAATGGGACAAATGAAGGAAATGGGACAAATGAAGGAAATGGGACAAATGAAGGAAATGGGACAAATGAAGGAAATGGGACAAATGAAGGAAATGGGACAAATGAAGGAAATGGGACAAATGAAGGAAATGGGACAAATGAAGGAAATGGGACAAATGAAGAAAATGGGACAAATGAAGGAAATGGGACAAATGAAAAAAATGAGACAAATGAAGGAAATGAGCACCCGCTTGGTCTGGCCTGGCCTGGCTTCACCACAAAGGACCTAACCTCAACACAATGGGCCTAGCCTCACCACAAAGGGCCTAGCCTCACCACAAAGGACCTAACCTCAACACAAAGGGCCTAGCCTCACCACAAAGGGCCTAGCCTCACCACAAAGGACCTAACCTCAACACAAAGGACCTAACCTCAACACAAAGGGCCTAGCCTCACCACAAAGGGCCTAGCCTCACCACAAAGGGCCTGGCTTCACCACAAAGGACCTAACCTCAACACAAAGGGCCTGGCCTCACCACAAAAGAGCCTGGCCTCACCACAAAGGGCCTAGCCTCACCACAAAGGGCCTAGCCTCACCACAAAGGGCTTGGTCTCACCACAAAGGGCCTGGCCTCACCACAAAGGACCTAACCTCAACACAAAGGGCCTAGCCTCACCACAAAGGGCCTAGCCTCACCACAAAGGACCTAACCTCAACACAAAGGGCCTAGCCTCACCACAAAGGGCCTAGCCTCACCACAAAAGAGCCTAGCCTCACCACAAAGGGCCTAGCCTCACCACAAAAAACCTAACCTCAACACAAAGGGCCTAGCCTCACCACAAAGGGCCTAGCCTCACCACAAAAGACCCTGGCTTCACCACAAAGGGCCTAGCCTCACCACGAAGGACCTAACCTCAACACAAAGGGCCTAGCCTCACCACAAAGGGCCTAGCCTCACCACAAAGGGCCTAGCCTCACCACAAAGGACCTAACCTCAACACAAAGGGCCTAGCCTCAACACAAAGGGCCTGGCCTCTCCACAAAGGGCCTGGCCTCACCAAAAAAGAGCCTGGCCTCACCACAAAGGGCCTAGCCTCACCACAAAGGGCCTAGCCTCACCACAAAGGGCTTGGTCTCACCACAAAGGGCCTGGCCTCACCACAAAGGGCCTAGCCTCAACACAAAGGGCCTAGCCTCACCACAAAGTGCCTGGCTTCACCACAAAGGGCCTAGCCTCACCGCAAAGGGCCTGGCCTTACCACAAAGGGCCTGGCCTCACCACAAAGGGCCTCGCCTCACCACAAAGGGCCTCGCCTCACCACAAAGGGCCTAGCCTCACCACAAAGTGCCTAGCCTCACCACACAGGGCCTGGACTCACCTGGGTTGGCCCCCGCAGACTCGGGCCCCACCACAAAGAGGCCCGACTGGAAGAAGAGGCGCGAGCCGCCACCCGCCGCCACCGTGTTGATGTCCAGCTGGGGATAAAATTTTAAAATCCTAAATTCTCAAAAAGAATTCACTCAAATTGTGGGGGTGAAGTTCTCGCTTAAATTCTTACTGCCATCAATTCTGTGCCTCAAGTACCGCATCTTCTTACGGTACTACATGACATTTTTCCTCTATTGACGTAGAAAATTCATTATCTGTGTTATGAAATAAAAAATGTGTTTAATGCTGCCTGTATTAAACACTTTATTTATGATGTTGAATTTCAAAATTTCCACCTGCCACCACCCGCCACCACCCGGCACTACCCGGCACTACCCGCCACCACCCGCCACCACCCGCCACCACCCACCACCACCACCCGGCACTACCCGCCACCACCCACCACCACCCGGCACTACCCGCCTCACCTGCGGGGACTGGAGCGTGATGCCCGCGATGGTGCTCTCGAACACGTGCTCGAAGGTGCCGGCGAACCGCGACACGTCCGTCGATGTGCCGCCCATGTCGAACCCGATGACGGGCAGGTGCTCGACGCCCTGCTGCTCGACGTCCTCTCCTTCAGAAGAACTTTTGTCCCCCAATTGTGACGCGGAAGAACTGTCTTCCTCAGGAGCAGAAGTGGAGGGCTGAGTGGAGGCAGAGGGAAGATTCTGGAAGGTGGTGGCGGCGTAGCCCACCACTCCACCGGCCGGTCCTGAGAGGATGGCTCGAGATCCAATAAACCTGCAGCCAGAACAACACATGAAAAAATATTCGACTGCACTAAACAAAAGAAAAGAAGATTAAATAAAAATTACTGCTAATATATTTCAGCACTACCAGTCGCTATGCTTACAGCCCAAAAGTATTGCCATATCAAACACATCAGCACATCCTGAGCCCCTCAGCTTTGGTGGCCAGAACTGCCTGGTCACTTTGGCCGAGTGGTTGCGAGCGCGCTTTTCACAGAAAGATGTCGGGGGTTCGAATCCCGGCAGTACCGCCCGGTTTTTCTCTTCGTTGGGAAAAGGGAGAACTCAGTCACAATTCCCCACTCTAACCAGGTGTCGGAAATGGGTACCGACTCGTCCGGGAGTATCCGTCATTGCGTCCTTGTGTTAGTTATAAGGCATTTGAGAAATCAATGTAGAAGATGATGTGTGTCAGGCTGCCTCACCGCTCCATGGGCGTGAGACCGCCGTCGCTCTGCATGAACGACACCCGCACGCCCTCCAGCTCACCCTCGAAGCCTCTCTTGAAGCCCTGCGGACAAACACAAATTTAACGAATTTAAGAAAGCACAAATTTCAACACATACACAAATTTTAACACGAGCAAAAATTTAACGAATTCAAGACAAACAAATTTTAACACAAGTTCGAGAAAGCCCCACATCCCCGAGGCAAGATCGGAGCAAAAGAAGTCCCACTCGCCTCTCAGGGGAGGGGACAATAACGCTTAGGCACACACTTATAACAGTCGTCAGCCACGCTCGTGACTGAAAAATTGAAGAAACCTTTTGTAAACAGCTTATTGGACAATGACCAGCGGAGCACGGAAAGATCAAGCCTAGCCTACTTAAGAAGAATTAAAGCGAGCGGGGGCAGGATGGGAGGTGCAGGAAGAGGAGTGCAGGATAGGGCTGAAGAGGGTTGCAGTAGGCAGGGTGCATGGAGGGGTGCGGTCACCTCGAGGTAGTCCCGGATCACAGGGGTGAGGTAGGCGTCAGACGTGGCGGTGTACCCCCGGGGCACAGCCTTCACCATCCCGCTCACGGCGGACGACAGCGACACGTGGCGGAAGCCGACCTCGCGTGCGATGCGCTCCACCGTCCGCTCGTGTGCGCTGTACCTGCTCGCGCCACGTAAGTCGTGTCTTGTAATTAACAGTTAAAAGTTGTCTTAACAGTTCAAAATTATCTTAGTTGACAGTTGTCCTCACAGTTAAAAGTTGTCTACCATGCGCGTAACAAGTTCGCACCAAGTGACACACAAAATGACAGTTCATTTTGTGACGGTTCAAAATGACGGTCACATGAACGTTTTCATTAAATACGTTCATCTCGACAGATGATGTACGCTCATGTTTTCCTATGGTATGGTTTGATTTCGAACTCAATGAATGCAAATAGCTCTATTAATAGACTACTACCAAACGTTTCAACCTTCAAACACATCCAATACAAAACACACGCGCGAGACTGGCAGCTGTACGAGAGAGGATGCGAGCAGCAGTCCTGTGGGCCACAGCACTCATTGTCTCAGTGCTCCACTGCAGCCCCCACTACAGAGGGGATACGGGGGGGTACAGGGGAAGTAAAGGTGATACAGGGGGGTACAGGGGAAGTAAAGGTGATACAGGGGGGTACAGGGGAAGTAAAGGTGATACAGGGGGGTACAGGGGAAGTAAAGGTGATACAGGGGGGTACAGGGGAAGTAAAGGTGATACAGGGGGGTATAGGGGAAGAAAAGGTGATACAGGGGGGTACAGGGGGGTACAGGGGAAGTAAAGGGAATACATGGGGGTACAGAGGAAGTAAAGGGAATACATGGGGGTACAGGGGAAGTAAAGGGAATACATGGGGGTACATGGGGATACAGGGAGTACTACGCACATGTAGGAGTGGAGCAGCAACACCGCCAGCGACGTGATGCCCTTTGCGCGCACCCTGGTAAGGTCCTCCTTCAGCTGCGCCTCGTCCAGCGCCTCCAGCAGCAGCAGCCACTCCCCCGTGCTGCCCTCCACCTGCGGACACGCCTGCGTCAGGTAAGTGCTTCCCAGGGCCCCCCCCCCCCCCCCAGGGAAGCACAACATCGCTACACAGAAGGAAATCCAGAAAACTTCTGGCAGCGGACGCATGCCGCACCGTTCACATGCGTTCCACCTACTACAGCAACTATTAATTAACAAACTATCAACTATATTTATATTATTTATATTTATATTCATAGGAACTATTAACTATACAATTCCACATACTAAACTTAACAGAATTGTATTAGTATTTGCCCTTTCTGCCTTCCTGTTAAGGTAGGTGAGTTAGTCACTGCCGCACGCCCTCCTGTCCCGCTCAGCGTTGTGTGCAGGCGTTGCTCGCTCACTGCACCGGCAGCGTTTGTGGTACTTGTGCAACGGGCACACGTAGTGCAGGTACCATGTACCAGCTGCTCAGTGACTAGCAGTGCCCCAAGGCAGGTACCAGCACAACCAGCACCACCACCAGCACCACCACTACCACCAGCACCACCACTACCACCAGCACCACCACTATTAACACCACCAGCACTACGACCAGCACCAGACCCACCTGCGCTGCAGACGGAGTGTCGGTGACGCCCTCCAGCACCGGCAGGAGCCGTTCCTTCACCTCGACCACCTCCTCGTACAGCACCTCCGGGCACGTCACCTTCTGCAACCGGGCACCGTCTCAACCCCCCCGCCTCAACCCCACCGTCTCAACCCCACCGCCTCAACCCTACCGCCTCAACCCCACCGCCTCAACCCCACCGCCTCAACCCCACCGCCTCAACCCCACCGCCTCAACCCCACCGCCTCAACCCCACCGCCTCAACCCCACCGCCTCAACCCCACCGCCTCAACCCCACCGCCTCAACCCCACCGCCTCAACCCCACCGCCTCAACCCCACCGTCTCAACCCCACCGTCTCAACCCCACCGTCTCAACCCCACCGTCTCAACCCCACCGTCTGAACCCTACCGTCTCAACCCCACCGTCTCAACCCCACCGTCTCAACCCCACCGTCTCAACCCCACCGTCTCAACCCCACCGTCTCAACCCCACCGTCTCAACCCCACCGTCTCAACCTCACCATCTCAATCTCACCGTCTCAACCCCACCGTCTCAACCCCACCGTTTCAACCCCACCGTCTCAACCCCACCGTCCCAACCCCACCGCCTCAACCCCACCGTCCCAACCCCACCGCCTCAACCCCACCGCCTCAACCCCACCGTCTCAACCCCACCGTCTGCCACAAACACCACCCAGATCTTCACACCTCCCCCCCTTCAGAAGCTCGCGCTATCACAGCCGTTATCACCACAATTGCCCCTATCACCTTCTGGCTCAATTTTCTTCAATTGACAATTCTAATTCTTTCAACGAGACCGTCGAAGTTTCCACACCTCCTCGTACCTCCGCTCAGCACCCAAGGTACATTCTGGGATCACCCCAATGACCCGAGGCAGGAACAAATGTTATCACCACATCACTCATGCATGTGGCCACATCAATGTAAGAAATGTGTTCTGGTGTACTGCACACAGATCACTGGGAAAATGGATGCAAATACGAGTAGAGGATGGCTCTTAGGATCTAAGAGCAGCAACTTAACTAAGGCCCAATGATTTATTGACGCCACACGCGAGAGGCAAAAGAAAGGAGCCAGGCCTGACTGGGTGCTGCGTTGATAGGCGGCAGATGTTCTGCAGCCCGGCCTGGCGTTGTTACGAACTAAATTGCAAGATCGACATGAACAATTTTCTCTTTAATCTTCATATTACAAAGTATATTCCAAATTCGAAATGAATAAGAATTTTCCCTCTAATCTTTGACATCCGTTTTCTCTGTATGCAGTAATCAACTGAGGAGCGGCATATACTCTCGTGAAAATATCACGAGGAGCAGACCGGCATCGAACCAGGGTCTTCCCGGTACAAAGAGAGATGTTTAATTCCTCACCTCACAAAGACTTGGTGGATATTGGAACTGGACAATGGATCACACTACATTGACGTGAGAATGGCATGAGTGTGGTGTACACGTGTGGTGTACACGTGTGGTGCACACGTGTGGTGCACACGTGTGGTGTACACATGTGCTCAACACACGCACATAAAGAGGCTACTCATAACTCCAACAGCACACTTCCCTCACACTTCTCCATTACCTCCATTACTTTATAAGTTTCCGTTCATTACCTAGCCCGTTACCGAAGTTTTCGTTACCTTCCCCTATACCTTTTTATTACCTTTTACCTTTTTTCATTACCTTTACGGAAGTCTTAATCTATCAGCGGCTCAATAAGCTCGCAAGAATTCTGTGCAGCGCTGCAGAGTTGAATGGAGCCGCCGTCTTGTTGTGAGGCTCCGTCTGTCTCTGTCACGTCTGGCCCCGTCTGTCTCTGTCACGTCTGGCCCCGTCTGTCTCTGTCACGTCTGGCACCGTCTGTGTGTGTCACGTCTGGCACCGTCTGTCTCTGTCACGTCTGGCACCGTCTGTCTCTGTCACGTCTGGCCCCGTCTGTCTCTGTCACGTCTGGCCCCGTCTGTCTCTGTCACGTCTGGCCCCGTCTGTCTCTGTCACGTCTGGCCCCGTCTGTCTCTGTCACGTCTGGCCCCGTCTGTCTCTGTCACGTCTGGCACCGTCTGTCTCTGTCACGTCTGGCACCGTCAGTCTCTGTCACGTCTGGCCCCGTCTGTCTCTGTCACGTCTGGCCCCGTCTGTCTCTGTCACGTCTGGCCCCGTCTGTCTCTGTCACGTCTGGCCCCGTCTGTCTCTGTCACGTCTGGCCCCGTCTGTCTCTGTCACGTCTGGCCCCGTCTGTCTCTGTCACGTCTGGCCCCGTCTGTCTCTGTCACGTCTGGCCCCGTCTGTCTCTGTCACGTCTGGCACCGTCTGTCTCTGTCACGTCTGGCACCGTCTATCTCTGTCACGTCTGGCCCCGTCTGTCTCTGTCACATCTGGCCCCGTCTGTCTCTGTCACGTCTGGCCCCGTCTGTCTCTGTCACGTCTGGCCCCGTCTGTCTCTGTCACGTCTGGCACCGTCTGTGTCTGTCACGTCTAGCACCGTCTGTCTCTGTCACGTCTGTCACCGTCTGTCTCTGTCACGTCTGGCTCCGTCTGTCTCTGTCACGTCTGTCCCCGTCTGTCTCTGTCACGTCTGGCCCCGTCTGTCTCTGTCACGTCTAGCCCCGTCTGTCTCTGTCACGTCTAGCCCCGTCTGTCTCTGTCACGTCTGGCACCGTCTGTGTGTGTCACGTCTGGCACCGTCTGTCTCTGTCACGTCTGGCCCCGTCTGTCTCTGTCACGTCTGGCCCGTCTGTCTCTGTCACGTCTGGCCCCGTCTGTCTCTGTCACGTCTGGCCCCGTCTGTCTCTGTCACGTCTGGCCCCGTCTGTCTCTGTCACGTCTGGCACCGTCTGTGTCTGTCACGTCTGGCACCGTCTGTCTCTGTCACGTCTGGCACCGTCTGTCTCTGTCACGTCTGGCCCCGTCTGTCTCTGTCACGTCTGGCCCCGTCTGTCTCTGTCACGTCTAGCCCCGTCTGTCTCTGTCACGTCTGGCACCGTCTGTGTGTGTCACGTCTGGCACCGTCTGTCTCTGTCACGTCTGGCACCGTCTGTCTCTGTCACGTCTGGCACCGTCTGTCTCTGTCACGTCTGGCACCGTCTGTCTCTGTCACGTCTGGCCCCGTCTGTCTCTGTCACGTCTGGCCCCGTCTGTCTCTGTCACGTCTGGCCCCGTCTGTCTCTGTCACGTCTGGCCCCGTCTGTCTCTGTTACGTCTGGCCCCGTCTGTCTTTGTCACGTCTGGCACCGTCTGTCTCTGTCACGCCTGGCACCGTCGGTCCCTGTGACTTCTGGCACCGTCTGTCTCTGTCACGTCTGGCACCGTCAGTCTCTGTCACTCAGTAACGGTAAGCACCATTTGTTTACGTCACGTGCGTCAATTTGTAGAGCAGCAGCGCCGCAGTGTTGGAGTGCGCCACAATACACCTCAGGAATGACGCATCAAAGTTCATATCATTTTATTTGAGCTCACTCCTGCACCTCCCTGGCCACACCACACGCGTCCGAATAGCCGAATAGCCACACAAGACACCATACAAAACCCCACAGCCCCATCCAGCCCCACACCCAGCTCACACAGCCCACACAGCCCACACAGCCCACACAGCCCCACACAGCCCCACACAGCCCCACACAGCCCCACACAGCCCCACACAGCCCTACACACAGCCCTACACACAGCCCCACACAGCCCTACACACAGCCCTACACACAGCCCCACACAGAGCCCCACACACAGCCCCACACACAGCCCCACACACAGCCCCACACACAGCCCCACACACAGCCCCACACAGAGCCCCACACAGAGCCCCACACAGAGCCCCACACACAGCCCCACACACAGCCCCACACACAGCCCCACACACAGCCCCACACACAGCCCCACACACAGCCCCACACACAGCCCCACACACAGCTCCACACACAGCCCCACACACAGCCCCACACACAGCCCCACACACAGCCCCACGCACAGCCCCACACACAGCCCCACGCACAGCCCCACACACAGCCCCCCACACAGCCCCCCACACAGCCCCACGCACAGCCCCACGCACAGACCCACGCACAGACCCACGCACAGCCCCACGCACAGCCCCACGCACAGCCCCACGCACAGCCCCACACACAGCCCCACACACAGCCCCACACACAGCCCCACACACAGCCCCACACACAGCCCCACACACAGCTCCACACACAGCCCCACACACAGCCCCACACACACAGCCCCACACACAGCCCCACACACACAGCCCCACACACACAGCCCCACACACACAGCCCCACACACAGCCCCACACACAGCCCCACACACAGCCCCACACACAGCCCCACACACAGCCCCACACACAGCCCCACACACAGCCCCACACACAGCCCCACACACAGCCCCACACACAGCCCCACACACAGCCCCACACACAGCCCCACACACAGCCCCACACACAGCCCCACACACAGCCATACACACAGCCCCACACACAGCCCCACACACAGCCCCACACACACCCCACACACAGCCCCACACACACCCCACACACACCCCCACACACAGCCCCACATACAGCCCCACATACAGCCCCACACAGCCCACACAGCCCACCAGGTCAAATATATCAGGCCGGGACTGGTTGCCGATGTGTCTCAGGTCCCACACAGCCCCACACAGCCCCACACAGCCCCACACACAGCCCACCAGGTCAAATATATCAGGCCGGGACTGGTTGCCGATGTGTATCAGGTCGCGGAAGCCCGCGGTGACGGCGAGGGCGGTGCGCGCTCCCTTGCGCTCGAGCAGCGCGTTGGTTGCCACCGTCGTGCCCATCCTGATCCAGGCGATGTGGCGGGTGGGGACGGGGGAGCCTCTGGGCAGCGCCTCGCTCGTCTCCTGGGGGCGTAGGGGTGTCATCACTGTCTCCTGACCCGTACACTAGAGCCATAATACACATTACCTAACATCACAAACTTGAGTCAGCGACAGGATATGAATGCACAAAAATTCTAGTTCGAGCGCAACACTTGAGAAAACACTAAGCCTCGAGTACGGGCTGGCGGTTCATGTATTGTGCACGTTCAGGCAACTGCGAGGGCCAAGTGAACTGGCCCCCCCCCTGCCCCAAGCCCCCACCTGCCTAGAGATGGAACTCAAAAAAACCATGCCGTTTTTTTTAAAAAAAACACGTTTTTTTACAAAAAAAAACCGTGGCCAAAAAAAACGTGGAGATTTTGGTTTTTTTTCGAATATTTTGTCTGTAAATAACTCAGCAAGAAAAAGAACCACATTACATTATTTGTTTTCATGTCAAATTACAAAATAAAACAGCATACTTCTTAATTGATGGTTTTCCATGGTTTTATGAAATTTTTCATTTGCTGCGGTTTCATGCTTTGATATTTCATTTATTTTACAATACATGTGAATGACCTTCAACTCCCAAAATGGTGTGTTATAATAACATATCTTTACTTATGGTCATTGAAAGAGATGTGACTAAAAAACCATGCTGTTTTTAAAAAAAACATGTTATTTATACAAAATTATGAATAAAAACAATAATAGCCATGTTTTAATATATTTATGTGACCTTAAAAATCCAATGCTGTTTTTTTAAAACATTGTTTTTTAACAGAAAAATCTTGACTAAAAAAACATGGCTATTATATTTTATGGGACCAAAACAATTGTTTTTTTAAAAAAACATTTTAAAAAAATCATGACTAAAAAAACACGGATTTAAATATCAGGAAAGTTATTTTTCTTTAATCGAATTGTCTTTAGAAACTTATAAACAAAGAATGCTGTTAATATTGAAATCATGTTTATTAGAACTGTACTAGGTCTTAGAATAAAATATCTACAAAGAATATATTCACTCCATAAAACCTTTCGGAGACCAGCTCCATCCTCAGTCATTCAGTAAAATTTGGTGAAATGGACAATGAATTTTCACTGTTCCTTTGAAAAACATTTGACTGAATGACTTACTGAGGATGGAGCTAGTCTCCGAAAGGTTTTATAGAGTGAATAGATTCTTTGTGGATATTTTATTCTAAGACCTGGTACGGTTCTAATGGATATTAATATATCTTATGTGACCAAAAAATCCATGCTGTTTTTTGAATGTTTTTGTTACAAAAAAGTCATGACTAAAAAACACAGATATTAATATACTTTATTTTACCATAAACAACCATGCTGTTTTTTTGAAAAACATCTTTTTTACAGAAAAATCATGATTAAAAAATGTGGATATTAATATATTTTATGTTCCAAAAAAAACCATGCTGTTTTTTTTTAATCATGTTTTCTTTATCAAAAAAATCATGACTAAAAAACATAATGACTTTTTGTGAAAAAAACATGGTTTTTGAAAGGTCATGTTTTTTTTGGTCAGATAAAATTTAATAACACTCATGTTTTTTGTAAAAAATCTTTTTTTCAAAAAGCATGGTTTTTTGGTCACATAAAATAAATTAATGTCCATGTTTTTTTTACAGATTAGATTAGTCATTAGTTTTAGCCTCCCTACCCAGCAACAAATGCGATCCAAAGAGAGGAAGGAAGATTGTGAAACAAGATCAAAGTTGAAGAAGACAGTAGTAGGTGCTGAAAAACAGGACAGCAGTGAACCGAAAAAAGGTGGTCCCCAACATAACAAAAACATTTCATTTCAACAAAAGGAGGCCTACCTAACTCTCAGCTTGGGCCCTCACATTGTCCCCCTGGGAGCGCTAGTTCCCATAGATACAATACTTGTATCCCCCTGAGGGGTGTTTTTTTTTACAAAGAAGTCGTGACCAAAAAATGAATCATTATAACGTTTTAATAAAAAAGACACATTTAAAAATAAATAATAATTTTTTTGGTAACATAAAATATATTAATATCCATGATTGTAAGACAAGATTTTTTATGAAAAATACATAAAATGAAACAGCATGGTTTTTTGGTTGCATAAAATATATTCATTTCCAGGTTTTCTTATACATCATTGTTTGTAAAAAAAAAAAATTTTTAAAAAACAGCATGGGGTTTTTTAGGTCTCATATATATATTCATGTTTTTTTAGTCATGATTTTTCAGTACAAAAACATTTTTTTGGTCACATAAATATATTATTCATGGTTTTTCAGTCATTATTTTTTAGTAAAAAACATGTTTTTTTTTAAAACTGCATGGGGCTTTTTAGGTCACATAGAATATATTGTTTTTTAGTCATGATTCTTTGTAAAAAAACAGCATGGTTATATTTGGTACCAGAAAATATAATAATATTCATTTTTATTAGTCAGAATTTTTTGTAAAACAAACATGTTTTAAAAAAACAGCATATTTTTTTGGTCACCTAAAATATATTAATATCTATGGTTTTTAGTCATTTTTCTGTAATGAAAACATAAAAAAGAAACCATACAGTAAAAGTGGTGGCAGATAACCCACAATTACCTAGAGGAGTCTAAGAGGTACAGCAGGAGCCACAGACCTTACCACAGAACTTACCACAGAACTTATTTTGATGGAGTCAAAATTCAGAGCTTATTATCTCTGCAAAGTCTGATTTTTTGCTCACATGAAAATAAAATCAGACATAGTAGAGATAGTAAGCTCTGAATTTTGACTCCATCAATATAAGTTCTGTGGCTCCTGCTGTTCCTCTTAGATGCCTCTAGGTAATTGTGGGTTATCGGAAACCACTTTTACTGTATGGTTTCTTTTTGATGTTTTTATAACAATAAAATGACTAAAAAACATGGATAATAATATATTTTAGGTGTCCAAAAAAAACCCAGACATATACTTAATAAAATGTAGGTGTGCGAAAAAAACAAAATAAAACAAAAAAAAACACATAAAAAACACGTTTTTTTTGCAAAAAAACGCAATCAAATAAAACCGTTTTTTTGCATCACTACACCTGCCCCAGGCCCCCACTTGCCCCAGGCCCCACCTGCCCCAGGCCCCACCTGCGCCAGGCCCCACCTGCGCCAGGCCCCACCTGCCCCAGGCCCCACCTGCGCCAGGCCCCACCTGCGCCAGGCCCCACCTGCCCCAGGCCCCCACCTGCCCCAGGCCCACACCTGCCCCAGGCCCACACCTGCCCCAGGCCCCACCTGCTCCAGGCCCCCACCTGCTCCAGGCCCCCACCTGCTCCAGGCCCCCACCTGCTCCAGGCCCCCACCTGCTCCAGGCCCGTACCTGCCCCAGGCCCCCACCTGCCCCAGGCCCCCACCTGCCCCAGGCCCCCACCTGCCCCAGGCCCCCACCTGCCCCAGGCCCCCACCTTCCCCAGGTCCCCACCTGCTCCAGGCCCCACCTGCCCCAGGCCCCCACCTGCCCCAGGCCCCCACCTGCCCCACGCCCCCACCTGCTCCAGGCCCCCACCTGCTCCAGGATGCGGCGGATGGCTTCCGTGGGGGCGTCACTGTAGTTCCTGGGGTCCTCAGAGAGGAGCTTGAGGACCACCTCGCGCCCCCCGGGGCAGCGCGCCCACACGTCCGTGAACGTCCCGCCGCGGTCGATGGCGAATGCGAACTTGTCAGCGTCGTCTGAGGTGGTGGCCATTGTGGGGGTAGCTGTAGTGGAAAGACACGACATTAGAGGAATTGATGAAAAGGTTGTTTTATTCCCATGAAGCCTGATACACATCATCTTGTACATTGGCTTTTCAAATGCCCCATAACTAACACCAGGACGCAATGACGGTTACCCCGGTCAAGCCGGTACCCATTTCCGACACCTGGGTAGAGTGGGGAATTGTAGCGAGTTCTCCCTTTTTCCAACGGGGAGAAACGAGGCACTGCCAGGATTCGAACTGCAGACTCCTTCCCGTGAAGGGCGCGTTCGCAACCACTCGGCCACGGTGACCATGCGATAGTTGGGTAGGGCATCGCACCAGCGCGAGAACGTGATGTTACACAGGCTGCTAACAGTTGTGGGTAGTCTCATCAATTGAGTTAGTTTAACACTTTAAAGCCACCGGTGGCCAAGGAGGGGACTTCTATAATGCTGCTGACCGACCAGCAGTCACAAACTCAACTTTCATAAATATTTAATTAAAGCTAAATGAAGGCACGATGTAGTTAATGTTGGCTATTTTTAAATTGCTTACGATAATTAACTTTAAATTTGAGTTGAATATTGAACTTTAGTTTAACCACTTGTGGTCAACTTCTTTAGGCTTCCCAACTTCAATGCAAGGTTGCCAAAAAAGGAACTTATCGTTTGATTTGTATTCACAGAGGCGGCTAATCACTGCACAGGATGTGTTCGCACACACGATCCCCTGCGCGCTGAAGTTGTAGGTTAGGAAGCAAGTTCGTGTAACGAGATAAAAGTTGAAGTATCGGCTGCTGAAAAACAGGACAACTGTGAACCAAAAAAAAGTTCGTGACGAAACAAAAACTCATTTCATTTTAACATAGGAAGGCCTACTAAACTTGTAGCTCGGGCTCTCAACTTCTCACATGTCGATGCAAGACAGACAGGCGTCAGCCAAACCGTAATTGTTTCAGTCCCCCGCGCTGAATCTCTCAACCCAAACTCCCGATCGCTTCCAAGTTACTCCGCTCACTAAGTTTTACATTAACTTTGTGACCGCAGTGGGTTAAACTGAAGTTCAATATTCAACTCAAATTTAAAATCAATTGTAGTGAGCAATTTTAAACTATCAAACATTAACTGGATCATGCCTTCATTTAGCTTTAATCAAGTATTTTTGAAAATTGAGTTTGTGACTACAGGTCGGTCAGCAGCATTATGAAAATCCCCTCCGTGGCCACCGGTGGCGCACGTTGTGGTCAGAGTGTTGAGTGTAACGTGTCACGTGGGCATGGTCAAAACACTGAGTAAATAAACGGAGAGCATTTCACTGCAGTAATGAGATGTTCCTACATAAGCCAAAAATTGCACAAATCAAGTAAATATTCGTCGCTCGCAGCTAACGGACATGAGACAAAAAGTGAGAAGCAGTCTTACTTTGTGCATCTATAATTTTTGCCGCCTTATACAGAAGCTGTATTTGGACGGCTAAAATCAGGGATGCCCGGAAGAAAAAGTTAATCTAGGACCTCTAACATTAAAGTGAGAGTAAAATAAAGCACTTAAATAATTATTCACACTACAAACTGAGCACACACACAGGCCACCCAAACACAACACAAACGAGCTAACAAACTGAAATATAAGATGAGCAGATTGGCGTAGGCCTGCACCTGGGTCACACTCACAGAGGAGCTGAAGCATCGTGAAGTTCCCTAGTGATGCTGGGGACAAACTCGGTCCTTCTTGCACCGTGAGTAGTGAACTCTGTATGCTTGCTACATGCTCGCTACATGTGCTACATGCTCGCTACATGCTCGCTACATGCTCGCTACATGCTCGCTACATGCTCGCTACATGTGCTACATGCTCGCTACATGCTCGCTACATGTGCTACATGCTCGCTACATGCTCGCTACATGCTCGCTACATGCTCGCTACATGCTCGCTACATGCTCGCTACATGCTCGCTACATGCTCGCTACATGCTCGCTACATGCTCGCTACATGCTCGCTACATGCTCGCTACATGCTCTCTACATGCTCGCTACATGCTCGCTACATGCTCGCTACATGCTCGCTACATGCTCGCTACATGCTCGCTACATGCTCTCTACATGCTCTCTACATGCTCGCTACATGCTCGCTACATGCTCGCTACATGCTCGCTACATGCTCGCTACATGCTCGCTACATGCTCGCTACATGCTCGCTACATGCTCGCTACATGCTCGCTACATGCTCGCTACATGCTCGCTACATGCTCGCTACATGTGCTACATGCTCGCTACATGCTCGCTACATGCTCGCTACATGCTCGCTACATGCTCGCTACATGCTCGCTACATGCTCGCTACATGCTCGCTACATGCTCGCTACATGCTCGCTACATGCTCGCTACATGCTCGCTACATGCTCGCTACATGCTCTCTACATGCTCGCTACATGCTCTCTACATGCTCGCTACATGCTCGCTACATGCTCTCTACATGCTCTCTACATGCTTGCCTTCAATGCACTCGACGTTAAATGGACCGTCAAAATTACGTCTATTTAAACGTATCAACAACTCCAGCTGCGTGCGTCCACCACCAGACCTGACGCGAGAACATCCTCGCAGGAAACTCTTGTGTTGAGTTGGCCAGCAGCCGCCGGCCAGAGGTTGCTCAGAAAGAAAGCAGCGCACAGTTTACAAACTTCAAAGCGACACATCTACCGAGCCTGGCCTCTCTCGGCTCCACGGAACTTCTTACAACACCAATACTAAATGATGACGATATACAACTACTCAAAGTATCAAGGTACGCATTTTTTAAAATAAACCATGACACATTCAAGCCAGTCGTCATACAATGACGAAGTTTAACGCTCACACACAACCGAAGTAACGAGCAAAAAGTGTACTGTACTTTCGATTCAAAATTGTACCGGACAACCCATTTGTGCACTTGCACGCATCTCAGCAGCGCGGTAAGAAACCGTAGAAGTTGGTGCTAATGACTGTTTAAATTTGTCTAATTAGTCAGTCGGAACGGAATTATTGCCTTGCGTGCTGCTTTGCTGTGTGCACACAGCCTCCAGCGGGTGAACGTCTCCACCTGCCCCACCGCCCGCACCTTCAGCTCATCCTCCCTCAATCAGCACCTCGACCGCTGCAGCACTTCACACGCCACCATAAGCCCAACCCCGCTCCCACAACACGCTCACGTCGTTTGCAATAAATGAAAACAAAGTTATGATCAGTCTACCCAGCCTTCAATTTTTTACTGCTCTGCGTGTTTATTGTGTTTTAATATTCTGCTGCATTGTTCGGCTTTCCATATTCTATTTTTCACATTCTACCTGACGCATTCTACTTTCCATATGCTATTCTACACGCTCTTACACCCCCTCCCCACCCAAACCCAAACCTCACCCTCATAACCTTACCCTGCTTACCCTACTGCTCTGGCTCTATCCTGAACGTTCCTTGGTCTACGCTCCACTCCACAGCCGCAGCCGGACCGGTTCCCTAACCTGCTCCTCAAGTTAGGACTTGCGGTGGGTCCTGGCATCAGATACCAGGAGACGCTGCACCACACCTGGTCGGTTCAGTCTTAAGCTTTAACTGTTTAATTTTTATATTCATATCTCCAGTATTATAGCTACCGTTGTTAAACTGGCTCTAGCACCATGGTTGTCTCCAACGTCAGATCAGAGACGGAGCTGCCACTTGGCAGTGACCTTCAAAGAACACGCAAGAGCAGCTATCTACTCGACATGAAATGAAATATACGAGCATTTTTATGGAGTGCACCAAGTGGGGAACGTGGGGCAGTAGATTTTAAGAGTTCCTAATGACAAAAATAAATTTCAAGGCAGACAAATTCAGCAGAGGTGCAAGTTGGCTGTCACAACAAACAACACCTTCGACCAACAAACCTGACAAACGTGCTGGTGCAACGCCTCGAGTTCACCTTCGTGTACATTACCGGGCAAAATGTCATTCGTGTAAAACGTCTTAAAATACATCCTATTACCGATGTATGGGTGCGCAATTTTAAATATCATTGAACGCACTAAAGTAAATACTGAGCCTATTTTGCTATAATACCTGCAATATCACCTCTGCTGTGCCATTTTGACCACTTTTTTAGGACTAGAAATCCGGGCTCTACTTATACTAACATCAGGACGCAATGTCGGTTACCCCCGGTCAAGCCGGTACCCATTTCCGACATCTGGGTAGCGTGGGGAATTGTGGCCGAGTTCTCCCTTTTCCCAACGAGAAGAAACACCGGGCGGCACTACCGGGATTCGAACACCTAGAGAACCAAGAGCTGCAGAGTAGATGCGCTCGCATCCAGGGAGATGAGTGAGGAGGCCTATTGCGCCTCTACTGATGTTAGTCTGCTGTCTACCAAGCACGCTAATGCTCAATTGTTCTTCTACCTCAAGTATGTAGATAAAAATGAGTATTGGACCGCGCAGTGATTGCCCGTATCGCCATGTGCTCCTTTCACACACTCGCGTCCACCATCAGCCTTCTCAGCGTACTCATATTGCTCTTTTTTTTCTTTTTATACTTATCCCTTCCCCACCTGAGGCCTTGAACCTAAGAGTTAAATCATACACTAAGTCTATTCAAACACATAGTAGCAGACATTTTAGCAAAAGGCTAATCATGAAGTTTCATCGCGATTGGTTCCTCACTTTTAGTTTTACTTTTTTTAACGCGCAAGTACTGAAAATTCGGGAAAACGGTACAACGTACAGCAGCAGATTCGTATGATATTAGATGTTGGTTCAAGCCTCCGTAACCGCAACATAGGCGGTCAAAAAAGAGAGATGAGGGAAGGTTACATTTAATAAGGACTTATAGAAATGCGAAATCGCTTTATGTACAAGGTCCATAGAAACAGTAAACTGGGGAATAAGTATATGACACAAGATAAAAGTTGATGAAAGAAAGTGGCAGTGACTGAAAAACAGAACAACAGTGAACTAATAAAAAGAGGGCCGTTGAGAAAATAAAAACCTTATTTTATTTTGACATAGAGAAAGCCTACCTAACTCCAGCTCAGAACTGCACATTTTCCCCTGGGAGGGAGCGCTAATCCAGATAGGCGCAATAGTTGCATCCCCCTGATGATTGCCGGCAAATTTGGAAATCCCCAAAATTGGCACGGTGGCCAGGTAGGGTTACAATTTGAATTGTTTTATGGTAGTACCGAAATGAAACAAAATTTATCGCACAAAGACAGGTTAAGAAATTGGTCGTCAACAGTTAGAAGATTCGAAGGCATGCAGGGGCCGTGCGCATGCGCAGTAAAGGCGTCAAGTGATGCAACCACCCGCCATTATTGCCTCTCGTCGTAATCTCAGGTGGGAAGTGTCTCCAATGGTACGAATCTTGTTAAAAGCATCAACGTCATCGTAAATGGCATCAGCGTCATCGTAAATGGCATCAGCGTCATCGTAAATGGCATCAGCGTCATCGTAAATGGCATCAGCGTCATCGTAAATGGCATCAGCGTCATCGTAAATGGCATCAGCGTCATCGTAAATGGCATCAGCGCCATCGTAAATGGCATCAGCGCCATCGTAAATGGCATCAGCGTCATCGTAAATGGCATCAGCGTCATCGTAAATGGCATCAGCGTCATCGTAAATGGCATCAGCGTCATCGTAAATGGCATCAGCGTCATCGTAAATGGCATCAGCGTCATCGTAAATGGCATCAGCGTCATCGTAAATGGCATCAGCGTCATCGTAAATGGCATCAGCGTCATCGTAAATGGCATCAGCGTCATCGTAAATGGCATCAACGTCATCGTAAATGGCATCAACGTCATCAACGTCATCGTAAATGGCATCAACGTCATCGTAAATGATAACATCTTCGTGTATGGTACTGGCATGCTCACCACGCATACCATGGTACAAGCCTCACGCAAATGACATGGTTACAGCAATACTCGCCACCATGACCCTGCGATGGCGATAAGCTATCAGGGCCGCCGCTGATGCACAACGCAGTGCAACACCAGCCGGTCGCGGCAACACATGAATGTCTCACGTGTGCACCCTCACACAACGCGTCTAGTTACATAAGTTAAACATAACTCTACACACACGTGCACACATACATATACGCATATATATTTATATATATACACACACACACAGCGGGCTCCCACCGCATCGCAAATTCCCACGGACTATTTTACAAAAATGCCCAATGCTTCCAGCAACATCTGAACGATGCAGCTCGGGAGTTCTTCTGGAATTACTTCTTTCCATTTTAGAACCATCAAACCGTTGACTGACTGCGATGGGTTGACCTGAAGTTCAATATTCAACTCAAATTTAAATTCAAACATTGTTAGTAATTTTATAAATCCCAAACATAATTAACTGGGTCCATTAATACCATTATTTTGAAAAATTGCTACGATTTTTCAAACGACCACTGGTGTGTCGGACCGCGCGGTGCTGGGCAGGTGGTGCGGTACAGGGCAGGTGGTGCGGTGCTGGGCAGGTGGTGCGGTGCTGGGCAGGTGGTGCGGTGCTGGGCAGGTGGTACGTGCGGTGCTGGGCAGGTGGTGAGGTACAGAGCAGGTGGTGCGGTGCTGGGCAGGTGGTGCGGTGCTGGGCAGGTGGTGCGGTGCTGGGCAGGTGGTGCGGTGCTGGGCAGCTGGTGCGGTACAGGGCAGGTGGTGCGGTGCTGGGCAGGTGGTGCGGTGCTGGGCAGGTGGTGCGGTGCTGGGCAGCTGGTGCGGTACAGGGCAAGTGGTGCGGTACAGGGCAGGTGGTGCGGTACAGAGCAGGTGGTGCGGTACAGGGCAGGTGGTGCGGTACAGAGCAGGTGGTGCGGTACAGAGCAGGTGGTGCGGTACAGGGCAGGTGGTGCGGTACAGGGCAGGTGGTGCGGTACAGGGCAGGTGGTGCGGTACAGGGCAGGTTGTGCGGTACAGGGCAGGTGGTGCGGTACAGGGCAAGTGGTGCGGTGCTGGGCAGGTGGTGCGGTGCTGGGCAGCTGGTGCGGTACAGGGCAGGTGGTGCGGTACAGGGCAGGTGGTGCGGTACAGGGCAGGTGGTGCGGTACAGAGCAGGTGGTGCGGTACAGGGCAGGTGGTGCGGTACAGAGCAGGTGGTGCGGTACAGAGCAGGTGGTGCGGTACAGGGCAGGTAGTGCGGTACAGGGCAGGTGGTGCGGTACAGGGCAGGTGGTGCGGTACAGGGCAGGTGGTGCGGTACAGGGCAGGTGGTGCGGTACAGGGCAAGTGGTGCGGTACAGGGCAAGTGGTGCGGTACAGGGCAGGTGGTGCGGTACAGGGCAGGTGGTGCGGTACAGGGCAGGTGGTGCGGTACAGGGCAGGTGGTGCGGTACAGGGCATGTGGTGCGGTACAGGGCAGGTGGTGCGGTACAGGGCAGGTGGTGCGGTACAGGGCAGGTGGTGTGGTACAGGGCAGGTGGTGCGGTGCTGGGCAGGTGGTGCGGTGCTGGGCAGGTGGTGCGGTACAGGGCAGGTGGTGCGGTGCTGGGCAGGTGGTGCGGTGCTGGGCAGGTGGTGCGGTGCTGGGCAGGTGGTGCGGTGCTGGGCAGGTGGTGCGGTGCTGGGCAGCTGGTGCGGTACAGGGCAAGTGGTGCGGTGCTGGGCAGGTGGTGCGGTGCTGGGCAGGTGGTGCGGTGCTGGGCAGGTGGTGCGGTGCTGGGCAGGTGGTGCGGTGCTGGGCAGGTGGTGCGATGCTGGGCAGCTGGTGCGGTACAGGGCAAGTGGTGCGGTACAGGGCAGGTGGTGCGGTACAGTGCAGGTGGTGCGGTACAGAGCAGGTGGTGCGGTACAGAGCAGGTGGTGCGGTACAGGGCAGGTGGTGCGGTACAGGGCAGGTGGTGCGGTACAGAGCAGGTGGTGCGGTACAGGGCAGGTGGTGCGGTACAGGGCAGGTGGTGCGGTACAGGGCAGGTTGTGCGGTATAGCGCAGGTGGTGCGGTACAGGGCAAGTGGTGCGGTGCTGGGCAGCTGGTGCGGTGCTGGGCAGGTGGTGCGGTGCTGGGCAGCTGGTGCGGTACAGGGCAGGTGGTGCGGTACAGGGCAGGTGGTGCGGTACAGGGCAGGTGGTGCGGTACAGGGCAGGTGGTGCGGTACAGAGCAGGTGGTGCGGTACAGGGCAGGTGGTGCGGTACAGAGCAGGTGGTGCGGTACAGAGCAGGTGGTGCGGTACAGGGCAGGTGGTGCGGTACAGGGCAGGTGGTGCGGTACAGGGCAGGTGGTGCGGTACAGGGCATGTGGTGCGGTACAGGGCAGGTGGTGCGGTACAGGGCAGGTGGTGCGGTACAGGGCAGGTGGAGTGGTACAGGGCAGGTGGTGCGGTACAGGGCAGGTGGTGCGGTACAGGGCAGGTGGTGCGGTTCAGGGCATGTGGTGCGGTACAGGGCAGGTGGTGCGGTACAGGGCATGTGGTGCGGTACAGGGCAGGTGGTGCGGTACAGGGCATGTGGTGCGGTACAGGGCAGGTGGTGCGGTACAGGGCATGTGGTGCGGTACAGGGCAGGTGGTGCGGTACAGGGCAGGTGGTGCGGTACAGGGCAGGTGGTGCGGTACAGGGCAGGTGGTGTGTTACTGGGCAGGTGCAGGTGGTGCGGTACAGGGCAGGTGGTGTGTTACTGGGCATGTGGCGCGATGCAGGTGGTGCGGTGCAGGTGGTGCGCACACTCCGCCCAGCAACACGCACCATTGACCTTGAAATGCTGCCGGCACGCATCACGCTTCCACTGAACCATCGCGGTCACAACACGCTGCTCTACTATGTTCACTCACGTCACTGACGCTGGGCAGCGCTGCCCTGTGAGTGTCGAGCACAGGCTGTGCTCGCAGCTGGTCATACAATGACAAGGTTCAGCCGCAGGTTACGGAGCTGAACAATTCTATTTCCCGGAACAACTGACTGCTTTTAACTCTACGCTGAAGTTGCCATTGTATATATTTATTTACGTTTGTTCTATTTCAGAAACGAATCAGGAAAAAATGAACAAAATTGTGGAAAATTATCGTCTGTATAAAGCTGGTCCTAAACTTCACTTGTACCTGACGTAAGATCTTGTATTTATTTCTTCTATGTTAGTTGGATCCTGACCCCTAACTCTCTCTCTCTCTCTCTCTCTGCAGCTACCCGTCGTCAAGAGAAAGATCTTAAGACTTAATATTTCATAAAACCAGAAATATTGCGTGCCGTATTCCAATTCGCAATACATGGGTAATTTCCAGCTGAAAACACATCGTATCAATCAATGTAGCTTGACAACGCTTCGCTATACCACCTTAAAATGTAAAAACAAAGAGACACAGTTATTAAATATCGTACATACCTACAAAAGAAAGTGTCCGTGTGGCTGCCGAGAACCAGTGAAGCGATTATAAGATTTACACACACACACACGCACACACTCACGCACGCGCACACCTGCTACACTGACAACTTAATGTACACTGACTGACCACCTGACGACATGTGTGAATGTGATGCCAATTGCCAGCGTTACAACCTCGACCTCCAGAAATTTCTGAGGATCTCGCGACAAAAGTTCTGGCAAAGAAAATACTGCTAATCTAAATCATATCAAAGAACAAAGTCAAGCCCTTTCATTGATGACAAAGTATTATTCTTACCTCATGTAGATTTTATTTCATCAACTATAACTTTCCATTGAAGATCAACACGGATTTTATTTACTAAAGAATTTTCTGATGAGACTGGCAACACTGCATTACAGAGAGTGCCATCCCGTACGGTAGGCTGTGGCTCAGGCGGTTGGGAACAACAGGTACTAACGCTTGGACTGCGGCAGGTAACACTGAAGTTTAATATTCAACTCATATTTAAGGTAAATTGTAGTAAGCAATGTGTAAAATGGCAAACATTAACCGGATCTCGCCTTTATTTAGCTTTCATTACGTATTTATGAAATTTGAGTTGTGACTACTGGTCGGTGAGCAGCATTATGAAAATCCCCTGAGTGACCACCGGTGGCGCACGTCGCAGTTTAAATGCGCTCACTGAGATGCTGGGTATTATCTCAATGCACAAAATTAATGCGCTGTAGCACGAGCGGACCATGAGCGTACGATGCGCCAGTGACCAGACTGGCAGATGCCAAGCAGCGCCACGCCATACATTTCAGTTTGGTCTTTCTAAGTAAAATAACTGCGGCTCGGCCTCAACGGTACACGCTAGCGCAAAACTTACATCACATGCGTCCTGCCTCAGGTGTACACACGTCAATTTATGAAGAGAGACACATATGTAGACCGAGAGCTACATATGCGGTGTGTAGTGCGAGGTATCGATGAAATGCGCGTCACACACACACACACACACACACCAGATCTAGAACGCGCATTTCATTCATGCGACATGCAGGCAACGACACCTCAGTCCCGGCAACGTACGACCACTTCAGACAAGTGATAGTAAGTCCAGCATTTACTACACAACATTTACGCCGACTTTCCTGCTCCGCCGGCCGTGTTTTGAGTGTGACCTTGAACTTGGGCAACCGCGGCAGGCCGCTGGCATCGGAGACAAGGTGTTGGTGAGCGTGGGTGGGTTGGTGAGCGTTGGTGAGCGTGGGTGGGCTGGTGAGCGTTGGTGAGCGTGGGTGGGCTGGTGAGCGTTGGTGAGCGTGGGTGTGTTGGTGAGCGTTGGTGAGCGTGGGTGGGCTGGTGAGCGTTGGTGAGCGTGGGTGTGTTGGTGAGCGTTGGTGCGTTGGTGCGTTGGTGAGCGTTGGTGCGTTGGTGCGTTGGTGAGCGTTGGTGCGTTAGTGAGCGTGGGTGTGTTGGTGAGCGTGGGTGCGTTGGTGAGCGTTGGTGCGTTGGTGCGTTGGTGAGCGTTGGTGCGTTGGTGAGCGTGGGTGTGTTGGTGAGCGTGGGTGTGTTGGTGGGCGTGGGTGTGTTGGTGAGCGTGGGTGTGTTTGTGAGCGTGGGTGTGTTGGTGAGCGTGGGTGTGTTGGTGAGCGTGGATGTGTTGGTGAGCGTGGGTGGGTTGGTGAGCGTGGGTGTGTTGGTGAGCGTGAGTACGTTGGTGAGCGTGGGTATTTTGGTGAGCGTGAGTACGTTGGTGAGCGTGGGCGCGTTGGTGAGTGTGATGGGTGTCTAATTAGAGTACGTGACTGAGATACACACACGCACGATAACTCAGTGTCCAAACACGCAAGTCTGCTGCCAAAAGATTGCGTCCCCTTTTGTTCGTACGACAACCTGCATCGTACGTCTGAGTGCTAGAGCTGCGGTGGCAGAGCTGAAAACTCTATTATTGCGTATCATTCAATGAACAAAAATGTTCACAATAAAGAAAAGATCTTTGGCTAGAGTAGAGTCTAGTTCCAATAACAACCTGTGGGAGGACGCGATTATTTTTTGGCTGCGAATAAAAATAGATTCCCACTACAGCGCTTCTGGTTTCCCTGTCGCTGCTGAACCTGCAGAGAAAATTAATTACAACATTGTAAGAATATAATTCAATGATTCTCTAATTATTTTCTAAATCATAACGCAAGTACCTTGATGACGTTGAAAATCTTGAGGAGTATGACTTGGCGTGGCGTTATAGACACATGTGCCGCTCATTTGTACACTAAATATCTCATAAAAGGAGTAACTGCTTTCTTGTTTGACGTACGTTGGTGAAACTCAGATGGCTGAGTAGAAGAATATTGCTGCCAGCAGACGAATTTCATTAAAGAAAACTAAAGCTTTGCAGGAATATAGTAGAGATAAAATGCATGTTATGCAAGCACAACGGTATTAGGCTGACGATACATCTTCACGACAGTCAAATTCTGGGAACTATACACAACTGAAAAAATGTGGTCACACCGACATAGCACAGGAGAGCGGTCAGTAATGATAGACTGCACATGAAAGCACACGAATATTGGCAAAGAGAAATGCTAAATTCTGTTCTAGAGTGTCTCATTGAGGAGAGTTTACACGGGGCAACCATCCTGATTCGATTTGCAATGGGTTTTACAAATATGACACATATTCCGCATTTCCTCACCGTGATACCAGACCCATCATTCAACATGCGCCAACATTATCATCGTAGGGCAGTCCTACGCCATGGTCCTTCGTAGGATGATTGCTCATACCCTCCTTATTGAATTAATTTATGGTGAATTTCCACATCATTCCAGAATATTCAAATTTCTATGTGTCAGCCCGCAAGAAGCCGCACATTTTCTTGGTGGCGTGACTAGGAGCATTGTCCTGCTGGAAGATGCCATCAACATTTGGGGAGCTTTTACAAAAGCCAAGGACAAGATTCGTTCTTAGGATGCTTGTCGCAATTTATCTTGCCTTCCATTGTTCCCGGTCATCGGGTCATTTGAATACCTTGTCAGGCTACAAATATCTTTTAGGCATCTGAAGCGCCCCAGAATATTTTCTTATGCTTATTTAGAGGCTCGCTGGACGTGCTACGCTTTCACTGGGTTTCCTGCTTCAGGTCTCGCCGCTTGTGTTCGGTTCCTAGTGACTTCAAAGAGGATCTCATCCCTACATGTCACCATTGACTGCTGAATCTCATTTATTTGTATTGGTCACAGACTTCACCTTCTTGCGAGCGGCAACTCGAACACTCCTGACAAATTTTATTTTATTCCTCCGAACCTCCCGAGATTTTCAGAGGACAGTTTACGAGTCGGTCAAGGTACAACAGGTAATAAATCCTGTCGGATCGTATTTCCTAAGTTAATTACACAATTTCATTGCAATATTTTGTCAATATAAGAGTTTGTTTTCTTTTCCAAGCTCGTCGTACGCGTGCGTCCCCGTCAGCATTGCCGATGGTTGAATTCCTCTGAATGATTTGGTCCAGCTTCAACTTTGTCAGCCTTAAGGATTATTCCGGCGACTAACATAGGGACAGTTTACGCCCTAAGTTGCTACATCTGAGCTCTGTCTTGGAGAAATATTTGCATATCTCGAGTGCTAGCCTGTGTGTGAAGGCGTCTGGTCCGGTCGTTGTCTTTAGAATACGGGTGTGGTGCTCTCCCTCAGGCTGCTTTACACTCCGGGCAGACTTGTGAATATCTATTGACTTGTGAATATCGATAGACTTGTGAAATATCTTTGCCCGAAGTGAGTGCCTGAGGTGCAAACGAAAAGGGAAGGTGAGGAAAACACAACTGGAATAAACGCCGTATTATTATGAAGATCGCCGACAATAATGGCACAAGGGAATATTACAGTCGAGTAATACAGTGACAGATGACGTCTTGGCGGACCGACGGTTGTCGGGGAGAAGCTGCGTGGTTGAGGGACGAGAGCAGACCGGTGAGGCTGCTGCTGGCCGAGGGTCTCCGACCAAGGAGTACCAGAGGCGGTAGCAGGGAACTGGTGCGTCTAGCAAGCAACAAGACGTGGCGGCTGGCTATCGAGGAGGCGGTGAAGGCGACGGGTGAGGTGCTGGCGGAGCGTCGAGACTTAGTGTGAATATCAGGGACGCTGAGAGTGTACTGAGGCTCGGGGGGGGGGGGGGCGATGCCATTAGGAAAGAGAGGAAAAGGAGAGAGTTCGGCACAGAGTGTGCCAGAAGAAACAGAAGGCGAAAGGGAAGAGGATAGTAGGAGAGGGAAGAGACGCGGAAAAAAGCGCATAATTTGGTGATCCTGTTAACGTAATTTTAAATATAAGGTTTCCCTGGGGTATGAGATAAGGGAACCTTTCAAGGCTTTGTATGTACAAATTATCAAGTTCTAAGGTGCCGATGTGGCTATTACCTAATATATAGGTAAGGTGTAACTATTTATACATATTACTCTTATATTACATTAATGGCTGTGTTATATCTACAAGGTAATCTCATGCAACCATCCCTAACCGACTAATTCGCAAAAAAGTTAGCTATATTACACACATTTACACAGATTTAAGAATAATTTACATATAGGTATGTATGATGATTGCTGTGGTTATTTTCAAACTAACATTATTAATGTACACATATTCATATATACAATATTTTTTTTTTTTTATAATTTTTTTTTCCAATTTTTTTTTTTTTTTTTTTCCCATTATTCTCATATTTTTTTTTTTTTTATATATATGTGCACAAGTTTAGGAGTATATTACATAAAGATATGTATGATGATTGCTATGAATATTTACAAATTGATGGTTTACATATATAACTACTGTACATACACTCATACATACACGTGCATATGTATTGGGTAGAATATATCTATTTTTTTTTCTTCATCTTCCACTCAATAACATATATACAAGTTTGGAAATATTTTACAGATAGAAATGTGTGATTGCTATGAATATTTCCAAATTGTCAATATACAATTAAACTATACAAAATATACATATTTATGTTCATAAGATTTTTTTTTTTTTTTTTTTTTTTTTTTTTTTTTTATATTACAATATTTACAACAAAACCCCTGTGTAGCCTTGTTACCGGCGTATCCACCACATGTCCCTCCCGGGACGCTCCACCTCATAAATGGACATTAGAAACATGTAAGGTTGGCGTCTGATATTTTACTGAAAGGTTATGAATATGTTGTGTGTAAGGACGGAATGATCAATGATTATTTGGAGGTTGACTATTTAGTGTTGGTTGAAAATTGAGTTTGTGGTTTGGGGTTTTGGCTTCCCGCCCGTGGGGGGAAGACCGTTCCGTCCGCTCGCCAAAACCCAAAAAAAAACAAAGTAAATAAGTAATTGAAAATTGTTACGGTCTTCCCCATTGGTTGCTGATGAAAATTTATTACAAGTATCTTGGTTCCGGAGGAGGTCCTAATGCTGGAAGTTTGGAGCTCTTAAAACGTGAATTTTGGCTATTGGCTGTATCTTCTGGAAATGTCAACTGTTGAAATAGGTCTTGGTCAAACTGCTGTAAATTATCCCATATTCTGTTGGCATGATTGTGAAGCAGAAGGTTTATGGGAGGTAAGTCGACTTGATGATGCAGTGATAAAGAAGAGATACGGTCCATGCGTGATGTATTGGTGATGAACCGGAGTGCTCTGTTTTGGACTTTTTGTAGCTTGGAAATGGCAGTTGGAGACAATGTGTGGAGTGGGATAGCTGGATAGATGAGTGCTGATCTGACGAATGATAGATATAATTTGCGTTTTGTTATCTGTGAAAGGTGCATAAATCTGTACAGTTTGCTCAAATTACTGAATCCTATTGCCTGTCGAATTGTTATTTGAGGTGAAAATCCATGTGTTGAAAAGTTTAGACCTAGAATTTTGCCTTTATTGGAGTATGGAAAATGTTGATCCTCTATGAAGATGTCTGCGGTTTTGATTCTGCTGATTGGAATTATCTTAAATTTTTTGACGTTGGTGGAAATTTTCCACCTGGCTTCAAAATTGTTAATTTGTTGTATGGCATGCTGTGTTTGTTGTGCTGCAAAGTTCGGAGTGTAACGGCCAGCAGAAATTTGGGTGATGTCGTCGGCAAAGCATATGTAATCAGTATTGGGTATTGGTTCCGGAATGTCATGAGTATAGAAACTATATAATGTCGGCGATAAACAAGCTCCCTGTGGAACCCCAGTTTGCAGTATAAATGATGGACCTATGAAATTGCCTATTCTTATTGATGCGCTCCTGTCTGTTAAATAGTCGGCCAGTGTCCGTAAAAATAATGGATGAATTCCAGATTGTGAGAGTTTGAATATCAATCCTAAGTGCCATACCTTGTCAAAAGCCTTGGTTACATCTCTGAGAACTATGTCTATGGTAAATTTATTGGCTAGATTTATTGCTATTGTTTCGGTAAACGTTGCCAAGGCGGTGTGGGTACCCCTGCATCTCCTAAAACCATGCTGTCTATTGTTGTATAAGTTGTTAATGGTCAAATGGTCTGTAAGTCTATTGTTGAGTATCTTGTCTAAAAGTTTGCCATGGATGTATAATAGAGATATTGGTCGGTAGTTCTGCACCTGTTTTTGAGACGTGAGGGGTTTTGGGAGAAAAATCATAATGGCGTGTTTGAGACTGTCTGGGAAGTAGCCTGCTGAGATAGAGTTATTGAAGATATTTAACAAGTATTGTAACATATTAATCGGTAGGTTTAACTGAGGCTCCGCTGGCTGCGCGGCTGTTTATATAGGCCTCGCTGGAGGCTGACTCTACCCGTCCAGGTCTCCGATTGGCCAAGACTGGGGTGCCCACTTTTCGCCGTCTAGGCTTGTGCTATACTTACGGAGGTTTCTATCGACGTTGCCTGACTGTTCGAAGCAGGCTGCTTATAAAGGTCGGTCCGGCACCCCAGCGCCAGACTTTAGCTCTGATTATTGGTCGTTTAGTACTGGCGCTTTGAGGCTATGAGGTGGCGCTTCTAAGCTTGTGTGGTGGTGTGTGTTCATACCACCACACGGGGTTAGCGAGGGTTGTCGTTCGGCCGACTGTACACTTCTGCCAGTAAAGAAATAATGCACACGGGATACGCCATTGCACCGCACTAGATATTATTGATCACATTTGATCACTGAAGCATAATCATTAATCACTCAAGCATCACCATGCATCACTCGATCAAGCACCCATTGCTGCAGAAAGTGTGCGTATGTGCTAAAAAAAAAAGCAAATGCGAGAAATGCTCAAGTTATTTTTCCAAGCATAGTTCATCATCAAGGACTAGAGTAAACTATATTTTATGCCTTGGATATTCAACATTTATTTTCAAATTATATATAGCTCCCCTGTTCATTTTAATTAGAAACTGCACTTTCGAAATGAGGGAGAGAAAAAGTTACACAGATGATATTTGTGCTCCAATGTCATGTAGAAAAACATCGTTCACTTGTTCCGGAAACTCAGTTACTGTTAAAATATATGGTGCCCTCATGTCTCTAGCCTGCACATGGTGTAGACCCGCACGTCGACTTCGCCACGCCATCACATGAAGCCATCAAGGCTCATCGAGTAACATCCTCAAGTGACATGACTTCATTAGCTAGGTAATATACTGGGCTTCTGAATTTTATCAACTTCAATTCCCCACACATTTACAGTGAACTCATTCAGCTGCCCTAATACTTGCTACTCATAAATTAAATATTAGATTTATACAGTAGGGCAGCCAGCCGAAAATTTCGGGGTTCAGGTTTCCCGAAAAGAAATTTCGGTGAGGTTAGACATTTATTATCAGCAATATTTTTATTCTTTTACTTAGAATTACGACTGAAACTGGGCCCCAGCTCAAGATTTCGGTGGGGGCCATGTCCCCTGTGGCCCCCCCTCCTGGCTGGTTCCTGCATTTATACCTAGAGGAGGCGCAGTGAAGCCTGTACCCCTGATACGCTCATCATGTTATGCTGTCTAGTCTAAATGGATAAAAATGCAAGACTAGAATACGTCCACAATTAGCCTTTAATGATGGTGGTACGTATTTTGTGTGTGGGTGGGGGCTGTGTGCTGTGGTCTGTGCAGGGGGCTGTGTGCTGTGGTCTGTGCAGGGGGCTGCGTGCTGTGGTCTGTGCAGGGGGCAGTGTGCTGTGGTCTGTGCTGGGGACTGTGTGCTGTGGTCTGTGCAAGGGGCTGTGTGCTGTGGTCTGTGCAGGGGGCTGTGCGCTGTGGTCTGTGCAGGGGGCTGCGTGCTGTGGTCTGTGCAAGGGACTGTGTGCTGTGGTCTGTGCAAGGGGCTGTGCGCTGTGGTCTGTGCAGGGGGCTGCGTGCTGTGGTCTGTGCAAGGGGCTGTGCGCTGTGGTCTGTGCAGGGGGCTGCGTGCTGTGGTCTGTGCAAGGGGCTGTGTGCTGTGGTCTGTGCAGGGGACTGTGTGCTGTGGTCTGTGCAAGGGACTGTGTGCTGTGGTCTGTGCAAGGGGCTGTGCGCTGTGGTCTGTGCAGGGGGCTGCGTGCTGTGGTCTGTGCAGGGGGCAGTGTGCTGTGGTCTGTGCAGGGGACTGTGTGCTGTGGTCTGTGCAAGGGGCTGTGTGCTGTGGTCTGTGCAGGGGGCTGTGTGCTGTATTCTGTGCAGGGGACTGTGTGCTGTAGTCTGTGCAGGGGGCTGTGTGCTGTGGTCTGTGCAGGGGGCTGTGCGCTGTGGTCTGTGCAGGGAACTGCGTGCTGTGGTCTGTGCAGGGGGCTGTGGGCTGTGGTCTGTGCAGGAGCTGTGTGCTGTGGTCTGTGCAGGGGACTGCGTGCTGTGGTCGGTGCAGGGGGCTGTGTGCTGTATTCTGTGCAGGGGACTGTGTGCTGTAGTCTGTGCAGGGGGCTGTGTGCTGTGGTCTGTGCAGGGGGCTGTGCGCTGTGGTCTGTGCAGGGAACTGCGTGCTGTGGTCTGTGCAGGGGGCTGTGGGCTGTGGTCTGTGCAGGAGCTGTGTGCTGTGGTCTGTGCAGGGGACTGCGTGCTGTGGTCGGTGCAGGGGGCTGTGTGCTGTGGTCGGTGCAGGGGGCTGTGTGCTGCGGTCTGTGCAGGGGGCTGTGTGCTGTGGTCGGTGCAGGGGGCTGTGTGCTGCGGTCTGTGCAGGGGGCTGTGTGCTGTGGTCTGTGCAGGGGGCTGTGTGCTGTGGTCTGTGCGAGGGACTGTGTGCTGTGGTCGGTGCAGGGGACTGTGTGCTGTGGTCTGTGCAGGGGGCTGTGTGCTGCGGTCTGTGCAGGGGACTGTGTGCTGCGGTCTGTGCAGGGGGCTGTGTGCTGTGGTCTGTGCAGGGGACTGTGTGCTATGGTCTGTGCAGGGGGCTGTGTGCTGCGGTCTGTGCAGGGGGCTGTGTGCTGTGGTCTGTGCAGGGGGCTGTGTGCTGTGGTCTGTGCAGGGGGCTGTGTGCTGCGGTCTGTGCAGGGGGCTGTGTGCTGTGGTCTGTGCAGGGGGCTGTGTGCTGTGGTCTGTGCAGGGGGCTGTGTGCTGCGGTCTGTGCAGGGGGCTGTGTGCTGCGGTCTGTGCAGGGGGCTGTGTGCTGTGGTCTGTGCAGGGGGCTGTGTGCTGTGGTCTGTGCAGGGGGCTGTGTGCTTTGGTCTGTGCAGGGGACTGTGTGCTGTGGTCTGTGCAGGGGGCTGTGTGCTGCGGTCTGTGCAGGGGGCTGTGTGCTGTGGTCTGTGCAGGGGACTGTGTGCTGCGGTCTGTGCAGGGGGCTGTGTGCTGTGGTCTGTGCAGGGGGCTGTGTGCTGCGGTCTGTGCAGGGGGCTGTGTGCTGTGGTCTGTGCAGGGGGCTGTGTGCTGTGGTCTTTGCAGGGGGCTGTGTGCTGTGGTCTGTGCAGGGGGCAGTGTGCTGTGGTCTGTGCAGGGGACTGTGTGCTGTGGTCTGTGCAGGGGACTGTGTGCTGTGGTCTGTGCAGGGGACTGTGTGCTGTGGTCTGTGCAGGGGGCTGTGTGCTGTGGTCTGTGCATGGGACTGAGTGCTGTAGTCTGTGCAGGGGGCTGTGTGCTGTGGTCTCTGCAGGGGACTGTGTGCTGTGGTCTGTGCATGGGACTGCGTGCTGTAGTCTGTGCAGGGGGCTGTGTGCTGTGGTCTGTGCAGGGGACTGTGTGCTGTGGTCTGTGCAGGGGGCTGTGTGCTGTGGTCTGTGCATGGGACTGAGTGCTGTAGTCTGTGCAGGGGGCTGTGTGCTGTGGTCTGTGCAGGGGGCTGTGTGCTTTGGTCTGTGCAGGGGACTGTGTGCTTTGGTCTGTGCAGGGGGCTGTGTGCTGTGGTCTGTGCAGGGGGCTGTGTGCTGTGGTCTGTGCAGGGGACTGTGTGCTTTGGTCTGTGCAGGGGGCTGTGTGCTGTGGTCTGTGCAGGGGGCTGTGTGCTGTGGTCTGTGCAGGGGACTGTGTGCTTTGGTCTGTGCAGGGGACTGTGTGCTGTAGTCTGTGCAGGGGACTGTGTGCTGTGGTCTGTGCAGGGGGCTGTGTGCTGTGGTCTGTGCAGGGGGCTGTGTGCTGTGGTCTGTGCAGGGGGCTGTGTGCTGTGGTCTGTGCAGGGGGCTGTGTGCTGTGGTCTGTGCAGGGGACTGTGTGCTTTGGTCTGTGCAGGGGACTGTGTGCTGTGGTCTGTGCATGGGACTGAGTGCTGTAGTCTGTGCAGGGGGCTGTGTGCTGTGGTCTGTGCAGGGGGCTGTGTGCTGTGGTCTGTGCAGGGGACTGTGTGCTGCGGTCTGTGCAGGGGGCTGTGTGCTGTGGTCTGTGCAAAAGACTGGGTGCTGTGGTCTGTGCAGGGGACTGAGTGCTGTGGTCTCTGCAGGGGGCTGTGTGCTGTGGTCTGTGCAGGGGGCTGTGTGCTTTGGTCTGTGCAGGGGACTGTGTGCTTTGGTCTGTGCAGGGGACTGTGTGCTGTGGTCTGTGCAGGGGGCTGTGTGCTGTGGTCTGTGCAGGGGGCTGTGTGCTGTGGTCTGTGCAGGGGGCTGTGTGCTGTGGTCTGTGCAGGGGGCTGTGTGCTGTGGTCTGTGCAGGGGGCTGTGTGCTGTGGTCTGTGCAGGGGGCTGTGTGCTGTGGTCTGTGCAGGGGGCTGTGTTCTGTGGTCTGTGCAGGGGGCTGTGTGCTTTGGTCTGTGCAGGGGGCTGTGTGCTGTGGTCTGTGCAGGGGGCTGTGTGCTGTGGTCTGTGCAGGGGGCTGTGTGCTGTGGTCTGTGCAGGGGGCTGTGTGCTGTGGTCTGTGCAGGGGGCTGTGTGCTGTGGTCTGTGCAGGGGGCTGTGTGCTGTGGTCTGTGCAGGGGGCTGTGTGCTGTGGTCTGTGCAGGGGGCTGTGTTCTGTGGTCTGTGCAGGGGGCTGTGTGCTTTGGTCTGTGCAGGGGGCTGTGTGCTGTGGTCTGTGCAGGGGGCTGTGTGCTTTGGTCTGTGCAGGGGACTGTGTGCTGTGGTCTGTGCAGGGGGCTGTGTGCTTTGGTCTGTGCAGGGGGCTGTGTGCTTTGGTCTGTGCAGGGGGCTGTGTGCTGTGGTCTGTGCAGGGGGCTGTGTGCTTTGGTCTGTGCAGGGGGCTGTGTGCTGCGGTCTGTGCAGGGGGCTGTGTGCTGTTGTCTGTGCAGGGGGCTGTGTGCTGTGGTCTTTGCAGGGGGCTGTGTGCTGTGGTCTGTGCAGGGGGCTGTGTGCTGTGGTCTGTGCAGGGGACTGTGTGCTGTGGTCTGTGCAGGGGGCTGTGTGCTGCGGTCTGTGCAGGGGGCTGTGTGCTGTGGTCTGTGCAGGGGGCTGTGTGCTGTGGTCTGTGCAGGGGGCAGTGTGCTTTGGTCTGTGCAGGGGGCTGTGTGCTGTGGTCTGTGCAGGGGGCTGTGTGCTGCGGTCTGTGCAGGGGGCTGTGTGCTGTGGTCTGTGCAGGGGGCTGTGTGCTGCGGTCTGTGCAGGGGGCTGTGTGCTGTGGTCTGTGCAGGGGGCTGTGTGCTGCGGTCTGTGCAGGGGGCTGTGTGCTGTGGTCTGTGCAGGGGGCTGTGTGCTGTGGTCTGTGCAGGGGGCAGTGTGCTTTGGTCTGTGCAGGGGGCTGTGTGCTGTGGTCTGTGCAGGGGGCTGTGTGCTGCGGTCTGTGCAGGGGGCTGTGTGCTGTGGTCTGTGCAGGGGGCTGTGTGCTGCGGTCTGTGCAGGGGGCTGTGTGCTGCGGTCTGTGCAGGGGGCTGTGTGCTGTGGTCTGTGCAGGGGGCTGTGTGCTGTGGTCTGTGCAGGGGGCAGTGTGCTTTGGTCTGTGCAGGGGACTGTGTGCTGTGGTCTGTGCAGGGGGCTGTGTGCTGCGGTCTGTGCAGGGGGCTGTGTGCTGTGGTCTGTGCAGGGGGCTGTGTGCTGTGGTCTGTGCAGGGGGCTGTGTGCTGCGGTCTGTGCAGGGGGCTGTGTGCTGTGGTCTGTGCAGGGGGCTGTGTGCTTTGGTCTGTGCAGGGGGCTGTGTGCTGCGGTCTGTGCAGGGGGCTGTGTGCTGTGGTCTGTGCAGGGGACTGTGTGCTGTGGTCTGTGCAGGGGGCTGTGTGCTGCGGTCTGTGCAGGGGGCTGTGTGCTGTGGTCTGTGCAGGGGGCTGTGTGCTGTGGTCTGTGCAGGGGGCTGTGTGCTGCGGTCTGTGCAGGGGGCTGTGTGCTGTGGTCTGTGCAGGGGGCTGTGTGCTTTGGTCTGTGCAGGGGGCTGTGTGCTGCGGTCTGTGCAGGGGGCTGTGTGCTGTGGTCTGTGCAGGGGGCTGTGTGCTGTGGTCTTTGCAGGGGGCTGTGTGCTGTGGTCTGTGCAGGGGGCTGTGTGCTGTGGTCTGTGCAGGGGACTGTGTGCTGTGGTCTGTGCATGGGGCTGTGTGCTGCGGTCTGTGCAGGGGGCTGTGTGCTGTGGTCTGTGCAGTGGGCTGTGTGCTGTGGTCTGTGCAGGGGACTGTGTGCTGTGGTCTGTGCAGGGGTGAGGCAGTGAGACAGTGAGGCAGTGACACAGGAGTGAGGCAGTGAGGCAGGGGTGAAGCAGTGAGACAGTGAGGCAGTGAGGCAGGGGTGAGGCAGTGAGACAGTGAGGCAGTGAGGCAGGGGTGAGGCAGTGAGGCAGTGAGGCTGGGGTGAGGCAGTGAAACAGTGAGGCAGTGAGACAGTGAGGCAGTGAGGCAGGGGTGAGGCAGTGAGGCAATGAGGCAGGGAAGAGGCTGTGAGGCAGTGAGGCAGTGAGACAGTGAGGCAGTGAGGCAGGGGTGAGGCAGTGAGGCAGTGAGGCAGTGAGGCAGTGAGACAGTGAGGCAATGAGGCAGGGGTGAGGCAGTGAGGCAATGAGGCAGGGGTGAGGCAGTGAGGCAGTGAGGCAGGAGTGAGGCAGTGAGGCAGGGGTGAGGCAGTGAGGCAGTGAGGCAAAGGTTAGGCAGTGAGGCAAGGATGAGGCAGTGAGGCAGAGGTGAGGCAGTGAGGCAGTGAGGCAGTGAGGCAGTGAGACAGTAAGGCAGTGAGACAGGGGTGAGGCATTGAGACAGTGAGGCAGTGACTCAGAGGTGAGGCAGTGAGACAGTGGGGCAGGGGTGAGGCAGTGAGACAGTGAGACAGTGAGGCAGGGGTGAGGCAGTGAGACAGTGAGACAGTGAGGCAGGGGTGAGGCAGTGAGACAGTGAGACAGTGAGGCAGGGGTGAGGCAGTGAGACAGTGAGACAGTGGGGCAGGGGTGAGGCAGTGAGACAGTGAGACAGTGAGGCAGGGGTGAGGCAGTGAGACAGTGAGACAGTGGGGCAGGGGTGAGGCAGTGAGACAGTGAGACAGTGAGGCAGGGGTGAGGCAGTGAGACAGTGAGACAGTGAGGCAGGGGTGAGGCAGTGAGACAGTGAGACAGTGAGGCAGGGGTAAGGCAGTGAGACAGTGAGGCAGTAAGGCAGGGGTGCGTGACTGAGGTTTAGCTTTTGCCTCCATACGCTCGAAAGCCAACACCACAAACGCCAGAAATAACGCCACCGACACCCCTACAATGGCCACGTCCAAGAGAAGAGATCACAGAGACACCCTGCCTCACCAGACACAGAGTCAGATCATGTGGGCGCCCTTCACACCAGAACTTTACGACGACAGAATATTGCTGCAGTATTTTAGAATTTTAGGACATTTTCGTTTGAAAACTTTCCCGCCATTATTGTGTGACTGATGACACGTGAGATACTCCCATCAGAGAGATTAGCTAAATGACACGTGAGATACTCCCATCTGCGAGAGTAGCTAAATGACACGTGAGATACTCCCATCTGCGAGAGTAGCTAAATGACACGTGAGATACTCCCATCTGAGAGATTAGCTAAATGACACGTGAGATACTCCCATCTGAGAGAGTAGCTAAATGACACGTGAGATACTCCCATCTGAGAGAGTAGCTAAATGACACGTGAGATACTCCCATCTGAGAGAGTAGCTAAATGACACGTGAGATACTCCCATCTGAGAGAGTAGCTAAATGACACGTTAGATACTCCCATCTGCGAGAGTAGCTAAATGACACGTGAGATACTCCCATCTGCGAGAGTAGCTAAATGACACGTGAGATACTCCCATCTGGGAGATTAGCTAAATGACACGTGAGATACTCTCATCTGAGAGAGTAGCTAAATGACACGTGAGATACTCTCATCTGAGAGAGTAGCTAAATGACACGTGAGATACTCCCATCTGAGAGATTAGCTAAATGACACGTGAGATACTCCCATCTGAGAGAGTAGCTAAATGACACGTGAGATACTCCCATCTGAGAGAGTAGCTAAATGACACGTGAGATACTCCCATCTGAGAGAGTAGCTAAATGACACGTTAGATACTCCCATCTGCGAGAGTAGCTAAATGACACGTGAGATACTCCCATCTGCGAGAGTAGCTAAATGACACGTGAGATACTCCCATCTGGGAGATTAGCTAAATGAAACGTGAGATACTCTCATCTGAGAGAGTAGCTAAATGACACGTGAGATACTCTCATCTGAGAGAGTAGCTAAATGACACGTGAGATACTCTCATCTGAGAGAGTAGCTAAATGACACCTGAGATACTCCCATCTGAGAGAGTAGCTAAATGACACGTGAGATACTCCCATCTGAGAGAGTAGCTAAATGACACGTGAGATACTTCCATCTGAGAGAGTAGCTAAATGACACGTTAGATACTCCCATCTGAGAGAGTAGCTAAATGACACGTGAGATACTCCCATCTGAGAGAGCATCTAATTGACACGTGAGATACTCTCATCTGGGAGAGTAGCTAAATGACACGTGAGATACTCTCATCTGCGAGAGTAGCTAAATGACACGTGAAATACTCTCATCTGAGAGAGTAGCTAAATGACACGTGAGATACTCTCATCTGAGAGAGTAGCTAAATGACACCTGAGATACTCCCATCTGAGAGAGTAGCTAAATGACACGTGAGATACTCCCATCTGAGAGAGTAGCTAAATGACACGTGAGATACTTCCATCTGAGAGAGTAGCTAAATGACACGTTAGATACTCCCATCTGAGAGAGTAGCTAAATGACACGTGAGATACTCCCATCTGAGAGAGCATCTAATTGACACGTGAGATACTCTCATCTGGGAGAGTAGCGAAATGACACGTGAGATACTCTCATCTGCGAGAGTAGCTAAATGACACGTGGAATACTCTCATCTGAGAGAGTAGCTAAATGACACGTGAGATATTCTCATCTGAGAGAGTAGCTAAATGACACGTGAGATACTCTCATCTGAGAGAGTAGCTAAATGACACGTGAGATACTCTCATCTGAGAGAGTAGCTAAATGACACGTGAGATACTCCCATCTGAGAGAGTAGCTAAATGACACCTGAGATACTCTCATCTGAGAGAGTAGCTAAATGACACGTAAGATTCTCACATCTGAGAGAGTAGCTAAATGACACGTGAGATACTCCCATCTGAGAGAGTAGCTAAATGACACGTGAGATACTCTCATCTGAGAGAGTAGCTAAATGACACGTGAGATACTCCCATCTGAGAGAGTAGATGACACGTGAGATTCTCCCATCTGAGAGAGTAGCTAATTGACACGTGAGATACTCTCATCTGCGAGAGTAGCTAAATGACACGTGAGATACTCCTATCTGAGAGATTAGCTAAATGACACGTGAGATACTCTCATCTGAGAGAGTAGCTAAATGACACGTGAGATATTCTCATCTGAGAGAGTAGCTAAATGACACGTGAGATACTCCCATCTGAGAGAGTAGCTAAATGACACGTGAGATACTCCCATCTGAGAGAGTAGCTAAATGACACGTGAGATACTCCCATCTGAGAGATTAGCTAAATGACACGTGAGATACTCTCATCTGAGAGATTAGCTAAATGACACGTGAGATACTCCCATCTGAGAGATTAGCTAAATGACACGTGAGATACTCCCATCTGACAGAGTAGCTAAATGACACGTGAGATACTCCCATCTGAGAGAGTAGCTAAATGACTGGTGAGATACTCCCATCTGAGAGATTAGCTAAATGACACGTGAGATACTCCCATCTGAGAGAGTAGCTAAATGACACGTGAGATACTCCCATCTGAGAGATTAGCTAAATGACACGTGAGATACTCCCATCTGAGAGATTAGCTAAATGACACGTGAGATACTCTCATCTGAGAGATTAGCTAAATGACACGTGAGATACTCCCATCTGAGAGATTAGCTAAATGACACGTGAGATACTCTCATCTGAGAGATTAGCTAAATGACACGTGAGATACTCTCATCTGAGAGAGTAGCTAAATGACACGTGAGATACTCCCATCTGAGAGAGTAGCTAAATGACTTGTGAGATACTCCCATCTGAGAGATTAGCTAAATGACACGTGAGATACTCCCATCTGAGAGATTAGCTAAATGACACGTGAGATACTCTCATCTGAAAGAGTAGCTAAATAACACGTGAGATACTCTCATCTGAGAGAGTAGCTAAATGACTTGTGAGATACTCCCATCTGAGAGATTAGCTAAATGACACGTGAGATACTCTCATCTGAGAGATTAGCTAAATGACACGTGAGATACTCTCATCTGAGAGAGTAGCTAAATGACACATGAGATACTCCCATCTGAGAGAGTAGCTAAATGACTGGTGAGATACTCTCATCTGAGAGATTAGCTAAATGACACGTGAGATACTCTCATCTGAGAGATTAGCTAAATGACACGTGAGATACTCCCATCTAAGAGATTAGCTAAATGACACGTGAGATACTCTCATCTGAGAGATTAGCTAAATGACTTGTGAGATACTCCCATCTGAGAGATTAGCTAAATGACACGTGAGATACTCTCACCTGAGAGATTAGCTAAATGACTTGTGAGATACTCCCATCTGAGAGATTAGCTAAATGACACGTGAGATACTCCCATCTGAGAGATTAGCTAAATGACTGGTGAGATACTCCCATCTGAGAGATTAGCTAAATGACTGGTGAGATACTCCCATCTGAGAGATTAGCTAAATGACACGTGAGATACTCCCATCTGAGAGATTAGCTAAATGACACGTGAGATACTCCCATCTGAGAGATTAGCTAAATGACTGGTGAGATACTCCCATCTGAGAGATTAGCTAAATGACACGTGAGATACTCCCATCTGAGAGAGTAGCTAAATGACACGTGAGATACTCCCATCTGAGAGATTAGCTAAATGACTGGTGAGATACTCCCATCTGAGAGATTAGCTAAATGACACGTGAGATACTCCCATCTGAGAGATTAGCTAAATGACTGGTGAGATACTCCCATCTGAGAGATTAGCTAAATGACTGGTGAGATACTCCCATCTAAGAGATTTGCTAAATGACTGGTGAGATACTCCCTTCTGAGAGATTAGCTAAATGACACGTGAGATACTCCCATCTGAAAGATTAGCTAAATGACACGTGAGATACTCCCATCTGAGAGAATAGCTAAATGACACGTGAGATACTCCCATTTGAGAGATTAGCTAAATGACACGTGAGATACTCCCATCTGAGAGATTAGCTAAATGACTCGTGAGATACTCCCATCTGAGAGAATAGCTAAATGACACGTGAGATACTCCTATCTGAGAGAGTAGCTAAATGACTGGTGAGATACTCCCATCTGAGAGAGTAGCTAAATGACACGTGAGATACTCCCATCTGAGAGATTAGCTAAATGACACGTGAGATACTCCCATCTGAGAGATTAGCTAAATGACTGGTGAGATACTCCCATCTGAGAGAATAGCTAAATGACACGTGAGATACTCCCATCTGAGAGAGTAGCTAAATGACTGGTGAGATACTCCCATCTGAGAGAGTAGCTAAATGACACGTGAGATACTCCCATCTGAGAGATTAGCTAAATGACACGTGCGATACTCCCATCTGAGAGATTAGCTAAATGACACGTGAGATACTCCCATCTGAGAGATTAGCTAAATGACACGTGAGATACTCCCATCTGAGAGAGTAGCTAAATGACACGTGAGATACTCCCATCTGAGAGATTAGCTAAATGAAACGTGAGATACTCCCATCTGAGAGATTAGCTAAATGACACGTGAGATACTCCCATCTGAGAGATTAGCTAAATGACACGTGAGATACTCCCATCTGAGAGATTAGCTAAACGACACGTGAGATACTCCCATCTGAGAGATTAGCTAAATGACACGTGAGATACTCCCATCTGAGAGATTAGCTAAATGACACGTGAGATACTCCCATCTGAGAGAGTAGCTAAATGACACGTGAGATACTCTCATCTGAGAGATTAGCTAAATGACACGTGAGATACTCCCATCTGAGAGATTAGCTAAATGACACGTGAGATACTCCCATCTGAGAGATTAGCTAAATGACACGTGAGATACTCCCATCTGCGAGATTAGCTAAATGACACGTGAAATACTCCTATCTGAGAGAGTAGCTAAATGACACGTGAGATACTCTCACCTGAGAGATTAGATAAATGACACGTGAGATACTCCCATCTGCGAGATTAGCTAAATGACACGTGAAATACTCCTATCTGAGAGAGTAGCTAAATGACACGTGAGATACTCCCATCTGAGAGATTAGCTAAATGACACGTGAGATACTCCCATCTGAGAGATTAGCTAAATGACACGTGAGATACTCCTATCTGAGAGATTAGCTAAATGACACGTAAGATACTCCCATCTGAGAGAGTAGCTAAATGACACGTGAGATACTCCCATCTGCGAGATTAGCTAAATGACACGTGCAATACTCCTATCTGAGAGAGTAGCTAAATGACACGTGAGATACTCCCATCTGAGAGATTAGCTAAATGACACGTGAGATACTCCCATCTGAGAGATTAGCTAAATGACACGTGAGATACTCCCATCTGAGAGAGTAGCTAAATGACACGTGAGATACTCTCATCTGAGAGATTAGCTAAATGACACGTGAGATACTCCCATCTGAGAGATTAGCTAAATGACACGTGAGATACTCCCATCTGAGAGATTAGCTAAATGACACGTGAGATACTCCCATCTGCGAGATTAGCTAAATGACACGTGAAATACTCCTATCTGAGAGAGTAGCTAAATGACACGTGAGATACTCTCACCTGAGAGATTAGCTAAATGACACGTGAGATACTCCCATCTGCGAGATTAGCTAAATGACACGTGAAATACTCCTATCTGAGAGAGTAGCTAAATGACACGTGAGATACTCCCATCTGAGAGATTAGCTAAATGACACGTGAGATACTCCCATCTGAGAGATTAGCTAAATGACACGTGAGATACTCCTATCTGAGAGATTAGCTAAATGACACGTAAGATACTCCCATCTGAGAGAGTAGCTAAATGACACGTGAGATACTCCCATCTGCGAGATTAGCTAAATGACACGTGAAATACTCCTATCTGAGAGAGTAGCTAAATGACACGTGAGATACTCCTATCTGAGAGATTAGCTAAATGACACGTGAGATACTCCCATCTGAGAGATTAGCTAAATGACACGTGAGATACTCCCATCTGAGAGAGTAGCTAAATGACACGTGAGATACTCCCATCTGAGAGATTAGCTAAATGACACGTGAGATACTCCCATCTGAGAGAGTAGCTAAATGACACGTGAGATACTTCCATCTGAGAGAGTAGCTAAATGACACGTGAGATACTCCCATCTGAGAGAGTAGCTAAATGACACGTGAGATACTCCCATCTGAGAGAGTAGCTAAATGACACTTGAGATACTCTCATCTGAGAGAGTAGCTAAATGACACGTGAGATACTTCTATCTGAGAGAGTAGCTAAATGACAGGTGAGATACTCCCATCTGAGAGAGTAGCTAAATGACACGTGAGATACTCTCATCTGAGAGATTAGCTAAATGACACGTGAGATACTCTCATCTGAGAGATTAGCTAAATGACACGTGAGATACTCTCATCTGAGAGAGTAGCTAAATGACACGTGAGATACTCCCATCTGAGAGATTAGCTAAATGACACGTGAGATACTCTCATCTGAGTGAGTAGCTAAATGACACGTGAGATACTCTCATCTGAGAGATTAGCTAAATGACACGTGAGATACTCCCATCTGAGAGAGTAGCTAAATGACACGTGAGATACTCTCATCTGAGAGAGTAGCTAAATGACACGTGAGATACTTCCATCTGAGAGAGTAGCTAAATGACACGTTAGATACTCCCATCTGAGAGAGTAGCTAAATGACACGTGAGATACTCCCATCTGAGAGAGCATCTAATTGACACGTGAGATACTCACATCTGGGAGAGTAGCTAAATGACACGTGAGATACTCTCATCTGCGAGAGTAGCTAAATGACACGTGAGATACTCTCATCTGAGAGAGTAGCTAAATGACACGTGAGATATTCTCATCTGAGAGAGTAGCTAAATGACACGTGAGATACTCTCATCTGAGAGAGTAGCTAAATGACACGTGAGATACTCTCATCTGAGAGAGTAGCTAAATGACACGTGAGATACTCCCATCTGAGAGAGTAGCTAAATGACACCTGAGATACTCTCATCTGAGAGAGTAGCTAAATGACACGTAAGATTCTCACATCTGAGAGAGTAGCTAAATGACACGTGAGATACTCCCATCTGAGAGAGTAGCTAAATGACACGTGAGATACTCTCATCTGAGAGAGTAGCTAAATGACACGTGAGATACTCCCATCTGAGAGAGTAGATGACACGTGAGATTCTCCCATCTGAGAGAGTAGCTAATTGACACGTGAGATACTCTCATCTGCGAGAGTAGCTAAATGACACGTGAGATACTCCTATCTGAGAGATTAGCTAAATGACACGTGAGATACTCTCATCTGAGAGAGTAGCTAAATGACACGTGAGATATTCTCATCTGAGAGAGTAGCTAAATGACACGTGAGATACTCTCATCTGAGAGAGTAGCTAAATGACACGTGAGATACTCTCATCTGAGAGAGTAGCTAAATGACACGTGAGATACTCCCATCTGAGAGAGTAGCTAAATGACACCTGAGATACTCTCATCTGAGAGAGTAGCTAAATGACACGTAAGATTCTCACATCTGAGAGAGTAGCTAAATGACACGTGAGATACTCCCATCTGAGAGAGTAGCTAAATGACACGTGAGATACTTTCATCTGAGAGAGTAGCTAAATGACACGTGAGATACTCCCATCTGAGAGAGTAGATGACACGTGAGATTCTCCCATCTGAGAGAGTAGCTAATTGACACGTGAGATACTCTCATCTGCGAGAGTAGCTAAATGACACGTGAGATACTCTCATCTGCGAGAGTAGCTAAATGACACGTGAGATACTCTCGTCTGAGAGAGTAGCTAAATGTCACGTGAGATACTCTCATCTGAGAGAGTAGCTAAATGACACGTGAGATACTCTCATCTGAGAGAGTAGCTAAATGACACGTGAGATACTCTAATCTGAGAGAGTAGCTAAATGACACGTGAGATACTCTCATCTGAGAGAGTAGCTAAATGACACGTGAGATACTCTCATCTGAGAGAGTAGCTAAATGACTCGTGAGATACTCCCATCTGAGAGAGTAGCTAAATGACACGTGAGATACTCTCATCTGGGAGAGTAGCTAAATAACACGTGAGATACTCCCATCTGAGAGAGTAGCTAAATGACACGTGAGATACTCCCATCTGAGAGAGTAGCTAAATGACACGTGAGATACTCTCATCTGAGAGAGTAGCTAAATAACACGTGAGATACTCCCATCTGAGAGAGTAGCTAAATGACACGTGAGATACTCCCATCTGAGAGAGTAGCTAAATGACACGTGAGATACACCCATCTGAGAGAGTAGCTAAATGACACGTGAGATACTCCCATCTGAGAGATTAGCTAAATGACACGTGAGATACTCTCATCTGAGAGATTAGCTAAATGACACGTGAGATACTCCCATCTGAGAGATTAGCTAAATGACACGTGAGATACTCCCATCTGACAGAGTAGCTAAATGACACGTGAGATACTCCCATCTGAGAGAGTAGCTAAATGACTGGTGAGATACTCCCATCTGACAGAGTAGCTAAATGACACGTGAGATACTCCCATCTGAGTGATTAGCTAAATGACACGTGAGATACTCCCATCTGAGAGGTTAGCTAAATGACAGGTGAGATACTCCCATCTGAGAGGTTAGCTAAATGACACGTGAGATACTCCCATCTGAGAGATTAGCTAAATGACAGGTGAGATACTCCCATCTGAGAGATTAGCTAAATGACAGGTGAGATACTCCCATCTGAGAGGTTAGCTAAATGACACGTGAGATACTCCCATCTGAGAGATTAGCTAAATGACACGTGAGATACTCCCATCTGAAAGATTAGCTAAATGACACGTGAGATACTCCCATCTGAGAGATTAGCTAAATGACACGTGAGATACTCCCATCTGAGAGAGTAGCTAAATGACACGTGAGATACTCCCATCTGGGAGATTAGCTAAATGACACGTGAGATACTCCCATCTGAGAGATTAGCCAAATGACACGTGAGATACTCCCATCTGAGAGATTAGCTAAATGACAGGTGAGATACTCCCATCTGAGAGATTAGCTAAATGACACGTGAGATACTCTAATCTGAGAGAGTAGCTAAATGACACGTGAGATACTCTCATCTGAGAGAGTAGCTAAATGACACGTGAGATACTCTCATCTGAGAGAGTAGCTAAATGACTCGTGAGATACTCCCATCTGAGAGAGTAGCTAAATGACACGTGAGATACTCTCATCTGGGAGAGTAGCTAAATAACACGTGAGATACTCCCATCTGAGAGAGTAGCTAAATGACACGTGAGATACTCCCATCTGAGAGAGTAGCTAAATGACACGTGAGATACTCTCATCTGAGAGAGTAGCTAAATAACACGTGAGATACTCCCATCTGAGAGAGTAGCTAAATGACACGTGAGATACTCCCATCTGAGAGAGTAGCTAAATGACACGTGAGATACTCCCATCTGAGAGAGTAGCTAAATGACACGTGAGATACTCCCATCTGAGAGATTAGCTAAATGACACGTGAGATACTCTCATCTGAGAGATTAGCTAAATGACACGTGAGATACTCCCATCTGAGAGATTAGCTAAATGACACGTGAGATACTCCCATCTGACAGAGTAGCTAAATGACACGTGAGATACTCCCATCTGAGAGAGTAGCTAAATGACTGGTGAGATACTCCCATCTGACAGAGTAGCTAAATGACACGTGAGATACTCCCATCTGAGTGATTAGCTAAATGACACGTGAGATACTCCCATCTGAGAGGTTAGCTAAATGACAGGTGAGATACTCCCATCTGAGAGGTTAGCTAAATGACACGTGAGATACTCCCATCTGAGAGATTAGCTAAATGACAGGTGAGATACTCCCATCTGAGAGATTAGCTAAATGACAGGTGAGATACTCCCATCTGAGAGGTTAGCTAAATGACACGTGAGATACTCCCATCTGAGAAATTAGCTAAATGACACGTGAGATACTCCCATCTGAAAGATTAGCTAAATGACACGTGAGATACTCCCATCTGAGAGATTAGCTAAATGACACGTGAGATACTCCCATCTGAGAGAGTAGCTAAATGACACGTGAGATACTCCCATCTGAGAGATTAGCTAAATGACACGTGAGATACTCCCATCTGAGAGATTAGCCAAATGACACGTGAGATACTCCCATCTGAGAGATTAGCTAAATGACAGGTGAGATACTCCCATCTGAGAGATTAGCTAAATGACACGTGAGATACTCCCATCTGAGAGATTAGCTAAATGACAGGTGAGATACTCCCATCTGAGAGATTAGCTAAATGACAGGTGAGATACTCCCATCTGAGAGGTTAGCTAAATGACACGTGAGATACTCCCATCTGAGAGATTAGCTGAATGACACGTGAGATACTCCCATCTGAGATAGTAGCTTAATGACACGGGAGATACTCCCATCTGAGAGAGTAGCTAAATGAAACGTGAGATACTCCCATCTGAGAGATTAGCTAAATGACACGTGAGTATGTTTTGAACGTGGTTTCTCATCGAAGCCGTGATCGTAATTTTCATCATGCATTTATTCGTCGTGCGATTTTTAGGAGGCAATTCTTTGATCGTATTATTTATCGTCATTTTCTTTTCGGTTTCATTTACTTTCGATCAATAGTCGAGACAGAAGGCCTCAATTATTCTATTTTTGTAATTTCATTAAAGATCGAAATATGCAGTGACTTTTCAATGTCATTAGTTACAATTAAATATAATATTATAGCAAATCGAATAGGGCCTCGTTAAGGATAGTGATAACGCTATTACAACGTAAATTTCTGTTAAAATGATGACGTCCTTCTAATAGCAATAGATTACATGTTAGGATAGTGATTGACTTACGATGCACAACATGTCATATTAATGAATCTAGATGATCGTGACACCATCAAATCTCAAAAACTATTCTAATCTATCAGAAAATACAGTTACAGGAGATCGCATCATGATCTCAAAATAAGCAGGTGAAGCCTTCATTACTTGAACATTAATACATTGATAATTACGATAAGCACATTTTATATGAAGTGAAGTCTCCGCGGAATCAGTTATCTTGCGAAATGCTAAACATTTAATTCATCAATAAACCTGACACGATACATTTTTGGGTACAGAATCTAAACCTACCACGCGAAATAAAGTGGTTTGAATGTATGGAATACGAAAACATTAGGATACTTAGCTCGGTCGTTGATGACGCTTAAGAGTCAATACACGACTCATTGAATAACAGAGAATAACCCAACCCTCACTGCTTGGCAAGCCTGCCATGGCAGCGAGGTGAGAGGACACAAACAGACGTGACTGTGCTCTGCGATTGCTGGGACGCTTCTCTCGGGCTGGCGCTTTCTAAGCGCAGGAGCCTGAGAACTTGAGAAGCCGTTCGCAAAGAGAACAAACATGTCTTTATAGATCCAATGCTTTACATTAGTTAATTTAATCGGAATTGGCAAGTGTCGTCATATAATTAGAAGAGAATAGACTTACGATTGGATGACAGTTAATTTACGCAGAGTAAATACGATCCTAAGTCTCTAATGAAGGGAAAGAATATACGTTGAGCAAATGGAGGCGTTTGGCAGTCCGGTAATCCATCGTTGCCTGTGACGTGGCACTCGTAGAGGGTGCGTAGGTGCGCCTTCAAACAATGAGGTTGATGTTGTCAATGTTGGTAGAGCTGAAAGTGACGGTTGACGATGTCTGGGCGAAGTTCGTGGAGACAAGAATATGCAGCCTTTATTGACGAGAAGATATTTCTATGGAAGCCAGTCTTTTCGAAGGTATTTCAGTCGCTAGCTAGGCAGACTCCTTCTTAACGCCCATTCAAACACAGCGTAGAGTATAGTCACAGCAGAATCATGACAGACACGTGAGATACTCTCATCTGAGAGAGTAGCTAAATGACACGTGAGATACTCCCATCTGAGAGAGTAGCTAAATGACACGTGAGATACTCTCATCTGGGAGAGTAGCTAAATAACACGTGAGATACTCCCATCTGAGAGAGTAGCTAAATGACACGTGAGATACTCCCATCTGAGAGAGTAGCTAAATGACACGTGAGATACTCTCATCTGAGAGAGTAGCTAAATAACACGTGAGATACTCCCATCTGAGAGAGTAGCTAAATGACACGTGAGATACTCCCATCTGAGAGAGTAGCTAAATGACACGTGAGATACTCCCATCTGAGAGAGTAGCTAAATGACACGTGAGATACTCCCATCTGAGAGATTAGCTAAATGACACGTGAGATACTCTCATCTGAGAGATTAGCTAAATGACACGTGAGATACTCCCATCTGAGAGATTAGCTAAATGACACGTGAGATACTCCCATCTGACAGAGTAGCTAAATGACACGTGAGATACTCCCATCTGAGAGAGTAGCTAAATGACTGGTGAGATACTCCCATCTGACAGAGTAGCTAAATGACACGTGAGATACTCCCATCTGAGTGATTAGCTAAATGACACGTGAGATACTCCCATCTGAGAGGTTAGCTAAATGACAGGTGAGATACTCCCATCTGAGAGGTTAGCTAAATGACACGTGAGATACTCCCATCTGAGAGATTAGCTAAATGACAGGTGAGATACTCCCATCTGAGAGATTAGCTAAATGACAGGTGAGATACTCCCATCTGAGAGGTTAGCTAAATGACACGTGAGATACTCCCATCTGAGAGATTAGCTAAATGACACGTGAGATACTCCCATCTGAAAGATTAGCTAAATGACACGTGAGATACTCCCATCTGAGAGATTAGCTAAATGACACGTGAGATACTCCCATCTGAGAGAGTAGCTAAATGACACGTGAGATACTCCCATCTGAGAGATTAGCTAAATGACACGTGAGATACTCCCATCTGAGAGATTAGCCAAATGACACGTGAGATACTCCCATCTGAGAGATTAGCTAAATGACAGGTGAGATACTCCCATCTGAGAGATTAGCTAAATGACTGGTGAGATACTCCCATCTGAGAGATTAGCTAAATGACACGTGAGATACTCCCATCTGAGAGAGTAGCTAAATGACTGTTAAGATACTCCCATCTGATAGATTAGCTAAATGACACGTAAGATACTCCCATCTGAGAGATTAGCTAAATGACAAGTGAGATACTCCCATCTGAGAGATTAGCTAAATGACACGTGAGATACTCCCATCTGAGAGATTAGCTAAATGACTGATGAGATACTCCCATCTGAGAGATTAGTTAAATGACTCGTGAGATACTCTCATCTGAGAGAGTAGCTAAATGACACGTGAGATACTCCCATCTGAGAGATTAGCTAAATGACACGTGAGATACTCCCATCTGAGAGATTAGCTAAATGACACGTGAGATACTCTCATCTGAGAGATTAGCTAAATGACACGTGAGATACTCCCATCTGAGAGATTAGCTAAATGACACGTGAGATACTCTCATCTGAGAGATTAGCTAAATGACACGTGAGATACTCTCATCTGAGAGAGTAGCTAAATGACACGTGAGATACTCCCATCTGAGAGAGTAGCTAAATGACTTGTGAGATACTCCCATCTGAGAGATTAGCTAAATGACACGTGAGATACTCCCATCTGAGAGATTAGCTAAATGACACGTGAGATACTCTCATCTGAAAGAGTAGCTAAATAACACGTGAGATACTCTCATCTGAGAGAGTAGCTAAATGACTTGTGAGATACTCCCATCTGAGAGATTAGCTAAATGACACGTGAGATACTCTCATCTGAGAGATTAGCTAAATGACACGTGAGATACTCTCATCTGAGAGAGTAGCTAAATGACACATGAGATACTCCCATCTGAGAGAGTAGCTAAATGACTGGTGAGATACTCTCATCTGAGAGATTAGCTAAATGACACGTGAGATACTCTCATCTGAGAGATTAGCTAAATGACACGTGAGATACTCCCATCTAAGAGATTAGCTAAATGACACGTGAGATACTCTCATCTGAGAGATTAGCTAAATGACTTGTGAGATACTCCCATCTGAGAGATTAGCTAAATGACACGTGAGATACTCTCACCTGAGAGATTAGCTAAATGACTTGTGAGATACTCCCATCTGAGAGATTAGCTAAATGACACGTGAGATACTCCCATCTGAGAGATTAGCTAAATGACTGGTGAGATACTCCCATCTGAGAGATTAGCTAAATGACTGGTGAGATACTCCCATCTGAGAGATTAGCTAAATGACACGTGAGATACTCCCATCTGAGAGATTAGCTAAATGACACGTGAGATACTCCCATCTGAGAGATTAGCTAAATGACTGGTGAGATACTCCCATCTGAGAGATTAGCTAAATGACACGTGAGATACTCCCATCTGAGAGAGTAGCTAAATGACACGTGAGATACTCCCATCTGAGAGATTAGCTAAATGACTGGTGAGATACTCCCATCTGAGAGATTAGCTAAATGACACGTGAGATACTCCCATCTGAGAGATTAGCTAAATGACTGGTGAGATACTCCCATCTGAGAGATTAGCTAAATGACTGGTGAGATACTCCCATCTAAGAGATTTGCTAAATGACTGGTGAGATACTCCCTTCTGAGAGATTAGCTAAATGACACGTGAGATACTCCCATCTGAAAGATTAGCTAAATGACACGTGAGATACTCCCATCTGAGAGAGTAGCTAAATGACACGTGAGATACTCCCATTTGAGAGATTAGCTAAATGACACGTGAGATACTCCCATCTGAGAGATTAGCTAAATGACTCGTGAGATACTCCCATCTGAGAGAATAGCTAAATGACACGTGAGATACTCCTATCTGAGAGAGTAGCTAAATGACTGGTGAGATACTCCCATCTGAGAGAGTAGCTAAATGACACGTGAGATACTCCCATCTGAGAGATTAGCTAAATGACACGTGAGATACTCCCATCTGAGAGATTAGCTAAATGACTGGTGAGATACTCCCATCTGAGAGAATAGCTAAATGACACGTGAGATACTCCCATCTGAGAGAGTAGCTAAATGACTGGTGAGATACTCCCATCTGAGAGAGTAGCTAAATGACACGTGAGATACTCCCATCTGAGAGATTAGCTAAATGACACGTGCGATACTCCCATCTGAGAGATTAGCTAAATGACACGTGAGATACTCCCATCTGAGAGATTAGCTAAATGACACGTGAGATACTCCCATCTGAGAGAGTAGCTAAATGACACGTGAGATACTCCCATCTGAGAGATTAGCTAAATGAAACGTGAGATACTCCCATCTGAGAGATTAGCTAAATGACACGTGAGATACTCCCATCTGAGAGATTAGCTAAATGACACGTGAGATACTCCCATCTGAGAGATTAGCTAAACGACACGTGAGATACTCCCATCTGAGAGATTAGCTAAATGACACGTGAGATACTCCCATCTGAGAGATTAGCTAAATGACACGTGAGATACTCCCATCTGAGAGAGTAGCTAAATGACACGTGAGATACTCTCATCTGAGAGATTAGCTAAATGACACGTGAGATACTCCCATCTGAGAGATTAGCTAAATGACACGTGAGATACTCCCATCTGAGAGATTAGCTAAATGACACGTGAGATACTCCCATCTGCGAGATTAGCTAAATGACACGTGAAATACTCCTATCTGAGAGAGTAGCTAAATGACACGTGAGATACTCTCACCTGAGAGATTAGATAAATGACACGTGAGATACTCCCATCTGCGAGATTAGCTAAATGACACGTGAAATACTCCTATCTGAGAGAGTAGCTAAATGACACGTGAGATACTCCCATCTGAGAGATTAGCTAAATGACACGTGAGATACTCCCATCTGAGAGATTAGCTAAATGACACGTGAGATACTCCTATCTGAGAGATTAGCTAAATGACACGTAAGATACTCCCATCTGAGAGAGTAGCTAAATGACACGTGAGATACTCCCATCTGCGAGATTAGCTAAATGACACGTGAAATACTCCTATCTGAGAGAGTAGCTAAATGACACGTGAGATACTCCCATCTGAGAGATTAGCTAAATGACACGTGAGATACTCCCATCTGAGAGATTAGCTAAATGACACGTGAGATACTCCCATCTGAGAGAGTAGCTAAATGACACGTGAGATACTCCCATCTGAGAGATTAGCTAAATGACACGTGAGATACTCCCATCTGAGAGATTAGCTAAATGACACGTGAGATACTCCCATCTGAGAGAGTAGCTAAATGACACGTGAGATACTCCCATCTGAGAGATTAGCTAAATGACACGTGAGATACTCCCATCTGAGAGAGTAGCTAAATGACACGTGAGATACTCCCATCTGAGAGAGTAGCTAAATGACACGTGAGATACTCCCATCTGAGAGAGTAGCTAAATGACACGTGAGATACTCCCATCTGAGAGATTAGCTAAATGACACGTGAGATACTCCCATCTGAGAGATTAGCTAAATGACACGTGAGATACTCCCACCTGAGAGATTAGCTAAATGACACGTGAGATACTCCCATCTGAGAGAGTAGCTAAATGACACGTGAGATACTCCCATCTGAGAGATTAGCTAAATGACACGTGAGATACTCCCATCTGAGAGATTAGCTAAATGACACGTGAGATACTCCCATCTGAGAGATTAGCTAAATGACACGTGAGATACTCCCATCTGAGAGAGTAGCTAAATGACACGTGAGATACTCCCATCTGAGAGATTAGCTAAATGACACGTGAGATACTCCCATCTGAGAGATTAGCTAAATGACACGTGAGATACTCCCATCTGAGAGATTAGCTAAATGACACGTGAGATACTCCCATCTGCGAGATTAGCTAAATGACACGTGAAATACTCCTATCTGAGAGAGTAGCTAAATGACACGTGAGATACTCTCACCTGAGAGATTAGCTAAATGACACGTGAGATACTCCCATCTGCGAGATTAGCTAAATGACACGTGAAATACTCCTATCTGAGAGAGTAGCTAAATGACACGTGAGATACTCCCATCTGAGAGATTAGCTAAATGACACGTGAGATACTCCCATCTGAGAGATTAGCTAAATGACACGTGAGATACTCCTATCTGAGAGATTAGCTAAATGACACGTAAGATACTCCCATCTGAGAGAGTAGCTAAATGACACGTGAGATACTCCCATCTGAGAGAGTAGCTAAATGACACGTGAGATACTCCCATCTGCGAGATTAGCTAAATGACACGTGAAATACTCCTATCTGAGAGAGTAGCTAAATGACACGTGAGATACTCTCATCTGAGAGATTAGCTAAATGACACGTGAGATACTCCCATCTGAGAGATTAGCTAAATGACACGTGAGATACTCCCATCTGAGAGAGTAGCTAAATGACACGTGAGATACTCTCATCTGAGAGAGTAGCTAAATGACACGTGAGATACTCCCATCTGAGAGAGTAGCTAAATGACACGTGAGATACTCCTATCTGAGAGATTAGCTAAATGACACGTGAGATACTCCCATCTGAGAGAGTAGCTAAATGACACGTGAGATACTCTCATCTGAGAGATTAGCTAAATGACACATGAGATACTCCCATCTGAGAGATTAGCTAAATGACACGTGAGATACTCCTATCTGAGAGATTAGCTAAATGACACGTGAGATACTCCCATCTGAGAGATTAGCTAAATGACACGTGAGATACTCCCATCTGAGAGAGTAGCTAAATGACACGTGAGATACTCCCATCTGAGAGATTAGCTAAATGACACGTGAGATACTCCCATCTGAGAGAGTAGCTAAATGACACGTGAGATACTTCCATCTGAGAGAGTAGCTAAATGACACGTGAGATACTCCCATCTGAGAGAGTAGCTAAATGACACGTGAGATACTCTCATCTGAGAGATTAGCTAAATGACACGTGAGATACTCCCATCTGAGAGAGTAGCTAAATGACACGTGAGATACTCTCATCTGAGAGAGTAGCTAAATGACACGTGAGATACTCTCATCTGAGAGAGCAGCTAAATGACACGTGAGATACTCTCATCTGAGAGAGTAGCTAAATGACACGTGAGATACTCTCATCTGAGAGAGTAGCTAAATGACACGTGAGATACTCTTATCTGAGAGATTAGCTAAATGACACGTGAGATACTCTCATCTGAGAGATTAGCTAAATGACACGTGAGATACTCTCATCTGAGAGATTAGCTAAATGACACGTGAGATACTCTCATCTGAGAGATTAGCTAAATGACACGTGAGATACTCTCATCTGAGAGAGTAGCTAAATGACACGTGAGATACTCTCATCTGAGAGATTAACTAAATGACACGTGAGATACTCTCATCTGAGAGATTAGCTAAATGACACGTGAGATACTCCCATCTGAGAGAGTAGCTAAATGACACGTTAGATACTCCCATCTGAGAGATTAGCTAAATGACACGTGAGATACTCTCATCTGAGAGATAAGCTAAATGACACGTGAGATACTCTCATCTGAGAGAGTAGCTAAATGACACGTGAGATACTCCCATCTGAGAGATTAGCTAAATGACACGTGAGATACTCCCATCTGAGAGAGTAGCTAAATGACACGTGAGATACTCTCATCTGAGAGATTAGCTAAATGACACGTGAGATACTCTCATCTGAGAGATTAGCTAAATGACACGTGAGATACTCCCATCTGAGTAAATGACACGTGAGATACTCCCATCTGAGAGATTAGCTAAATGACACGTGAGATACTCTCATCTGAGAGATTAGCTAAATGACACGTGAGATACTCCCATCTAAGAGATTAGCTAAATGACACGTGAGATACTCCCATCTGAGAGATTAGCTAAATGACACGTGAGATACTCCCATCTGAGAGAGTAGCTAAATGACACGTGAGATACTCTCATCTGAGAGAGTAGCTAAATGACACGTGAGATACTCCCATCTGAGAGATTAGCTAAATGACACTTGAGACACTCTCATCTGAGAGAGTAGCTAAATGACACGTGAGATACTCTCATCTGAGAGAGTAGCTAAATGACACGTGAGATACTCCCATCTGAGAGAGTAGCTAAATGACACGTGAGATACTCCCATCTGAGAGAGTAGCTAAATGACACGTGAGACACTCTCATCTGAGAGAGTAGCTAAATGACACGTGAGATACTCTCATCTGAGAGAGTAGCTAAATGACACGTGAGATACTCCCATCTGAGAGAGTAGCTAAATGACACGTGAGACACTCTCATCTGAGAGAGTAGCTAAATGACACGTGAGATACCGTCATCTGAGAGATTAGCTAAATGACACGTGAGATACTCCCATCTGAGAGAGTAGCTAAATGACACGTGAGATACTCCCATCTGAGAGAGTAGCTAAATGACACGTGAGATATTCTCACCTGAGAGAGTAGCTAAATGACACGTGAGATACCCTCATCTGAGAGATTAGCTAAATGATACGTGAGATACTCTCATCTGAGAGATTAGCCAAATGACACGTGAGATACTCCCATCTGAGAGATTAGCTAAATGACACGTGAGATACTCTCATCTGAGAGAGTAGCTAAATGACACGTGAGATACTCCCATCTGAGAGATTAGCTAAATGACACGTGAGATACCCTCATCTGAGAGAGTAGCTAAATGACACGTGAGATACTCCCATCTGAGAGAGTAGCTAAATGACACGTGAGATACTCTCATCTGCGAGAGTAGCTAAATGACACGTGAGATACTCTCATCTGAGAGAGTAGCTAAATGACACGTGAGATACTCTCATCTGAGAGAGTAGCTAAATGACACGTGAGATACTCTCATCTGAGAGAGTAGCTAAATGACACGTGAGATACTCTCATCCGAGAGAGTAGTTAAATGACACGTGAGATACTCCCATCTTAGAGAGTAGCTAAATAACACGTGAGATACTCCCATCTGAGAGAGTAGCTAAATGACACGTGAGATACTCTCATCTGAGAGAGTAGCTAAATGACACGTGAGATACTCTCATCTGAGAGAGTAGCTAAATGACACGTGAGATACTCTCATCCGAGAGAGTAGTTAAATGACACGTGAGATACTCCCATCTTAGAGAGTAGCTAAATGACACGTGAGATACTCCCATCTGAGAGAGTAGCTAAATGACACGTGAGATACTCTCATCTGAGAGAGTAGCTAAATGACACGTGAGATACTCCCATCTGAGAGAGTAGCTAAATGACACGTGAGATACTCCCATCTGAGAGAGTAGCTAATTGACACGTGAGATACTCTCATCTGCGAGAGTAGCTAAATGACACGTGAGATACTCTCATCTGAGAGAGTAGCTAAATGACACGTGAGATACTCCCATCTGAGAGAGTAGCTAAATGACACGTGAGATACTCTCATCTGAGAGAGTAGCTAAATGACACGTGAGATACTCCCATCTGAGAGAGTAGCTAAATGACACGTGAGATACTCTCATCTGAGGGAGTAGCTAAATGACACGTGAGATACTCCCATCTGAGAGAGTAGCTAAATGACACGTGAGATACTCTCATCTGAAAGAGTAGCTAAATGACACGTGAGATACTCTCATCAGAGAGAGTAGCTAAATGACACGTGAGATACTCTCATCAGAGAGAGTAGCTAAATGACACGTGAGATACTCTCATCAGAGAGAGTAGCTAAATGACACGTGAGATACTCTCATCAGAGAGAGTAGCTAAATGACACGTGAGATACTCTCATCAGAGAGAGTAGCTAAATGACACGTGAGATACTCTCATCTGAAAGAGTAGCTAAATGACACGTGAGATACTCTCATCAGAGAGAGTAGCTAAATGACACGTGAGATACTCTCATCAGAGAGAGTAGCTAAATGACACGTGAGATACTCTCATCAGAGAGAGTAGCTAAATGACACGTGAGATACACGTGAGATACTCTCATTTGGGAGAGTAGCAACAAACCGCTCGAGCTGGAGTTGTGCCCAACGTGTTTGTGTCGTGACGCAGTGACTGCGACGGGCTGAACTGAAGTTCGATATTCAACTCCAACTTAATGCCTACCGTACGTCGTAAGCAATTTTGAAGAAAGCGATCATCAACGGGATCGTGCCTTCATTTAGCTTTGATTAGGTATATATGAAAATTGAATTTGTGACTACTGGTCGGTCAGCAGCATCATGAAGACTCCCTCCGTGGCCACCGGTGGCGCACGTCGCGGTCAAAGTGTCAAAACAGGACTGGGGAAATGAGAGAGACGTGGCCCACGCATCTACCACCGAATGAGCTCAGCTGTAACGAATCATTTTGGCCCTGTACGAGATGCGGAGAAGAAGACAACCCCAAATATTCTCAAATGAAATCGCTGCATAAAAATTAGGACTGAACTTCGATGTTAATTTGTTTTGCTTTATAGTGAACCATTTACTTAATTTCTTAATCCGTATTGCTGAATTCTCGGCAACTGGGCAGAAAATTACAATAATCATGTCTAACTCTAATTTTTGCTATTAAAATCACGAATAGTTCACACATTTTTCTTAAGAAGCTTCCCTGTAAAACTCTTTACATAGTAACATTTGTTCAAGAACTTCACTTGCCGTTTCACGATTTGAGACTAAAAATAATTTATTAAAGTATCATTACTATGAAAATGTTTATTTTAGATGCAATTCTCCTTAATATGATGGTGTAACGGAGTTAAAATGTTCTTTGGAAGCAAATAAATAGAGATTTACTATCATATATATTGAGTACAGTATTTTTTTATATAACTCTCCGAGAAAGAAACATGAAAGTCACATGCGCGTGTAGAAGTGCTCCCAACCCCTCATGCTGCTGGATTCAAAATAAAAGTCTTTTAATATTGTTTTTGTTTGTCATATAAGAATATTTTCATGCGTGTGTAGCATATAAAGTTTTCAAAAGTAACTTAAATCCTGGGAGCAAACACCGTAGAGTTTTGCATTGTTTTCCAGCTCCTGGTCTCTCTCTCATAAATGTAAATAAGCTACCAAAGTCTTTGCCTATTTCTCCCAATCTACAGTTATTTGGCATGTTTTTTTTCGAGAAGGCAAGCGAGGATAACACGCCCAAACCCCAGGCATGTGCCCGCATGGCTATGAGGCGCAGCATGTGGGGGGCGCAACACAGCGAACTTCTACTGCCCTCAGCTCTTGCGCTCCCTCGCGGCCACGTGTGGTCAACAGCCTGCTCTATGCAGTGCACTTCATGCGAAGCTATGCTCCTAAATCAGGAAAATATCACAATGCAAAAGCTACCGCAAGCCAACACGCTGCGATGGTCCTCTATGTAACAATTTATACATGCGACAAAAGCAGTGTGAACAGCAAGAAAAATATAAGAGGCTCATGGTTTAGCATCGAATTCCTTCAAGCACGAGCTGCTGCCCTGTGTAGGAGTAGTTTGTTCAGGCGTTCATACTCGGATTAGAGGAAAATTACAGTCATCCTTGATGTGTCTCTCACTCTCAACGGCGGTGTGCAGTATCGACCCAGAAGTATTTTGTGCACATAGTGTTCGCTGTGTACAGTGTATTCCCATAATGTACTAAGCACAGTGTTCATTGCAACCATTACCTTGTCAGTCGGTCTTGTATTCAGTCGTCATTTTCCATGAATCAAAGAAAGCTTTATTACTCCATCAAGAACTCTGCGTCGCTTGAATAATATTACGAACCATGGAATTTTTCAACGATTGCATCAATGCAGCGGTTTTTTTTAATGAAATTCTACCAATTTCACTTCATATCAATTGAATGAAATTGGTCTACGCAGAATATACAGTTTCATTGGTCAAATAACGTGACAGCGAATTCTCAATGAAATTTAACGCTTCTTCACCCAAATCAGGGCAGCTGTGCCACAAAAATGTTGCATGGGAATGTGTGGAGTCGGACTTGTTAGTGCGGCACAGCTGCGGCACTGCAGGCCCAGCTGCGGTCATTGCGGTGCCGGGCGCCGTGGTGAGAGGAGGGTGTCGTGACGCGCTCCTCGGTGCGACACTCGGGGGATCCTGATTCCAGTTTCTCTTACCTGACTTAGATAAAAGGATCTTCAATTCAGCAAAAGTTGTTTATTTTCGACCACGCTACTAAATCAGTTTCTCTTACCAGAGAGAGAGGAAAAGAAGCACTTCAATTCACCACAAGTTGTTTTTTTCGATCGCACAATTGAATCAGCTTCTCTAACCTGAATTAGAAAAAGAAGCATTTCAGTTCATTACAAATTTTTTGTTTGACACCACAACTTTACATAACAAAGTGCTTGATTCCCCAACTCAATTTTACTGCACAGTATAAAGTGACACATAAGTTTCCTTTAATTCAATATATCTGTGATGTTCGATTGCTATATTGTGTTAGACGATGCAAATCAAAATGAATTTTTTGTTTCAGATTGAGCGTATCTCGCTCTCATAGCTCTGTAGGAATTAACAAAGCCTACACCTGCCAAGACAACCGCATCAGCTGCAGCGCCCCCTACAGACACCCGCCGACATGCCTTCCTGTGAGTATTGCAGCTGTGTTGTATTGTGTACTGTATTGTACATATTGTGTGCTGTGTGTTATGTGTAGTGCGTACTCTGTGTGTCGTGAGTGCGATGTGTTTGTGTTGCGTTGTGCGCTGTGTGTATCGCACACATGTGCATCCTTAGCTGCCCCTCCTAGCTGCCCCTCCCAGCTGCCCCTCCTAGCTGCCCCTCCTAGCTGCCCCTCCTAGCTGCCCCTCCTAGCTGCCCCTCCTAGCTGCCCCTCCTAACTGCCCCTCCTAGCTGCCCCTCCTAGCTGCCCCTCCTAGCCATCATAAAACGTAAGTGGGTACAGGTGGTGCTGTATGGCAACACCTGCACCACGAAGGCACACACAGCAACACCTGCAACACCTGCACCACGGAGGCACACACAGCAACACCTGCACCACGAAGGCACACACAGCCACACCTGCACCACCAAGGCACACACAGCAACACCTGCACCACCAAGGCACACACAGCAACACCTGCAACACCTGCACCACGAAGGCACACACAGCAACACCTGCAACACCTGCACCACGGAGGCACACACAGCCACACCTGCACCACGAAGGCACACACAGCCACACCTGCACCACGAAGGCACACACAGCCACACCTGCACCACCAAGGCACACACAGCAACACCTGCACCACCAAGGCACACACAGCCACACCTGCACCACCAAGGCACACACAGCAACAACTGCACCACCAAGGCACACACAGCAACACCTGCACCACCAAGGCACACACAGCAACACCTGCACCACCAAGGAACACACAGCAACACCTGCACCACGGAGGCACCCACAGCCACACCTGCACCACGAAGGCACACACAGCAACACCTGCACCACGGAGGCACACACAGCCACACCTGCACCACGGAGGCACACACAGCCACACCTGCACCACGAAGGCACACACACAGCAACACCTGCACCACCAAGGCACACACAGCCACACCTGCACCACCAAGGCACACACAGCAACACCTGCACCACCAAGGCACACACAGCCACACCTGCACCACCAAGGCACACACAGCAACACCTGCACCACCAAGGCACACACAGCAACACCTGCACCACCAAGGCACACACAGCAACACCTGCACCACCAAGGCACACACAGCAACACCTGCACCACCAAGGCACACACAGCAACACCTGCACCACCAAGGCACACACAGCAACACCTGCACCACCAAGGCACACACAGCCACACCTGCACCACCAAGGCACACACAGCAACACCTGCACCACCAAGGCACACACAGCCACACCTGCACCACCAAGGCACACATAGCAACACCTGCACCACCAAGGCACACACAGCAACACCTGCACCACCAAGGCACACACAGCAACACCTGCACCACCAAGGCACACACAGCAACACCTGCACCACCAAGGCACACACAGCAACACCTGCACCACCAAGGCACACCCAGCAACACCTGCACCACCAAGGCACACACAGCAACACCTGCACCACGAAGGCACACACAGCAACACCTGCACCACCAAGGCACACACAGCAACACCTGCACCACCAAGGCACACACAGCAACACCTGCACCACGAAGGCACACACAGCAACACCTGCACCACCAAGGCTCACACAGCAACACCTGCACCACGAAGGCACACACAGCAACACCTGCACCACCAAGGCACACACAGCAACACCTGCACCACCAAGGCACAGACAGCAACACCTGCACCACCAAGGCACACACAGCAACACCTGCACCACGAAGGCACACACAGCAACACCTGCACCACCAAGGCACAGACAGCAACACCTGCACCACCAAGGCACACACAGCAACACCTGCACCACCAAGGCACACACAGCAACACCTGCACCACCAAGGCACACACAGCCACACCTGCACCACCAAGGCACACACAGCAACACCTGCACCACCAAGGCACACACAGCAACACCTGCACCACGAAGGCACACACAGCAACACCTGCACCACCAAGGCACACACAGCAACACCTGCACCACGAAGGCACACACAGCAACACCTGCACCACCAAGGCACACACAGCAACACCTGCACCACCAAGGCACACACAGCCACACCTGCACCACCAAGGCACACACAGCAACACCTGCACCACCAAGGCACACACAGCAACACCTGCACCACCAAGGCACACACAGCCACACCTGCACCACCAAGGCACACACAGCAACACCTGCACCACCAAGGCACACACAGCAACACCTGCACCACCAAGGCACACACAGCAACACCTGCACCACGAAGGCACACACAGCAACACCTGCACCACCAAGGCACACACAGCAGCACCTGCACCACCAAGGCACACACAGCAACACCTGCACCACCAAGGCACACACAGCAACACCTGCACCACCAAGGCACACACAGCAACACCTGCACCACGAAGGCACACACAGCAACACCTGCACCACGGAGGCACACACAGCAACACCTGCACCACCAAGGCACACACAGCCACACCTGCACCACCAAGGCACACACAGCAACACCTGCACCACCAAGGCACACACAGCAACACCTGCACCACCAAGGCACACACAGCAACACCTGCACCACCAAGGCACACACAGCAACACCTGCACCACCAAGGCACACACAGCAACACCTGCACCACCAAGGCACACACAGCAACACCTGCACCACGAAGGCACACACAGCAACACCTGCACCACCAAGGCACACACAGCCACCCCTGCACCACCAAGGCACACACAGCAACACCTGCACCACCAAGGCACACACAGCAACACCTGCACCACCAAGGCGCACACAGCAACACCTGCACCACCAAGGCACACACAGCAACACCTGCACCACCAAGGCACACACAGCAACACCTGCACCACGAAGGCACACACAGCAACACCTGCACCACCAAGGCACACACAGCAACACCTGCACCACCAAGGCACTCACAGCAACACCTGCACCACCAAGGCACACACAGCAACACCTGCACCACCAAGGCACACACAGCAACACCTGCACCACCAAGGCACACACAGCCACACCTGCAAAACGAAGGCACACACAGCCACACCTGCACCAAGAAGGCACACACGGCAACACCTGCACCACGAAGGCACACACAGCAACACCTGCACCACCAAGGCACACACAGCAACACCTGCACCACCAAGGCACACACAGCAACACCTGCACCACGAAGGCACACACAGCAACACCTGCACCACGAAGGCACACACAGCAACACCTGCACCACCAAGGCACACACAGCAACACCTGCACCACCAAGGCACACACATCAACACCTGCACCACCAAGGCACACACAGCAACACCTGCACCACGAAGGCACACACAGCAACACCTGCACCACCAAGGCACACACATCAACACCTGCAAAACCAAGGCACACACAGCAACACCTGCACCACCAAGGCACACACAGCAACACCTGCACCACCAAGGCACACACAGCAACACCTGCACCACGAAGGCACACACAGCAACACCTGCACCACCAAGGCACACACAGCAACACCTGCACCACCAAGGCACACACAACAACACCTGCACCACCAATGCATGTGTTGAGCCTCTCGCCGGGCTTCACAGAACTCATCTCAGTCCCGCGCTGAGTTACGCGAGTGTCGAGCTCTCACGCGTGTTCACCGCTTGACAAATTCCGATCAAGATTTGTAAATTTTCCCTCTGGGAAAGTGGTGTGTGGGCTGCTCTCAGTGACACCTGAGGTTCTGTCCGCGGCTGATTGCAAAATTTTTTATGAACGACATTTTTCATGAAATTTTGTATCCATTCCAACTGAAATTGTTCCTTCAGGCACCCTAGGCGCGTTTCAAATTGAAGTCCTTCATTGGAAAAGCCATCGTTTACCTTTTAGATTAAAGTTTCTTTTGACAGTACTAATAACTATTCGACAACACGGTTCCGGTCTGTGGTGCCGTTACGGTCTCGGTCTGTGGTGCCGTGACGGTCCTGGTCTGTGGTGCCGTGACGGTCCCGGTTTGTGGTGCCGTGACGGTCCCGGTCTGTGGCGCTGTGACGGTCCCGGTCTGTGGTGTCGTTACGGTCCCGAAAGAATTAGAACTGAAGAAGCGGGAGGCTTTCTCCTCAATGAACATGTTGGTCATGTTGATGCAGACATGAGGCCCTCATGTTGATGAAATGTACAAAGCTGATCAACCAAGGTACTGCGCGTAACATTGAAGCTACCCCCAATAATGGCCTACGATACTTGATAATTTGTTTTGATGATGAATTACTCGTGAAGAGTTTGACGCAGCACCTCAAGTCACCAATGATGTCAGGAATAGCTCAGCACACGATGCAGCTGCAGGCAGCGAAGTGTGCCGCAAGCGTCCGACTGTGGCGGGACCATCAGACGTGTGGCGGGTGCGGGCGCGTGGCGCAGGCGAGCAAAATTCACCGCACCGCCACCGCCTGTGCGTTATTTTCTCTCGTGGCGTATCCTGCATACGAACGCATCGGGTGGACGATTGAATTAATAATGATCGCAGAGACACTTTTATTCCAGTGAATATCTCGATGGGGTGGATGGTTGCGTTAATTATGAGTACATGGAGCGGATGATTTCAATAGAGTCGTAGAGAAATTTTCATTTCTGTGAATCTTGATCTCGATGAATTGCATCCACTGAAGTGGCGGGTTTGTTCATTGTGAAATCTGCTCTCATGCTGAAGCTCTGAAGCCCTGAACGCGAAAGTCATGAAGAAAAGAAAAGGTTTATTCTCTTCACAGAATTGCTCTCTCTTTATTTTGTGTTCTGCGTGAGAGGGAGTCAACAGAGTGCTCCCAGCCCTCCAGCTAAGCGTTCATTACACAAAAAAATTCCAAATTGCTTTCGCACGAAAGATAAAAATGTTAAACCAAAAAAAATTGAAAGAAAAGCGCGAATTCAAACTTCCCATTTTGTATAGGGGTTAGTTTGCATATAATTTGTGAACCATGAACATCTCTAAATTAAAGTCACTTCGCGCTTACGCCAACGTCGCGCGTATTTTGTAAACAAACTGTGCACATTAGAAGACAACTATACCCAATTTTCTCATAATTACCACACTCCTCTCCTCCCAACATCACAGATATCATGCTCCCGTCTTAAATATCTACCATGTTTGCCTGCCTCATGTTCACATCGCCATTTCGAAGCAGCGACACGTGAGCGCGATGTCTCTCGTACGCCCCAAAGTCGAACGGAAATTTAGCTCGGCTGGAAGACAAAATTTGTGCCGTGCGACCTTGAAGGCGGTGGCGGTGGCGGTATCCGTGCTACAGAGCGGCAGCCGAAATGCGGCGTGTGGGGAGCGCCGTGGCGCAGTGCGGCTGTGGCGGCGTGGCGCACCGCTGGTCGCCTGCGCCGCACACTCCAGCCTGCCCTGCTGATCCACATTGCTTCACCAGCTGCGCAGACAAAACAAACTTTATAGACGGAGCAGATTGACCCGGTGTAGCGTGCACCAGAAACATAGGTGACGAATTGCCAAATTGTTGTGTTCTGTAGGTTGACGGTCATTGATGGTCTTAGTGTGGTAATGCATCATCACAACGGTCATTCCTTTTTTATATTGTACTTCTAGAAGAATTTTATACAGCTGTACTTGACTCATTGATACGTATTAATTTAATTTTGGAAACGAATTTAAACCATTTCTTTTCGCATTATCAATTAAAAATATCAAAACGACATGATGAATTTCAACAGCGAAAGCTTCATAGAAAATTTTTATTTGTAAAAATAAGCCGATTGTGTATTCTGGATACCATAATCAAGAGGGGGTCACACGGACGGACGGACGCGGCTTCTTTTATAATAGTGATGATGATTGACGAAGATGATGCTACGTTTTGTGCCTTGACGTGCTGGACTCCATTGATTGATTGACCAGTTCGCCGGGGGGAGGGGGGGGAAAGGGGGATATGTGTGGGTATTGCATGCGTGTCGCTGCTGCACCGCAGCAATCGGCTCACGCATGAGGCAATGCACGCAGCTGCGTACGCAGATTGTGAAGAGAAACACGCAAGCGCCGGACTGAAGCTTTCTTCCAGCCGAGACGCAGAACCGAGCCGACTACCACAAAACTTTGTTGTCCCTCTTTGGCGTTATCGTGACGTCATACCGACGTAGAAAAACGCGCGTCGCTTGTGCGTGGCATTATAAAACATAGGGCGTCGTGTCGGGTGGACGAGATCGTTTTGAAATGTGGACAGTGAAGTTAGGAATTGGAGGTGGGCTAAATACTTCCGAAATGCAATAACTCAAGCAACAACTGCTCAGCTGTGTCGTAGATGAGAGAATTGAGCCACACGCCAAAGTTTTGGTCCGTCTGATGACACTCGGCTCGTTCTAATCCCCCTGGTAACACATACAAACTAACGAAACTGGCCGCTCTTAAGAATTAGAGAACGGACAGTTGATAGTAAGTTGAAGTTAGTAAGTTTAGTAAGATAGTTGAATGGACAGTACTCTGGACTTGCCGCGTCCGGGCATCGAGCAGCAGACTCGCTTCTGGTGGTTGTTTGTTGACAAGTTCATTTGCAATGCGCAGCGACTACGCTAGTTTATTCGCTACATGTAACAACTACACAAGTCTATCTGCAACATACAGCCGCCTCACTATCTGCAACATACAGCCTCCTCACTATCTGCAACATACAGCCTCCTCACAATCTGCAACACACAGCCTCCTACCAATCTGCAACACACAGCCTCCTCACTATCTGCAACACACAGCCTCCTCACAATCTGCAACACACAGCCTCCTCACTATCTGCAACACACAGCCTCCTCACTATCTGAAACACACAGCCTCCTCACTATCTGCAACACACAGCCTCCTCACAATCTGCAACACACAGCCTCCTCACTATCTGCAACACACAGTTTCCTCTCTATCTGCAACACACAGCCTCCTCACTATCTGCAACACACAGCCTCCTCACTATCTGCAACACACAGCCTCCTCACTATCTGCAACGCACAGCCTCCTCACAATCTGCAACACACAGCCTCCTCACACTCTGCAACACTCAGCCTCCTCACTATCTGCAACACTCAGCCTCCTCATTATCTGCAACACACAGCCTCCTCACTATCTGCAACACTCAGCCTCCTCATTATCTGCAACACACAGCCTCCTCACAATCTGAAACACACAGCCTCCTCACTATCTGCAACACACAGCCTCCTCACAATCTGCTACACACAGCCTCCTCACTATCTGCAACACACAGCCTCCTCACAATCTGCAACACACAGCCTCCTCACAATCTGCAACACTCAGCCTCCTCACTATCTGCAACACACAGCCTCCTCACTATCTGGAACACTCAGCCTTCTCACAATCTGCAACACACAACCTCCTCACTATCTGCAACACACAGCCTCCTCACTATCTGCAACACTCAGCCTCCTCACTATCTGCAACACACAGCCTCCTCACTATCTGCAACACTCAGCCTCCTCACTATCAGCAACACAGAGCCTCCTCACTATCTGCAACACTCAGCCTCCTCACTACCTGCAACACTCAGCCTCCTCACTATCTGCAACACAGAGCCTCCTCACTATCTGCAACACACAGCCTCTTAACTATCTGCAACACACAGCCTCCTCACTATCTGCAACACACAGCCTCCTCACTATCTGCAACACACAGCCTCTTAACTATCTGCAACACACAGCCTCTTAACTATCTGCAACACACAGCCTCCTCACTATCTGCAACACTCAGCCTCCTCACAATCTGCAACACACAGCCTCTTAACTATCTGCAACACACAGCCTCCTCACTATCTGCAACACTCAGCCTCCTCACTATCTGCAACACTCAGCCTCCTCACTATCTGCAAGAAACAGCCTCCTCACACTCTGCAACACACAGCCTCCTCACTATCTGCAACACACAGCCTCTTAACTATCTGCAACACACAGCCTCCTCACTATCTGCAACACTCAGCCTCCTCACTATCTGCAACACAGAGCCTCATCACTATCTGCAACACTCAGCCTCCTCACAATCTGCAACACACAGCCTCCTCACAATCTGCAACACTCAGCCTCCTCACTATCTGCAACACACAGCCTCCTCACTATCTGCAACACTCAGCCTTCTCACAATCTGCAACACACAACCTCCTCACTATCTGCAACACACAGCCTCCTCACTATCTGCAACACTCAGCCTCCTCACTATCTGCAACACACAGCCTCCTCACAATCTGCAACACTCAGCCTCCTCACTATCTGCAACACAGAGCCTCCTCACTATCTGCAACACTCAGCCTCCTCACTCTCTGCAACACACAGCCTCCTCACACTGTGCAACACACAGCCTCCTCACTATCTGCAACACACAGCCTCTTAACTATCTGCAACACACAGCCTCCTCACTATCTGCAACACTCAGCCTCCTCACTATCTGCAACACAGAGCCTCATCACTATCTGCAACACTCAGCCTCCTCACTCTCTGCAACACACAGCCTCCTCACACTGCAACACACAGCCTCCTCACTCTCTGCAACACACAGCCTCCTCACTCTGCAACACACAGCCTCCTCACTTTCTGCAACACACAGCCTCCTCACACTGCAACACACAGCCTCCTCACTATCTGCAACACAGAGCCTCATCACTATCTGCAACACTCAGCCTCCTCACTCTCTGCAACACACAGCCTCCTCACACTGCAACACACAGCCTCCTCACTCTCTGCAACACACAGCCTCCTCACTCTGCAACACACAGCCTCCTCACTCTCTGCAACACACAGCCTCCTCACTCTGCAACACACAGCCTCCTCACTCTCTGCAACACTCAGCCTCCTCACTATCTGCAACACAGAGCCTCATCACTATCTGCAACACTCAGCCTCCTCACTCTCTGCAACACACAGCCTCCTCACACTGCAACACACAGCCTCCTCACTATCTGCAACACACAGCCTCTTAACTATCTGCAACACACAGCCTCTTAACTATCTGCAACACACAGCCTCCTCACTATCTGCAACACACAGCCTCTTAACTATCTGCAACACACAGCCTCCTCACTCTGCAACACACAGCCTCCTCACTCTCTGCAACACTCAGCCTCCTCACTATCTGCAACACAGAGCCTCATCACTATCTGCAACACTCAGCCTCCTCACTCTCTGCAACACACAGCCTCCTCACACTGTGCAACACACAGCCTCCTCACTATCTGCAACACACAGCCTCTTAACTATCTGCAACACACAGCCTCCTCACTATCTGCAACACTCAGCCTCCTCACAATCTGCAACATGCAGCCGCTTCCCAACAATTACAACTCAAGCAAAATATTCATCGTTGCAGGTCTCACCCTTAATATTTACGGAAATTCTTTCACTTGTTGACTTGCATTGCGAAAATAAAATTGAATTAAAAACTCAAAGAAACGACTTCCTGTTCAATGTAAAAAATTGTACATCACTCACCGTACAGTTTTTCAGGCATGTACTCGTAGTTTGTGGGATGCGAGTTAGGATCCAAGTGACCGGAAGGGCTGGAGCCACAAAGTTCCCTCCCTGCAACCCCAATTTAGGAACTTTAGTGTCCCGCAACCAGAAATAACTTTGAGTCAAACTTTCATAATCAGGCCTGGTAGCTCATTCTGCAGCCTCTGCAGAGCAAAAAAGGACGATTTTAACATTGCAAGAGAATATCAGTTTTTGCATATATGTCAAATTTACTTCTTTGGTTTAATGGCGTCAAAAAATATTTCAATTATTTTTCGGTATTTAATGTCTGGTGCCAGAGATGAGCTCGCGTCCCGTATTCAGGCTACGGGTCCCACGTGACTGTCGTGGGCACGCATGAATAAGAACTTGACTACCATCAAAAAATAATTTCATACTTTATCATTACACCATGTACTAGGACCGTCAAAAATAACAGCCTTTCCACATCAGAGCTGCAATTCATTCATAAAAACATTCTTTCAGTGAACAGAAAAAAGGACCTCAGATCGAGCGCGTGTGAATATACAATGCATCGGTGTACCGTGATGCTGGCTGCTGCGCGTATCAGTGCTACAGAACTTTAGTCATGTTTCTAAATTGTAGCAGACGAAGCGGCGCGACCCTCACAACAGTCGACTGAGATGCCACTCTCACTACAGGATAGTGTATGCCTCAGCCCTGTCAAAAATTGCAGTGAATAAATTAAGCATGATGCTTAGAATTTCATCTGAGCATCGAATTTCATCATTGTGCTTAAAATTTTGGGGTCGCAATATTACCTCAGCCCTGACAAAATCTGCAACATATAAAAAATCGTTATGTTTGGAATTTAATTTTTGGATGGAAATATTAGGCAAAATTTTTTCATTAAATGATCCTTTTGAAAGACCATTTCATCACAAGGGGCTCAAATTCTCGCACCTCTGTGACTTTGCCTTTGAAAGAGATTCCTAGCGTTGCTGCTGTGTTGATGCAGTGTTGCTGCTGTGTTGCTGCAATGCCGCAATTCGTGGAGACGCAGCGGTGCGTGGCAGGCTGTGTTGTGCGTTGGGCTCACCATAAAAAGTAAGGAAGACTAGAGCTACACGCGGCGCAGAGGATCTGGTTTACTGTAAATTACAAATTCGGTCGCCAAATCGGCAGAAATAACTCCGCGCCGCACGGTAATGTGCTGGGCTGAGGCGAGCGCCTCTAGCAGGCAGGTCACACCAGGAAATTCCCCGAAATTCCTCGAGTCCGATGCCCTTAATTTAGAGGACCTGCAGTCCTCGGCTGCTGTACATGCCTCCACTGTACTGAGTCTGCAGTGTAGCAGGCAAGGGACTGCTGGCAGGAATGTGGCGCAGTCTGCAGGAATGCGAGGCTGCAGAACAGGAATGTGACAACATGCTGCAGAAATGACTCTACCTTGTTTCTCCCACCGAGTGTGCGACGCGCGTGTGCGGGTAGTAGTTTGGTGCGCGCAAGTACAGCAGACGCCAGTGTAGCTGTCCAGGCGGTCGAGTTTACCGTAGAGCGCCGATATAATTCCATGTTCGTCAACCATTCTAGTTTTCTCACTGCTTTGCTTAAGAAGAATTTTTTCATTACCAAGATCAGGATTCATTTTATCATTTCTTGATTTTCACCAATCTTCAGTATATCAGCAAATTTTCCCCGCTATTGTAGTTCCCTCAATGAATCTTTTTGTATCTTGATCTGTGTCATCTTATAGCGAAAGCGATATATTCTATTGGAAAGTATTATGGCTCTTGAACATGGCTATTGAAACTTGTTTCGTAGCCAGGATACGCGTCTCAGCTGCGCCAAGAGTCACTCTGAAACTCCAAGACTGGGGCTCTGACTGCGGATATATCTTATTACATTTAATCCTATTCCCACCGGACCTGAAGCACAGGCTCCTGAATTAATACATTGAAGAAATGTTTCGTCCTGTTTTGTGCTTGCCGACCCAGCAGGTCAAGGTCGCCTAATTTGAGATGAGCCACAGGCCTCGAGGCCCCAGCGAATGACTGCAGCCGTAATTGAGGCTTAGGTGCCCAGCCGACACTCGACCAATGAGAGGCGCAGCCACGTCGGCCCGCAGTCTGACTGCGGTGTCCTCTTTGGCTGTGTGGGGCGCTGCAACACTGCCTGTTTGGACTCGCTACGTCAGCAATTTAATCAACTTGAACAATTTCAAACATTTTAAGCAATTTTAAAAAATTGAATAATTTTAAACAATTTAAACAATTCGAATCATTTTTAACAATTCAAACAATTCAAACTATTTTAAACAAGTTTAAACAATTTAAACAATTTATTTACCACAAGTGATACAGCAGTAGATTGTTGCTTAAGTCTAGTACACTAAACACATTCGAGTATTGTACACTAAGCACATTTGAGTGGGCCCGAAAGCAGTAGGCTGTGAGAATTTCAGTGAACAAAAATGAGGCATCACGTGTTGCACAGAACTCACAGTACCAATATGTTGCAAGTTCTGTTATTTGCATTTTTTTAATGGTCCTTACAGAAACTTGAACTTATACCATAACTAAAATTCCTGTCATGTCTGCCCGAGCTCGTCAAGTACGCTATCCTGGCAGACGCAATCACAGCAATTGTTTCGTGGTGACTGCCTGCAATCTCACTAAAAGCTGCCCCGGCCTGCATGGCCAGGAGGCGTTCCAGTCACATAATATGCATAATCCTTTGTTATTCTTAATCACGGGCTGGCAGCGGTCGCTGCGACATCTCCTGGCTTATATACACCGCAGTAGCCATCAATTTACTTTCCTTACGCACGGCTTCTCATGCATATAAAACCGACGCTTCGTGAACACGACTCTCAATTTCGCTGGCATAGTCTCAGACAGAGCACCTCGTTCGATGCATTTCTTTGTTTGGCAAAGAACTTTAGTCGAGAAAATATGCTTGTAGTTTTAACTCCGTCACCTCGTTTTTTTTAGAACTCATTTTTTTTATTTGCGCAAACCAAACTTGAGGTGCAGCCTCGATGCAACATTGGAAGAGCTGCATCTAAACTTTGAGGAAATTTGTGAGGAATGCTGAATTGTGTCAGTAATTTAATGATCCTGATGTTAAAGTCACTTCACGCGGTTGGAGAAACGCTCTTCCTGCCGTGACGCTCTTCCTGTGTTAGGCAGTGTAACGGTAGTAAAATTTAACTACGTAGACAAGTTTGCAAACGTTAATGAAGAGATGCTGCCAAACTTGCAACAACTCATAGAACAGAACTGAAGCTCTGGATAGAAACATTTTAGGTAAATTTAAAAAATTCGTCACATCGAGCAGTGCATGAATGATAAAAATGACGGATATTTTATTCCAATCAAGCCCAATACACATCATCCTGTACATTGGTACACCAAATGCCTCATAACTAACACCAGGATGCCGTGATGGTTACCTTCGGTCAAGCCGGTACCTATTTCCGACACCTGGGTGGAGTGGGGAATTGTGGCCGAGTTCTCCCTTTTCCCAACGGGGAGAAAAACCAGGCGGCACTGCCGGGATTCGAACTGCCGACACCTTCCCGTAAAGGGCGCGCTCGCAACCACTCAGCCACGGTGACCAAATAGTAGAAGGAATTAGAGATTATAAAAACGATAATGAACGATAATTTTGAAAAATTACAATTGCAATTGAAAATTTTCGTCAATTTAAAAAAAGTCGATCCACGAGTTATTCAACATTCAATGAGTACTCCAAGTTTTACTGGTTTACTTGCTCATGTTCTTATAGCATGCGCCTGATGTCTCTCCAAGGTCCCGCTGCGAGAGATCGATGTTCTCGACCTGATAATTTTACGGTCGGTGGCTCCTTGAGGCACTGCAGCCTCGACTGCCCTGAACACGTGACCCTCCTGCTGGGGGGCATCTTCCCCCAGCAGGGGGCTAGGATGCCCCCTGGGTGTGCGTTGTGTTGGGGTGTGAAAGTAACTAGGAGGTAAAAAATATGTAGTCGGGGACAAATAATTGAAGAACCTGATGATTAAAAAACTAATTCAATCAAATTCAGTTTTGCAAAATTAGATAATGCAAAGAAAATGTCTGTGCGTGTTTTGTGTGGGAGTAAGGGTAAATAGAGATATACACAAAGCCGAGGGAGTCAATGATGGCGGATAGGCTGAGTGTCCTACCTCTTTGCGCCCTGCATTCTCTGCACAACCAGCAGGAGTGCTGCGAACCATACGCCGCACACACACTCGCAGTTTGTTCAATAACTCAAATATTGCACGCATAGCTGACGCAACAATGAACTCTGCTTGAAGCTAACATGGGCCTAAGTCGTCTCATTCGTTTGCTAGAAGCTCTGCATGTAATTTAGTGCATAAAAAGCTTGTATTTTTTGTTTGACGAATTCGTCTCAGTCGGACGTCAAGGGCTGGAAAATAAAAGAGAATTATTCTTCTGCCCTCACCCTACGTGCGTGGAAAAGTCAATTGCATCAATTTTGTGCGCAAACGATTCTTGATATTTCGAAGATTCAAATTTTTCCCTTAATTTTTAATATTTTCCAAGCTGATGGCATTAAACTTGAAAATTTGGATGATTTTGAAATGGTAAAGTTGCGTTGACTGGAGCGCTGCGAAAGATGCGTTCACGACATGCACTAGCAGCTGCGCTGGCACATCGGCTTCTTATTAAAGTGTATCATCGACTGAGGGAACGAACGCTTATGTAATCTAAGAAAACATATATTATCAGGATTTTCCTTGAGATTTACCAGCGGTCGATCCTGCAAGAAGCAGGAGTTGTGCCATTAAATTAAAAACAAAAGGGAGTATGACATCGAAGAAACGCTAAACTGACAAGGTAGATTGAGGGGCGGACGAGAGACACGCTGACTGTCTTCGTTAAGAGGGGATATAAAAAATAGGTTGGAGAAATGTGTGAGAGCAGGCTACGTCTAGTGCAGGGTGTGTGAGAGCAGGCTACGTCTAGTGCAGGGTGTGTGGGAGCAGGCTACGTCTAGTGCAGGGTGTGTGGGAGCAGGCTACGTCTAGTGCAGGGTGTGTGGGAGCAGGCTACGTCTAGTGCAGGGTGTGTGGGAGCAGGCTACGTCTAGTGCAGGGTGTGTGGGAGCAGGCTACGTCTAGTGCAGGGTGTGTGGGAGCAGGCTACGTCTAGTGCAGGGTGTGTGGGAGCAGGCTAAGTCTAGTGCAGGGTGTGTGGGAGCAGGCTACGTCTAGTGCAGGGTGTGTGAGAGCAGGCTACGTCTAGTGCAGGGTGTGTGAGAGCAGGCTACGTCTAGTGCAGGGTGTGTGGGAGCAGGCTACGTCTAGTGCAGGGTGTGTGGGAGCAGGCTACGTCTAGTGCAGGGTGTGTGGGAGCAGGCTACGTCTAGTGCAAGGTGTGTGGGAGCAGGCTACGTCTAGTGCAGGGTGTGTGGGAGCAGGCTACGTCTAGTGCAGGGTGTGTGAGAGCAGGCTACGTCTAGTGCAGGGTGTGTGGGAGCAGGCTACGTCTAGTGCAGGGTGTGTGGGAGCAGGCTACGTCTAGTGCAGGGTGTGTGGGAGCAGGCTACGTCTAGTGCAGGGTGTGTGGGAGCAGGCTACGTCTAGTGCAGGGTGTGTGGGAGCAGGCTACGTCTAGTGCAGGGTGTGTGGGAGCAGGCTACGTCTAGTGCAGGGTGTGTGGGAGCAGGCTAAGTCTAGTGCAGGGTGTGTGGGAGCAGGCTACGTCTAGTGCAGGGTGTGTGGGAGCAGGCTACGTCTAGTGCAGGGTGTGTGGGAGCAGGCTACGTCTAGTGCAGGGTGTGTGGGAGCAGGCTACGTCTAGTGCAGGGTGTGTGGGAGCAGGCTACGTCTAGTGCAGGGTGTGTGGGAGCAGGCTACGTCTAGTGCAGGGTGTGTGGGAGCAGGCTACGTCTAGTGCAGGGTGTGTGGGAGCAGGCTACGTCTAGTGCTGGGTGTGTGGGAGCAGGCTACGTCTAGTGCAGGGTGTGTGGGAGCAGGCTACGTCTAGTGCAGGGTGTGTGGGAGCAGGCTACGTCTAGTGCAGGGTGTGTGGGAGCAGGCTACGTCTAGTGCAGGGTGTGTGGGAGCAGGCTACGTCTAGTGCAGGGTGTGTGGGAGCAGGCTACGTCTAGTGCAGGGTGTGTGGGAGCAGGCTACGTCTAGTGCAGGGTGTGTGGGAGCAGGCTACGTCTAGTGCAGGGTGTGTGGGAGCAGGCTACGTCTAGTGCAGGGTGTGTGGGAGCAGGCTACGTCTAGTGCAGGGTGTGTGGGAGCAGGCTACGTCTAGTGCAGGGTGTGTGGGAGCAGGCTACGTCTAGTGCAGGGTGTGTGGGAGCAGGCTACGTCTAGTGCAGGGTGTGTGGGAGCAGGCTACGTCTAGTGCAGGGTGTGTGGGAGCAGGCTACGTCTAGTGCAGGGTGTGTGGGAGCAGGCTACGTCTAGTGCAGGGTGTGTGGGAGCAGGCTACGTCTAGTGCAGGGTGTGTGGGAGCAGGCTACGTCTAGTGCAGGGTGTGTGGGAGCAGGCTACGTCTAGTGCAGGGTGTGTGGGAGCAGGCTACGTCTAGTGCAGGGTGTGTGGGAGCAGGCTACGTCTAGTGCTGGGTGTGTGGGAGCAGGCTACGTCTAGTGCAGGGTGTGTGGGAGCAGGCTACGTCTAGTGCAGGGTGTGTGGGAGCAGGCTACGTCTAGTGCAGGGTGTGTGGGAGCAGGCTACGTCTAGTGCAGGGTGTGTGAGAGCAGGCTACGTCTAGTGCAGGGTGTGTGGGAACAGGCTAAGTCTAGTGCAGGGTGTGTGGGAGCAGGCTAAGTCTAGTGCATAGTGTGTGGGAGCAGGCTACGTCTAGTGCTGGGTGTGTGGGAGCAGGCTACGTCTAGTGCAGGGTGTGTGGGAGCAGGCTACGTCTAGTGCAGGGTGTGTGGGAGTAGGCTACGTCTAGTGCAGGGTGTGTGGGAGCAGGCTACGTCTAGTGCAGGGTGTGTGGGAGCAGGCTACGTCTAGTGCAGGGTGTGTGGGAGCAGGCTACGTCTAGTGCAGGGTGTGTGGGAGCAGGCTACGTCTAGTGCAGGGTGTGTGGGAGCAGGCTACGTCTAGTGCAGGGTGTGTGGGAGCAGGCTACGTCTAGTGCAGGGTGTGTGGGAGCAGGCTACGTCTAGTGCAGGGTGTGTGGGAGCAGGCTACGTCTAGTGCGGGGTGTGTGGGAGCAGGCTACGTCTAGTGCAGGGTGTGTGGGAGCAGGCTACGTCTAGTGCAGGGTGTGTGAGAGCAGGCTACGTCTAGTGCAGGGTGTGTGGGAGCAGGCTACGTCTAGTGCAGGGTGTGTGGGAGCAGGCTACGTCTAGTGCAGGGTGTGTGGGAGCAGGCTACGTCTAGTGCAAGGTGTGTGGGAGCAGGCTACGTCTAGTGCAGGGTGTGTGGGAGCAGGCTACGTCTAGTGCAGGGTGTGTGGGAGCAGGCTACGTCTAGTGCAAGGTGTGTGGGAGCAGGCTACGTCTAGTGCAGGGTGTGTGGGAGCAGGCTACGTCTAGTGCAGGGTGTGTGGGAGCAGGCTACGTCTAGTGCAGGGTGTGTGAGAGCAGGCTACGTCTAGTGCAGGGTGTGTGGGAACAGGCTAAGTCTAGTGCAGGGTGTGTGGGAGCAGGCTACGTCTAGTGCAGGGTGTGTGGGAGCAGGCTACGTCTAGTGCAGGGTGTGTGGGAGCAGGCTACGTCTAGTGCAGGGTGTGTGGGAGCAGGCTACGTCTAGTGCAGGGTGTGTGGGAGCAGGCTACGTCTAGTGCAGGGTGTGTGGGAGCAGGCTACGTCTAGTGCAGGGTGTGTGGGAGCAGGCTACGTCTAGTGCAGGGTGTGTGGGAGCAGGCTACGTCTAGTGCAGGGTGTGTGGGAGCAGGCTACGTCTAGTGCAGGGTGTGTGGGAGCAGGCTACGTCTAGTGCAGGGTGTGTGGGAGCAGGCTACGTCTAGTGCAGGGTGTGTGGGAGCAGGCTACGTCTAGTGCAGGGTGTGTGGGAGCAGGCTACGTCTAGTGCGGGGTGTGTGGGAGCAGGCTACGTCTAGTGCAGGGTGTGTGAGAGCAGGCTACGTCTAGTGCAGGGTGTGTGGGAGCAGGCTACGTCTAGTGCAGGGTGTGTGGGAGCAGGCTACGTCTAGTGCAGGGTGTGTGGGAGCAGGCTACGTCTAGTGCAAGGTGTGTGGGAGCAGGCTACGTCTAGTGCAGGGTGTGTGGGAGCAGGCTACGTCTAGTGCAGGGTGTGTGGGAGCAGGCTACGTCTAGTGCAAGGTGTGTGGGAGCAGGCTACGTCTAGTGCAGGGTGTGTGGGAGCAGGCTACGTCTAGTGCAGGGTGTGTGGGAGCAGGCTACGTCTAGTGCAGGGTATGTGGGAGCAGGCTACACAGATAGTTTATAAAAAATTATCTCAGTTTAGAATTACGCAGCACGAAGCCAATACTGACATGTCGTGGGAAGGTAAGCATGTGTTCGGGCTGTATGAAGACTTACGAGTTCAGGCGGCAGAACGCACAGGCGTAGAACATTCGTAAGTTTGCACTGTATCAGGAGCAATGTGACGTACATTCTAGCATATAATTTAGCTAAACTATTTGAGAAAGAGATGTAACCTCATCAAGGTGCAAATTTGAAAGTTGCAATTACAATCACCTGAAAACAAATGAATGAAATCGACACAAGACGAGCAGAGATTGATTACTTGAAGAGATAGATTACTGCAACTTGCCTCCAGCTACTGTAAATTGGAGACCATCTCAAGCAAGAGGAAATTTAATACCAACTCGAGCAGCTGTAAGTCGAAGATTATTTCAAGCAACAACAAGTTGGATACCATCTCAAGCAGCTGTAAATTAGATACGATATTAAGCAGCAACTGTAATTCTGAATACCATTCCAAACAGCTGTAAATTGGAGACCGCCTCCAGCAACTATAAATTGAATACGATCTCAGACGCTAACCCATGCTGCTCATGATTAGTTCTGAAGCTTCATGTCAGTGCATAGCAATGTGATAAAATTCAGCCGCATGCAGGACAAAGCAAAGTTTTGCTGTGTGCACATCTGCTACAACAAACCAACGAAACTCGCAGCTGGAAACAGCGAACCGGAAGCCTGTATCTAGATTCAGAGTGCACACCTAAATTAATATAGCTGGTATGTGAGGTAGCAAAGAGTGTGATAATTGAACCGTGAAAGAACGTTCCAGCGAAGAGAATGCGTGTATACTACTCCCACGTGACAGCTGCTGGCGAATGAGCCGTGTACAGCTTGCGATGTCAGTGTAGCCTGCGATTATTTCCAGTTTTTATTTTCATTCATTTCAACTGAGAAATTAGGTTGAAACAGAGAGATGCCATTCAAAATAATTATTTAGAATAACTGGCTGGCATTGTCACAACGATCGTTCTGACGCTCGAATGACACGCACGCAAGCGACCTCTCATCCTCAACCACACTCTGCAAGTTCAGGAACTTAAGCCACAGTTGTCCCTTGTATTGATGATCCCATTAGGGTCCCATATCTGTGAGGGGGTCATGTCCCCATGTAGGACCCAGCCTCCCCAGGGCGCTATGAGGGCTCCAGCACCGGAAGTTAGCGGGCGCTGCGGAGCACGTCAGCTGCTGTGGGCCCTCATCTCCAGTGGACAGGGAGGCTGCTAGGCCACGCCCACATTTAACGGTCGGCCAGCCATGCTCTACCGGCCTGCTCTGTCGGCCAGCAGCGTAAGCCATTGAAGCACGTAAGGCAGACCTGCGCTTCTTTGCCTCAATTCCTTGGTCAGGGCGCTACTTCTCAAATATAGTTCTGTTTTTGACTACAGAAGTAATTCTGAGGTTTTGATCCTTGTTAGGTTCTTTGTTAAACAACACCAGCTGCCTAACGTACGGAAAGTTTACAGAGAGTTCAAAAAATAATTATTTAACAATTTTTTTCGATTTAGATGCAGTGAAATTTTTTGTGCAAATTAACCAATCGTTGCAGGGAGTGAATTTTGAATTAAGAACTTATTTCAGCTCGTGTAAAATGGGATTGTAGGAGAGAATAGTTTGTTGCCGTACAGCGGAAACGAATTAAGTTTCACTAAACATCCTGACATCAAACCAGCGCTTGTAGCTCATTTAAAGTCCGTTGATGACCTTTAGTTTTAACCTCAATCTTGTAATCATAAGCACGTGTTAGAAAATATTATCATTATTTGAATGTGTTTGTTAAATGAAAAAATAAGGAAAGCATGACGTAGGTGAGCATTTAACCTTCTAGAGCGAAATTTTGGTCTTAAACTGAGACGAGGAAGAGTTGAGGGGGAGTTGAGGGGGGAGTTGAGGGGGGAGAGGAGGGGGGAGTTGAGGGAGAGTTGAGGGGGGATTTGAGGGAGAGTTGAGGGAGAGTTGAGGGAGAGTTGAGGGGGGAGTTGAGGGGGGAGTTGAGGGAGAGTTGAGGGGGATTTGAGGGAGAATTGAGGGGGGATTTAAGGGAGAGTTGAGAGGGGATTTAAGGGAGAGTTTAGGGGGAGTTGAGGGAGAGTTGAGGGAGAGTTGAGGGGGGATTTAAGGGAGAGTTTAGGGGGAGTTGAGGGAGAGTTGAGAGGGGAGTTGAGGGAGAGTTGAGGGGGGATTTAAGGGAGAGTTTAGGGGGAGTTGAGGGAGAGTTGAGAGGGGAGTTGAGGGAGAGTTGAGGGGGGAGTTGAGGGAGAGTTGAGAGGGGAGTTGAGGGAGAGTTGAGAGGGGAGTTGAGGGAGAGTTGAGGGGGGAGTTGAGGGAGAGTTGAGAGGGGAGTTGAGGGAGAGTTGAGAGGGGAGTTGAGGGAGAGTTGAGGGGGGAGTTGAGGGAGAGTTGAGCGGGGAGTTGAGAGAGAGTTGAGGGGGGAGTTGAGGGAGAGTTGAGAGGGGAGTTGAGAGAGAGGGGAGAGGGGAGTTGAGGGAGAGTTGAGAGGGGAGTTGAGGGAGAGTTGAGGGGGGAGTTGAGGGAGAGTTGAGAGGGGAGTTGAGGGAGAGTTGAGGGGGGATTTAAGGGAGAGTTGAGGGGGGAGTTGAGGGAGAGTTGAGAGGGGAGTTGAGGGAGAGTTGAGGGAGAGTTGAGGGGGAGTTAAGGGAGAGTTGAGAAAGAGTTGAGGGAGAGTTGCGCATGTAGTCAACAACGCACGTATGTGTAGCGACTCACACCTGGACGACACACAACAGAAACATGCGGACAGACGCACACTAGAGGAAATTTGGACCACTCAGCAGGTATGGAACTCACGCCTTTAGCAGGAAAACTGCCCGCATCGATCGATCGTGCCGGGTGAACATTTTGGTAACGCGTCTGGGATGTGTGCTACTCGAGACAAACTCTTAGAGAGCGTCAATTTCGAACTGCTACATGTGCACGTTCAATATTTAAAATATTTAATTAGAATAAAGTGCCCAAAACTGTCGCAACTTTCGTTCTGACGCTCATGTGGCACGCACACATGCGACCTCACTTCCTCACACTCACTCCATGACAGACACAAACACGCACATGTTCTCACATGCACACACGGTGAAACTCACACACACCGGGGTGCACCAAACATGCAGCTACACACACACACACACGCACACACACACACACACACACAGTGCTAGGGAGGTTAATTTCACACATACAATAGCTCAGTGCAGAAGGCGCCGTAAAATTTCACACATACAATAGCTCAGCGCAGAAGGCGCCGTAAAATTTCACACATACAATAGCTCAGCGCAGAAGGCGCCGTAAAATTTCACACATACAATAGCTCAGCGCAGAAGGCGCCGTAAAATTTCACACATACAATAGCTCAGCGCAGAAGGCGCCGTAAAATTTCACACATACAATAGCCGAGTGCAGAAGGCGACGTAAAATTTCACACATACAATAGCTCAGTGCAGAAGGCGACGTAAAATTTCACACATACAAAAGCTCAGTGCAGAAGGCGACGTAAAATTTCACACATACAATAGCCGAGTGCAGAAGGCGCCGTAAAATTTCACACATACAATAGCTCAGTGCAGAAGGCGACGTAAAATTTCACACATACAAAAGCTCAGTGCAGAAGGCGACGTAAAATTTCACACATACAATAGCCGAGTGCAGAAGGCGACGTAAAATTTCACACATACAAAAGCTCAGTGCAGAAGGCGACGTAAAATTTCACACATACAATAGCCGAGTGCAGAAGGCGACGTAAAATTTCACACATACAATAGCCGAGTGCAGAAGGCGACGTAAAATTTCACACATACAAAAGCTCAGTGAAGAAGGCGCCGTAAAATTTCACACATACAATAGCCGAGTGCAGAAGGCGCCGTAAAATTTCACACATACAAAAGCTCAGTGCAGAAGGCGACGTAAAATTTCACACATACAAAAGCTCAGTGCAGAAGGCGACGTAAAATTTCACACATACAATAGCCGAGTGCAGAAGGCGACGTAAAATTTCACACATACAAAAGCTCAGTGCAGAAGGCGACGTAAAATTTCACACATACAAAAGCTCAGTGCAGAAGGCGCCGTAAAATTTCACACATACAATAGCCGAGTGCAGAAGGCGCCGTAAAATTTCACACATACAAAAGCTCAGTGCAGAAGGCGACGTAAAATTTCACACATACAATAGCCGAGTGCAGAAGGCGACGTAAAATTTCACACATACAATAGCCGAGTGCAGAAGGCGACGTAAAATTTCACACATACAAAAGCTCAGTGCAGAAGGCGCCGTAAAATTTCACACATACAATAGCCGAGTGCAGAAGGCGCCGTAAAATTTCACACATACAAAAGCTCAGTGCAGAAGGCGACGTAAAATTTCACACATACAAAAGCTCAGTGCAGAAGGCGACGTAAAATTTCACACATACAATAGCCGAGTGCAGAAGGCGACGTAAAATTTCACACATACAAAAGCTCAGTGCAGAAGGCGACGTAAAATTTCACACATACAAAAGCTCAGTGCAGAAGGCGCCGTAAAATTTCACACATACAATAGCCGAGTGCAGAAGGCGCCGTAAAATTTCACACATACAAAAGCTCAGTGCAGAAGGCGACGTAAAATTTCACACATACAAAAGCTCAGTGCAGAAGGCGCCGTAAAATTTCACACATACAATAGCCGAGTGCAGAAGGCGCCGTAAAATTTCACACATACAAAAGCTCAGTGCAGAAGGCGACGTAAAATTTCACACATACAATAGCCGAGTGCAGAAGGCGACGTAAAATTTCACACATACAAAAGCTCAGTGCAGAAGGCGCCGTAAAATTTCACACATACAATAGCCGAGTGCAGAAGGCGCCGTAAAATTTCACACATACAATAGCCGAGTGCAGAAGGCGACGTAAAATTTCACACATACAATAGCCGAGTGCAGAAGGCGCCGTAAAATTTCACACATACAAAAGCTCAGTGCAGAAGGCGACGTAAAATTTCACACATACAAAAGCTCAGTGCAGAAGGCGCCGTAAAATTTCACACATACAATAGCCGAGTGCAGAAGGCGCCGTAAAATTTCACACATACAAAAGCTCAGTGCAGAAGGCGACGTAAAATTTCACACATACAATAGCCGAGTGCAGAAGGCGACGTAAAATTTCACACATACAATAGCCGAGTGCAGAAGGCGACGTAAAATTTCACACATACAATAGCTGAGTGCAGAAGGCGACGTAAAATTTCACACATACAATAGCCGAGTGCAGAAGGCGCCGTAAAATTTCACACATACAATAGCTCAGTGCAGAAGGCGACGTAAAATTTCACACATACAGTAGCTCAGTGCAGAAGGCGACGTAAAATTTCACACATACAATAGCCGAGTGCAGAAGGCGACGTAAAATTTCACACATACAATAGCTCAGTGCAGAAGGCGACGTAAAAGAGACGGAATGAGGGCCGTAGGGGTGCGGGGGTAGAGGGGGGTCCATATAAGGGTGGGGTTCATGAGGAGAGCACCATGAAGAGAGGGATGAAGGTCATACACCCCCCTCACACCCCCCCTTCCCTCCCACCACCCCCTCCCCCCCATGAGAGAAGGAGGCTGCATCAGGCAGGCGGAGATGACGAGAGCCCTCCCCTCAGCTGCAGCTGCCCTGCGCTGCTCAGCTGCGTCATTCTAGCAACGCCTTGAACTAAAGAAAACCTTAACAATTGTCAAACAATTTAAGCATTTTACTTTACCACAAGTGGCACAACAACAGATTGTATCTTTTGCTGTGGGCCGTTACCGTCTTCCTGCAGTGCACCGCCTGGCTCGTGCAGGCTGGACCCGCCAGCCTGCATACTAAGTAGATTTTTATGTGATAGTTAAATGGAATTTATTTATTAGTTTGATTACATTTATTTATTAGATAAATTGCATTTTTTATGTAATAGATTGATGGAATTTATTCATTAGTTAAATTACATTTATTTAATAGTTTGAGTAGATTTATTAGTTTGTTCTTCCTTAAGTGGACACCACCGCCCGACGGTCTTACTGCTTCCCTTTTCTGAAGGGGGGGAAAGGGGAGAGGGGGGGAGAGAGAGGGAGGGGAGAGGGGGGGGGGGAGAGAAAGAGAGGGAGGGGGGAGGGGGGGAGGGAGGAGGGAGCTGCGGCCGGAATCAAATGGAATCAACTCTTGGAATTGATTCCAAGGCAGCAGCTTTTGGTTTAAAAAGCTTCCAGGTAAAATAATAAGTGAGTTGGCACGTAAAGGTATTGTATTCTACGCAGGCTCCCATTCTGAGAACACCATCTGGATAATTTTTCTTCGTAAAGCTCACGCCATGAAAAAGTTCAACATTCTATTTTATAATCTGGGATGCGATGTCAGTTAGCTTCTCTCCTGGAAAAAGACCGCCTGAGACCAGACAGTCACAACTGGGCTCCTTTCGTGAGAATCTGGAACTAAGCCCTTCAGACTTCCAGCATTCCAGCGCGCAAGCTGAGCACTGCATTGGCACTGTACTGTGCTGCTGTGCAGTGCTGCTGCACTGTGCTGTGCATCTGTACAGTGTTGCTGCACTGTGCAATTGACGCAGTTTTCAAAGTTCCTATGCGTTTCTTAGCTACAACAAAACTTCAAAACTCAAGTTCAGCTTTGCGAGTTGCCGCACAACACACTGCTGGAGATGCTTCGGTTACCTTCCTCCCCCCCCCCCCCCTCCCTCCCTCCCCCCTCCCTTCCCTCCCTCCCCCCTCCCTTCCCTCCCCTCCCTTCCCTCCAGCCTGCGCCTGGATTTCTTTCAGCTGTAACTGGAAATGCTCCCGCTGCTGCTGTAAAGGACGTAAAGTCATTGCTGCAGCTGTAAAAATCGTTGATACAGCTGTTAAAGTCGTAAAATCGTTGCTGCAGAAGTAAAAGTCATAGCTGCAGCTGCACAAACCGTAAGTGCGGCCTGAGCACGGTGGAGCACAACCACCACAACTGCAACCGTCCGTCGGCCACACCCATGAAGGGTCCAGACGAAGTGCCCGCCACAGAACTTAATGAGGTCCGGCCACAGTGAAGGGGTGAAGTGTGTTGTGTCGAGTGCCGCTGTGTCGCGTGTGGGTGTGGGGAGGTTTGGGGAACTGAAAAATGGCTTCGATGAGAGTATTATACCTTCAACCACCTTCGCCGCTCCCCTTGCAATTGCTGCTGGTGCTGGAGCTGGTGCTGGTGCTACTGTTCCTGCTGGTGCTGTTGTTGGTGCTTGCGCTTCTGCTGTTGCTGGTGCTACCGTTCCTGCTGGTGCTACTGCTGGTACTGGGGCTACTGTTCCTGTTGGTGCTGTCGTTGGTGTTGGTGCTGCTGCTGTTGCTGGTATTGCTACTGCCGCTGGTACTGGTGTTATTACTGGTATTGCTGCTGCTGCTTTTGTTGGTTGTGCTGCTACCGCCGCATTGCCATGAGAATGCTCTCTTTTCATGACCCTTGCTCTTCTCCGTCTGGGAGAGCTGCTCTCTTCATGTCTGGCGCGGCCGCTCTTCTCGAGGCGCGCAGCTGAGGCTGCAGCGCTGCCTGCTGCTCCCATTCTGCGTGTGGTCTCTTCTCTCTTGTGTCTTGTTCTTACTCTCCCTTTCTCTCTTTCCCTCTCCCTCTCTCTCTTTTTCGTTCTCTTCTTCTTTCTAGTTTTCTTTCATTCTGTACTCATGCATCTACTTTTTTTTAAATAAACGGTTTTTCATTCAATTTTCCTTGCATTGGAAGCTACTGATGTTGTTGCAGTTGGTGATGACCAGGGTTTTCATGCAATGTGAGTACATTTTTGAATTAATATTATCATTTTATATTGAAAATAATATGACTTCTATTTTACCCGTCACCCGTACACTGACGTAGAGAAAGAACACATCGCCGCACACACACACACACGCGCCCTGGAGCAGGGGGAGTGTGGAGACATTCTCTAATATCTCCATTGTTGCAGGTGTCCTGGAGCAGCTGGAGCAGCTGGAGCAGCTGGAGGACGAGGAAACGCACCTCTTGGAGGAGGACGAGAGCGGCGGAGATGACGGAGGCGACGGAGACGTGGAAGGAGACGGAGGAGACGGAGACGGTGATGGAGGGGAAGGAGAAGAGGGTGATGGTGGAGATGGAGAAGAGGGCGGAGGTGAGAGTGGAGACGCCAGTGAAGAAGGCGCAGGCGATGAAGCGGCCGAGGAGAGTGGAGAAGGAGGAGACAGTGAAGAGGGAGGAGAAGGTGGAGATGGAGAAGAGAGTGGAGAAGGCGGAGATGGAGAAGAGAGTAGAGAAGGAGGAGACAGTGAAGAGGGAGGAGAAAGTGGAGATGGAGAAGAGAGTGGAGAAGGAGGAGATGAAGAAGCGAGTGGAGAAGGAGGAGATGGTGAAGAGGGAGGAGAAAGTGGAGACAGTAAAGAGGGAGAAGAAGGAGGAGAGAGTGGAGAGGGTGGAGAAGGCGGAGATGGAGGAGAGGAAGAAGAAGGAGGAGGTGGTGAAGAGGGTGCAGAAGGTGAAGAGGGAGGAGAGGGAGGCGAAGGAGGAGATGGTGGAGAGGGAGGAGAAGGCGGAGATGAAGCTGCAGAGGGTGGAAGTGAAGGAGAAGGGGGAGAAGAAGGCAGTGATGCAACAGAAGGTGGAGAAGGCGGTGGAGATGGAGGAGATGATGCCAAAAAAGAAGGAGATGATGCTGGAGATGGAGGAGAAGGAGGCAGCGAGGAAGCAGAAGGTGAAGAAGGTGGAGAAGGTGGAGAAGGAGGTGACGATGGAGAAAAGGGAGATGGCGAAGAAGAAGAGTCTGAAGAAAAAGGAGAAGAAGATGGAAAAAGTGAAGACGGAGAAGGAGAAGGGGGAACAGAAGAAGGCAGGGGAGAGGAGGCGCAGTCTGAAGACGCGTAGCAAAATTTGCCAGCGAACTGAACTGCTTCGCTCAGCCTCAGTATTATGCCTCTCTTTCTCGGTCCGTGCAGCTTAGTGAGACCTGCGGCGTTAGCTAGTTGGTAGATTTGAGTGGGAGGTAACCTTAAGTAGGAGGTAGAGCTGAGTAGGTGGTAGAGTTAAGTAGGAGGTAGCGTTAAGCAGGAGGTAGCGGTAAGTAGGAGGTAAGTATGATTTGAGATTAAAAACGTCGACCTCGAATGCTGTCCATTAGCTAAATATACATATCAGATAGGAAGGCTTAAACTAACTAATAATCTAATCTAAATATACATATCAATAGATATTATTTGCTGCCGAGGCTGAATTAATATTAGCTAAATCTGGCTGCATCCGACGGGCTGGGGCAGATATCGTCACGGCTTCCCATCACCAGCCTCGGTGCGGTGTCCTCAACTGTAGAGCAAATATTTGAGTTTTTGCGGTGACGCAATCTTGCACTCAAGTTCATGCGTCATCCAGTCTAGATAGGCTGTGAAATCTCGTGAAATAAGCCTCTGGTTGTAATTTTGGACAATGAGCTGAATTGTGATGTATTATCATTGTGGTGATCTCAATTGTGATGTATTATCATTGTGGTGATCTCAATTGTGATGTATTGTCATTGTGGTGAACTCAATTGTGATGTATTGTCAGAGGTCATTGGTTGTGATGAGTAGAATTGTGATGTATTGTCATAGGGCTCTGGTTGTGATGATCTCAATTGTGATGTATTGTCATAGGCCTCTGGTTGTGGTGAACTGAATTGTGATGCATTACTTCAATAAGCAAAGTGTAACTAGCAGCCGAACTTCACAGTTTGGAGTGTGCGTCGGAGAGGAGAGACGACTGTGGGCTGTGTTCGGCCTCATTTTACCAATTTACTTTAGGGGACAGCCTGGGTAAAAAATTAAGTGCATCATTTTCCGACGGACGTTTCAAAATTTTTTGCATGGGTGTAAAACCATGCAACGATTTTTTTTAACTCGTGTGTTTTTTTCTTAATTGCATTAGAAAACTGATTTTTTCCGAAGAAACTGAAAAAAGTTATTTCGCAAAATGTATCTCCTCCTACATTTTTGAAGTTACAGAACAGGCAGCATGTTTTCTAGATGCTAAATATATTATCAACTGAAAATTATGAATAGTTTTTCGATGATTTGATTTATTAAATTTTAAGAGTATTTATCCCAAAAATTTGACTTTGTTTCTTTTTTTCGCTCTCATGTCTTGTGTAATTTTTAACCTAAATCAAATTTCAAAATCGCGTCCAAATTTCATATGGCTTTTTCAAGCCCTATCTTTTGATATATTTTTCATTCTTGTACCTCCAGAACTGTAGGAGGAGATACATTTCAAACGTCAACCACTTCAGGTTTTCAGGAGAGCCTAACATACTTGGTGCACTGAGTGGTGTGCTGCTCAACCTAGCTCAGGATTTGTTCCCTGTGTGTGTGAGTGTGTGTGTTAGAATATTTTTTTTTTGTACCAAAGTATTTTGAACGTGATCTGTACGGCTAAGTCCCGCCTGCTGAACGCTCAAACCTGCTTCGTCGTTAGGGTGGGTCGGAAGAAGGGGGAAGGTGCTTGACGACGTAGAGGGACCGTCTTGGTAAAAAATCAACTCCGTCATTTTCTAGTAGATTTTCCTGATAATTTCAGCATAGGTGTAAAATAATGCAAAAATCATTTTTATATTCGTATGCTTTTTTGGAATTTTATCAGAATATTGTTTTTTTTTAAGAAACTGGAAAAAAGTATATTTGGAAATTGTATCTCCTCCTTCAATTTTTAAGTTACAGTACCGGTAACATATTTTTATATAGCTAAATATATTATCTAAAGAAACATGGGAATGGCATTTCGATATTTTAATTCGTTTAATTTTGAGATTTTGAAACAAAATCATTTTTTTAATTTTGAATTTTTATTTCGGTTGTTATTTTTAAACTAAACAGTTTTCACAAACTCATGCACTTATTTTTAGTTTATTAAGCCTTGTCGATTGATCTATTTGTCATTCCTGTACCTTCAAAACTATGGGAGGAGTAGCATTTAAAACGTGAACAAGTTCAGGTTTCAGGAGAGCCTGACTAACTCGTCCCCCGGCCGTGTGGTGACGGAAGTGGCTGGCCTTTCGTAAGCTGTAGCAGACGAACGAACACACAAGAAATAAAAGCATATCGTTAGATTCGTAAGAAAATTCTCGATAACATGAGATAAAAGACAAAAATCAATATTTCATATTTTGACCCAGACTGTCCCCTAAATGAATATGTGTTAGGTTGATACATAGTGTCACTGCAAGTGCAAGTCACAACAAAAGTGGGCACAAAATGCCGCTCGAATTTACTCTCCCATGAGCGAACTGGACACATTTATGTTGTTTTGCTACGGCTATGTGCTACGCAGGACTACAACCATAAGCCCAGCGACGTGCGGAGTTGTGTTGGGGATGACGTTAGTTCGTGGCAATAGGAAGCAACTTCACCACTCCCTTTGAATATGAGTTGAAACTCAAGCAGCGAAAGCGAGACAGGCTGAAGTGCTGCAGTGTTGCAAAATAAGGACTGCAGCGAGGCTAACTTGAACAATCTGATGGAATCAACTGCGAGAAAACTAAAAACTGTTCATGCGATTACATAAATTTTGGGAGCATTCAGAGGTTTCGTAGCTTCTCTCTATTAAAACTAGATTTTGTTGTTGGTGAGCTGATCAGGCAAAGCGTCAGCTGTGGCATTTAGCCATTATCTTGCATTGTGTGCTGCCGCTCCTTCGTGAAATGACAAAAAATACTCAAAATTAAAGTTGTTTTCCAAAATCAGCAACGCATCTGCGTATCTTCTTTGTGAGCTAGACCGCCGCCTGCCAGTCGTCTGTTTCGCCGGCCGCTCGCACCTCCGTGGAATTTCCGGCAATGTTTGTACGGCCAACGTATCAGCGTTGGTGTTCTACCAAATGCATATCATGAACATATCACTAGCGTTTGTACTTTGTGTGAGTGATGGCATCCAATGTACCAGACCCAACACACCAGACGATACATTGAGTGACAGACGATATCTCAAGTAACACCCACTTCTGTTTGAGTGGAGGCGGACGACATTGAGTGTTGGTGGGTGAGAATTAGCTCCATTCTGTGTTAGTGACATCAATATAAACATAAGTAAGCGAGACTCACTTTTCCCCTTGCAACCCACCACGAGACGAAGTTGGTCTCTCACTTTACTTCCTCACGAACCATCTAAGTTCTATTATAAAAAAGTCCTTTTACTTTATTTGTATTAAAAGGGATGTGTTGTCGCTGTTCTCGCTTCCGCCATTTTGTGACCTGTCTCTGTGGCATTAATTTGGCATACTTGAGGGGAAAGCAAAATGAAATGGACCTAAGTAGACTGCACCTTCATGTGAACGTAGAAAACAATATTATGAAGCGATGCTGCACACAAATCTAAACAAATCCTTCACGAGCAATATGAAATAAATTTGAAAAATATTTAACTCCTAAAATTATCTCAGAAAGTTAAAATTCTAGCATTCACCAGTCGTGTTAATGCTTGCGGGAACAGCTGACGATTGATTGATTCATCAATTGATAATTGATAAATTTAGATATTTTGATATCTTTAGTTACGGATTATAAATTCTAAATTAGTCTAAATGAAAGAGCGTATTCGATGTGCCTGCGCCTAGAAAGTCTACATTTCATGAACCAAAATGCCGGGGTGGAAAGAACTTTGAATGTACTTTTTGAAAAACCTTTGTAGAAATCTTAGCGAAAAATACTTTGTAAACTTGGCTGCAATACACACAGTGATTTGTTTGACACTTCACAATTCTGTCTGGGCCTTTCTGCACCTGAGAGCGACCGAGCTGGTGTGTGTGTGTGTGTGTGTGTGTGTGTGTGTGTGCGTGTGTCTGCCGATACCTATGAAGAATAAAGAGCGAAAAAAAATTGCGCGCAGAGTATGTCGAAGAAAGGACAGAAGAAAAAATGAAAAGGATGGTAGAAAACTACAAAGGCACAGCTCGTGAGCTGGCGGCGTGGTGTGAGGTGAAGTCAAGTATCCTTTTGACTCACTCGGTGCTGGCATTCGCCGTCGCTTTCTTAGCATCGTCTTTCCCTGCTATCTCCTTCTTATTATCGTACTTTCTCAAGCAACTAACGATGTCTGAAAATAAAAAAATGAGAATCATTCTTTTATTATTTCCCCTTCACTTAATAAAAGATGCTTCATTCCAATCAATCAAGCCTGACACACAACATCTTGTACATAGGCTTTCCAAATGCCTCATAACTAACACCAGCACGCCGTGACGGTTACCCCCGGTCAAGCCGGTACCCATTTCCGACACCTGGGTAGAGTGGGAAATTGTGGCTGAGTTCTCCCTTTTCCCAACGGGGAGAAACACCGGGCGGCACTGCCGACACCTTCCCGTGAAGGGCGCGCTCGCAACCACTCGGCCACGGTGAGGAGTGACCCCCAAAAAAAAGTTGCGGAGCACAAACAATTTTTGGAAGATGAAAAGAATGAGAGAGAATTTGGGTCACTACGATATATTTAAAGTTAGCATTGACGAGGGAAGGTAACCGCACCCCTCTAGCAACTTATCTTCAAAATCAATCAACCAGGCAGGTCGTTGAATCAGTTGTTACTTGAAATTTAAACAGATTGACAATCGTAGTTTCTTGATTTTCAGAATGAAAAGGATGAAGCAATCACAAGTTGTTTGACCTAGTCCAAGACAGTAAAACAAACAAACAAACAACAAACAAACATCGGCATCTTTGGGATGCTTTATTTCCAATCAAGCCTGATACATATGATCTTAAGCGTTGGTTTTTCAAATGTCTTATAACTAACACTATATATAGGACACCATGATGGTTCCCCCGTAAAGCCGGTACCCATTTCCGACACCTGGGTTGAGTGGGGTATTATGCTTGAGCTTTCCCTTATACCCAACGGGGAAAATCTCCGCGCCAGCGCCGGGATACGAACCCTCGTCTCCAACATACAAGACTGATCCCTTAACCACTGTGCCACGGTAAGGTCCTTTAATGATCCAGAATAGCATGGCCAGATGCGGTGTTTAATTGACTCGCTCCTCTTTGGCTTGGGGAGAGAAGTACATGGCTCCCACCAGCAGGGGCGCAGCCAGCCCATAATTTTGTGGGGACAGGACCCCCAACAAATCATTTCGGGGGGGGGGGTCAGACATTAATTATCAGCAATCTTTTTATACTTTTACTTAAAACGGCGACTGTAACTGGCCCCCAGCTCAACATTTCGGGGGGGGGGGAGCCATGGCCTCCGTGGCTCCCTCTCTGGTTGAGCTATTGCCCCCCAGTGTTCCGCTCGTGCTCAATCTTTGCTCATTCCACTAAATTTCTAAGTAATTCTACAGGCGTCACAAAAAGAAGCATTCTCTCTGGGCTAAGCAGCTCCTTTTACACAAAAACCTACTCTTTATAGTTCGTCCTGTGATTTAGATAATTTAATTCAGTGATACAAGCAGGCAAAAGCTCCTGATCATCCAACACCAAAATTTAATTATTTTCATCATAATATGTCACTTCACACCATGATCACAATTACAACATCAAGTGACATCTTCATTGGTCGCTCCATGATCACAATTCAGGTCACGGAACTGCGCCTCACTGCCGTCGCAGGCAGGTATTCACAGAATATTTTGAGCATCCTTGTTCCGCTGTAACCCTGACTCAGACCTACCGTAGTTACCCATTGTTCTCGGAGCTGAGGCCGACGACCGTAGAAAACTTCTACGGAAGCCTAACTCAGGTATAAATGCGGGGAATTCCTAGTTCATGCCAGAATATAACCGATGATTTTAGATGGGTAGAGTGGGGAATTGTGGCTGAGTTCTCCCTCTTCCCAACGGGGAAAAATCACCCCTGCCGAGATTTGAACTGCCACCCTTCCCGTGAGGGGTACGCTCTTAACCACTCGGCCACTGTGACCGCTAGACACACTAGATCCTGTCCATGAGTACAAACACCGCAGCGGCGCGCGTTTTAAGTTTCTAAATCCGTCCACCTTATCGTTGAAACAAATTGTAGATGAAATACTTGAACAAGAAGAGACGAAAATGACAAGAGCGGTACGGAATATTGACGGCGAACTTAACAACTGCGATAACTTAACGAAAATGTGCCAGCAACATGTACTCAGAAGCTGAGCATTACAACACACATGGTGGTGCTGAGTGAGCTGAGCCCCAGCACTTGCAGGGAGGGAAATATGCTCGCGAGAATAAACACCAGCCTGGACTACTGTACGTCTCACTGGATATTTGTACTATTAATTATTGATATTACGCATTGTACGTATGACTGGGACAACATGAATGCCCCCAGAGAAAGTGAAGATCGCCCTTGTTTACTTGCTGGAGGCAAGGTTCCACCACACGGACCTGCGTACGGACGGTGAGGGCAAAACAAACACAGGAGCGTCTCATTTAACTCTGTATTGCCCCGGTCGGCCAGCGCGAGTGTGTTGAGCGGCACTCAAATGATCATACAAAGAATCAACAACAACTGATTGAAGTGACAAGCATGAGCTACAGTGAATGTTGCCGAGGGAGGAGCTGTTCCCGCACATTCTCCCCCAGGACCCTCACATCCTCCCCAAACACCCTCACATCCTCCCCCAGCACCAACACATCCTCCCCCAGCACCCTCACATCCTCCCCTATCACCTCCCCCACACCCACCACAGCTCACGCTGCTCTATCTCACCAGGCTAAGGTGCGCTGAGATAAAAGTTGTCCTACGTATGTATATATTGGACCTGTCACTAGTGGTGATGGATGTATTCCACCTACATCATATCTAATGCTAATGGTGTTAGATTTATACCACTTGCAACACCTCTACTGCTAATGGTAATACATTTATACCACTTGCATCGAATCTAATTCTAATGGTCTAATGCCAGCGGTGATAGGCGTCACATATGTGAGCAGCAAACTCCAGTAGCGAGCAACGAGTTGTTGAGCTCTGCAAATTTACCTGAACGAATCAATTCTGCAGCTGGAGTTAATAATTGAGGCCCTGCAAGATATATAATGTTTTATTTCGACTAGTGACTGAAGTTTTTGTGCAGTAACTCAGCTGATGGAGCCGTTGTACGCAGTCTACCTCTGATTGAGGTCAACCACGTTTTACTATAAGCATTTCTCATAACAAGTCTACGCGTGCTAATAATTATCACTTAAATAATTTAAGGCCCGCCATTTAGTTCACTGTTTACATCACGAATGGCAGACCTATTGACTTAACAGGGCGAGTTAAAGTGGATGAAGTTCAATATCCTACTCAAATTAGAATTATTTTTAGAGATCAATATCGAAAACAACGAACACTAACTAGATCGTGCTTTTTTTAAGTTTTCATTAAATATTTCTGAAAATGGAATTGATGACTGCCGGTCGGTCAGCATTATTACGAAAATCCCCTCAGTGACCACCGGTGGGTCACGCGGCACTCAAAGTGTTAACAGCAAAGTTCTCTACGCAAAATTTGTGCGACTGAGCACATGGTAGCACGACTGGCACACAACATCGCCAGGTGAAAAAACACATGCCAACATCCCCTGATATCCGATGTCCCCCAGCATGTCTCGAGTTTCCTCATTACGGGCATCTTGCATGATATTAACTTCCATAAAGAAATTATAGAAGGCCATTCTATAAAGAAGGTCAACAGCTCTCTTGGCTTCCTTCATTACGGGCATCTTACGTAAAATTAACAACTTCCATAAGGAAGGCATAGACGGCCATTCTACGAAGAAGGTCAAAAGACCCAACTACACTTTGATTTTGAGTATGCGCTACGTAAGAGTTAAGGTCATTTGACACTGAGCTAGCAAAGCAGCATCTAGCAAGCTCGCATGAGCTATCTAGCAGATGGTCTGCGAGACTGGTAGGTAGGAATAGCACTATTATGAGACCGGTAGGTGGCTCCTGCGATCATGCTAGATGCTGGTTTGCTAGCTCAGCGTAAAATGGGTATAAGATATACTGTTGCAGCTGTGCTTGGTCCTGTGCACCGAAACATGTAAGCCTACACGCAGCGCGGGAGGGCAACACTCGGAACCTATGCCTCTCGCGAAATGCTTAACCCTTAACTCCACAACGTGCCATATATGGCCCACTCAATAATATATACTAAACACTGTTTATTTCTTGTCGAATTTGTGCCCTAATGTAATTTTTAAGCTTTCTGCCGGACGGCAGCTTCGTCCCCATTCTAGTGTTGGTGATTACCTGATGCCAGCGTCAGTCTAACGATACTGGTTGTGTTGCTGGGAAAATGAGCAGGTGAGGGTCAACATGGAATCTACGTACGACGGAATTTTGTAAGCCTGCCATGATCTTTAATATTTCCTTGCATCATTTGGGCACACCTACTTGAACTGCCAGCCACACCGCTGTTGACGTGACAGAAATTCAATACAAAACTCAAATGCCTTCTTGTGTCTTGCTGTGAGTTGCTCCCAAACCTAAAACGATCTTCAAAACTCCACCCAATACTCAACTCTGCACGTAAACTCCGAGTTTAAGCTAGAAAAAAGCGTTCTATCTTACCAAAAGCGGACTGTAAGTCTACCTGCAGTTCCCAGCCTCACCCTGCCACTCCACGCAAATGTATAAGTACTTGAGGACTTCTTATCACTACGAGAAACAACTCTACAGTTAACTCTACGCGTGCAGCGAGGGCTGAGACTGCGGCATGAGATACCGTTTGGTTTTATATTGACTGGGCTTGCTATTTTTATTTATGCAGGCAGGATATGCCATTTTTATTTATGCAGCAGGATCTGCCATTTTTATATATGCAGGCAGGATATGCCATTTTTATTTATGCAGGCAGGATATGCCATTTTTATTTATGCAGGCATGATCTGCCATTTTTATATATGCAGGCACGACTTGCCATTTTGTATTTATGCAGGCAAGACTTGACCTTTTGTATCTATGCAGGCAGGGCATGCCGATTTATATTTAGCTATGTAGAACCTGCTATTTTTATTTATTTAGGCAGGACATACCCTTTTGAATTTATGTAGGCAGGTCATGCCCCTTTTTTATGTATTTAGGCAGAACATGCCAGTTTATATTTATGTAGGTAGAACCTGCTATTTTTACTTATTTAAGCAGGACTTGCAATTTGCATCTATTTCAGCAGAGTTTGTTCTTATACAGTAGTTTACGCTGAAACAACAATTTTTTAGTATTTACATTGGTAGAGATTGTAATTTTGCCCATAATGTGAGCAGAACCTGAAATTTGTTATATGGTCATTCCGAATTAACCTGTATTTTACCGGTGCAGAACTTGAAAATTTTCTGAGCAAGCAAAATCGGAATATGTTTTTTTTTTTGCTGGAACATGCATGAAGAGCTTACCTAATTACACAACAATCCGCACAGTTTGCATCCGGAACTGGACGATGTGAGAGTCTTACTTACTGAGGAGATGTATACACGCGATACACGGCCTACAACAGTTCTCTGCAAACGAGCAGTAAACTATCACACCCCCTACATACACACCACACACACATCACACGCATATACCGTAGTACCGTAGCTCTCCATTCAATGTGTGTAGTGCCCGTGTGTTGGGGACTCCTGAATGGCGAATGTGAGCGTGCGTGTTTGTGTGTGTGTGTGTTGGCCCTGCACACACATAAAGGCATACACGCACATGAAGGCCAGTCCTTCAATCATTTAACGTATGACCGCAAAAAGCGCTCTTCACTACAGCGGCCACCGCAGCGAGCTGATACACTGAACAGCTCAGCGGTGACGCGGTGCCTGCTATACTCAAGTGTTTACCCCTACCACAGTACACTACATGTCGCTCATTGGGAAGAACAACGTCATAACTATAAATTTTGGAAAATATACTTATTCATATTGTCAAATTCGCCCGTATTTGGTGGAACGTCCCACGTATTTTGGTGAAAACCTTCAATAATTGACCGAGAGGAAGGATTCCTTTTTCCATCAAAACTACATAATTCCGTAAAGCAGTTCGCAGAGTTAAAATCACTTCTCCTGGAAAATCAAGAATTTCGACTTGTGACGTTGTTGAGCGATATCCATTTTAAATATATAAAGTAAACTACTTATTCATTTAAAATTTAAACTCAGTAAAGTAGCACGCGGACTGTGGAGGAACTAAGCGGACTTTCCAAGTAACGGTAGAGTTCAGATTAGAGAAGTGGAGGAGCGCAAGTTTTGTCGCGTGAAGATCGGACTGTGGAGAGCAACTCACCACACCGAGAGCTGCGGGTGTGGTGTGGCGGTGTCACCACAGCTGCGGGTGTAGTGTGGTGGTGTCACCTCAGCAGCAAGTGTGGTGTGGTGGTGAAGGCCTTGCTTCACCACATGCAGCATGAGTGCCAACACACAGTTTCAGCAGCTGGCTTCAACAGGGTGTTTCAACAAACTACTAAACCACTTGTTGTTCAAGCATGTTCTTCGTGCTTGAACTTCAAGTAACGCGAACATGACCTTAGCTTTAAGTTCCTAGATATGGTGCTTGAATATAACATTTGAATATGATGCTACAACATGACAATTCAACATGACACTTCAACAAAACGCGTGTACATAGCGCTTGAACATGGCGCTTGAACATGGCGCTTGAACATGACGCTTGAACATGGCACTTGAACGTGACGCTTGAACATGAGGCTTGAACATGACTCTTGAACACGACTCATGAACATGATTCTTGAACATGACTCTTGAACATGGCGCTTGAACATGACTCTTGAACACGGCGCTTGAACATGACTCTCGAGTGATGGCTGGTCTCCTCATATCTTGTGGTACCAGAAGAGCATGTAGTCGCCTGCGTCCGGTACCGTCTCCTGCACGCCTGTCGTGAGGCATGTGCGGTGAGGCATGGTTGAGGCGTGACATGGCGGTGAGTGCCATGACAAAATGACATAACAAGACACAGACATAAACCTTAAGCACAACACAAATCAATTTCAACCTCAGCTTCTTCAGTTAGTTTGAGCAGGTAATTTAATGTTTTATTTTGTAACCAATTTGGTTCAGAACTGCGTTTAAAATAACAAATTACTACTAAACTATACAGGTCAGCAAACTACACAGGTCAGTAAGCTGCCTGACCTAAACTCAGTTGATAGCAAGTTGGTGTCGTTGAAATTTGAGGCGAACAAAATGTAGTTTTGACCATCGTCCGTTCATGAAGTAATAAACTTAAAATAAACACTCCTCATCCCACTTACAGAAACGTACGCACGCACACACCCAACTCCCTCACCAGTGCCCACGACGAACTGGTTGTCCGGCTTGGTGCCCGGCACGGGCGGTTGCGGGAGGCGGTAGAGCAGCCAGAACCAGTAGCCCACCTTCTGCTCCCGCTGGCCGGAGATGGTGTGGATGTAGTAGCCGTTGGCCCACCTGCTCGCTATGAACCTGCGCACAGCGCCTATGTCAACTCCTGGCAACCGTGGGAATTTTAACTAATCTGTCAACTGCTGGTAACCGTAGAAATTTGAACTAATCCTTCCAAGCTATTCTAACCCGCAGTCAACTGCTGACAACCGTAGGAATCTAAACTAATCTCTCTCCGCTCCCTACAGAATTCCAACTCTTCCACACCCAACAACTGAAGTAAGGCGACTGGGTTTAGTTGTGCGAGACTTTACAGGATTTGACTCTTCAAATCAAAGGATTTGACTCGAAGATATTCCTTGAGACACCATGATGAATTCATACATCAGGGTTCAGATACCACCACTCACGTTTGTCAGTGTGTCAACTGTCAACCGAACGTTGCAAGTTACAGGCTTACCTGTGCATGCTGCTCGAAACTCCCACACCAACTCGTTTAACAAGACTGGAGCGCAGCGCGGGTGGAGCGCTATATCTGGCTTGAGGGACCATCTGAACTCGGAATGTTGGGGTAGTGGATGGATCCTCCAATGGCCTCAGCTCAGGCTGCTTCATAAAGCACTTCTATTTCATTACAAGCGCATTCAAGCGCTGCCTTTCAGAGCACGTATTGTCCATAAAGCTATTCACGGAGGCTGAAAGATAGCCTTTGTCCCTACCGCCATTCCTTCAGAGACTCTCTTGCATTCTCTCTCTCCTTTTCCCCTTGCCTAACCTTCTCTATTTCTCCTTCACTATCCCTTCCTCCTTTTCCTAACCCACATCTCTGCCCTCTCTCTCCTCCTAGCATCACATGAGCAAGTCGCGGATTTCAGAACGCTGCCCTCACATCACGGCAGAGGAAACAAGGCAGAGTCATTTTTATGGGGGAAAATACACCTCCTCTGGTTCGGCTAGCCAATAGAACGGCTTCATTTCAAACAAACTTTATGATGTCACCATTGCGATATTTTATTCGATCAATAGTGGTGCCAGATTTGGGGCTAGCAGAGTTGCCAGATTCAACACGAGCGCTGCTATTGGTTCGTTTCCATGACGTCAGTAATGTCACACGGTCGACAAAAATGATGTTTGTTTGACCCTACCTTGTTTCTTCTACCGTGCCTCACTCCGGCCACTCACTCGAAGCGAGGGTCGGCCTCGGCTGCGGTCTTCATGATGGAGAAGAAGGTGGTGTTGTGCGGCACAGACAGCGTCATGTTGAAGTTCTGCTGCGCTTCGTTACCAATCCAGATGATGTAGGTCACGTTGATCTGGCGGACAATGTGGTTTGTATGTTATTGCGTTCACCACTGAGAGCATCACACACGTCTTCAATTTTTTTTCAAAACCTTGTTTTGTCACCTTTTCGTATATTTTGTAACTTAGTATTCTATTACATGTTCATCAGTCACGCTAACTTCCTGAGGCAGGCGCTGGCAAACTGCGGAGTTCGGCTCTTTTAGCTGTAAAAGTTAAAGACGGGTAACGAACTTACTGGGGTACAACTGATAAACAAACGGTAAGTTTTTCCCCGAATAGTAAATTCAATGGAAGTGCTGGTTAAATCAAACAATCTTATATTGTGATATAATAATATGTTGATATGAACAAACAATTAATACGTATTTAGTATACCTGCACTTCAAACAAAATAAAAAATGTTCACAGGCACTAGTCTCAACAACATAACCGCGAGCTTTCCGTACGAATAGCACGTGTAAGCACACCACCCTATGCTAACCAATAGATGAGCGCTTACACATCAGCTCCGTAATTCTTGTGAGCCTGTAAGCTTGCATGTATGATGAAAGGGTGAGCGACCCATTTTATAACACGATACAAATCTGTCAGGCAGACTTCTACGCTCATGTCGCTTAAAGAGCAAGAGGCTAGGGCTGGGAATCTCTCTTCTGTGAAGAGTGGTCCCAAACTGAAGGAGAGAGTGTAACTAGAGTAAAGGATTCCTTCATTCGAAATACTAAGGAATTAATTGTATGTAAAATTCTCCTCCTTGTGCCGCGGAGGATAATTGGTGCTTTTAATTGTAAGCACGCTGTGCGACTGCGGCGCTCATACCAAGAGTATGAGCCCACTGGTGTGGGAGTTGTCTGTTTCCTAATGACCTGTACCTCATAATGACCTGTACCTACAAACTGTGCCTGTACATCGCTTTGCCGACTGTGTGAGCGCCATTAGTAAATCGATCTCAAATGATGTGACCTAAAGCTTGCTTGAATTTGTGACAGTAAATACTTTGAAAATTATTTCTCATTTCTCTTTAATTTTAAAGGATTATTCCATGAACCCTTCGTGTTGTGCTCAGTCGTGCTCTGAGTCTGTGTGTGCGTTGTGTGTGTGTGCTGTGTCAGGGTGCACCCTGTTTCACCGCGTGTCTGTGTGCCTCGTATCGATGTGTGCCCTGCAACACACACCAACACGTGCGCCCTTCAATGCTCATTGAGATGCATGATGCTCGTCCGCAGGCTCGCGTGCCGGCGTCGGTGAGAAACAGAACTAAATCTGGTCCTAATTTGCAGCCGTAAATTTTCTCTTTGTTTCCTCATGCAAATTTTTTACTTGTGCAACGATGTGCAGGCAACTTAACGATGCGTTGCACGAGTGGTGCGCTTTGAGTTAATGAGAGCTACTGGCAGCGAAGTTGGAAGGAATTAATTAATTTTTTGGACTGTAAAACTAAATTCAAATTTTTTGTCATTTAGGTTAAAATTATTTCTAGGGTAACTCAGTATGTTTATGAAGTCCAGTGTGTACACACAATAATGAACATGTACACTGAATTGTACCATTGTAATCCTCTTCGTTTTCTTAGAGTGCATTATTTTAACTCGTCTAATTTACCACTTTTTTTCTTTCCAACGCAAAATTTTATCTTCAAAATGTTAAAATAATGGAATATATTATTATTGAAGGACCCTCACTAAAATAATGAGGATTTGCACCCTATCTGAATCCTGACCATTTCCTGCTCCAGCGTGGGGGCCTCCGACCCCTCAGGCTGGACGGTGTAGCGCTCGTATACGCCCCCTGGAGCAGCGCTTCCATCTCCATACTCCACTCTCTCCACCGCCTCCACCGCCTCCAACGAGTCAGCACCTGCAGAGGTGGAATTGGTGGAAGTTATCGTGTCACCACGTGATCTGCCACAAACAGCTGTCTAGCGACATGGTCGGTCAAAGGTGTAACCCGATTACTAAGCGTTGATTAGAGTGTAAATTATACACACAGGTTCAAATCGATTCAAAAATTAGTGAAGTTTCAATAATATGTTTCAGTATTTCATGGGTAACAAATACCTGCATTTTTCCCTGCCGCTCCTTTTAGTATATTCAGTCTTCAAGTCTGTATTGAAGTACCCACTCAACCCACCATCACACACACCACACCACACACTACACCGCCACACCACCACATACACTACACAACCACACACCAGCACACACACTACACAACCACACACCACCCCACCCCACCACCCACACCCACCACTCAGCGGGTGGGGCCCGCGGTGGTGGGGCTGGTGGGGCTGCATGAGGCAGGGCTGGTCAGCAACCCCCAGCAGGGTGCGCCCCACCAGGAGGGGCAGGGCGGCGTTGGTGTCGAACAGACCCCCGAAGGACCCGTCGGCGCGCTGGTGGCTCATGAGCGCCTCCTGCGCCAGCGTCGCGTTCCAGGACCCGCCCAGGTCACTCGCCAGCAGCGCCTGCGGGGGGGAGGGGGTATGGGTTGGTGGGGGTGTGGGAGTAAGTGGGGGTCAGTGGGGGGGAGGGCGTGGATCATTGGGGGTCGGGGAGGGTGTGGGTCGGGGAGGGAGGAGTTGTGGGGGGTCAGTGGGGTGAGAGGTGTGGGGGTCAGCCGGGGGAGGGAGTGTGGGCTAGAGGTGAGGGGTATGAGGGGTGGGTCAGTTGGGTGCAGAGGGTGCGGGGGTCAGTGGGGGGAGGGAGGGTCTGGGTCATTGGGGGGCGAGATGGGTATTGGTCAGAGGTTGTGGAGTTTGTGTTCTGGTTGCACCTGTACCAACCATTAAGCACTAGGTATTAGTGGTACTAGTACCAGCACCAAGCACTAAGCATTAGTACCACTAATACTAGCACCTAGCACCAGGCACCAGTACAAGGTACTAGTATCACTATTACCAGCATCAAGCACTAGGTACTAGTATCACTAGTGCCAGCATCAAGCACTAGGTACTAGCCTCACTAATATCCCTACCAAGCACCGGCATAGACTCGATCATAAAAATACAGTCCTACTCGACTGTTATTCGTAAATCGAGCACGATGGTGCTTATAACAGAGATTTTCGCTCTAAAAACTGTTTTTTTTATATATATTGTAATATTTTTGTTATTTATTATTAAAACCTAAGCGTGCGGGCGAGATAACTCTGCAGCAAAACAATACAGACGTATGTACATGCTTAAATGTATCAAGCTCACGCCATGAAAAGTAAATTAAATGCTGGGATGGTTTCCCGTAGACTTTCGACATTCAATGTCGAGAACTGAGGAGCGTTTGGCTTAAAAATATGAGCCTTTGTTATTTTCTAAATCTTCGTACGTGGGATGCTGGGCACCAAAGCGATTAATTCCGCAATCATTTAACTTAGAGATTATTTTCAAAGCTTTCAAACTTGTATTCACTCAGCACCTATGCGAAGCCCAAAGTTGTGTTGCTTGCGTTGAATTTTGCGTGTTGACTTATGAAGCTTTCAGCAGATAGACGTTGTTTGAGCATCACTGAAGTAAAAGAAGCAAATTTGAGCAAACATAGACAGAACTCTACGGGGACATACGCCATAAATAGACCGATTTGAGATCATTCGACTGCAGAGCTCAGAATAGAACAATCCCAAGCCGCCGTCATTCCAGCAATGAATTTTTGGCAAAGTTAACTAACACTTGAGCTGGTCAGAGGCCAGAGCTGGTGGAATTGTGAAGTCAGTTGTAGGATGGTGAATTCTACTGGTGGAATAAGGATGAGAGTCAGAAAAAAAAGGATAAATGAATTGATGCAATCCAGACGAGAAAGAAAAAATGGAGGAGATGACTGGAGAAATATTTTTGGAATGTAAATAAGTAGGAAAAAAGTAAAAACTAATAGCAAAAGCAGGGTTAGTAAAGATCGTAAGCTATGCCGGAGTGACAGAGCTGTCTGCAGCGCTGCCCACACAGCACTGCAGGGAGTTGCTGTGACACCTGAACCTTAATCTGAAAGCTCCGTAAGCTCATGCGAGACCTCGTTCCTGACACGCCAACATTCACAGGTGGAACCGCGTGAGAGACAACCTCAGGGTCCCACCATCACGCCCCTAGCATCTCCAACACAAACGCATAACGTTAAGACCCCACCAGGGCAGTACAGCGCTGTGGCTGTGCGCTGCAGCGGCGCCCAGACAAGCTCTCTGAGGTCCAGCTCAGCTCGCACTCAAACTTCAGCTTGAACTAAGCTCGGCCTCACGCACAGCTCAGCTCGCACTCAGACTTCAGCTTGAACTCAGCTCGGCCTCAGGCACAGCTCAGCTCGAACTCAGACTTCAGCTTGAACTAAGCTCGGCCTCAGGCACAACTCAGCTCGCTCTCAGACAGAAGACTGCTCCAGCCGACAATGAGCACTTCACTAAAGACAGCCTGCTGGTGCAGGCCGCGGCGACCTGCAGGGCGAGGGCGGTGGTGTGCAGGTTGCCCCCAAAAGAGCCGTCGGGGGCCTGGGCCTGCAGCAGGACGCTGACGGCCTGCTCGGTGTAGGCCAGCAGGTCATGGTGCCGGCGCTTCTGAGCGCAGTGCAGCGCTAGGAGTGTCACCGCCAGTGTGTCTGCACAGCGTGTCTTGGGTTAGTGCGGAGCTCTGCACGGTCTACACTGTCTGCACTGTCTGGTCTGTCTGCACTGACCAGCACTGACCTACCCTCATCTGCATTGTCAGCTCATCTCTCCTTGGCTTACTCATCTACGTACAAATTATCATCACTTTACCCTTCATTGAAGATGTTAGCGCTGCTCTGCACTGTCTGCCTATCACTCTCCTATGCCTACTCATGTTTATAGTAAAAAAATTATTTTTCTTTGTTTTTTTTTTAATTCTAAAACATTCCTTTCCTTCTGAGAAGCACTCGTTTGTAAAAATTACCATCATTTTTGTGATTCCCACAAACCTAAAATCAGTTTAGAATTTAATGGATAGTTATTTATTTACCGTGACCAAAAAATGAACGGAATCTTCTCACACATGCAAGACACTCCAACTTTTGACACGATCATTACACACACAACACACCCACCACACGCACAACACACTTACAAATACACAACACAAACAACACACAACACAACACAAGCGGCTCACCAATGGAGTGCACATGGTGCTGCGTGGCGATGATGTCGAGCAGCGCACGCACATGGCGCTTACGCACACGGCGGCCAGCGCTGCACACAGCCAGCTGCCCGAAGCTCGCCTCGAAGTCCACCATCTGCTGCTGGCGCTCCAGCATCGCTGGGGAGGGGGGTGAGTGGGAACATGTGTGGCAACGTGTGTGGCAACATGTGTGGCAACGTGTGTAGCAGCGTGTGGCAACGTGTGTGGCAACGTGTGTGGCAACGTGTGTGTGGCAACGTGTGTGGAAACGTGTGTGGCAACATGTGTGGCAACGTGTGTAGCAACGTGTGGCAACGTGTGTGGCAACGTGTGTGGCAACGTGTGTGGCAACGTGTGTGGCAACGTGTGTGTGGCAACGGGTGTGGCAACGTGTGTGGCAACGTGTGTGGCAACGTGTGTGGCAACGTGTGTGTGGCAACGTGTGTGGAAACGTGTGTGTGGCAACGTGTGTGGCAACGTGTGTGGCAACGTGTGTGGCAACGTGTGTGGCAACGTGTGTGGGGCAACGTGTGTGGAAACGTGTGTGGCAACGTGTGTGGCAACGTGTGTGGCAACGTGTGTGTGGAAACGTGTGTGGCAACGTGTGTGGCAACGTGTGTGGCAACGTGTGTGGCAACGTGTGTGGCAACATGTGTGTGGCAACGTGTGAGGCAACGTGTGTGTGGCAATGTGTGTGGCAACGTGTGTGGCAACGTGTGTGGCAACGTGTGTGTGGCAACGTGTGTGGCAACGTGTGTGGCAACGTGTGTGGCAACGTGTGTGTGGCAACGTCTGTGGAAACGTGTGTGGCAACGTGTGTGGCAACGTGTGTGTGGCAACGTGTGTGGCAACGTGTGTGGCAACGTGTGTGGCAACGTGTGTGTGGCAACATGTGTGGCAACGTGTGTGGCAACGTGTGGCAACGTGTGTGGCAACGTGTGTGCCAACGATTGTGTGGCAACGTGTGTGGCAACGTGTGTGTCAACGTGTGGCAACATGTGTGGCAACGTGTGTGGCAACGTGTGTGTGGCAACGTGTGTGGCAACGTGTGTGCCAACGATTGTGTGGCAACGTGTGTGGCAACGTGTGTGGCAACGTGTGGCAACATGTGTGGCAACGTGTGTGGCAACGTGTGTGTGGCAACGTGTGTGGCAACGTGTGTGCCAACGATTGTGTGGCAACGTGTGTGGCAACGTGTGTGGCAACGTGTGGCAACATGTGTGGCAACGTGTGTGGCAACGTGTGTGTGGCAACGTGTGTGGCAACGTGTGTGCCAACGATTGTGTGGCAACGTGTGTGGCAACGTGTGTGGCAACGTGTGGCAACATGTGTGGCAACGTGTGTGGCAACGTGTGTGGCAACGTGTGTGTGGCAACGTGTGTGGCAACGTGTGTGTGGTAACGTGTGTGGCAACGTGTGTGTGGTAACGTGTGTGGCAACGTGTGTGTGGCAACGTGTGTGGCAACGTGTGTGTGGCAACGTGTGTGGCAACGTGTGTGTGGCAACGTGTGTGTGGCAACGTGTGTGGCAACATGTGTTGCTACATGTGTGGCAACGTGTGTGGCAACATCCCAGTCCCACTTTTTCGCCGCCTGCCTGCATATTTTCGCCGCCCAAGTAATTAATTACCTGGGCGGCGAAAAACATGCATGCTTCGGCGAAAAAGTTAGATTGAGATATACAACTGATGGGTGTCAACATATTCGGTGTGCGGACACTGGAGTGTTGACAAGAGGCACTTTCAAATGCCTCATAACTAGCACCAGGGCACAGTGATGGCTACCCACGGTCAAGCCGGTACCCATTTCCGACACCTGGGTAGAGTGGGAAGTTGTGGCTGAGTTCTCACTTTTCCCAACAGGGAGAATCACCGGGCGGCACTGCCGGGATTCGAACTGCCGACACCTTCCCGTGAAGGGCGCGCTCGCAACCACTCGGCCACGGTGACCACTAGCAAGTTGGTATCCAGGACACTCACTGAGGCGTGCGTTCACGTCAACACTTCAGTTGAACGCAGCGCAGTCCTGGTGGTGTGTGGACAGTGTGTATGTGGACTGAGATCTCACTTCTGTTCAGTCGTGTGTTTGTTTGAGTGTGTGAAGGGGATTGTGCGTAGGGTGCCTAGCTCCTAGTGCTTGACTACACGTGTACACCACCGTAAAGGAAACAATGTAGCCATTTATATGAGGGGAAAAAAAGACTGGGGAGAGAAAATATGCACTTCCTTATTTCTTCTACCGTGGTGTACAGGCGTACTGTCTGAAATGTATATTTGGGCCCAGGAAGACTCACAGCCGCACATGTACTTAGGCTGTACTCGAAGCTGGTCACTCATTTGACGCACACACGAGGGGGAAGTTCGGGAGCATGTGACTCACTGTAATGAGCACAGGGAACGATACAGCGGCCAAAGCTTGCAACGGAAATCAGATGCTCTGACTTGCAACACTTTTAATCGGGCCTCTCCTTTGCGCCTTCATGGGCCACCGCAAAAAGTTTGTGCATTAAATGAATATTTCTACACGAGCTACCCTCACAACGCAGACCTGCTTCACACATGTCGGCCACACAGATATACAGGTGGATGTACTCAGCCTCAGGAGGTGGACTCCAGCTCACGTGTCGCCCACAACAACTCCAATTCTGCAATTCCAACTCCTAAAACTCTCACTGCATGACTCCAACTCTTTGTCAGCTAACGTCAGTCTAGCCAACTCACAGCTCCAGGACTTAAGCCACACAACAACAAGGGTTAGGAAGCGCTGCGAGCAAGGGCATGTTTTTTTTCATTTTTCCTAGCCTGCACAAACGGAGGAGGCAGGCCGCGATAAGGGCAGAGGCAGGCCACAGCAGGAGACGGAGGGGAGGGAGTGAGGCAGACTAGCAAGCCGCTAAATAAACACGAGGTGCCGAGGCGTATCTAGGCTACATCAGGAGGCGGAGTGAGGCAGGCCACAGGAGGCGGAGGGAGGCAGGCCACCGGAGAGAGTGAGGCAGGCCACAGGAGGGAATGAGGCAGGCCACAGGAGGGAGTGAGGCAGGCCACAGGAGGGAGTGAGGCAGGCCACAGGAGGCGGAGTGAGGCAGGCCACAGGAGGGAGTGAGGCAGGCCACAGGAGGGAGTGAGGCAGGCCACAGGAGGGAGTGAGGCAGGCCACAGGAGGGAGCTAGGCAGGCCACAGGAGGGAGTGAGGCAGGCCACAGGAGGGAGTGAGGCAGGCCACAGGAGGGAGTGAGGCAGGCCACAGGAGGGAGCTAGGCAGGCCACAGGAGGGAGTGAGGCAGGCCACAGGAGGGAGTGAGGCAGGCCACAGGAGGGAGTGAGGCAGGCCACAGGAGGGAGTGAGGCAGGCCACAGGAGGAAGTGAGGCAGGCCAGCAGCCACTAAATATACACGAGGCAACGAGGCCTGGCGTATCCAGGCTACATCAGGCAAATGAATTCCTGCCGGCGTCTCGCGGCGCTTTCCTCACGGCGCCTGAAATACGGCCGTGAGGCGCTGCAAACGACGCCATCATTTTAAAGGACAAATTAACAAGGGGCAAAATAACGGTGCAACAGCGTGGAAGTGTCGGGGGAAGGGAGGGGGAGGGGTAAGGATCATGGTTGCCATGTCGAGGGAGGCATTTAAGCGAGAGCAAATCTTGGTAACGCTAAAAAAGGCTCTTGGGAATTTGCTTGCACCTTACGTGTGTCATGTGCGTGTCACGTCAGTGACAGTGTGCAGTGCGTATGTCACGTCAGTGTCAGCTACAAAGAGCCACACACTGCACACAACAGCCAAATGTAGGGTCTGACGCAGGAGCGGCTCAATAGAGAGGCTGTAGCCCGAGAGATAAGGTTGTAGCCTAGGCTGAAGGAGGGGTGTGATGGTCAGTTTAGGGTGATGCGTGACACCCATGACACGTGACAGAGGTACAGAGGTACAAATGTCCCCTAAGAAGAGGGAGAGACAAGGGGGGGGGGGTCACCGAGGACCCCCGCTGCAACGCAGCTGGTCCAGCGAGCTGATGGACGACAGGACATCAGTCTGTGCCTCCAAGTTGATGGAGCGAGAGAGTGATGTGGCTCCAGGCAGCTATTTCCTCCCAGCTCCATGTCGTGCTCCCTCACACAACCCCACCCCCCTCCCATCCCCCCTTCCTCTATTCGTGTGCACCCCAGATCACTTCCCCACTCAACACCCCTCTCACACCACACTCCCCAGCACAGGGACTGTGTTGTGTACAAATGTTCCCTAACATTCCTACCCAGTGGGGAAGGTGCAGTTGGGGAGCGGTAAAATGTCCCCTCATGACTCGAGTTTGAGCCGCAATTCCCCAGCCTCAAAAGGATGTCCTCACTCCGACTTTGGGGAGTCTTTGTGAGGCACACCTCGTCTTGTCTGCCAAGTTCTGTGTTGAAGCTTTCCGGTCTGCCAAGTTGTGTGCTGAAGCGGTCCTGTCCGCCTAATTTTGTGTTGCGGTTGTGCTGTCCGGCTAATTTTGTGTTGCGGTTGTGCTGTCCGCCTAATTTTGTGTTGCGGTTGTGCTGTCCGCCTAATTTTGTGTTGCGGTTGTGCTGTAGGCCAAATTTTGTGTTGCGGTTGTGCTGTCCGCCTAATTTTGTGTTGCGGTTGTGCTGTAGGCCTAATTTTGTGTTGCGGTTGTGCTGTCCACCTAATTTTTGTTGCGGTTGTGCTGTAGGCCTAATTTTGTGTTGCGGTTGTGCTGTCCGCCTAATTTTGTGTTGCGGTTGTGCTGTAGGCCTAATTTTGTGTTGCGGTTGTGCTGTCCGCCTAATTTTGTGTTGCGGTTGTGCTGTAGGCCTAAGTTTGTGTTCCAGTTGTGCTGTCCGTATAATTTTATGTCGAAGGTTGTTTGTTGTGATGCTGTTGTTGGTTTGTTTGGTTGGAGCAGTTTTGTCCGCCAAATTCAGTGCTGGAGCGGGAATGGCCCAGCGAGCTAAAATGGAAGCAGTTGAGCAGCAGGCATTTGCCTCTGAGTGTTTACAGCAGGCGATACAGTCGAGGCCCCTGCCAGCCGACCGCCTCATCGCCGTGTAAGGGTAAAAAGTGTTTCATTACAACCAAGCCAGATACACATCACCTTGTACATTGGTTGTTCCAATGCCTCATATCTAACACCAGGACGCAATGACGGTTACCCCCGGTCAAGCCGGTACCCATTTCCGACACCTGGGTAGAGTGGGGAATTGTGGCTAAGTTCTCCCTTTTACCAACGGGGAGAAACACCGGGCGGGAAAACCAAGGACGCTACGGGCAAGACGTCATGGTGGTGTATTTGGCCAGTTAAGTTACAATAAAAATTTACTGAACTGCTGACACTGCAGGTCAACCCAAGTAGCTCAGTGAGGCTGGTAGTATATTAATATGATCAGCAGGCATAGTTTGGGTACAATAACTGTGCAATTTACTATCTAATTTACGGCATGAAAGATAGGCGTTGGTGCGTCACAAGGCCTGTGACCGTCTAGACCAGGGCTTCTCTACCGGGGGTACATTTAACATACTTCATTTGTTAAAATGTACAATATATGTATATTAGCATACAACCATATATGTATATATAATTTTTAATCATCAAGTACACTTATACAGTTTCTTAAGCCTTTAACTGTGCTGGGGTTACATGAAAATACACCATTAAGCTAAGGGGGTACACGACAAGGGAAAGGTTGAGAAGCCCTGGTCTACACCTCCTTTCAATATAGCTGTTAACATCATCCTTTCTGCACAAATGAATGATCACAAATATAAGCAATGCTCTGCTTTTGAACAGCATTTCTCTCCCGTCACCCGGACCAAAAGGGTCAGAAAAAGAGGCGGCCTCGCGCGACAAACTTCAGGGAATAAGTTGTGGCGGCGGCCGCAGTTGGTGCACCGCTCCCAGCGCAGCAACGCAACTTCTCCAGAGCAATGCGCCGAGTGACGCAATCGCGGCCTTCTTGTTTTGTGGGGCTATTGTGAAGGTATTCTTTTCCTTCCTTCCTTCCTTCCTTAATTCCTTCTTCAAATAAATCCTCCAATGGATGCAATTACTCGGGCGTTATCCTTCTTCCCTTTCTTCATTCCCTTGTTTATTTTGCTTTACATCTTTTCTGTTTTTTTCTTAAGGGGCTGATTTGCAGCACGTGATGTGCGTCGTTGTGACAGTGAGTTGAGACATGCGTTACTGTACTGACAGCATGCTGCTCTGCTGTGCAACTGCACACAGTGATCAACATGCTATCATGAGTGAAACAGAGGCTTATGCTTATATCTACGTACGAGTAACAACTGTACCAGCGTACAGCACTCCATACAATACCTATGCACATGTACTACATAACAGCACGCTTCTCAGCCGTCATTACAGCAGTGAATCATGAGGCGGAATTGCCTCTCTCTCCATTCATCCCGACCTATCCAAAACAACTACATCCTCTGAATAGCCTCACTTTGTAAATTAGTAAATAAATAAATGAATGATACAACTCTTCAAAACTACTCCAATTTCTGAATTTCTAAACAAAACCACTCTCTTACTGACTTCTGAAAAGCATGCACCACTCTCGAGCCAACGGCACTCAGATGGTAGATAAGATGGCAAACGTTAGAATTCAGGAGCTGAGTAAGGGGCTCAACTCGTGAGTTTTTGTAACATATAACCACAACGACCATATTTCACAGGGAATGTGTGTTGAATAGCACCACTCACAAGCACTGCCCCTCACGAGCAAGGCCACTCCCAGCACTGCCACTCCAAAGTACGACCACTCCTCAGCACCGCCACTCCCCAGCACCGCCACTCACCGACCAGGTCCTTGGAGTGGAAGGCCCTCGGGTCCCTGCAGAGTGCCACGAGTGTCATGATGTTGAGGGCGAGGTGGCCGGTGGTGAGTGGCACCTCGTGGTGCCTGCAACACACGGCTGTGGTGAGTGGCACCTCGTGGTGCCTGCAACACATGGCTGTGGTGAGTGGCACCTCGTGGTGCCTGCAACACACGGCTGTGGTGAGTGGCACCTCGTGGTGCCTGCAACACACGGCTGTGGTGAGTGGCACCTCGTGGTGCCTGCAACACACAGCTGTGGTGAGTGGCACCTCGTGGCAACACACGGCTGTGGTGAGTGGCACCTCGTGGTGCCTGCAACACACGTCTGTGCCTCAGCTGCCACTCTCAGCTGCCACTCAGCTGCCATTCTCTCCGCCCAATGATCGAGTCCATCACGGCGTGAACTCTTTTCTCGCTCAAAACAGAGGAAATGTTCCACAACTGAGTGAGAATAAGCAAAACTTCAGACACTCTGCAAAGAGTTCGTCCTTTGAATTATGATAATCTGCGTTTGAAAGAAACTCCAATTGAGTTCCATGAAGAGAGCGTGCGATGCGTTATCCTTCGTAAGGCTCATTTCCCACCGATCTAGCAAAGCAGCATCTAGCAAGCCCGCATGAGCTGTCTAGTAGACGGTGTGCGAGACTGGTAGGTAGGAATAGCACCATTACGAGCCGTTGCCTTCACGCTGAACTCGCACGTTTTATCCAACATCCAGCATGCGAGGTGATAAAAAATTCCTACCTACCAGTCTCGCACACCGTTTGCTAGATGCTCATGCGAGCTTGCTAGATACTGCTTTGTTAGAGAACGTCCCGCAGCTGTTTTCCAAAGGCTTGACTCGCCTGGAGCGATAGCCAATCAAATGAAGACAAAGAAGTGAATTATATTATCCGGCCTGCAGCCTGCGCTGCCTACCTGGCATGCAGCCTGCGCTGCCTACCTGGCCTGCAGTCTGCCTTTCCTACCTGGCCTGCAGCCTGCACCACATATGGCCTGCAGATACCAAGTTTAAGGTCCGTGAAGTGCGCGCAGTTGTACATGCGCAACACGCATGCGTGCCTGCGCAGCTGCCACAGATGCAAGGACTGACGACCGAACATTTGAGGCTTCACACGCACCGATGTGCATGGTTGCGTGACGTGTAGTACACACCCTCAACTGCACGACGTGTAGTACACACGCTCACCTCCATGACGTGCAGTACACACCCACGGCGTGTGGCACACACCCCCATCCCCATAACGTGTACTACACACCTCCACAGCCTGAGGACGAGCTCCAGCTCGAACTGCTTGGTGACCAGCTGGGCCTCCAGGTTGCTGGGGTCCAGTATCCAGGAGGCGTTGGCGAGCGCGACGGCCAGGACGGTGTGGGCCGTGTCCGGCCCCCAGCCGTAGTCGGCCGTCATGCGTGACATGACCCAGCCCAGCGCCTTCACCTCCGCCGACCGGGCCACGGCCATCCCGGGACTGTCCTCCTCCGAGGGGGGCGGGGAGGAGTCTGCTGTGAGGGGAAGGGGTGTTTTTTTTTTTGGGGGGGGGGTTGAGTCTGGGGAGTGAGGGGACTGTCTGGGGGGGACCGGGGGGCGTCTAGTGGTGAGGGTGGGATAAGGGTATTACTTGAGGGGAACTGGGGGGAGTCTGGGGGGTGAGGGTGGGATAAGGGTATTATTTGAGGAAGAACTGGAAGTGTAGGGGAAGAAGTGAGGTTTGAGTGCGCGGGTTAACAAAAATGTCCCCTATTTTTTTCGTTCCCTATCTGGGGAGTGGGGATGCGGCATGAGTACTCTTTGGGGAAGTACTGGCAGTAGTTTAAGGGAAGAAGTGAGGTTTGGGTGCGCGGGTGAGTGGTGGATGTAACGGGTGTCCCACAAAATGTTCCCTTTTTGTGCCCCCCATTTTAGCTGCTTTAAATTCTAAGAAATTTTTTATCTGTAGTCAGCTGCATTTTAGTGGTCTCCAACTGTTTAAAATAAAGAATTAAATTTCTAATGGCTTAAATACTCGTGCGTATGTAGGATACCATTTGAAAACTAAGGGACATGTTTGTGGGCCGCCCTGTTTACCTGCGAGTGTTTCTGAGTGATAGCGAGTAGACTAAGATTCAACTTGAGATGATTTTCAAGGCCAGCTTCCGAGTCAGGACACGGCAAGTTAGGCCAAGTTTAAGGCCCTGGGCACACAACGCTCTCGGAGTAATGATCGAAATTATTCCTATCCACCTCACGTATGAACTAAATATCTGACTGCCCCGCGCACATTTATACATGAGTTCTGGATGAAAAGAAGCCATTTCAGATGAAATACTTAAAGTTTGATCGGATGCAACGAGGCTCTATCGTACAAATTAAAAAGCATTCCACAGTGTGTAGAGTGGCCAGCATGAACCTTCATCCTGAGAGCGTGAGGGAAGACTGGTGGGCTGTTCAAAAAAAAAAGAAATTTCAAGTTATTCCACCTCAAGCCACTTTGCAAGTCGTGTCGCTACTCCCGAACGATTGTGCGAGCGTCAGCATATTGCCCTGGGGAGCATAATGACTTTTACTGCACGAAAGCCAGCTCCTATGCCACCAAAGAACAGCATGTATTACGTTTTCTATCCTCATACCCGAAAACTATTGTCGAAAGGAACTTGACGTTAACATTTAAAAGAAATTGACTTCCAATGATCGGTCTGGAAATCAAAACCCGAAAGTTCACGCATTTCATTCCCCTCCCACACATCAAAATTTCATTAAGATGAATTTAACGTTCATAACTAAGATTCACTTGAATTTTATTGGTCGGTGGGGAAATCAAAACCCGTTAAGTTTCATAAGACTGTCACTTAACAAGCGCTTCAAGTCCCCGAATTTGAATTTAGGAGGCAATGTCAATGCAGAAATTTATGCCGATGTGTGGCGAGGAGCGTCCAGTTTCATTGCCTGGTGGAGCGCCACAACTTAGGAAGCACGTATGTGTTCCGTGGTAGGTTGGAATAGCACTATTACGAGACTGGTAGGAAGGAATAACAGAGGGAGGGTCAACTCTTGTTTTTCAAGTTGCCACGCCAGGCAAAGCTAAACAAACCACGACGGAGGCGTCTTTGGAATTTGCAGATCAAAGTGCTGTGAGTTATCAAGAGGTGACCCGACTCTGCTGTGTCCCCTCACTCTTCCCTCACTCTCCCCTCATTCTCCCCTCACTCTCCCCTCATAGTGGGGTTGAGAAGTCTATAGTATTTGGGTTACTGGATATGTCGTCACTGTCAGGTGTCGCATGAATTCATTGGATAAGGATGAATATTGGCTAATTATTTTTCATATTCAGCATGAATGTTGTATATATTAAAGTATGAATATTTTTTTGAAAGGCTCGTGTGTAACTAGTAACGAAAGCAAGATCGTTTCATAACACAGTAGGATGAAGTAAGCTGTGCTCCTCAGTTTGTATTATGCGAATATTGTACATGTTAAAGTATGAACATATTTGAAAACCTCGTGTGTGATTATTAAAGTGTGAATAATTTTGAAAACCTCATGTGTGATTATTAAAGTATGAACATATTTGAAAACCTCATGTGTGATTATTAAAGTATGAATATTTTTGAAAACCTCTTGTGTGATTATTAAAGTATGAATATTTTAGAAAAGCCCGTGGGATGATTAGTAACGGAAGTAAGATCGCTCCACAACACAGTAGGCTGAGCTGCGCAGCACGTACCTGCTACGGTCTCAGCTGCGGCGGTCGCGAAGCTGAGCAGCCCCAGCAGCAGCACGCGGGTTGGCAACACTGACATTACTAATCCTGTGTTTCTTGAGATATGAATGGTAAAAAAGAGAGACAAAGAACTTGAAAAACTAAAAACTCCTATGAGTGTTTCCTGCTCGAGATTCACGGAGGCTCTGTAACGGTGAGAATAAAAGCAAATTTTAATATTCGTGTCCACACATTCACGTATGGTACATGAATATATTCATTACACATGCAGGACGATGGTTATTTCTAGCGCAAGCTTTCCTTCAGCAAAAGTTCGCTACCTCAGAAAATATTGAGCAGCGAAGTGGCTAATCTGGGAGCGAATTGTGCCTTCCGCCTCATTTGCTGCATCGCTGTTCGGTCGTGCCAGAAAATCTTCTACTTCGCCTCCTCTCAACTCAGCAAACGATTGTCAACATGTAGCAGCCCTGTCAAGCAATATGCTGAGCCATCGTGATGAATGTCACCTTAATGTTATTCGCTGCAGAAATTGTGCAGAACACGAGCTGGAAAACCAACTCAAACAAGATGTTAAAAACTTGACGTTCATTATCTATCGAGACACTCGGGTCATGACGACGCTACTTGGCCATAACACGAGCCAGGTCATAATACTAGGTATACTTGGCCATAACACGAGCCAGGTCATAATACTAGGTATACTTGGCCATAACACGAGCCAGGTCACAGTACTAGGTATACTTGGCCATAACACGAGCCAGGTCATAATACTAGGTATACTTGGCCAAAACACGAGCCAGGTCATAATACTAGGTATACTTGGCCATAACACGAGCCAGGTCACAATACTAGGTATACTTGGCCATAACACGAGCCAGGTCATGATGCTAGGTATACTTGGCCATAACACGAGCCAGGTCACAATACTAGGTATACTTGGTCATAACACGAGCCAGGTCACAATACTAGGTATACTTGGTCATAACACGAGCCAGGTCATAATGCTAGGTATACTTGGCCATAACACGAGCCAGGTCATAATGCTAGGTATACTTGGCCATAACACGAGCCAGGTCATAATACTAGGTATACTTGGCCATAACACGAGCCTGGTCATAATACTAGGTATACTTGGCCATAACACGAGCCAGGTCACAATGCTAGGTATACTTGGCCATAACACGAGCCAGGTCATAATGCTAGGTATACTTGGCCATAACACGAGCCAGGTCATAATGCTAGGTATACTTGGCCATACCACGAGCCAGGTCATAATACTAGGTATACTTGGCCACAACACGAGCCAGGTCACAATACTAGGTATACTTGGCCATAACACGAGCCAGGTCATAATACTAGGTATACTTGGCCATAACACGAGCCAGGTCATGATGCTAGGTATACTTGGCCATAACACGAGCCAGGTCATAATACTAGGTATACTTGGCCATAACACGAGCCAGGTCACAATACTAGGTATACTTGGCCATAACACGAGCCAGGTCATAATGCTAGGTATACTTGGCCATAACACGAGCCAGGTCATAATACTAGGTATACTTGGCCATAACACGAGCCAGGTCATAATACTAGGTATACTTTGCCATAACACGAGCCAGGTCATAACACTAGGTATAATTGGCCATAACACGAGCCAGGTCATAATACTAGGTATACTTGGCCATAACACGAGCCAGGTCATAATGCTAGGTATACTTGGCCATAGCACGAGCCAGGTCATAATACTAGGTATACTTGGCCATAACACGAGCCAGGTCATAATACTAGGTATACTTGGCCACAACACGAGCCAGGTCATAATACTAGGTATACTTGGTCATAACACGAGCCTGGTCATAATACTAGGTATACTTGGTCATAACACGAGCCAGGTCATAATACTAGGTATACTTGGCCATAACACGAGCCTGGTCATAATACTAGGTATACTTGGCCATAACACGAGCCAGGTCATAATACTAGGTATACTTGGCCATAATACGAGCCTGGTCATAATACTAGGTATACTTGGCCATAACACGAGCCTGGTCATAATACTAGGTATACTTGGTCATAACACGAGCCAGGTCATAATACTAGGTATACTTGGCCATAACACGAGCGTGGCAAACTTGCACCTTCACATCAGCGTTGCGCCTGCCATCAAACTTGACAAAGTGCGCATGCGCATCCGGGGAGGAAATGAGAGTTTCAGCGAGATTTGAATGAGCTAATTGCGCGCCGCTTGGGGCCCTCATTAACATAAGCAGTTTAGAGCTCGAGTCTAAAGCAACATTTGCGCCCGGACACTTTTTTGGCGCCCAGCCGACTTTTGCAGACCGGCGCCTCGAATTGCGGCGCTCGCATTAACGGAGAGTTTTTACATGATCTCTTGTTCAACTTGGTGGGGCCTAAGTCTAGGAGGCTGACGGAGTTGAACGTTTAATTTTAGCCCCCGGACTTTATAAGACTTCGGGTCGTTGAGACTTCGGTTAGAATTGAGAGTTAGGGTTTCAGGTCATTAAGACTTCGGTAAAAATTAAGATTTAAGACTTCGGGTTGGCAAGACTTCGGTTAGAATTAAGAGTTAAGGCTTCGGGTCGTCGAGACTTCGGCTTAAATTAAGAGCTACGACTTCGGGTCGAATGTGGTGAAAGTATTTCAATTTGATCAGCAACTACTGAAAAGAAAATTCAACGAGGTGAGTTGGACCTGACCGAGATCTATGTCGAAAAGTGTAATACAAGATGTTCATTTCAGCCTTGTTCAACAATGTAGCCAACAGCCGAGGCTGCCGCCAGACGCTTGCTGAACTGGAGAGAACTGGAGAATAGAGAACTGAAGCCGTGACGTTGGAGCAGGAACCTTCTCTAAAGAAGTCCAAGCAAACTCCTCTCCAGCCTGCACTTCACTAAAAGCTTCCTACACATCATCTTTGCCTCAAAAATATTTTATCCTATTCATTTCCTGAGACTATTTAATGGCATCATCACATTTCGATCATTCAACCTTAAATTAATATAACATAACAAAAATTCGTCTCTCTGAAGATTTTATTCCTTCGCGCAGTTTTGTTTTGTTGTGTAAACTTTAAGGGAAGCGAATGGTTTTTCCTATAAATTATTTGAAAAATGAATAAAAATACTTCCTCATTGAAATAAGCTCTCGGGTATTCACAGCATGTTCGTATCATTCGAATAGACAGTTATAGCCTAAATTTTTTTAAAACCCCCCATACCCCCCTCCCCCCCCCCCCCCCTCAAAGGATTTTCTTTGAAATTTCTATTTCTCAGTCAATATTGTACATAGAGACAAACGGTTTTTTTTGTTTGATTCATAATGCAAATATCTACCGAAACTCGTCGCAGTTTTTTGTTTTCGCTTTGAGAAAAAAAATTTACACTCATTAGAATAATAAAACATGAAAATTCAATTTCAATGGACAATAAAAAAATTTTAAATTAAAAGTTTCAAAAAAATTTTAACGAGCATTTATAGTACTCACATTGATCTCCACGATGCAAAAAAGATCTTCTTCCTAGGTGCAAAACTTTGGTCGAAATTGACCGTTGAACGTAGATAAGTTTTTTCGGAGATAATCGCTGTTTTTGTTGAAAACCCACTGCTGCACAGGACACTTTGTTTTTTCTTGTCCCTACCCACAAACTAATACACTACTGATAATTTTAATATATTCCACATAGTCTTCCATTGTTTTTGATCACACTTACAAACTAATTTACCAGAAATAAGATTTCAAAACATTCCAGGTAAATAATCCTGTTCATCATCATCTGCATGATGAACAGGGTTTGGGCGCATCGTTGTTTTGAGCACTCGAGCATTTTCATTGTTGTCCATCGTTTCGCATGACTCTTTTCTAAGTAACCCTAATCTCTTTAGTAAACACCCTTCTGATGATCCGAAATTATGTTGGAGAACAGTGTCCTGCCTCTTCAACACTTTCACTAGCTTTGCGCTTCATTTTCAACCAATTTGCCCTATTGGCGATAGCAGATCGTGTCTTGCGACCCATTTCAGAGAACAATCAGCACACAACTGCACACGATCAAGTCACGAAGGACACTGACGTCTGACTGTCCAATCCGTGACAAGTGTCGAAAAAAAACAATAAATAAACACAACCTAACTACGTAGTTGTGATACGTGGCACGCGAGGATTGGGTGCCCGGGTGGGGGCAAGTTTGGGGATGATTTTGGGGGTTCCGGTTGCCAAATAGGAATTTTTGACAATACCACGCCATGTAGGAAGGATTAAGGAACGTTTTAAGGCAATAATAAAAAATTCGACATTTTTGTCCCAAAAACCGATCGCTTCCCTCAAATCGGTGAAATGCCCGCATCTTCTCTGGATAATTATTTTTTGTGCACAATCAATTTTGTGTGTAGCTCAGATGTAGTTTTAGAACTCTTAATCTTCAAGTTTTAGAAAATATATGCTAGAAAATACTGTCAATGAACCCTCCCATGTATTAGACAGCAAAACATAGTTTCTCGAAGGCAAACCACGCGCTGCTGCGTTGAAATTCTCCTCAGTAAAGAGTGAGGGTCAATTAAATTTCAAGGCTGCGCAAAAATTCTGAAGAAATTCGACCTTAAGAAAGAGTCGCCTGGTGAAGATTTTCCAATTTACTGCGACCGAGGCAGAAAGAAACAGAATTTCGTGGGCCGGTCGATGTGTTGCTGTGTTGACGTGAGGCGCGGGCTGAGACAGCCGCAGCTTACCTCGCAATTTCGCTTCTCTGATCATTGAACTATTTCTTAAACTAGTACACATTTAATGGCTAGTACACATTTAATTCCTAGTACATTACATTCAATAACTAGTACATTACATTCAATGACTAGTATAGCATTGACACCGGTACCGATACAACTGCTCACACTATGACTGCGACTGGTAGAAGTTGTACCTCAGACATCAGTACTGTAACCAATATGCGTGCTGCCGTGAATGGGAATACGAGAAGACCGTCATCACCACACAAGCAGGGTTGCGGAGTAGGAGTCGCCGGAGTCGCATGTTTTAGGGTGGAGTCGGAGTCGCAAATTTGTTCCTCCGACTCCGCAACCCTGCTCACAGGCCCCAGATTTCGCAAACGATCGCCTCTCTATCTGTCCCTCTGCGCGCCTCACGAAACAAAAGGAAGACGCAAGCAACTCAAAGGAAGGAGACATCGCAAAAGTTCGCCTGAGCTTCAGAAGCAATTCAGTCTGAGCTTCACACTCGGGAACTTTGCGAAATGTTCGTCGTTGCCGCCGGGGGCCGCAGGTCATAAGTTCTGCGAGACAACGACAGCGTCCCAGTGGCGGAAGTGCACGCTCCGGTGACTGTAGCGAGTCTCGCGAGACTTGAGGGGACTGTAGCGAGTGTCTCGCGAGACTTGAGGGGACTGTAGCGAGTGTCTCACGAGACTTGAGGGGACTGTAGCGAGTGTCTCGCGAGACTTGAGGGAACTGTAGCGAGTGTCTCGCGAGACTTGAGGGGACTGTAGCGAGTGTCTCACGAGATTTGAGGGGACTGTAGCGAGTGTCTCGCGAGACTTGAGGGGACTGTAGCGAGTGTCTCGCGAGACTTGAGGGGACTGTAGCGAGTGTCTCACGAGATTTGAGGGGACTGTAGCGAGTGTCTCGCGAGACTTGAGGGAACTGTAGCGAGTGTCTCGCGAGACTTGAGGGGACTGTAGCGAGTGTCTTGCGAGACTTGAGGGGACTGTAGCGAGTGTCTCGCGAGACTTGAGAGGACTGTAGCGAGTGTCTCGCGAGACTTGAGGGGACTGTAGCGAGTGTCTCGCGAGACTTGAGGGGACTGTAGCGAGTGACTCGCGAGACTTGAGGGGACTGTAGCGAGTGTCTCGCGAGACTTGATGTGACTGTAGAGAGTGTTTCGCGAGACTTGAGGGGACTGTAGCGAGTGTTTCGCGAGACTTGTGGGGACTGTAGCGAGTGTCTCGCGAGACTTGATGTGACTGTAGCGAGTGTCTCGCGAGATGGCAGGGACATGAGTGACAGTAGCGAGTCTCGCGAGACGGTAGACAGGATGCGTTAACAACTGGACTAGAGCATCATACTTTAGAAACACAACTGCCATAGCCAGCCTGTAGACAATTAAATTGTCTCTCATCGACTATTTATCGAATTCTGTAAACTCTGTCATTATGCCTTTTATGCTATTCAGTTATTAACATCGATCACAATCGCTTAAAATGGTACTAAAAATCGTGATGATAAAATCAACTACTGGAGAATATTCTCAGGCCGTCGCCATTAAAGAAAATTTTGGTCAAAAACTTTCAGTTGCATCATTACCTTGAAAATTTTAATTCCGTACAATTCCCGTTTTGTCTCTTCAATCATTTTAAATATTTCTCCCTCAGTAAGCCTAGTTCAAGCAGTCTCCAAGTCTCCGCCGTTAACCTACAAAAAGATTTTGGCGCTTGAATATGTTTTTCAGGAAAATACTTTTCCATTAATCTATGCTATAATAAGAGCCGCGTCCGTCCGTCTGTCTGTCCGAAGCCAGCCTGCAGTGTGTGATGAGCGTATCTGTGATACAAGCTCCAGCCCTATATATTGTGACGGGCCGTGTTCACGCGGCCTTATCAACTCTCGACATCAACTCTCATCAACTCTTGTATTTTTTAATTTCTTGCGGCCTTTCTCTCATTTCGTCCTCTTTTTTATTTTAAATAAAGGGGGTGGACTAGTAGATGATAATATCTTGAAGAGTTTTTTTTCACGTTGACAACCAAACAAATTTATTAAGAACGATTAAAGTTACCTCAACTTTTTACTTGATAGTTTGCCCCAGAAAAGACAAAAACTCAGAAATTAAAAAGCAGTTACAGAAAGCAAAACCTTGAGAATTTGAAAAAATTTCTGAAAAATGTTTACCTTTGCAGCCGCAGTCGAGCTGTGAAGTTGCTAGCTTCCCTCGGAAAACTTAGCGAGAAAGTTTTTTTTGTTTGTGTGTGTGTGTTCAAGTGGAGTTTCGTAGCGAACTTAAAATTATCATAATTCTTTTCCGTTGTAAACTGTATTAATTTTAGAGGACATGCTTCCCATGTTTTGACTGGCCCCTGAATGACCGCCATCTTTACGCTAGACGATTTCCAGAAATAAGATGCGGACGTAACCAACGGACTCAAACTAACGCGGTATTAAGTAACGTAGGAGTGAATAAGTCCTGCAGAAGCAGCTGTACAAACGTGCGACGCGGAGCAGATTCCAAAACCAAAACTTGCGGTCGACGCTCCTCATTGGCTGGAGAGCTGGGCGTGTCCGGACACACTCAGCCACACTCGGCGATGTGGTGGCGCCTCTTGGTGACGGCCGCTGGGCTGTGGTGTGTTGCTGTTGTGATGCATTGATGCAGTGATGCAGTGATGCAGGGATGCAGGGATGCAGGGATGCAGTGATGCAGGGATGCAGTGATGCAATGATGCAGAGGGCATCACACAATACCTCTTGTGTGAAACCTCTCACCTCACCCCACACGATATCGCGCACCCATGAACCTTTGTAGTTCAGTAGCTCCAGCAACTTCCCTCCACTTCCCTCCTCTCCCCCAATCCGACATTAACGCGTGATTTCCCGGTCGCACACTCGGCTGCGCTGCAATGGACCGTCGGTGCCTGAGTGACTGAAGCGGTGACTGATGAGGCGGCCCGTGACTGACGGGCTGTTGTTCTCTGCAGACTGTTGTCTGTAGGCTGTTGTCGCTTCACATCCATCAGCTGCAGCCGCACATATTCACCAAAAGGTTCACTCCTGGTGTTGACGAAGTGGCACTTTGACGTCAGCTGTCAGCGCAGTGCAGCACAGCCGTGCAGTGCAGAGCAGTGAAGTGCAGTGCAGGGCAGAGCAGTGAAGTGCAGTGCAGTGCAGTGCAGCACAGCCGTGCAATGCAGAGCAGTGAGTGTGCAGAGTGGCCGCATCAAGGACGTGGACGTGGCGGTCGCTGATTGGCTACGCTGGTGCGGTGGAATACGAGCGTCTGCGCAGGTCTTCTGCGCACCGCACCGTCCTGCAGCACTGACCTGCAGTACCGACCTGCAGTACCGACGTGCAGCACCGTCCTGCAGTACCGACCCCCAGTACCGACCTGCAGTACCGACCTGCAGCACCGACCTGCAGCACCGTCCTGCAGTACCATCCTGCAGCACCGTCCTGCAGTACCGACCTGCAGCACCGACCTGCAGCACCGACCTGCACCACCGTCCTGCAGCACCGACCTGCAGCACCGACCTGCATCACCGACCTGCATCACCGACCTGCAGCACCAACCTGCAGCACCGACCTGCAGCACCGACCTGCAGCACCGACCTCCAGTACCGACCTGCAGTACCGACCTGCAGCACCGACCTGCAGCACCGTCCTGCAGTACCGACCTGCAGCACCGACCTGCAGCACCGACCTGCAGTACCGACCTGCAGCACCTGCAGTACCAACCTGCAGTACCGACCTGTAGCATCGACCTGCAGCACCGTCCTGCAGTACCGACCTGCAGTACCGACCAGCAGCACCGACCTGCGCCACCGTCCTGCAGCACAGTCCTGCAGTACCGACCTGCAGTACCGACGTGCAGCACCGTCCTGCAGTACCGACCTGCAGTACCGACCTGCAGCACCGTCCTGCAGCACCATCCTGGAGCACCGTCCTGCAGTACCGACCAGCAGCACCAACCTGCAGCACCGACCTGCACCACCGTTCTGCAGCACCGTCCTGTAGTTCCGACCTGCAGCACCGTCCTGCAGCACCGACCTGCAGCACCGACTTGCACCACCGTCCTGCAGCACCGACCTGCAGCACCGACCTGCATCACCGACCTGCAGCACCGACCTGCAGCACCGACCTGCAGCACCGACCTGCAGCACCGACCTGCAGCACCGATCTGCAGCACCGACCTGCAGCACCGACCTGCAGCACCGACCTGCAACACCGACCTGCAGCACCGACCTGCAGCACCGACCTGCAGCACCGACCTGCAGCACCAACCTGCAGCACCGTCCTGCAGCACCGTCCTGCAGCACCGACCTGCAGCACTGACCTGCAGCACCGTCCTGCAGCACCGACCTGCAGCACCGACCTGCAGCACCGTCCTGCAGCACCGACCTGCAGCACCGTCCTGCAGCACCGACCTGCAGTACCGACCTGCAGCACCGTCCTGCAGCACCGACCTGCAGCACCGACCTGCAGCACCGACCTGCAGCACCGACCTGCAGCACCGTCCTGCAGCACCGACCTGCAGCACCGTCCTGCAGCACCGACCTGCAGCACCGACCTGCAGCACCGTCCTGCAGCACCGACCTGCAGCACCGACCTGCAGCACCGTCCTGCAGCACCGTCCTGCAGCACCGACCGGCAGCACCGACCTGCAGCACCGACCTGCAGCATGGAGCAGCCTGCAGATGGTGAGTACTGATCCTATACTCATGTCTAATTACCATATCAGGCGCCGTGAGCACTGGCAGCACCACGAGGTGAGCGTTGGGTGACTGTAAGTAACTAGACGCAGCCAGGTCTAGCCTCACGCACAGCTTGTGTAAGCTGTAGTGCAGCTAAAGGAACAAGATGCAGCTTTTAAATCTACAGTATACTATCATATAAGCCGCGTCCGTCCGTCCGTCCATCTGTCCATCCGTCCATCTGATCGTCCATCCGTCTGACCGTACGTCCGTCTGTCCGTCCGTCCGTCCATCTGACCGTCCGTCTGTCCGTCTGTCCGTCTGATCATCCGTCCATCTGCCCGTGCGTCCGTCTGTCCGTCCGTCCATCTGACCGTCCGTCTGTGCGTCTGTCCGTCTGATCGTCCATCCGTCTGATCCTACGTCCGTCTGTCCGTCCGTCCATCTGACCGTTCGTCTGTCCGTCTGTCCGTCTGATCGTCCATCCATCTGCCAGTACGTCCGTCTGTCCATCCGTCCATCTGTCCGTCCGTCTGACCTTCCGTTTGACCGTCCGTCTTTTCGTCTGTCTGTCCGTACGTCTGCCCGTCCCTCTGACCGACCGTGCGTCACACCCACCAGCCGAAAGTGTGTGATGAATGTATCTGTGATACAAGGTTCATTAACTTCACAATTTTCGGTGCCTTATAACCACAGACCATATACTTATGTTAATGTTCTGTGCCTTAACCCAGCCGATTCAGAGTCGGAATGAATATCACGTGTATTGGTAGGTTAGATTAGCTTGTATAGAATATACAAACTTAGCAAAGCAAAGCCATAGAATACCGTGGCAACTCATGGGAAAGCCATGTTAAAGCTCAGAAAGGTCCGATATCTAATCCGATCATTTTTTGACGGGCCGTGTGCACTCGTACGTACAATAAAACAAAGCAGTCAGTCAAACATAACCCCGCGTGTCTGTGTAGCCTCCCAACGACAGAGCATCATCCCTGCGGAGCAGAAATACGGCCCGACTTTGTCTCTCAGAAATAGAAGGGAAATTCAGGCGGGCGCCTCCAATGGTAATCCGGGTGTGGGCAGAGCGGCGGGCTGTGTTGTTCTTTTGCGGCGCTTGAGCTGAGCGCTGAGGGCTTAGGCCTTAGGCCTTGCATCTCAGGGGGGCCTACCTAATGGCAGCTGTAGCGAGCGCCCCCTTATTGCTCCTCGATTTTGCATCTCTTTTTCTATTAACCGCTTTCCTTCACAACGAGCGGAGCTCATTTTTAAATAATGCTTCAACTTCTATTTTCGTTCTCGGTGATCTGTCGAGCATGGAGGTGTGCACGATGTGTGTACGTCGGCAGCACTTACATGGTCGTTGAGTTGCTATGTCGAGCCCGTTGTGTACACTAGAGTTGGCAGAGTTTATTCAATCTTACTCTCACTCATGGCTGTTTATGACTGAATTTTTGTGTAGAATTTTGCGAATTCTTGCTTAAAATTCCGCCTTGTTGGTCTCAGACTTTAGAGGCTCCAGCACTTGCAGTTTTGGTGTTAAGTAACTATCAGTTTTGGACGACAAGTCATTTTGGTCAGTTGCGGTCTCACTCCTACGATGGCGTTCTATGGCGCTATTATCCGAGTGAAGTTTTCGCCAGCGTCAGCAGTGATGACAGCAAGACAACGCCTTCTCATTCTAACGACGATGTTTATGTTGATGCCTCGTTTATGCTCTGTTCATGCCCCGTGTTCGCCACGTTACGATCCATTTTGGTGCTTTGCATCCAGCGCTAAGCAAATCCCTGACCGCCACTCTAAGGGGCTCAGCATATTACCAAGTGTGACTTTTTCGTCGGAGCATGCATGTTTTTCGCCGCCCAAGCGATTAAATTGCTTAGGCGGCGAAAAACATGCATGCAGGCGGCGAAAAAGTGATACTGGGGATGGTGCAAAGCGTCGTCATGTAAGAAAACTTAGTTGCGTCTGAAACAAACCGACAAAAATACGTAAGCAATCGTCAGTCAAAGGATACGTTCATTACCCAATTTGACCAACAACCGATTTTAGGATATTTATTCATTATCATGAAAGAAAACTTAGTAGCGTCTGAAACTAACAACCGAAAACACATGAGTAATCGTTAATCAAAGAATGCCATCATTTTTTGCGGACATTATGTATATTTTCCTGGCCCTTTAGGAGCGTTGAGTACCAAGCACAAAACACAAGTATATTTTCCTAAGAGGTATATTTGTATATATACATATATCACAAGTATATATCAAGTATATTATCTTAACCCTTTGGAAGCGCTGAGCGCCATGCACGGACCACATTATGGCCTCACAGAGCTGCAGTTTTCGAAAGGAACTGCGCGCGCTCCTCTCGAACCGAAAGGAACTTAGCGCATTTTTCCTCCGCGAGTCGTCAGCTGCGACACTCCTGAGGGGACGTCGGCCCCCACGGGGCGTCAACAACTTTATTGCGAAGTAAAATTGAATTTCCGAGCAAAACCGCTCGCCCGTGACGAACACTCCCCCCCTCTTGAGACCATCCCCCCATCCCCCCGGGCATAATGTGCAGCGCACGGTAGAAGGAGCAAGGTAGGGTGAAACCAGTCTTTTTTTGCGTCGACCGTGGGGCAATGCTGACGTCATGGCAACGCACCAATAGCAGCGCTCATATTGCATCTGGCAACACTGCTGGCCCCAAATCTGGCACCACTATTGGCCTAACGACATGTCGCAATGGTGACGTCATAAAGTTTGTTTGAAATGAAGCCTTTCTATTGGCTAGCCGAACAAGAGGAGGTGTAATTTTCCTCCTCAGAAATAACCTTCCCTTGTTTCTTCTACCGTTTCGACAGGCCTCACACAACCTCAGAGCGGGGATTGCGTAAACCGCGCCAGTCTAGCTTGGTTGGTTCTTCCCAAGATCAACGTAAATATCAAGTAAATGAATTGATGTACATAAACCAAACGTCTTGATCATTCGCTATGAGGTATGAGCTCAGAGTCTCAGCTGTGAGCTCGTTAGAGCGGAAGCTTTGATCATTTTCCTCTGCTGTTTCTTCTAAGTTAAATTTGTTCCACTTGAAGGATGCACATTGTTTCCCGCTCAATAATTAATATATAATAAACAGTTTGTTGGTTAATAAACTTCTCCGGGGCATTTGCCGAGTGGATACCTCAACGCTTCATTAGGACTGCAAATTTCTGCTTTGAAACTTCAGCGTACAGTTGGTCTCATTGAAATTCCTTCGCCCCCTGTCCCAACGCAGGCATCGAGGAATCTGAAAAGAGAGAACAACTCCCGTTTAAGCAGCTTTCACTCACAAATTGTAGCGCTTGCAGATAAATTGTAGCGCTTGCGAATAAATTGTAGAGCTTGCAAATAAATTGTAGCGTTTACGAACAAATAGTTGCTCTAATTCAACAATATCGTTATCATTTAGAAGGTGCAGGTATTGTGCAAAGGTTGTGTGATAATTCCCTCAGGGTTCGAGATGAGCAAACGTTTTTGTTTGGTTAAGTTTTCCTTTCTTGTGCTATGATGATTAGAACCCGCTGATATTTTATAAGCTCAGCTACAGGTCAGCCTTAGGTACTTTTATCTCTTGAGCCCACTTCGCTTGTTTGAGTTATCACATCTTCTCAGCCCTCTCTTCTTGGTCCTTACCTCCTCTTCGTTCCCAACTTGCTCTCCGCACTCGCAGAACATCCTTTGGACAACACACCAATAGGGTCACGTTTTCATTCGTCTATGCTGAATAGTCCCTTCATTTTCCTATCTGGAAACATCATTGTATTGGAAACGAAACCGTAAACTAATTGCTATTATACCCGCATGGTAATTTAGAGCTGAGTTAGGATAAAGGTAGTTAATGAGTCGACAATTTGTTGCACCCTCACGATAATTTGAAGTTGAGTAAATAGGTAGTTAAAGAGTTGATAATTTGTTGTCCCGCTCGCTAAATTACAGCTGCGTATAGAGGTATTTAAGGAGTGGATAATTTGTTGTCCTGCTCGCTAAATTACAGCTGCGTATAGAGGTATTTAAGGAGTGGATAATTTGTTGTCCTGCTCGCTAAATTACAGCTGCGTATATAGGTATTTAAGGAGTGGGTAATTTGTTCTCCCGCTCGCTAAATTACAGCTGCGTATAGAGGTATTTAAGGAGTGGATAATTTCGATGCGAGAGGCTGAATAAAGGCGTGAGGTCGCTGCACCGCAGCTTCCATTGCGTCGCTCGGGCGTTTCAAAAAAGCTCGGATTTACGAGTGGGTATCTTTTGGTGCAGCAATGGAGCGGTGAAGCCTGTAGAGCTGCTGAAAGACGGCTGAAATACGGCTAAAGCGCTGCGTAAACACGCCGCTACTGAGGGCTGTGCTGCCGTCGTGTCTACGAGGGGAAACTAAACATGGCAGACCGTGTTTGTTTTTATGGGAAACTGAACATGGCGGACCGTGTTTGTTTTTATGTGAAACTGAACATGGCGGACCGTGTTTGTTTTTATGGGAAACTGAACATGGCGGACCGTGTTTGTTTTTATGGGAAACTGAACATGGCGGACCGTGTTTGTTTTTATGGGAAACTGAACATGGCAGAACGTGTTTGTTTTTATGGGAAACTGAACATGGCAGACCGTGTTTGTTTTTATGTGAAACTGAACATGGCGGACCGTGTTTGTTTTTATGGGAAACTGAACATGGCAGACCGTGTTTGTTTTTATGGGAAACTGAACATGGCAGACCGTGTTTGTTTTTATGGGAAACTGAACATGGCAGACCGTGTTTGTTTTTATGGGAAACTGAACATGGCGGACCGTGTTTGTTTTTATGGGAAACTGAACATGGCAGACCGTGTTTGTTTTTATGGGAAACTGAACATGGCGGACCGTGTTTGTTTGTATGGGAAACTGAACATGGCAGACCGTGTTTGTTTTTATGGGAAACTGAACATGGCGGACCGTGTTTGTTTCCATGGGAAATTGAACATGGCGGACCGTGTTTGTTTCCATGGGAAACTGAACATGGCGGACCATGTTTGTTTCTATGGGAAACTGAACATGGCAGACCGTGTTTGTTTCCATGAGAAACTGAACATGGCGGACCGTGTTTGTTTCCATGGGAAACTGAACATGGCAGACCGTGTTTGTTTCTATGGGAAACTGAACATGGCGGACCGTGTTTGTTTCCATGGGAAACTGAACATGGCGGACCGTGTTTGCTTCCATGGGAAACTGAACATGGCAGACCGTGTTTGTTTTTATGGGAAACTGAACATGGCGGACCGTGTTTGTTTCCATGGGAAACTGAACATGGCGGACCGTGTTTGTTTCCATAGGAAACTGAACATGGCAGACCGTGTTTGTTTCCAAGGGAAACTGAACCTGGCAGACCGTGTTTGTTTCCATGGGAAACTGAACATGGCGGACCGCGTTTGTTTCCATGGGAAACTGAACATGGCCAATGCCTGACACTGCACGGCCAATACCTGGCACTGCACGGTTAATACCTGGCACTGCACGACCAATACCTGGCACTGCACGGCCAATACCTGGCACTGCACGGCCAATGCCTGGCATAGCACGGCCAATACCTGGCACTGCGCGGCCAATACCTGGCACTGCAAGGCCAATGCCTGGCATAGCACGGCCAATACCTGGCACTGCACTGCCAATACCTGGCACTGCACGGCCAATGCCTGGCATAGCACGGCCAATACCTGGCACTGCGCGGCCAATACCTGGCACTGCACGGCCAATGCCTGGCATAGCACGGCCAATACCTGGCACTGCACTGCCAATACCTGGCACTGCACGGCCAATGCCTGGCATAGCACGGCCAATACCTGGCACTTCACGGCCAATACCTGGCACATCACGGCCAATAACTGGCACTGCGCGGCCAATACCTGGCACTGCAAGGCCAATACCTGGCCCTGCACGGCCAATACCTGGCACTGCACGACCAATACCTGGCACTGCACGGCCAATACCTGGCACTGTATGGCCAATACCTGGCACTGCACGGCCAATACCTGGCACTGCATGGCCAATACCTGGCACTGCACTGCCAATACCTGGCACTGCACGGCCAATACCTGGCCAATACTTGACCTAATTATACACCCCACCACTCGGCCAATACCTGCACTACAGAAGCACGCAATATTCTGCCATTACTCGAGCCGTTGCTTCTTATGGAGAAATCTGGCGTGTTATTGGCCCAGTGAGCGTTGCTATGCGAGCCAATGGCAGCTCGACATTGGAAAACGATCAGCAGCTACACTCACAGGGAGCTTACGCTCGCTACTTCAGGCAAAACTGACGAGTATCGGGCATACTTTTGCATTCAGGCAGCGCTGATGAGGTACAGACTCACACACACACGCACAAACACCCCACAAACGTCATGATGTTGACGATCTCGAACGTCTATCATTCTATGAAAATGTGGAGTCTGTGAGGGGAGTCTGTGAGGGGAGTCTGTAAGGGGAGTCTGTGAGGGAAGTCTGTGAGGGGAGTCTTTGAGGGGAGTCTGTGAGGGGAGTCTGTGAGGGGAGTCTGTGAGGGGAGTCTGTGAGGGGAGTCTGTGAGGGGAGTCTGTGAGGGGAGTCTGTGAGGGGAGTCTGTGAGGGGAGTCTGTGAGAGGAGTCTGTGAGGGAAGTCTGTGAGGGGAGTCTGTGAGGGGAGTCTGTGAGGGGAGTCTGTGAGGGGAGTCTGTGAGGGGAGTCTGTGAGGGGAGTCTGTGAGGGGAGTCTGTGAGGGGAGTCTGTGAGAGGAGTCTGTGAGGGAAGTCTGTGAGGGGAGTCTGTGAGGGGAGTCTGTGAGGAGGGTCTTTTAGGGGAGTCTGTGCGGGGAGTGTTTGAGGGAAGTCTGTGAGGGGAGTTTGTGAGGGGAGTCTGTGAGGGGAGTCTGTGAGGGAATTCTGTGAGGGGAGTCTGTGAGGGGAGTCTGTGAGGGGAGTCTGTGAGGGGAGTCTGTGAGGGGAGTCTTTGAGGGGAGTCTGTGAGGGGAGTCTTTGAGGGAAGTCTGTGAGGGGAGTTTGTGAGGGGAGTTTGTGAGGGGAGTCTGTGAGGGAAGTATGTGAGGGGAGTTTGTGAGGGGAGTCTGTGAGGGGAGTCTGTGAGGGGAGTCTGTGAGGGGAGTCTGTGAGGAGAGTCTTTGAGGGAAGTCTGTGAGGGGAGTATGTGAGGGGAGTTTGTGAGGGGAGTCTGTGAGGGAAATATGTGAGGGGAGTCTGTGAGGGGAGTCTGTGAGGGGAGTTTGTGAGGGGAGTCAATACCTCGTGAGGATAACTCCTCCCCATTTCTGCATATGAGAAAAACAACACACGAGACACAACACACGAGACAAAACCCACGAGACACAACACACGAGACCCAACACACGAGACGCAACACACGAAACACAACACACGAGACACAACACACGAGACACAACACACGAGACACAACACACGAGACACAACACACGAGACACAACACACGAGACACAACACACGAGACACAACACACGAGACACAACACACGAGACACAACACACGAGACACAACACACGAGACACAACACACGAGACACAACACACGAGACACAACACACGAGACACAACACACGAGACACAACACACGAGACACAACACTAGAGACACAACACACGAGACACAACACACGAGACACAACACACGAGACACAACCCACGAGACACAACACACGAGACACAACACACGAGACACAACACACGAGACACAACACACGAGACACAACACACGAGACACAACACACGAGACACAACACACGAGACACAACACACGAGACGCAACACACGAGACACTACACACCAGACACAACACACGAGACACAACCCTCGAGACACAACACACGAGACACAACACACGAGACACGACACACGAGACACAACACACGAGACACAACCCACGAGACACAACACACGAGACACGACACACGAGACACAACACACGAGACACAACACACGAGACACAACACACCAGACACAACACGGGACACGCACGGCTAACGCAACTCTGCCTCGAGTGACGGGCAGTCAGCAGCTGTCTCTCAGTATTGAGTTGTAATGCATAGTGGCGTGTGCTGTGTGTGCCGGGACACAGTGTGCCGTGTGTGTGTGTGCAGGGATGTGTGCCGGGACACGGTGTGCCGTGTGTGTGTGCAGGGATGTGTGCCGGGACACGGTGTGCCGTGTGTGTGTGTGCAGGGATGTGTACCGGGACACGGTGTGCCGTGTGTGTGTGCAGGGATGTGTGCCGGGACACGGTGTGCCGTGTGTGTGTGCAGGGATGTGTGCCGGGACACGGTGTTCCGTGTGTGCATGCAGGGATGTGTGCCGGGATACAATGTGTCGCCGCTGGGCTGGAGGCGAAGAGGAGCAAATTATCTCGAGCCGGAGGAACACCGCTGGAACACGGCCAACTGCACGGGGGGGGAGAGAGGGTGGAAGGAAGAGGGGGAGGAGAAACGAGGGAGGGGGAGGCGAGTGATAAGGGGGAGGAGGGGAAGAGGGGGAGTACATGGAGGGGGGAGGCGAGGGATGAAGGGGAGGAGTGGGAGGAGGGGAGGAGGTGGAGGGGGGAGGAGTTGGAGGGGGGAGGAGTTGGAGGGGGGAGGCGAGGGATGAGGGGGAGGAGGGGGAGGAGGTGGAAAGGGGAAGCGAGGGATGAGGGGGAGGAGGTGGAGGGGGAGGCGAGGGATGAGGGCGAGGAGGGGGAGGAGGTGGAAAGGGGAGGCGAGGGATGAGGGGGAGGAGGTGGAGGGGGAGGCGAGGGATGAGGGGGAGGAGGTGGAGGGGGGAGGCCAGGGATGAGGGGGAGGAAGTGGAGGGGGGAGGCCAGGGATGAGGGGGATGAGAGAGATGAGGGTGAGGAGGGGGAGACGAGGGATGAGGGGGAGAAGGTGGAGGGGGGAGGAGTTGGAGGGGGGAGGCGAGGGATGAGGGGGAGGAGGTGGATGGGGAGGTGAGGGATGAGGGGGAGGAGGTGGAGGGGGAGGCGAGGGATGGGGGGGATGAGAGAGATGAGGCGGAGGAGGGGGAGACGAGGGATGAGGGGGAGAAGGTGGAGGGGGGAGGAGTTGGAGGGGGGAGGCGAGGGATGAGGGGGAGGAGGGGGAGGAGGTGGAGGGGGGGAGGAGGTGGAGGGGGGAGGCAAGGGATGAGGGGGGAGGAGGGGGAGGAGGTGGAGGGGGAGGAGATGAAGGGGGGAGCGAGGTATGAGGGGGAGGAGGGGAGGAGGTGGAGGGGGGGAAGCGAGGGATTAGGGGGAGGAGGGAGAGTAGGGGGATGGAGGAGGAGGTGGAGGGGGGAGGCGAGGGATGAGGGGAAGGAGGGGGAGGAGTGGGAGGAGGTGGAGGGGGAGGCGAGGGATGAGGGGGAGGAGGGGAAGGCGAGGAATGAGGGGGAGGAGGGGGAGGAGGTGGAGGGGGGAGACGAGGGATGAGGGGAAGGAGGGGGAGGAGGGGGAGACGAGGGATGAGGGGGAGAAGGTGGAGGGGGGGAGACGAGGTAAGTCAGCGCCAGCCAGCCAATAAAAACAAGCTGTTTTTGCCGCGGGCAAAGTCTGAGATGTGGACAAGTGCGTCAGCTCCCGTCAGCTGTGGTGTGCTGACAACAACACTTCAGCACTTCAGCTCGTCAGGAGGCGCTGCAGCTGAGTGGTAATTATTTTCAGTAATATTAGTAATTTATTTAGTGAAGCTTTTGGCCACAAATGTCTGAGTGAAGCTTCTATTGTATAATACACTGCCTCAGTTACGCTTGTGTTTATTTACCTCATCATAAAATAACGTCCCAGTAACTCTCCTGTGATATGATGCTGTGAACGCTACACACCAACGCAAATGAACACCGATGTCTCCAGTGACCAGCCCATGCGGAATGTTTATGTATTGCTTCGGCACATTCGCAAAATCTGCCCTGTTCACTGGGACATTTCTGCTCCACGTGACTTGTTTCCTGCATGCTGGTGGTGTCTCGAGTTGACAGGTCCCCACTGGCAACCTGACTTGCCTCATCACTCCTAGCAACCTGACTTGCCTCATCACCACTGGCAACCTGACCTGCCTCGTCACTCCTGGCAACCTGACTTGCCCCATCAATTTTGGCAACCTGACCAGCCTCATCACTTCTGGCAATCTGACTTGCCTCATCACCACTGGCAACTTGACTTGCCTCATCACCACTGGCAACCTGACTTCCTTATTTAATTTCTGGCAACAGCTACATTGAAGGGCTGAACGGAAGTATTTAGCAGGCATTGCTGTGCCGAACAGAAGTTTATTTTACATGAAAACGGCGTTTGAACTCCAGAGACGAGCACAGATGCCAAGCTATGGCGTGCGCTGAAGGCAATCAATCTCCAGCGCTTGCCCGCCTCAGGAGCAGGCACGGAGCAGGGCAAGCCTCGCAACATCGGCACGCCAGCAAATGAGTCGCAACTCGTCTCGAGCTGCTGGGAGGTAGCAGCTAATTACGGGCAAATTAGCGGCTGTGTTGAGGCCACCGGGGCCTGATCAGCGCAGGGACGGCCGGGCTGCTGTAGAGGAAACAAGGCAGAGCTATTTCTGTGGGGGAAAATACAACTCCTCTTGTTCGGATAGCCAATAGAAAGGCTTCATTTCAAACAAACCTTGTGACGTCACCATTGCGACATGTCGTTAGGCCAATAGCGGGGCCAGATTTGAGGCTAGGGGTGTTCCCAGATGCAATATGAGCGCTGCTATTGGTCCGTTGCCATGACGTAAGCACTGCCACACCGTCGACGCAAAAAAGACTGGTTGACCCTACCTTGTTTCTTCTACCGCGGCAGGCACTGCCCAGACGGGAAGCAAGGCCTACCTCCCCTTATTCTCCCCCTCCGTCCTCCCCCCCTCCATCAATCAATACATCACCCACCCCCCCCAGTTCCCCCCCCCCCCCCCCGTATCTCACTCCTCATAATAGATTTACGAGAACACCGAAATGACAACTGGCAACTCTTGGTTGTCGTGTTTGGGAGCTGGCACAGTTGCCGCGTGGCCACGCGGCAACTATGGCAGGGCAGTGCAGGGCAGGGCAGTGCAAGGCAGTGCAGGGCAGTGCAGGGCAGTGCAGGGCAGTGCAGGGCAGTGCTGTTAGACTTGAAGGAAAAGAAAGCTTTACAGCTAGGAACCAATTTTTATTTAACTTCGACCACCTCCTGATGTGCCGGAATAAGTTAAAAATCCCACCAAGATCCGCGGGACCCGCAATTGGGAGCCCAACACAACTGAAACAGAATATACCGATTTTAGAGCGTATCGTTATCCAGTGGTTTTATTATGGTTATACAAGAATTTATTTAAATATTAGATATTTCCAATAACATTTCACCTCTCTACTCGCAACACACCTACGGAGCGGGCTGGCTTGGCCTTGAATCACAACGGTGGTTTATTTAAACAGCTCAGCTCAGGCGACGACAAGTTAATCGTGCAGGTGCGGCGGAGAAACGAAGGCGGAGACAATAGGGCAGGGTTAAAAACAAGCAGTCTCGGGCAGATGACTTCAAGTTATTCTAAAAGAAGAAGAAGAACTATGTTAGTTTACTGAACTCAGCCTCAGCTGCCTTTTTTATAGGAATAATTTTCATATCGTTCAAAGTATTTCAATTGCTCAATTAAGAGCTACACGGCTGTACCAACCTTGAAACTTTAATGGGCACAGTTCAAGAGGCACATATGTAAACGGCCGTAAGAGGAAAAATAGACAGATTAAGTTAGAGAAGACCTAGTACTTTATAAGATTTAAGGTAATATTAAGGTAATAAGAAGATAACTTCTCATTAAGAGGTAAGTAGAAATATTAGGTTAGGCGCTATGGGCCCATTTTAGGGTTTAAAGTTTAAAGTTTTAAGGACTCCTAAATAGGAGATTAAGTAAATTCCCAAAGTAGGGCTTAAAGAGTACTAGGCCTCTCGGTAAGTTTCAAAGGAGCTCAAACATGCAACGAAAAGTAAATTAAACTTAAGGAAAACCAAAAGAGTGATCACTCAAAATAAAAAGGAATTACGAAGAATCGGCCATGATGAGTAAATGGTCTGCCCAGAAGCTCTACTGCTACTCCTCCGCACCACATACACGTAAATCTCCCAAGCTACACAATCTTTTTCTTCACGGGAACATTTAAGAGATACGTAATTTCTAACACACTCCGGGCGGCCGGATTGAGCAATTTTAATTGCTCTCTTTAATTTTACGTAGACACGCTTGCGCAGCTTTCCTTATGGGTCGGGTTTTCGTAAGTCCTTCAATGATGCTTTCGCAGGGAGCCGAGTTCTCTGCCACACCCGCAGAGATTTCCAACGGATACAGATGATTAATTGAATAAATTCCTTCCGACCGGTCCGGCTTCATCAGCTTCACACATCTCGTCTTCTTATCGGACCCAGTGAGAAGCTCGACAACTCGCCCCATTGACCAAGAAGACCTATGTTGATTTGGCGACGAAACAAGGACGATATCCCCAGGCTTAACCGCGTCAGTCCAGGAAGACTCGTAACGGTCTCTGTCTGACTCGCGTAAGGACACAACGTACTCTTCATACCACCTCGACTTGAAGAGTTCGAACAGCTCGTCCCTTCTCCGCAAAGATGCCAGTAGCACATCTCTACCAGCACCAAGTACGGCGTCGGTGGCGGGAAGGACGAGGCTCTTGCCCGTATCCATCTTCAGGAACGAATTTGGCGTCAGAGGCAGGAAAGCTGTGTCTTCTGCTTCTACGTAAGTCAGGGGTCGCGAGTTAACAGATTGGGAGATGTCGCTTAGTAAAGTAATGAACTGAAAATATTCCAGCTTTTTTCTTCCAGTCGTTTTGTGAAGGCAACTCTTCACTACTCGTATGAGGCGCTCCCACATCGACCCGACCCATGCAGAAAACTTTGGTATTTTAAGGTGTTTTACTCCATGCTTCATTAGGAAGCTGTTGAACTCGTCATCAGCTGATGCGTGCCCAAGCAATTGACCTGCATGATGTTTTATTACGTAATTTAGGATGAACGGTGACGAGACAAATCCGAAAACCAAAGATTTATACCGGTAAGCTTTAAGATTTCCCTGCTCGTCTTGCCACAAAATGGAAAACCGATTTCGATCTGCAATATTTTTCAATTTTATCATCAAAAATGCCTTTTGGATATCGCACATTACTAAATTATTATTTAATCTTACTTTAAGAAGTAGTGACACCAAATTGGTCAACAAATTAACACCAGGGTACGCAGATTCATTCAAAGAAGGGGATTTTCCCGTTTTCAGGCTGCAATTTAGCACGACCCTAACCTTAGTTGTTACTTGCTCACCCTGTTTAACGACTGCACGGTGAGGAATCCACACGTGCTTGTCAACCTGAACCTCATTGAGGCAGATTTCCTCAATGATTCCTTCACGAAGTTGCTGTTGGAAGACTTCATTATATTTGCCATACAGGTTACGCTTATGAAGATTAAGTACGACTCTATTGAGAACACTTCTAGCTATATGAAAATTCGATGGAACTTCCCGAACCCCATCTTCAACCCACGGTATTGCTACATAATAAGCCCCGTTTCTAAATTCAATGGTACGCTCAAACTCGTAAATCTTACTTGAATCATAATCGGATACACTTTCCTCTGCACCTAAGGCTTCTACTTTGAAAAGCCTATCTAAATTACTTTCGACGTTACTGTCAACAATGACGCTATTAATCGGATCAAATTCACATCCCATAGGATTCAACACGAAATTTACCGCGGACGGATTTGCGGCGGTAGAAACTTCCACCGTATCCACAGAAGGACGCGTAGGACTCGGCTCACAACGCGCACGCCTAGCAACAATTTTATGTTTTGGCAGAAAGCTCTCGATACTACCGAACGGAATCAACCCATTAGACACAGCGAAAGCCGAGCCACCTCCTAACGCTACTAGTTCCAACTTCCTGAAAAGCCGAATAGCATCGACCCCTAGCAACCCGTCTAACTCGACAAAGTCAGAAGGAGCTCGAAAAGCACTGTCCGCAAGACCAACGGATTGCTGCAAATTGTTAATAGCAACAGACAGTTTATCAATTTTGAAGTTAATTTTGAAATTCCTATCAATCAGCACAGGTAACTGAAAACTGCCTAACCCGTCATTAAAGTTTAAGTAAACACTTGTTTCAGCAAATTCCCTAACCCCCCGATCCAAAAAAGAGCTGACAAAAAATTCCTTCTCGTGAAGAGGAGAAGTGACACCTTGCTTATCTACACACTCTTTACTCAAGTAAGAGCGCTGGGAACCTGTGTCCAAGAGACACCTAACAGTGGTAGAAATCTTCCCTCGAGAAACCTTGATAGAGATAGTAGGAAGTAAATAATCGGTATTCTCGGAAGAAGAAGAATTGAGACACCAATTCTTCACGAGAGAAGGCTTAGTCTGAGGACAAAGAGCCGAAATGTGGCTGAAACTTTTGCATATGAAACAGCTATAATCTAATTTGTTCTTACAATCTCTCGTAGAATGTTTACCACTAGAACAATTAGTACACAATCTTAATTCACGACAGCGATCTATTCTACTTTGATAGTGTGGATATTTGAAACACTTTACCATAGAATGATCGGTAGAAGAACAAAATTTACATAACTTACGAAAGTTCTCACTGGGGCCAGAAACCCCAACATTGCGCTGAGTTGCCTTGGGAGAGAAAGAGGGCTTTACCACGGACAAATTTCCACCTTTGTTCACATCTTTTACCCCATCTTTAAGGTTAAGAGTACGGATCACTTCTGGATAATGTTCGAAAATAACTGAGCACGAAGGATGATTATCGTACCTACGACTGAATTCCTGCTTCACCGCATAAGGCAGTTTACTAAATATTAGAACAGAAAGCATCGTATTCCAACTACCTTCCATTAAATTACAATCCCATTTCTTCAGATCGCTGACAATGCCCCTAACTTCGTTAATGAAAATCTTAGTCTCCAAATACTCTGGATGATATTTAGGCTTAAGGTTGTACAACTTTAGAATTAGATCATTAACTAAAGCCTTTCCATCAACGAACTCGCGTTCCAACATTTTAAGGGCCTCTGAATAATTCTCGTCGGAAATAGACAAGTGATCTACGATTTTCAAAGCATAACCTCTAAGGAAAGACTTTAAATACGTCAATTTAGCAGCATCCGACAAAGATTCCCTACTGTCAATGACATTACTGAATTGCTGATAAAAATTAGGGTAGTCCAGATTTCCAGCGCCTTCGCCAGAAAATGTCGGACAATGTAATGGAGGCAATTTAATTTCCGTTCGCTTTTCGTACACCTTGCCATCTGAGGGCTCACTACGATCAAGTTTGAAAGTAGAAAGAGTTTGTTTAATTTTGATAGCATAATTTAACTGCTCTTCAAGAGCTTCCACAGAATATTCCACTATTTCGTTGATTTGAGAATCTAGGACATCAATATCCCTCATATACTGCTCAATTTGAGAAATGCAGAACTCTCTACCAAGTGCATTAAGGGATTCCGACGCTAACTTTTTAAGTGCAATGGTAATCTTACCCTTTAATGCCCCGCGCCTGCGCACCAAATGGTCGCCTGGGTCCGGTACGGCCTCGCTCCGCTCTCTAACACCTGTATTATTTTCTGCCATTTCGGCAGAGGTCAAGACAATTAAAAGCCCTTAAATACTAAACTAGTCAGAAAGCCAAATTAAAGGTTAGTAACGAAGAATGAACGAAAGCGAAAGGTTAGTAAACAAGAACAAGTAAAGTTTCAAGAATAAATTGTGTTAGACTTGAAGGAAAAGAAAGCTTTACAGCTAGGAACCAATTTTTATTTAACTTCGACCACCTCCTGATGTGCCGGAATAAGTTAAAAATCCCACCAAGATCCGCGGGACCCGCAATTGGGAGCCCAACACAACTGAAACAGAATATACCGATTTTAGAGCGTATCGTTATCCAGTGGTTTTATTATGGTTATACAAGAATTTATTTAAATATTAGATATTTCCAATAACATTTCACCTCTCTACTCGCAACACACCTACGGAGCGGGCTGGCTTGGCCTTGAATCACAACGGTGGTTTATTTAAACAGCTCAGCTCAGGCGACGACAAGTTAATCGTGCAGGTGCGGCGGAGAAACGAAGGCGGAGACAATAGGGCAGGGTTAAAAACAAGCAGTCTCGGGCAGATGACTTCAAGTTATTCTAAAAGAAGAAGAAGAACTATGTTAGTTTACTGAACTCAGCCTCAGCTGCCTTTTTTATAGGAATAATTTTCATATCGTTCAAAGTATTTCAATTGCTCAATTAAGAGCTACACGGCTGTACCAACCTTGAAACTTTAATGGGCACAGTTCAAGAGGCACATATGTAAACGGCCGTAAGAGGAAAAATAGACAGATTAAGTTAGAGAAGACCTAGTACTTTATAAGATTTAAGGTAATATTAAGGTAATAAGAAGATAACTTCTCATTAAGAGGTAAGTAGAAATATTAGGTTAGGCGCTATGGGCCCATTTTAGGGTTTAAAGTTTAAAGTTTTAAGGACTCCTAAATAGGAGATTAAGTAAATTCCCAAAGTAGGGCTTAAAGAGTACTAGGCCTCTCGGTAAGTTTCAAAGGAGCTCAAACATGCAACGAAAAGTAAATTAAACTTAAGGAAAACCAAAAGAGTGATCACTCAAAATAAAAAGGAATTACGAAGAATCGGCCATGATGAGTAAATGGTCTGCCCAGAAGCTCTACTGCTACTCCTCCGCACCACATACACGTAAATCTCCCAAGCTACACAATCTTTTTCTTCACGGGAACATTTAAGAGATACGTAATTTCTAACAGTGCAGGGCAGTGCAGGGCAGTGCAGGGCAGTGCACGGCAGTGCAGGGCAGTGCAGGGCAGTGCAGGGCAGTGCAGGGCAGTGCAGGGCAGTGCAGGGCAGTGCAGGGCAGTGCAAGGCAGTGCAGGGCAGTGCAGGGCAGTGCAGGGCAGTGCAGGGCAGTGCAGGGCAGTGCAGGGCAGTGCAGGGCAGTGCAGGGCAGTGCAGGGCAGTGCAGGGCAGTGCAGGGCAGCGCAGAGCAGTGCAGGGCAGTGCAGGGCAGTGCAGGGCAGTGCAGGGCAGTGCAGGGCAGTGCAGGGCAGGGCAGTGCAGGGCAGTGCTGGGCAAAGCAGGGCAGTGCAGGGCAGTGCAGGGCAGTGCAGGGCAGTGCAGGGCAGTGCAGGGCAGTGCAGGGCAGTGCAGGGCAGTGCAGGGCAGTGCAGGGCAGTGCAGGGCAGTGCAGGGCAGTGCAGGGCAGTGCAGGGCAGTGCAGGGCAGTGCAGGGCAGTGCAGGGCAGTGCAGGGCAGTGCAGTGCAGGGCAGTGCAGTGCAGTGCAGTGCAGTACAGTGCAGTACAATGCAGGGTAGTACAGTGCAGGGCAGGGCAGGGCAGTGCAGTGCTGTGCATGGCAATGCAGTACAGTGCAGTGCAGTATAGTGCAGGGCAGTACAATGCAGGGCAGTGCAGTGCTGTGCAGTGCAGTGCAGTGCTGTGCAGTGCAGTGCAGTGCAGTGCAGTGCAGTGCAGTGCATTGCTGTGCAGGGCAGTGCAGTACAGTGCAGTGCAGTGCAGTGCAGTGCAGTGCAGTACAGTGCAGGGCAGTACAGAGCAGTGCAGGGCAGGGCAGAGTAGTACAGTGCAGTACAGTGCAGTGCAGTGCAGTGCAGTACAGTGCACTACAGTGCAGGGCAGTACAGTGCAGGGCAGTACAGTGTAGGGCAGGGCAGGGCAGTGCAGTGCTGTGCAGTGCAGTGCAGTGCAGTGCTGTGCAGGGCAGTGCAGTGCAGTGCAGTGCAGTGCTGTGCAGGGCAGTGCAGTACAGTGCAGTGCAGTACAGTGCAGGACAGTAAAGTGCAGTGCAGTGCAGTGCAGTGCAGTGCAGTACAGTGCAGAGCAGTACAGAGCAGTGCAGTGCAAGGCAGGGCAGTACAGGGCAGCGCAGTGCTGTGCAGTGCAGTGCAGTACAGTGCAGTACAGTGCAGAGCAGTACAGAGCAGTGCAGTGCAAGGCAGGGCAGTACAGGGCAGTGCAGTGCTGTGCAGTGCAGTGCAGTGCAGTGCTGTGCAGGGCAGTGCAGTGCAGTGCAGTGCTGTGCAGGGCAGTGCAGTACAGTGCAGTGCAGTACAGTGCAGGACAGTAAAGTGCAGTGCAGTGCAGTGCAGTGCAGTGCAGTACAGTGCAGAGCAGTACAGAGCAGTGCAGTGCAGTACAGGGCAGTACAGGGCAGCGCGGTGCAGTGCGTGAGGCCACCAACACACACAACACACATCCCCAGCAGCAGTGCAGTGTGTGAGGCCACCAACACACACAACACACATCCCCAGCAGCAGTGCAGTGCGTGAGGCCACCAACACACACAACACACATCCCCAGCAGCAGTGCAGTGCGTGAGGCCACCAACACACACAACACACATCCCCAGCAGCAGTGCAGTGCGTGAGGCCACCAACACACACAACACACATCCCCAGCAGCAGTGCAGTGCGTGAGGCCACCAACACACACAACACACATCCCCAGCAGCAGTGCAGTGCGTGAGGCCACCAACACACACAACACACAGCCCCAGCAGCAGTGCAGTGCGTGAGGCCACCAACACACACAACACACAGCCCCAGCAGCAGTGCAGTGCGTGAGGCCACCAACACACACAACACACATCCCCAGCAGCAGTGCAGTGCGTGAGGCCACCAACACACACAACACACATCCCCAGCAGCAGTGCAGTGTGTGAGGCCACCAACACACACAACACACATCCCCAGCAGCAGTGCAGTGTGTGAGGCCACCAACACACACAACACACATCCCCAGCAGCAGTGCAGTGCGTGAGGCCACCAACACACACAACACACAGCCCCAGCAGCAGTGCAGTGCGTGAGGCCACCAACACACACAACACACAGCCCCAGCAGCAGTGCAGTGTGTGAGGCCACCAACACACACAACACACATCCCCAGCAGCAGTGCAGTGTGTGAGGCCACCAACACACACAACACACATCCCCAGCAGCAGTGCAGTGCGTGAGGCCACCAACACACACAACACACATCCCCAGCAGCAGTGCAGTGCGTGAGGCCACCAACACACACAACACACAGCCCCAGCAGCAGTGCAGTGCGTGAGGCCACCAACACACACAACACACATCCCCAGCAGCAGTGCAGTGCGTGAGGCCACCAACACACACTGTAGGGGCGACAATATTTCTCCCGTGTCCGGTGTTCTTCAACTCGACTTGTATGTTACGTAAAGACAAGACGGTTTTCGAACCGTCTTTTTCACTCGCTGCGAGCGGGGATGGAGCCCTCTCCAGGCTCCCTCCTTGCTGTAATGTTTAGTTTAGATAATCGTAGCTTAGTTTGTTCAGAAAGCTTAATTGTATTTTCTTCTTTACAGTGCCGCACCCTAGAACCCTAGAGAACTAAATAATTATACTGTACATTTGATAGGGTCTCTATTTCTAGCAAGTAAGTAATCCTGTGTTCCCTGATAGTCTGTGTTCCCTGATAGTCTGTGTTCCCTGATGGTCTGTGTTCCCTGATAGTCTGTGTTCCCTGATAGTCTGTGTTCCCTGATAGTCTGTGTTCCCTGATAGTCTGTGTTCCCTGATGGTCTGTGTTCCCTGATAGTCTGTGTTCTCTGATAGTCTGTTTTCCCTGATGGTCTGTGTTCCCTGATGGTCTGTGTTCCCTGATAGTCTGTGTTCTCTGATAGTCTGTGTTCCCTGATGGTCTGTGTTCCCTGATAGTCTGTGTTCCCTGATAGTCTGTGTTCTCTGATAGTCTGTGTTCTCTGATAATCTGTGTTCTCTGATAGTCTGTGTTCTCTGATAGTCTGTGTTCTCTGATAGTCTGTGTTCTCTGATAGTCTGTGTTCCCTGATGGTCTGTGTTCCCTGATAGTCTGTGTTCCCTGATAGTCTGTGTTCTCTGATAGTCTGTGTTCCCTGATGGTCTGTGTTCCCTGATAGTCTGTGTTCCCTGATAGTCTGTGTTCTCTGATGGTCTGTGTTCCCTGATGGTCTGTGTTCCCTGATAGTCTGTGTTCCCTGATAGTCTGTGTTCTCTGATAGTCTGTGTTCCCTGATGGTCTGTGTTCCCTGATAGTCTGTGTTCCCTGATAGTCTGTGTTCTCTGATAGTCTGTGTTCTCTGATAGTCTGTGTTCTCTGATAATCTGTGTTCTCTGATAATCTGTGTTCTCTGATAGTCTGTGTTCTCTGATAGTCTGTGTTCTCTGATAGTCTGTGTTCTCTGATAGTATGTGCTTTCCGATAGCACCAATAACGAATCATACCCGTTCGAATTTCCTCTCGCTCTCTCTTCTCATCTACGTTTTCGATAGGGTCTCGTTAACAATGTTACATTGACGGTGTATCCGTAGGCTGGACGTCTTCCTGGCCACGGTGGAGCTACGCTTGAGCCTGTTGTTGCTCCCCTTTATAGCACGTTGCTATAGCTCGCCGCTGTTACTCACCCGTCGTTCCTGCTACTGTCACGGCCTGGGCGCTTGCCGAGCTTCCGGCTATCTCGCCCGTCCTGCGATTGCCGTACTCCTGCATTTGTCTTCCCGGCCTGTGCAGCGGCCACTTAGTTACCGTCCTAATTACTTCTAGATAAGTTTATTTTTCTTCTTGTTATCAATAAATTAAATGTTCCGCCGTGTATCATTTCCCGAGGATTTCGTTCAGTTGGGGGTCTAGGTTGCGCATCCCCGCCATTAGAATTCTCAAGGGATCTTCCGTTAATTTGGCCCCGACATTTTGGCGACCTTGCCAGGAGGATGCGCACCTTGATTTTTCCATACTGTCCGACCTAACCTCGGGTTTTGATTCACTTGGTACCCCAATGTTCATTGTTGGCGAGACAGCAGTGAGAGGTGAGTGGAAATTCTTAATGGCTGGTGTGAGCCCGAGTGACTGGTAAAGTTGAATGTTCAAGTATTGGCAGCAGGCACTGCAATACTTTATTACTTGTGAACATTCTGGAAAATTCCAATTGTACGTTCTTTCGTAAGATTACGTAACAAATCTGGGTGTCGTTCGACCAACCCTGTTTTGACTGTTCGGTCACGTGTGTGTGAAGCTTGATCAAGCTCTTTCCGATATTTGTATCTTTATTCTCATTTTCAATTTTGTCTATGATGTCACTGGTTCCAACAATCGCAGAGCTCCGCGCTGAAGCGGCAGAGTTAGGATTGAGAGGTGACGCAGTAGTAGACTTTGTGTACAAGCAACAAGCTTTTTATAGGGATGAGAGAGCTTCTGAACGAGCTGCTCAAGTTGCTATTGCTGAGGAAAAGGACAGAGAGAGAGCTCATGAAATTAGGTTATTAGAGTTACAAAATCGACCAGCCCCTGACGTAGATTGCTCCGATGTTGCTCTGCGGCCAAAGTTGCCAGTTCTTAAAGATGGTGAAGATATCACCGCATATCTAATTAGGTTTGAACGTGTGGCTTCTTTGCTTGGCATTCAGGAAAGGACCTACGCAGTCAGATTAGGATCTCTGTTAGAAGGCAAGGCCTTGAAAATCTACGCGGCTTTGTCCCCTGACGTAACTGGTGACTACCAGAGGCTGAAAAAAGCCCTTCTTGACGGATTTAATAAAACGCCCGAAACCTACCGTGAGGAATTTCGTACTATGGGTATTGGTCCAGATGAGACCTACCAACAATTTGCCACTCAATTGGATAGGGTTCTCGATTTCTGGTTAGAGTCCCGAGCAGTTCCAAAAGATTTCGAAAGCTTAAAGAACTTTATTTTGGTAGATCAATTGCTGAGTTGCGTCCCACCCCAATTAAGAGTTTTCATTAAGGAGCAAGATGCTCATAAAATTGACGATGTTGTTCGTATTGCGGACAACTGGTGTGTAGCCCATAAAGCTTACCCAAGGGAAAACGACCGGTCCGTCAGGAGAGGTTCCCGGTTCGATCCTCCGTCAAGCGTAAATAGAGTCTCGCCTCCACCCTCCTCTCGAGCGAATAGTACGAGGAACCAACCTGTCAAATGTTTCGTGTGTGGTGATCCAGGGCATGTGAAGCGCAACTGCCCCAAAAATCCTTTCTTGTATGCTAGTAGTAGCACCCGTAAATCAGAAAACGTTCAATTTTGTCTCGCTGCTTGCACTAGACGTCCCTATTATAAAAGCGGTACCGTGAATGGAACTTTCGTCTCCTCAATTGTGAGAGATACAGGTTGTAGCACTGTCATTGTTTCGTCTGAATTACTTCCAGACACAGATGTGTCGAAGTGTAAGCCTGTTGAAGTCTCCGACTATTTAGGTCGGAAAGAAACCTTCCCCTTGGTAAAGTGTTTTATTCGTTGTCCCTATTATTGTGGTTGGGTGAATGCCATCAGAGCTCCCATGAAGTTTTGTTCTGTGATCATAGGAAATGTGAAAGGTGCTTCTAAACTCCCTCGGGAACAATTAAAAGCAGAATCCATGGGTGCTATCAGCACACGCGCCAGCTCTAAAAATGTGAAGCCTAAGGGCGCGGCCAGACAAACAGCAGTGGAGCAGGGCAGAGCAGAGCAGACACCGCGCGGAGTTTTATGTTAGTGGTATTCCTATTAGGGTGGCCAGACAAGTAGCACAGAGCAGAGCAGGGCAGCGCTGTCTGAAGCAAGCAGTAGCGGCGTTTTATCTCGGGTGATAAAACACTGCTCGGGAGCTAGCAGTCAGTTGCACCCTAGAGTTCGTACGGGCAGGATGTCGACTTCTGATCTCCTCGGTACACGCTATTCCTGCGATCGGGGGTGCATCTCTTAATATTTCGATCATAACTATGTTAATGAACAATGGTCATTTATAGCAGACGCTATGAAAGTTAGTGGTAGGTGGGATTGTACAATTATTTAAACGTATATAGGTATTTTCTACCTCATAAATAGAAAAACTATACTATATCAAGCATTTTCTTTGTCAATACCTAAACTTTAGAGCGTACCAATGCCCAATATTTCATATCTGGTCTATTTTTGGCACATGACATTAATCTTGACTTGAAACATTTATCTTTTACGTATTAACTATTAGTTTTTTTAGTTATAAACATTAATCATTTTTCTCCTAAGTAATACTGAGGAAACACGGGTTAGGTCATCTGTGAGAAAGTAAGAAAAGAAAACCGTTTATTTCAAAAAAGGTTGGCATATGAAATACATGGCAACATCTTGGGTTTTAAAATTTTTCTCAATATAAGACGTCCTTAGACAAACGTACCGTATGAGGAGTACTAATAGACAAACTATACGTGGTCTACTAATAGACAAACCATTCGAGATTTACTAATAGACAAATTATACGAGGCGTAATAGACAAACTATCCGAGGTGTACAAATAGATAAACCAAACGACGCGTACTTGTAGACAAACCAAACGTGGCGTGCAAATAGATTAACCCTGTCAATGGCTAGTTAAATAAAAAATATCATTTCTTGGAGATTTTATATCCCAAGAGATGGCTGACAACTTATAAATAATTCAAAATACTACTAGAGAATTCTTCGGAATTCCTGAATTATTTGTTGTATAGATATAATCATACGCACAGAGATGATGATTTTTCACGAGCACTTTTTTGATTTGTCTTTTTATATTTTTCATTGTTTTTATTCACAGATACGCCCTCTGGGGCAGTGATAGATTTATTTTTGAATCATTAAGCAATTGCAATAAATATATCTATTTTTGAAATATGATTCAGTGTTAACTGGTCGCAGAGCTTTGTGTAAAATGTAATATGTTTTGAGGTTTTGTTTCTACTCAAAAAATAGGAATAGAAACATATATATGCATAGATGCGTGTATATATATATATATATATATATACACGTATATGTGCGCACACAAGTAGAATTGTTAAATGTGAGTCAAATGTGGAGAGGATGGATCTTTTACTTTTTCTGTACCAGCGCAAAGTGCTGGGCAAAGCCGATACAGAATTTTTTAAGTTTGCGTTTTATCAGCATTCCATCGGTAAAAATATCATTGAAAGCACGCAACTAAAAAACTGTTAGTTTCTCCAAAAACGATAGTGATGTTCGAATTTTACGTGAAAATTGCCATTAAACTGAAACTTAGTGCCGCACGTCAACTACAAAAGATCCTTTCATACTTAGATATTGTTCATTGGTTTAAAAATTCCAAATTCTGGTTGTTATATCCATAGATGTTTATATTCAAACGCCTGAACGAATATGTTCCTTGTTCTGTAATGTCTCTACGCGTCCAGTACTGCAAAATAATCCACATTCAAGTATTTATGAGTTTCAAGTCATGCGTGTCAGTGAATTATTTGCATGCTTATTCCATCATGAACCATAACTAGCATATTATCATGCAATTAATTTTTTGTCAAATTTCCTGGAACAATTAAAAAACAGTATCAAAGCCATTTCAAACATTGTGGGTAGAAATATTTTAGCGAAATGAAAAGTACTATACGACAGTGTACGGATGCACTTGTAATGCTAAGAAGATAATGCACAGCATGGTAATATGTCTAGATATAAATAAACTTGATCCGATGAAATATTGCCTGTTCTACATCTATTTATTAAGCAAAATTTGAGGTTGCCTGTCACAAAACACCGCCCAACGTAGCGCCAAGATTACAAATGCTGCGGACTCACGACCAGCCACTGCTGTTTGTTTGGCCACCTAACTTACGAGCATAAGCTAGCAGCTACCAGCGAGCCGCAACTGCTCTGCTCAGCCCTGCTTCACTGCTGTTTGTCTGGCCGCGGCCTAATTCTCAGCCCCTAATTCTTCCCAATGTTGATCCCATTAACGTAAATCATACCGTGTTTAAATTTGAGCAGCACCGTGACCTAATTTACCGCCGATGTGTATCTTCGAAGTCTGCTAGGCTTGTTGGTGAAAATGTCCCTTGTACTAGTAGCTTGCCGACAGGGTATATTACCCATGGCGCACGAGTCTCCTCTTCCAGGTCATTCTGGTCACGGAATTTTTGGAAACCCCCTGTAACTTACGCCAGCCTTAAGTTGGTAGACCGTGAGACTCGCTATTCTACGACATAGTGTCTCGCAAATGTGTGGCGCGTGAATAAATGTAAGTTTTACTTGTTGGGCTGCGAATTTTTGCTAGAGGTTGACCATAAACCTCTAATGTCATTACAAAAGTTAAAGGGCAACAATTCTCGCCTCATGAGATGGGCGCTAAGCCTGCAATCGTTCAGGTTTCGAATAGTTCATATTCCAGGTACGAATAACATTGGAGCAGATTTGCTTAGCCGTCTCTTGGTTCATGATTGAATAAACTGCTAGTTCCTCGAAGGGAACTCTAACTTCTAATCCTGTGTCGTAGCACGAATTTTAGGATTAAAGCCCTAATTTGAACGAATAATTTCTTCGATTGACTTGTACGTAGTTCTAAGATGTGAACATTGCTTCGACAGAAGCTTAAAATTAAGGTGAATTGTTTCTTTGATTCTAGTTGTATTAGAATCTTAAAAGGGGGAGTCGTGTAGGGGCGACAATATTTCTCCCGTGTCCGGTGTTCTTCAACTCGACTTGTATGTTACGTAAAGACAAGACGGTTTTCGAACCGTCTTTTTCACTCGCTGCGAGCGGGGATGGAGCCCTCTCCAGGCTCCCTCCTTGCTGTAATGTTTAGTTTAGATAATCGTAGCTTAGTTTGTTCAGAAAGCTTAATTGTATTTTCTTCTTTACAGTGCCGCACCCTAGAACCCTAGAGAACTAAATAATTATACTGTACATTTGATAGGGTCTCTATTTCTAGCAAGTAAGTAATCCTGTGTTCCCTGATAGTCTGTGTTCCCTGATAGTCTGTGTTCTCTGATAGTCTGTGTTCCCTGATAGTCTGTGTTCTCTGATAGTCTGTGTTCTCTGATAGTCTGTGTTCCCTGATAGTCTGTGTTCTCTGATAGTCTGTGTTCCCTGATAGTCTGTGTTCCCTGATAGTCTGTGTTCTCTGATAGTCTGTGTTCTCTGATAATCTGTGTTCTCTGATAGTCTGTGTTCTCTGATAGTCTGTGTTCTCTGATAGTCTGTGTTCTCTGATAGTCTGTGTTCCCTGATAGTCTGTGTTCTCTGATAGTCTGTGTTCCCTGATAGTCTGTGTTCCCTGATAGTCTGTGTTCCCTGATAGTCTGTGTTCCCTGATAGTCTGTGTTCCCTGATGGTCTGTGTTCCCTGATAGTCTGTGTTCCCTGATAGTCTGTGTTCCCTGATGGTCTGTGTTCCCTGATAGTCTGTGTTCCCTGATAGTCTGTGTTCCCTGATAGTCTGTGTTCCCTGATGGTCTGTGTTCCCTGATAGTCTGTGTTCTCTGATAATCTGTGTTCTCTGATAGTCTGTGTTCTCTGATAGTCTGTGTTCTCTGATAGTCTGTGTTCTCTGATAGTCTGTGTTCCCTGATAGTCTGTGTTCTCTGATAGTCTGTGTTCCCTGATAGTCTGTGTTCCCTGATAGTCTGTGTTCCCTGATAGTCTGTGTTCCCTGATAGTCTGTGTTCCCTGATGGTCTGTGTTCCCTGATAGTCTGTGTTCCCTGATAGTCTGTGTTCCCTGATGGTCTGTGTTCCCTGATAGTCTGTGTTCCCTGATAGTCTGTGTTCTCTGATAGTCTGTGTTCTCTGATAATCTGTGTTCTCTGATAGTCTGTGTTCTCTGATAGTCTGTGTTCTCTGATAGTCTGTGTTCTCTGATAGTCTGTGTTCCCTGATAGTCTGTGTTCCCTGATAGTCTGTGTTCCCTGATAGTCTGTGTTCCCTGATAGTCTGTGTTCCCTGATGGTCTGTGTTCCCTGATAGTCTGTGTTCCCTGATAGTCTGTGTTCCCTGATAGTCTGTGTTCCCTGATAGTCTGTGTTCCCTGATAGTCTGTGTTCCCTGATAGTCTGTGTTCCCTGATGGTCTGTGTTCTCTGATAGTCTGTGTTCCCTGATGGTCTGTGTTCCCTGATAGTCTGTGTTCCCTGATAGTCTGTGTTCTCTGATAGTCTGTGTTCTCTGATAGTCTGTGTTCTCTGATAGTCTGTGTTCTCTGATAGTCTGTGTTCCGTGATAGTCTGTGTTCCCTGATAGTCTGTGTTCCCTGATGGTCTGTGTTCTCTGATAGTCTGTGTTCTCTGATAGTCTGTGTTCTCTGATAGTCTGTGTTCTCTGATAGTCTGTGTTCCGTGATAGTCTGTGTTCCCTGATAGTCTGTGTTCCCTGATAGTCTGTGTTCCGTGATAGTCTGTGTTCCCTGATAGTCTGTGTTCCCTGATAGTCTGTGTTCTCTGATAGTCTGTGTTCCCTGATAGTCTGTGTTCTCTGATAGTCTGTGTTCTCTGATAGTCTGTGTTCCCTGATAGTCTGTGTTCTCTGATAGTCTGTGTTCCCTGATAGTCTGTGTTCTCTGATAGTCTGTGTTCTCTGATAGTCTGTGTTCCCTGATAGTCTGTGTTCCCTGATAGTCTGTGTTCTCTGATAGTCTGTGTTCTCTGATAGTCTGTGTTCCCTGATAGTCTGTGTTCTCTGATAGTCTGTGTTCTCTGATAGTCTGTGTTCCCTGATAGTCTGTGTTCCCTGATAGTCTGTGTTCCCTGATAGGCTGTGTTCCCTGATAGTCTGTGTTCCCTGATAGGCTGTGTTCCCTGATAGTCTGTGTTCCCTGATAGTCTGTGTTCTCTGATAGTCTGTGTTCTCTGATAGTCTGTGTTCTCTGATAGTCTGTGTTCTCTGATAGTCTGTGTTCTCTGATAGTCTGTGTTCTCTGATAGTCTGTGTTCTCTGATAGTCTGTGTTCTCTGATAGTCTGTGTTCCCTGATAGTCTGTGTTCTCTGATAGTATGTGCTTTCCGATAGCACCAATAACGAATCATACCCGTTCGAATTTCCTCTCGCTCTCTCTTCTCATCTACGTTTTCGATAGGGTCTCGTTAACAATGTTACATTGACGGTGTATCCGTAGGCTGGACGTCCTCCTGGCCACGGTGGAGCTACGCTTGAGCCTGTTGTTGCTCCCCTTTATAGCACGTTGCTATAGCTCGCCGCTGTTATACACCCGTCGTTCCTGCTACTGTCACGGCCTGGGCGCTTGCCGAGCTTCCGGCTATCTCGCCCGTCCTGCGATTGCCGTACTCCTGCATTTGTCTTCCCGGCCTGTGCAGCGGCCACTTAGTTACCGTCCTAATTACTTCTAGACAAGTTTATTTTTCTACTTGTTATCAATAAATTAAATGTTCCGCCGTGTATCATTTCCCGAGGATTTCGTTCAGTTGGGGGTCTAGGTTGCGCATCCCCGCCATTAGAATTCTCAAGGGATCTTCCGTTAATTTGGCCCCGACACACACAACACACATCCCCAGCAGCAGTGCAGTGCGTGAGGCCACCAACACACACAACACACATCCCCAGCAGCAGTGCAGTGCGTGAGGCCACCAACACACACAACACACACATCCCCAGCAGCAGTGCAGAGCGTGAGGCCACCAACACACACAAAACACATCCCCAGCAGCAGTGCAGTGCGTGAGGCCACCAACACACACAACACACATCCCCAGCAGAGACACAACACGCATGCCTCACAAGTGTCGCTCTTCATTTGGTTGCCGTCACGGGTCCGCCGCTGCCCTCCGTTTGGTCTTCTTTTTCTCAGTTTTTGTAACCGAAGCTCTTCTTGTGCCACTCCTCTGGGTTTGCCACTCACTCCAGTTCGCCCCTCACTCCAGTTCGCCCCTCACTCCAGTTCCCCCCTCACTCCAGTTCTCTCCTCACTCCAGTTCACCCCTCACTCCAGTTCCCCCCTCACTCCAGTTCGCCCCTCACTCCAGTTCACTCCTCACTCCAGTTCACCCCTCACTCCAGTTCCCCCCTCACTCCAGTTCCCCCCTCACTCCAGTTCACTCCTCACTCCAGTTCGCCCCTCACTCCAGTTCGCCCCTCACTCCAGTTCACTCCTCACTCCAGTTCCCCCTCACTCCAGTTCACCCCTCACTCCAGTTTGCCCCTCTCTCCAGTTCGCCCCTCACTCCAGTTCGCCCCTCACTCCAGTTCACTCCTCACTCCAGTTCACCCCTCACTCCAGTTCCCCCCTCACTCCAGTTCACCGCTCACTCCAGTTCGCCCCTCACTCCAGTTCGCCCCTCACTCCAGTTCGCCCCTCACTCCAGTTCAAACCTCACTCCAGTTCACCCCTCACTCCAGTTCGCCCCTCACTCCAGTTCGCCCCTTACTCCAGTTCACCCCTCACTCCAGTTCGCCCCTCACTCCAGTTCACCCCTCACTCCAGTTCGCACCTCACTCCAGTTCGCCCCTCACTCCAGTTCGCCCCTCACTCCAGTTCGCCCCTCACTCCAGTTCACCCCTCACTCCAGTTTGCCCCTCTCCCCAGTTCGCCCCTCACTCCAGTTCGCCCCTCACTCCAGTTCGCCCCTCACTCCAGTTCGCCCCTCATTCCAGTTCACCCCTCACTCCAGTTCGCCCCTCACTCCAGTTCGCCCCTCACTCCAGTTCGCCCCTCACGCCAGTTCGCCCCTCACTCCAGTTCACCCCTCACTCCAGTTCGCCCCTCACTCCAGTTCACCCCTCACTCCAGTTCGCACCTCACTCCAGTTCGCCCCTCACTCCAGTTCGCCCCTCACTCCAGTTCGCCCCTCACTCCAGTTCACCCCTCACTCCAGTTTGTCCCTCTCTCCAGTTCGCCCCTCACTCCAGTTCGCCCCTCACTCCAGTTCGCCCCTCACTCCAGTTCACCCCTCACTCCAGTTCGCCCCTCACTCCAGTTCGCCCCTCACTCCAGTTCACCCCTCACTCCAGTTCGCCCCTCACTCCAGTTTACCCCTCCAGTGGGCAGAGGCGTGACGTGAAGTGTTGTCGTGGTCACCGTGGCCGAGTTGTTAAATGCACGCTCTTCACGGGAAGGTGTCGGCAGTTTGAATCCCGGCAGTGCCACTCTGTGTTTCTCCCCGTTGGGAAATGGGAGAACTCAACCACAATTCCCCACTCTACCCAGGTGTCGGAAATGGGTGCCGGCTTGACCGGGGGTAACCGTCATGGCGTCCTGGTGTTAGTTTAAGGCATTTGAAAAATCAATTTACAAGGTGATGTGTGTCAGGCTTGATTGGAATAAAACATCCTTTCTCTGTCTTATTTTGCACTATATGGTGGTACCTTCTGCTGTGGTGCGTTTCAGCACGTTTCAGCAAGTTTGTAATGCTCTACTTTAGTTACCCCTCAAATCTCGATTCTAGTCCTTTTATGTTCAGTAATACTATTATGTCCCAAAGTAAATTTATTCAACAAAAAGTTCCCACTTCTCCACCGCGTATCACCGATACCTACAGCCGGAGTAGTATAAGTAAGGCCGCTGCTTCACTCGCCGCAAACGGAACTCAACGGCCGAAGCAGCAACACTTGGCCTTACGAGTTATTGAGTGGTGCAGATGGAAGGCAGCGTGCGTGCTGTGGTGACGTGCGTGCTGTGGTGACGTGCGTGCTGTGGTGACGTGCGTGCTGTAGGGACGTGCGCGCTGTGGGGACATGCGTGCTGCAGGGACGTGCGTGCTGCAGTGACGTGCAAGTCAACACAGAGGACCAAGGCCGCGTGCAGTCCAAGCAAGAATGTGGTGCAGCATCGATTGTGTCGCGCCGGTGTGTGGCGTGTGTGTGTGCCTGGTATCTCGAGCTGTCCTGGCGACTGCTTGTACTGCATCTCTTTTGCTGCATCTGTTCTCTTACTGCATCTCTTTGGCTGCATCTGTTCTCTTACTGCATCTCTTTGGCTGCATCTGTTCTCTTACTGCATCTCTTTGGCTGCATCTCTTCGTTTACTGCATCACTTTTCTAACAACACGAGTGACGTGACAGTTTCCAGTCAGTTTTTACACCCAGCACTGCAGTGTCGCCCATTACCTGCACACTGCGGGCACACACGCGAGCACCGCAGAGTGACAGTTGCCAGCGTGACACGCCTGCGTCAGCTGCCAGTCAGCTGCCGGCAAAACAAAAGCTCAAAGCTTCACAAAGTTGCCTCAAATGGCCAGACCAAAGCGGCACTTTTGCTCGGCCGCTCTTTGTTTCCCTTCGTTGAATTTCAAGTTCAATTCTTCACAGAGTTGTGCACTTATCGTGAATAATTGGGAAGTTCTCGGAGTTGGTCATAGACCAAACTTTTGAGTTGGAGCGTAAAAACAAGGTGGAGGAGCTCCAACAGTAAAGTGGGACGGCCAGTAGAGTGGGACGGTCAGTAGAGTGGGACGGCCAGTAGAGTGGGACGTCCAGTAGAATGGGACGGTCAGTAGAGTGGGACGGTCAGTAGAGTGGGACGGCCAGTAGAATGGGACGGTCAGTAGAGTGGGACGGTCAGTAGAGTGGGACGGCCAGTAGAATGGGACGGTCAGTAGAGTGGGACGGCCAGTAGAATGGGACGGTCAGTAGAGTGGGACGGTCAGTAGAGTGGGACGGCCAGTAGAATGGGACGGTCAGTAGAGTGGGACGGCCAGTAGAGTGGGACGGTCAGTAGAGTGGGACGGCCAGTAGAGTGGGACGGTCAGTAGAGTGGGACGGCCAGTAGAGTGGGACGGTCAGTAGAGTGGGACGGCCAGTAGAATGGGACGGTCAGTAGAGTGGGACGGCCAGTAGAGTGGGACGGTCAGTAGAGTGGGACGGCCAGTAGAATGGGACGGTCAGTAGAGTGGGACGGCCAGTAGAATGGGACGGCCAGTAGAATGGGACGGTCAGTAGAGTGGGACGGCCAGTAGAATGGGACGGTCAGTAGAGTGGGACGGCCAGTAGAATAGGACGGTCAGTAGAGTGGGACGGCCAGTAGAATGGGACGGTCAGTAGAGTGGGACGGCCAGTAGAATGGGACGGTCAGTAGAGTGGGACGGCCAGTAGAATGGGACGGTCAGTAGAGTGGGACGGCCAGTAGAATGGGACGGTCAGTAGAGTGGGACGGCCAGTAGAGTGGGACGGTCAGTAGAGTGGGACGGCCAGTAGAGTGGGACGGTCAGTAGAGTGGGACAGCCAGTAGAATGGGACGGTCAGTAGAGTGGGACGGCCAGTAGAGTGGGACGGTCAGTAGAGTGGGACGGCCAGTAGAATGGGACGGTCAGTAGAGTGGGACGGCCAGTCGAATGGGATGGCCGGTAGAGTGGGACGGTCAGTAGAGTGGGACGGCCAGTATAGTGGGACGGCCAGTATAGTGGGACGGCCAGAATAGTACGACAGTCAGTAGAGTGGGACGGCCAGTATAGTGGGACGGCCAGTGTAGTGGGACGGCCAGTATAGTGGGACGGTCAATAGAGTGCGACGGCCAGTATAGTGGGACGACCAGTAGAGTGGGACGGTCAGTAGAGTGGGACGGATAGCAGAGTGGGACGGCAAGTAGAGTGGGACGGCCAGTATAGTGGGACGGCCAGTGTAGTGGGACGACCAGTGTAGTGGGACGGCCAGTGTAGTGGGACGGTCAGTAGAATAGGACGGTCAGTAGAATGGGACGGTCAGTAGAATGGGACGGTCAGTAGAATGGGACGGCCAATAGAGTGAGACGACCAGTAGAGTGGGACGACCAGTATAGTGGGACGGCCAGTAGAGTGGGACGACCAGTAGAGTGGGACGGCCAGTGTTGTGGGACGGCCAGTATAGTGGGACGGTCAGTATAGTGGGACGATCAGTAGAATGGGACGGCCAGTGTAGTGGGACGGCCAGTATAGTGGGACGGTCACTATAGTGGGATGGTCAGTATAGTGAGACGGCCAGTATAGTGGGACGGCCAGTATAGTGGGACGGCCAGTATAGTGGGACGGCCAGTATAGTGGGACGGCCAGTATAGTGGGACGGCCTGTATAGTGGGACGGCCAGTATAGTGGGACGGCCAGTATAGTGGGACGGCCAGTATAGTGGGACGGCCTGTATAGTGGGTCGGCCAGTATAGTGGGACGGCCAGTATAGTGGGACGGCCAGTACAGTGGGACGGCCAGTATAGTGGGACGGCCAGTATAGTGGGACGGCCAGTATAGTGGGACGGCCAGTATAGTGGGACGGCCAGTATAGTGGGATGGCCAGTATAGTGGGACGGCCAGTATAGTGGGACGGCCAGTATAGTGGGACGGCCAGTATAGTGGGACGGGCAGTATAGTGGGACGGTCAGTAGAGTGGGACGGCCAGTGTAGTGGGACGGCCAGTGTAGTGGGACGGCCAGTGTAGTGGGACGGCCAGTATAGTAGGACGGCCAGTAGAGTGGGACGGCCAGTATAGTGGGACGGTCAGTATAGTGGGACGGCCAGTATAGTGGGACGGCCGGTATAGTGGGACGGCCAGTATAGTGGGACGACCAGTATAGTGGGACGGCCAGTAGAGTGGGACGGCCAGTATAGTGGGACGGCCAGTATAGTGGGACGGCCAGTATTGTGGGACGGCCAGTATAGTGGGACGGCCAGTATAGTGGGACGGCCAGTATAGTGGGACGGCCAGTATAGTGGGACGGCCAGTATAGTGGGACGGCCAGTGTAGTGGGACGGCCAGTATAGTGAGACGGCCAGTATAGTGGGACGGCCGGTATAGTGGGACGGCCAGTGTATTGGGACGGCAGGTATAGTGTGACGGCCAGTATAGTGGGACGGCCGGTATAGTGGGACGGCCAGTATAGTGGGACGGCCAGTATAGTGGGACGGCCGGTATAGTGGGACGGCCAGTATAGTGGGACTGCCAATATAGTGGGATGGCCAGTATAGTGGGACGGCCAGTATAGTGGGACGGCCAGTGTAGTGGGACAGCCAGTATAGTGGGACGGCCAGTATAGTGGGACGGCCAGTATAGTGGGACGGCCAGTGTAGTGGGACGGCCAGTATAGTGGGACGGCCAGTATAGTGGGACGGTCAGTAGAGTGGGACGGCCAGTATAGTGGGACGGTCAGTAGAGTGGGACGGCCAGTAGAGTGGGTTGGCCAGTATAGTGGGACGGCCAGTATAGTGGGACGGCCAGTATAGTGGGACGGCCAGTATAGTGGGACGGTCAGTATAGTGGGACGGCCAGTATAGTGGGATGGTCAGGATAGTGGGACGGTCAGTAGAGTGGGACGGTCAGTAGAGTGGGACGGCCAGTATAGTGGGACGGTCAGTAGAGTGGGACGGCCAGTAGAGTGAGACGGCCAGTATAGTGGGACGGTCAGTGGAGTGGGACGGCCAGTATAGTGAGACGGCTAGTAGAGTGGGACGGTCAGTAGAGTGGGACGGCCAGTAGAATAGGACGGTCAGTAGAGTGGGACGGCCAGTAGAATGGGACGGTCAGTAGAGTGGGACGGCCAGTAGAATGGGACGGTCAGTAGAGTGGGACGGCCAGTAGAATGGGACGGTCAGTAGAGTGGGACGGCCAGTAGAATGGGACGGTCAGTAGAGTGGGACGGCCAGTAGAGTGGGACGGTCAGTAGAGTGGGACGGCCAGTAGAGTGGGACGGTCAGTAGAGTGGGACAGCCAGTAGAATGGGACGGTCAGTAGAGTGGGACGGCCAGTAGAGTGGGACGGTCAGTAGAGTGGGACGGCCAGTAGAATGGGACGGTCAGTAGAGTGGGACGGCCAGTCGAATGGGATGGCCGGTAGAGTGGGACGGTCAGTAGAGTGGGACGGCCAGTATAGTGGGACGGCCAGTATAGTGGGACGGCCAGAATAGTACGACAGTCAGTAGAGTGGGACGGCCAGTATAGTGGGACGGCCAGTGTAGTGGGACGGCCAGTATAGTGGGACGGTCAATAGAGTGCGACGGCCAGTATAGTGGGACGACCAGTAGAGTGGGACGGTCAGTAGAGTGGGACGGATAGCAGAGTGGGACGGCAAGTAGAGTGGGACGGCCAGTATAGTGGGACGGCCAGTGTAGTGGGACGACCAGTGTAGTGGGACGGCCAGTGTAGTGGGACGGTCAGTAGAATAGGACGGTCAGTAGAATGGGACGGTCAGTAGAATGGGACGGTCAGTAGAATGGGACGGCCAATAGAGTGAGACGACCAGTAGAGTGGGACGACCAGTATAGTGGGACGGCCAGTAGAGTGGGACGACCAGTAGAGTGGGACGGCCAGTGTTGTGGGACGGCCAGTATAGTGGGACGGTCAGTATAGTGGGACGATCAGTAGAATGGGACGGCCAGTGTAGTGGGACGGCCAGTATAGTGGGACGGTCACTATAGTGGGATGGTCAGTATAGTGAGACGGCCAGTATAGTGGGACGGCCAGTATAGTGGGACGGCCAGTATAGTGGGACGGCCAGTATAGTGGGACGGCCAGTATAGTGGGACGGCCTGTATAGTGGGACGGCCAGTATAGTGGGACGGCCAGTATAGTGGGACGGCCAGTATAGTGGGACGGCCTGTATAGTGGGTCGGCCAGTATAGTGGGACGGCCAGTATAGTGGGACGGCCAGTACAGTGGGACGGCCAGTATAGTGGGACGGCCAGTATAGTGGGACGGCCAGTATAGTGGGACGGCCAGTATAGTGGGACGGCCAGTATAGTGGGATGGCCAGTATAGTGGGATGGCCAGTATAGTGGGACGGCCAGTATAGTGGGACGGGCAGTATAGTGGGACGGTCAGTAGAGTGGGACGGCCAGTGTAGTGGGACGGCCAGTGTAGTGGGACGGCCAGTGTAGTGGGACGGCCAGTATAGTAGGACGGCCAGTAGAGTGGGACGGCCAGTATAGTGGGACGGTCAGTATAGTGGGACGGCCAGTATAGTGGGACGGCCGGTATAGTGGGACGGCCAGTATAGTGGGACGACCAGTATAGTGGGACGGCCAGTAGAGTGGGACGGCCAGTATAGTGGGACGGCCAGTATAGTGGGACGGCCAGTATTGTGGGACGGCCAGTATAGTGGGACGGCCAGTATAGTGGGACGGCCAGTATAGTGGGACGGCCAGTATAGTGGGACGGCCAGTGTAGTGGGACGGCCAGTATAGTGAGACGGCCAGTATAGTGGGACGGCCGGTATAGTGGGACGGCCAGTGTATTGGGACGGCAGGTATAGTGTGACGGCCAGTATAGTGGGACGGCCGGTATAGTGGGACGGCCAGTATAGTGGGACGGCCAGTATAGTGGGACGGCCGGTATAGTGGGACGGCCAGTATAGTGGGACTGCCAATATAGTGGGATGGCCAGTATAGTGGGACGGCCAGTATAGTGGGACGGCCAGTGTAGTGGGACAGCCAGTATAGTGGGACGGCCAGTATAGTGGGACGGCCAGTATAGTGGGACGGCCAGTGTAGTGGGACGGCCAGTATAGTGGGACGGCCAGTATAGTGGGACGGTCAGTAGAGTGGGACGGCCAGTATAGTGGGACGGTCAGTAGAGTGGGACGGCCAGTAGAGTGGGTTGGCCAGTATAGTGGGACGGCCAGTATAGTGGGACGGCCAGTATAGTGGGACGGCCAGTATAGTGGGACGGTCAGTATAGTGGGACGGCCAGTATAGTGGGATGGTCAGGATAGTGGGACGGTCAGTAGAGTGGGACGGTCAGTAGAGTGGGACGGCCAGTATAGTGGGACGGCCAGTATAGTGGGACGGTCAGTAGAGTGGGACGGCCAGTAGAGTGAGACGGCCAGTATAGTGGGACGGTCAGTGGAGTGGGACGGCCAGTATAGTGAGACGGCTAGTAGAGTGGGACGGTCAGTAGAGTGGGACGGCCAGTATAGTGGGACGGCCGGTAGAATGGGACGGCTAGTAGAGTGGGACGGTCAGTAGAGTGGGACGGCCAGTATAGTGGGACGGCCAGTATAATGGGACCGCCAGTATAGTGAGACGGCCAGTATAGTGGGACGGTCAGTAGAGTGGGACGGCTAGTAGAGTGGGACGGTCAGTAGAGTGGGACGGCCAGTATAGTGGGACGGCCAGTATAGTGGGACGGCCAGTAGAATGGGACGGCCAGTATATTGGGACGGCCAGTAGAATGGGACGGCTAGTAGAGTGGGACGGTCAGTAGAGTGGGACGGCCAGTATAGTGGGACGGCCAGTATAGTGGGACCGCCAGTATAGTAGGACGGCCAGTATAGTGGGACGGCCAGTATAGTGGGACGGTCAGTATACTGGGACGGTCAGTAGAATGGGACGGCCAGTATAGTGGGACGGCCAGTATAGTGGGACGGCCAGTAGAGTGGGACGGCCAGTATAGTGGGACGGCCAGTGTAGTGGGACGGCCAGTGTAGTGGGACGGCCAGTATAGTGGGACGGTCAGTATAGTGGGACCGCCAGTATAGTAGGACGGCCAGTATAGTGGGACGGTCAGTATACTGGGACGGTCAGTAGAATGGGACGGCCAGTATAGTGGGACGGCCAGTATAGTGGGACGGCCAGTAGAGTGGGACGGCCAGTATAGTGGGACGGCCAGTGTAGTGGGACGGCCAGTGTAGTGGGACGGCCAGTATAGTGGGACGGCCAGTATAGTGGGACGGCCAGTATAGTGGGACGGTCAGTAGAGTAGGACGGCCAGTAGAGTGTGACGGTCAGTAGAGTGGGACGGCCAGTATAGTGGGACGGTCAGTAGAGTGGGACGGCCAGTAGAGTGGGACGGCCAGTATAGTGGGACGGCCAGTATAGTGGGACGGCCAGTATAGTGGACAGGCAGTAGAATGGGACGGCCATTATAGTGGGACGGCCGGTATAGTGGGACGGCCAGTATAGTGGGATGGTCAGTAGAATGGGACGGCCAGTATAGTGGGACGGCCAGTATAGTGGGACGGCCAGTATAGTGGGACGGCCAGTATAGTGGGACGGCCAGTATAGTGGGGCGGCCAGTAGAGTGGGACGGCTAGTAGAGTGGGACGGCTAGTAGAGTGGGACGGTCAGTAGAATGGGACAGTCAGTAGAATGGGACGGCCAGTATAGTGGGACGGCCAGTATAGTGGGACGGCCAGTATAGTTGGACGGCCAGTATAGTGGGACGGTCAGTAGAATGGGACGGCCAGTATAGTGGGACGGCCAGTATAGTGGGACGGTCAGTAGAATGGGACGGCCAGTATAGTGGGACGGCCAGTATAGTGGGACGGCCAGTATAGTGGGACGGCCAGTATAGTGGGACGGCCAGTATAGTTGGACGGCCAGTATAGTGGGACGGCCAGTATAGTGGGACGGCCAGTATAGTGGGACGGCCAGTATAGTGGGACGGCTAGTAGAGTGGGACGGTCAGTAGAATGGGACGGCCAGTATAGTGGGACGGCCAGTATAGTGGGACGGCCAGTATAGTTGGACGGCCCGTATAGTGGGACGGCCAGTATAGTGGGACGGCTAGTAGAGTGGGACGGTCAGTAGAATGGGACGGTCAGTAGAATGGGACGGCCAGTAGAATGGGACGGCCAGTAGAATGGGACGGTCAGTAGAGTGGGACGGCCAGTGTAGTGGGACGGTCAGTAGAATGGGACGGCCAGTGTAGGTGGACGGTCAGTAGAATGGGACGGCCAGTGTAGTGGGACGGCCAGTGTAGTGGGACGGCCAGTGTAGTGGGACGGCCAGTGTAGTGGGACGGTCAGTAGAATGGGACGGTCAGTAGAATGGGACGGTCAGTAGAGTGGGACGGCCAGTAGAGTGGGACGGCCAGTAGAGTGGGACGGCCAGTGTAGTGGGACGGTCAGTAGAATGGGACGGTCAGTAGAATGGGACGGTCAGTAGAGTGGGACGGCCAGTAGAGTGGGACGGCCAGTGTAGTGGGACGGTCAGTAGAATGGGACGGTCAGTAGAGTGGGACGGCCAGTAGAGTGGGACGGCCAGTGTAGTGGGACGGTCAGTAGAATGGGACGGTCAGTAGAGTGGGACGGCCAGTAGAGTGGGACGGCCAGTAGAGTGGGACGGCCAGTGTAGTGGGACGGTCAGTAGAATGGGACGGTCAGTAGAATGGGACGGTCAGTAGAGTGGGACGGCCAGTAGAGTGGGACGGCCAGTAGAGTGGGACGGCCAGTGTAGTGGGACGGTCAGTAGAATGGGACGGTCAGTAGAGTGGGACGGCCAGTAGAGTGGGACGGCCAGTAGAGTGGGACGGCCAGTGTAGTGGGACGGTCAGTAGAATGGGACGGTCAGTAGAATGGGACGGTCAGTAGAGTGGGACGGCCAGTAGAGTGGGACGGCCAGTGTAGTGGGACGGTCAGTAGAATGGGACGGTCAGTAGAATGGGACGGTCAGTAGAGTGGGACGGCCAGTAGAGTGGGACGGCCAGTAGAGTGGGACGGCCAGTGTAGTGGGACGGTCAGTAGAATGGGACGGCCAGTAGAGTGGGACGGCCAACATAGTGGGACGGCCAGTAGAGTGGGACGACTAGTAGAGTGGGACGGCCAGTGTAGTGGGACGGCCAGTATAGTGGGACGGTCAGTATAGTGGGACGGTCAGTAGAATGGGACGGCCAGTGTAGTGGGACGGCCAGTATAGTGGGACGGCCAGTATAGTGGGACGGCCAGTATAGTGGACGGCCAGTAGAATGGGATGGCCATTATAGTGGGACGGCCAGTATAGTGGGACGGTCAGTAGAATGGGACGGCCAGTATAGTGGGACGGCCAGTATAGTTGGACGGCCAGTATAGTGGGACGTCCAGTATAGTGGGACGGCTAGTAGAGTGGGACGGTCAGTAGAATGAGACGGTCAGTAGAATGGGACGGCCAGTAGAGTGGGACGGCCAGTAGAGTGGGACGGCAAGTGTAGTGGGACGGCCTGTAGAGTGGGACGGTCAGTAGAGTGGGACGGCCAGTGTAGTGGGACGGTCATTAGAATGGGACGGCCAGTGTAGTGGGACGGTCAGTAGAATGGGACAGCCAGTGTAGTGGGACGGCCAGTGTAGTGGGACGGCCAGTGTAGTGGGACGGTCAGTAGAATGGGACGGTCAGTAGAATGGGACGGTCAGTAGAGTGGGACGGCCAGTAGAGTGGGACGGCCAGTAGAGTTGGACGGCCAGTGTAGTGGGACGGTCAGTAGAATGGGACGGTCAGTAGAATGGGACGGCCTGTAGAGTGGGACGGCCAGTAGAGTGGGACGGCCAGTATAGTGGGACGGCCAGTAGAGTGGGACGACTAGTAGAAAGGGACGGCCAGTGTAGTGGGACGGCCAGTATAGTGGGACGGTCAGTATAATGGGACGGTCAGTAGAATGGGACGGCCAGTGTAGTGGGACGGTCAGTATAGGGGGACGGTCAGTATAGTGGGATGGTCAGTATAGTGGGACGGCCAGTATAGTGGGACGGCCAGTATAGTGGGACGGTCAGTATAGTGATACGGCCAGTATAGTGGGACGGCCAGTATAGTGGGACGGCCAGTATTGTGGGACGGCCAGTATAGTGGGACGGCCAGTATAGTGGGACGGCCAGTATAGTGGGACGGCCAGTATAATGGGACGGCCAGTATAGTGGGACGACCAGTATAATGGGACGGCCAGTATAGTGGGACGGCCAGTATAGTGGGACGGGCAGTGTAGTGGGACGGCCAGTATAGTGGGACGGCCAGTATAGTGGGACAGCCAGTATAGTGGGACGGCCAGTGTAGTGGGACGGCCAGTATAGTGGTACGGCCAGTACAGTGGGACGGCCAGTATAGTGGGACGGCCAGTGTAGTGGGACGGCCAGTATAGTGGGACGGCCAGTATAGTGAGACGGCCAGTGTAGTGGGACGGCCAGTGTAGTGGGACGGCCAGTATAGTGGGACGGCCAGTATAGTGGGACGGCCAGTATAGTGGGACGGCCAGTATAGTGGGACGGCCAGTATAGTGGGACGGCCAGTATAGTGGGACGGCCAGTATAGTGGGACGGCCAGTATAGTGGGACGGCCAGTGTAGTGGGACGGCCAGTGTAGTGGGGCGGCCAGTATAGTGGGACGGCCAGTATAGTGGGACGGCCAGTATAGTGGGACGGCCAGTATAGTGGGACGGCCAGTATAGTGGGACGGCCGGTATAGTGGGACGGCCAGTATAGTGGGACGGCCAGTATAGTGGGACGGCCAGTGTAGTGGGACGGCCAGTATAGTGGGACGGCCAGTATAGTGGGACGGCCAGTATTGTGGGACGGCCAGTATTGTGGGACGGTCAGTAGAGTGGGACGGCCAGTAGAGTGGGACGGACAGTAGAGTGGGACGGACAGTAGAGTGGGACGGCCAGTATAGTGGGACGGCCAGTAGAGTGGGACGGCCAGTATAGTGGGACGGCCAGTATAGTGGGACGGCCAGTAGAGTGGGACGGCCAGTAGAGTGGGACGGCCAGTATAGTGGGATGGTCAGTAGAGTGGGACGGCCAGTATAGTGAGACGGTCAGTAGAGTGGGACGGCCAGTAGAGTGGGACGGCCAGTAGAGTGGGACGGCTAGTAGAGTGGGACGGCCAGTAGAGTGGGACGGCCAGTATAATGGGACGGTCAGTAGAGTGGGACGGTCAGTAGAGTGGGACGGCCAGTAGAGTGGGACGGTCAGTAGAGTGGGACGGCCAGTATAGTGGGACGGCCAGTATAGTGGGACGGCCAGTATAGTGGGACGGTCAGTAGAGTGGGATGGCCAGTATAGTGGGACGGCCAGTATAGTGGGACGGCCAGTATAGTGGGACGGCCAGTATAGTGGGACGGCCAGTATAGTGGGACGGCCAGTATAGTATGGACGGCCAGTATAGTGGGACGGCCAGTATAGTGGGACGGCCAGTATAGTGGGATGGCCAGTATAGTGGGACGGCCAGTATAGTGGGATGGCCAGTATAGTGGGACGGCCAGTATAGTGGGACGGCCAGTATAGTGGGACGGCCAGTATAGTGGGACGGCCAGTATAGTGGGAGGGCCAGTATATTGGGACGGCCAGTATAGTGGGACGGCCAGTATAGTAGGACGGCCAGTATTTTAGGACGGCCAGTATAGTGGGACGGCCAGTATAGTGGGACGGCCAGTATAGTGGGACGGCCAGTATAGTGGGATGGCCAGTATAGTAGGACGGCAAGTATAGTGGGACGGCCAGTAGAGTGGGACGGCCAGTAGAGTGGGACGGCCAGTATAGTGGGACGGCCAGTAGAGTGGGACGGCCAGTAGAGTGGGACGGTCAGTTGAATAGGACGGCCAGTATAGTGGGACGGCTAGTATAGTGGGACGGCCAGTATAGGTGGACGGCCAGTATAGTGGGACGGTCAGTATAGTGGGAGGGCCAGTATAGTGGGACGGCCAGTATAGTGGGACGGCCAGTATAGTGGGACGGCCAGTATAGCGGGACGGCCAGTATAGTGGGACGGCCAGTATAGTGGGACGGCCAGTATAGTGGGACGGCCAGTATAGTGGGACGGCCAGTATAGTGGGACGGCCAGTATAGTGGGACGGCCAGTATAGTGGGACGGCCAGTATAGTGGGACGGCCAGTATAGTGGGACGGCCAGTATAGTGGGACGGCCAGTATAGTGGGACGGTCAGGATAATGGGACGGCCAGTATAGTGGGACGGCCAGTATAGTGGGACGGCCAGTAGAGTGGGACGGCCAGTATAGTGAGACGGTCAGTAGAGTGGGACGGCCGGTAGAGTGGGACGGCCGGTAGAGTGGGACGGCCAGTAGAGTGGGACGGCCAGTATAGTGGGACGGCCAGTATAGTGGGACGGCCAGTATAGTGGGACGGCCAGTATAGTGGGACGGCCAGTATAGTGGGACGGCCAGTAGTGTGGGACGGCCAGTAGAGTGGGACGGCCAGTAGAGTGGGACGGCCAGTATAGTGGGACGGCCAGTAGAGTGGGATGGCCAGTAGAGGGGGATGGCCAGTAGAGGGGTAGGTAGAGTGGGACGGCCAGTAGAGTGGGACGGCCAGTAGAGTGGGACGGCCAGTAGAGTGGGACGGCCAGTAGAGTGGGACGGCCAGTATAGTGGGACGGCCAGTATAGTGGGACGGCCAGTAGAGTGGGACGGCCAGTATAGTGGGACGGCCAGTAGAGTGGGACGGCCAGTATAGTGGGACGGCCAGTAGAGTGGGATGGCCAGTAGAGGGGGATGGCCAGTAGAGGGGGAGGTAGAGTGGGACGGCCAGTAGAGTGGGACGGCCAGTAGAGTGGGACGGCCAGTAGAGTGGGACGGCCAGTATAGTGGGACGGCCAGTATAGTGGGACGGCCAGTATAGTGGGACGGCCAGTAGAGTGGGATGGCCAGTAGAGGGGGATGGCCAGTAGAGGGGGAGGGCCGCCACACAAAAGAACGCCACAACTTCACTAACGGCGCCGAACGTTCGCATTAAAACAAAAAGTTCGCTAAAAAACGCTGGTGCTGCTGCTGCGCTCCCCAGGGTATCATTTGTGAGGGAAGGAGCGAACTTCTTTTCTTATTTATGGGAGTTTTGTGAGTAGAGATCATGTGAGGTCATGTGAGTCCAGGTCATGTGAGGTCATGTGAGTTCAGGTCATGTGAGATCATGTGTGGTCATGTGAGTCCAGGCCATGTGAGGTCATGTGAGGTCATGTGAGTCCAGGTCATATGAGGTCATGTGAGTCCAGGTCATGTGAAGTCATGTGAGGTCATGTGAGGTCATGTGAGGTCATGGGAGTCCAGGTCATGTGGGGTCATGTGAGTCCAGGTCATGTGGGGTCATGTGAGTCCAGGCCATGTGAGGTCATGTGAGTCCAGGTCATATGAGGTCATGTGAGTCCAGGTCATGTGAAGTCATGTGAGGTCATGTGAGGTCATGTGAGGTCATGGGAGTCCAGGTCATGTGAGGTCATGTGAGTCCAGGCCATGTGAGGTCATGTGAGTTCAGGCCATGTGAGGTCATGTGCGTCCAGGCCATGTGAGGTCATGTGAGTCCAGGCCATGTGAGTTCATGTGAGGTCATGTGAGGTCATGTGAGGTCATGTGAGGTCATGTGAGGTCATGTGAGGTCATGTGAGGTCATGTGAGGTCATGTGAAGTCATGTGGGTCATGGGAGGTCATGTGAAGTCATGTGAGGTCATGTGAGTCCAGGCCATGTGATGTCATGTGAGATCATGTGAGGTCATGTGAGGTCATGTGAGGTCATGTGAAGTCATGTGGGTCATGGGAGGTCATGTGAAGTCATGTGAGGTCATGTGAGTCCAGGCCATGTGAGGTCATGTGAGGTCATGTGAGGTCATGTGAGGTCATGTGAGGTCATGTGAGGTCATTTGAGGTCATGTGAGGTCATGTGAGTCTAGGCCATGTGAGGTCATGTGAGTCCAGGATGAGTTATGTAGCAATTTATATCGCAAAATGTCTTCATCGCGTGGAAATTCTTTGACTGTTAATATACGTTCAAATTTTCGCCTCGACTTGACCGATGGTTAGTCCCGCGCTCACACATCTGGGAACTCGGAACTTACGCACTCGACCTCAGCAGTCGGGATCAATTCAAGTGGAGTGTGGAGGGAAGGCCTCGAGCCTGCAGCGCTCAAGCCGCAAATTAATCCGCGCGTCAATTCCAGTTGCGACTCGAGTGAAAAATTGCGAACTTCTCCCGAAGTTCATTGGGGCGCCGGAGTTCATTATTGCGACAGGTGCTGGTGCGTGACGGGCAGATTTGATTGTGTCGCCTTCGTGGCGTGGAGGCGCCTGACTGGCAGTACAACCTGAGGTGTGTTGCCTCACGCACGTCATCATCCTTGTACCTAGTGTACGATTGCTGAACGCACTCCCCGTGAGAACGTTCGCCTTCACGTGAGAAGGCTCGCCTTCCTTCAGAAGGTTCACGCAACGCTGAAATCAGCGCCATCGGAGAACAGCCCTCGTCCAGCCGGCCATTTCACAGCCCGGTTGGTACCGTCAGAGCTGCGAATCCAAAGACCGCCGCACAGAAACAATAACGGGCGAGAAAAGAAGCGATCGCCGCCGGTAAAACTAAAAATCTGAGAACTCAATTCTCCTTTGTCTCGGGCCCTCATTACCGAGCGCCATAAAAAGAAGCGGCATTGTGCGCCCGGGAGGCCTATGTCAGAGGCCTAGCCGCCGCTCTCATTATGCCTCCTCTCAAAACACCTGCTCGCCAGACGGCTCTCGGCCAGCCTGCTGTGTTATATCACGAGGCCGTTATGTGCCCCTACATAGCCGGCAAGTTGTGGTGAATGGGAGGCGATCACATCACGGCTGGGCATAAGCACGGTAAAAGAAACAAGGTAGGGTCGAACGAGTATTTTTTGCGTCGACCGTGTGGCAATGCTGACGTCATGGCAACGACCCAATAGCAGCGCTCATATTGTATCTGGCAACACTGCTAGCCCCAAATCTGACACCGCTATTGGCCTAACGACATTTCGCAATGGTGACGTCATAAAGTTTGTTTGGAATGAAACCGTTCTATTGACTAGCTGAACAAGAAGAGGTGTATTTTCCTCACAGAAATAGCTCTGCCTTGCTTCCTCTGCCGTTTAGAGTTACGATCACATCAAGGATTGGATACAAGTGAGAAGCGGCTGTAGATAGGATACTGTCGGGAGCTGCACTGATATTTTGCGGCAAATTTACCACTCTCTTTAGGGAAGCGTACTGATGAAATAAAATAATCACTATTATAGAAGTAGCCGCGTCCGTCCGTACCTCCGTCCCTCTTTATTATGGTATTCAGAATACGCCAATCGGCTTATTTTGACAAATAGAAATTTTCTATGGAGCTTTCTCTGTTGAAATTCATCATGTTGCTATGATATTTTTAATTGATAATGCGAATAGAAATGTTTTAAATTCGTTTGACCAGTAACCTGGCTACTACTTAGTATAAAGCCCAAGATTTTGGAACTTGAGTTATCGTTTTCGAAATTGTGATTTTCTTGAAAAGCTCGGAAGAGATAATAGACGACATTTCAGAATAAAATTCCGGCAAAAGAGGCCACCAAGGATAGAAATGTGTCTAACCGCAAGAGAGAAGTAGCAAGACTTCGACAGCAAGAAAAACGATGATGACGATCGAATGAACAGCGCGAAATGGCAAGAGGAAGCAATGCTGCTCGCCAACGAGAAGCTAGAGCTAAATTGGTCTTTGACCGGCGTTTGGAAATTCTACGGAATAATGCAGAGCAACACCGAGTAGCTGGAGAGAGCTAAACACATGAAAAAAAGCGAGGAAATTCTTTGGCATAGCGCTGGACAACATCGAGTGGCACGAGAGAATTCAACTCAAGAAAGAAGGGATGAAATTCTTCAGACTAATGCCGACCAGCACGTGTGCACTAGTTAAAATAATACAGTTGAAGGGTGTTGATAAAATCAACATTAAAGCACAGATACGAGTTCTTTGCTGCCATACTGATGAAAGTTGATAAAGCCGACCGGCCTCCTTCTGCGCCCCCTCTACATTAGCGAATTAAAATCGCCGAAGCTGCACCAGAGACACGAAAAAAAAATCCTCACCGACTGAGCAAAAACTATTTGATGAGAGCTTGTGAATGAACACAGGGCATACATACACGGGAACGTGAATGAGCCCATCTATACTGCCCTGACTCCCACACTGCCACACTGCCACACTGCCACGACCACCACGACTGTTCATTTCAGATCTTGTGAGTTGCCATCACACCTCAGCCAGACCACAGGGAGGATGCTCGTACTCGACTCCTACGAGAACTAAGTAGAAGTAGTAGATGGCTTGCTAGCGAGTACTAATACTACTTAGTTTACGACTACGAGATCTAAGCAGCCCAGCTTCATACGTGACGAACTTTATATAAAGGTAACGCAACGAATCTATGCACCAAGTTTAATCCTGCACAATATCTCCTGTGCATAGAAACATTAATTTATGAAGATAGGCTCTGAAACAAAATGAAATTGGAAGAAGAGGTAAGAGGTGCTGAAAAACGGGACAGCAGGGTCTCGAAAAAATATGGTCCTTAAGAGAACATAAAACGCATTTTATCTGAACAAAACAAATCTCAGCTAGGGACCTCACATTTTTCTCCTTTGAGAGCTAATTCCAATAGATACATTAGTTGTATCCCCTGAGGGCTCATTGATATTGTTGAAAAACTTTGTTTGCAAATTGCTTCCACAAAATGAAAAGAAAAAAGATATTTGTTCGCAAATTGCTCTCACAAAATGCAAAGCGTGAGCTGTTCATGTAAACAAATGCACGTTTGCCAACGCTATAGCGGTCTTTGCAGAGCGTTCTGATCACAATACTGGCCATTGCAGCTCTGTTCGAGGCTTTGAATGTTGCCCAGCTCCCTTGAGAGGATCAGCTTACCAAATTAGCGAAGATCGTCGTGCTACGCAAGCCACAAATCTGGTCAATATACATGGATTGGGGCAAATCAAAGGCCCGCATTTTGAAAGGCCATTAGGAAAAATAAAACTGTACTTACAGAACTATTTGTTGTTTTATTCAAATGTGTATACAATGTATACAATACCAGTATACACATCAGTATACAACGGCGTTTGGGTGCTTAATTTTTGAAGATGGCATGAGGAAAGTGGTAGTGACCACACACATCCTACCGTCACCACCACTGCGCACCTTCCAAAACTCAGGCATTTGATACGTCCCGCCCTGTACTTCTAGCGGTGGATTGTGCCTCTTGACAGCCAGTCCTCAGATATTAGTTTCTTCACTAATTTCTGCTTCATTCCTGCCAAGAAATCTTAATGACGCGTTTACTGATTTTTTTTCCCGCGAGGAATTCTAGAGCGAGGATATCACACGAGACAGACATGAGGCGCGATAATTTTAATGCAAGAAATGAATTAAATTGTTCTTCTCCCATTTGGTTCCTATAACAATGAATATTTGTTCTCGCTGGAGCGCATGATGCTAACACGTAAAGTCATTTACGTTAAACCAAAGTTCAATATCTAACTCATAGTAGAGTCATTTTTAGAGATCAGTCTCGAAAATAACGAACATTGAATAGATCGTGCCTTCATTTAAATTTCATTAAGTAGTTATGAAGATTATGTTCGAGGCTGCTGGTTGGTCAGCAGCATTTTGAAAATCCCCTCAGTGACCACCCGTAGGTCACGTCGCACTCAAAGTTGAATAACAATGCCCGGCCAGTCAGGAGAATGCCACCAGAGCTCAGTTTGCCGTGACCCACGTTCTGCGGCAGTCTGTGCCGGCAAATTTTCAGTCATTTGCTGGAGTTTGCATGCAAATGAAGCGCAGGCCACAAAAGGGGCAACATCAATCGGACTTCGTTAAATGAAAATTGAAAAGTGCAACAAGAATTATTGCCTTTTTCGTAGATACGTTTGTGTGTGTGTGTGTGGGCAGCAAGCTGAACATTTTTGGTACGTGGTTACCATTCAACTACGCTCAACTGCGCACTTCTCTTAATTTTAAGACAACTCTAACTTAGTTATTGAACATGAAGTATATGTGGTGAAATAGAATAAATTAGACATATATATTTGGCAAAATCACATCAAATTTTATTTTTGGGCTAAATTCCGTGAAGCTATAACATTTTAAAGAAGGGTAAACATTCTGCGGGGCTACAAACATTGGAATGTGTTGTGTGTGTCTTAGCGGCGATCGAGGGTCGGCTCTTTGGACAGTGTTCTCAAGTGCTTGAAACAGGATGTCATACATCAAACTGCCACACGGCGGTTGGCGCTTCGTCCAAACTTCTACGGTTCAGGCGTCTACAAAACACAAACACACAATCTTGAACACAAAACACATCTCAGGCCAACACAACACAAGACACACACACAACACAAGCACACAACACACATGCGTTGCGTGGGAACGCCCGGACGATTCAGCTTCGAAGGGGAGCACATCCCGTCGGCCAATCAGCGATCTGTAAGGGATCAGGCCAGTGGGTGTGTCAGAGAACGCGCCAGTTACATTTCGGCAACCCGAAGCAGGCAAGATTTCCACCAATCCTAAGGGAAACACGTGATCTTTGCAAGGGAACAATCGCGAATAATCTGGAAAAGAAAACAAGCGAGAGTATATAAGCGGCGGACAAGTACATTCGTGAGGATTTTTCTTGAGTTATACAAGAAGGAGGTGTACGTGATCTGAGGGCACACCCAACGGAGCATTTCGGCCGCTGCCGGAATGCTTCCAACGTGAGCGGCAAAAATTTAAATATATGAGTAAAGTGAACGTCGAAGTGTCAAGAACAAATAGTCTCCTTGAAGGATGTTAGCATCGCGGCGATGTTCGTTAACGACCGCTCCACAACGATTCTACGGAGGGAGATTCAAGAGATGTTTCGACTCCAACACCTAGATCGTAATAACTCCCACATGCAAGCAATAACTGCTCAATGACGAAGTTTGCAACGATGCTACGCAGCAACGAGACCTTCAGAGTTCAATCTCCTTTGGCCCTCAAACGAGAGGTGCTCGATTTGGAGCGCTGTACGAGAGCAGCACCACTGAGGCGGCAGGCGGTACTCAATTTAGAGCGCTGGGCGGGAGTAACAATACTGAGGCGGCAGTCCGGTGAAGATGGTCGGCATCGGATCAACTCTACGTGTATTCTTCAGGCAGTATTGGAAACATATTAGGTCATCGAAATCTACATGCTGCAAGAAAGTGTAGCACGAAATGATTGGTTTATAGGACTCTGGAAAATTATCCATGCAGTGAATCGCCAGTCAAGTAATAAGTGAAGCAGTGTGTTCAAATTCAACGCGCTAAATTTCGTAAATGGCCCCTTTTCTGTATTAGGTTTCGAGTTATTGTTGGGCGTGCTAATTATGGGAGTAAATTGTGTTTGCTATGATGTTGTGCACTTAGCAGGAGGATGTGTTTCGGTCACAAAGCAAGAGTTCAGATGGTACGTGATGCTAAGTGTTTACTAATTTTTGAACACCTTGTGGTAAGCAAAGTTCTTTGATTTTTATATTGCATTATTTCCGCATATTTCGTGTTCATGCTAGCCCATTCATCGACTATGTTTCCTGATTTTTGCACAGTGCGGAAAGTTATTTTTGTCGTAATTCTGAAATTGTTGGGCTAGCGTTCATTGTGATAAGGAGAGCAAACTTCTCGTTTTTGTGTGTGTCTCATTATGTTGCTCATGTTAACCCGCTCATTTTATGCTCATGTTGCTTTAACATTTCCCTGTGCTTTAATCATTGCATTGAAATATTTTGTGTGCTCGAATTTTAATCCACGTGATCGTAAAAATAAATCAATTTTAATCTTGAATCTTTCATTGTCCATGCTTTCATGTGGTATTCACGCGAACACAAAGGTGTACATTATATTTACTTGTGGGGGTTGAAACTCCTCCTACGTTACGTGCTAGACCAGCATTGTATCGTGACAGCAAAAATGAACGTACACTTTGTGAGCGTGATACCTACATATTGGCATGGAATTTTTTTTGAACATTTCCAGTGCTTTAAATTTTGTTATGTCATAAGCTTTCGAGAAAATAATTGATTAAATTCAATCTAACAAGCACTCGATATTAAACAGTAATTTCCTCCTGTGCCATTTCCTTGTGTTACTTTAAATACTACACAATTTTAAACTTTAAATTCACAGCTTAGAAGGAGAGGCAGCCGATAGAAACTGGCGAGCCAGCTGTACAGCAATAAAATGACAGCTTGTGGTTGCGGCCAAACCATTCTCTGGAATGTCTAACTTAAAGAGTGCTTGCTAAGTCAAGGAAATTTGAAGGATGCAGTGCCATTAAAGTTTTCTTTATACGATGAACAATTCAAGTATCAATATTGCATTCTTGGTTCAAATTTGCCATAACATGGATTGCATCAGTTAAAATATTTCTTCTTATTGAATTTTCACTTCGAGTTATGTAGCAGAGCTTGATATTGCTGAAGTATAATGTGATTTTATTGGACTTGCAAGAACCACCAAAACCTTGTCAAATGCTAAGTGAGTCATCATAATTTAAATATTTGACCGTTCAGTGGAAATTTGCAGGTAAATGCATTGTGAGTGGAATTAGTCGGTGCGCAACAATAAGTAAAATTTGCCGCATTTTTTTTGCTGAGACACGAATACCTCTAAAATTTTTATATCCTCCGATAATTTACAGGATAAAAGAATTGTGCATGACACAGGGTGAGCCCGACATCTATGCGAAGAACATGAGTAATCATTCATTCTCTAAAATTTTTTTTTTGTGTGTAGCGCTCTCTTAAACAATAAATTCGTTCGAACAAGTGTTCTATGTTGAATGTATGTGTTTTTACGTGCTATTTCCCTGGTCCTTTTGGGTGCAGCTTAATTTTTGAAGTAAATTTCTGGCCTAGAGGCGCCAGCATCGCCGGTGCGGCTGTTCGGGCCAACTTTCAGAGTCATGAAAATGAAGTCGTCGAGGCTGTAAAAAGACGTCTCTGAGCAGCTTATTAATCTTGTTGAATTTTCTCCCTAAATTTGAGTAAAAACCTTGAGCTGGAACATATTCACATTTTAACCATGTTAAGCCCACATAAATTGTCATGTTCTGAGGTGATACAATCGCAATTAATTTTCTCTTGTTCTTTTGTGCTGCAGTTGGAAGATAACAGTTGTATGCCATTGTGATGAGAATTTGGTCAGCATGCATTGAGCGCAGGAAATCCGATGCCTTTTGCTAAGCTGGTACTCGTGCTGAGCTTTATCTGGAACATGTAGTTGACAAAAATTTACAGTGTGCTGTTATTTTATGATTGAACGGTTCTAGAATTTATCACCTTTTAATGTTCATTGGTTTTATGTGTGGATCGATGGCCCGGATGTATGCCTATATATTTTTAGTTGAAATCGCCTTACATAAATTGAAAATTTGAATAAATTTTGCGTTTTGGTGTTCAAAAATATTGAATGACTGAGCAAGTTTAATTTTATTATGACACCTCGATTAAATTTAATTTGAGAGTTTTCTTGCAGTTTAGTATGAATGTAATTTTGCTCTAACAAGCTCAGGAACACAAATCATTTTCTTTAAAGTGAGAGCATTTCAAGTATAGTGGTCGAGATCTCCAGCCAAATAATCATTAAACGTTTTTGACAGCGAATTTTGTTCCTGGCTGTCAAATGCAGAGTAAATTAAATTTTTCATGCCGGTGTCGAATTGAAACTTCCCTCTCTGAGAATGCGTGGCTTCTTCTGAAATGCCGCGCAGCTAATTCTTGGTCTAATGTCAGATACTTGAAAATGGAAATAACGCCTGCACACGTGACCAGTAAAGTAAACTTCATTTTTGTATTCTCTGTATTCACAAAAACCTCATGCTAAGCTGCAGTGTTCAAGAGTGATAAGTGAATATTTTTTCATCTGTTGCTGAATTCCATTAACTCAAAAATTTTCGTTATTCTTCTCAAATTCCTTGGGCATAAAATCTTTATTGCGTCTTGCGTCATACAGCTATTCATATAAATTCCTGGGAAAATATAATTTTTGTTCATTGTGTCGAGTGTCTGGCGGATAAATTTTAGTGTGTTCAATCTCAGCTTCTATAGGTGGGATGAAACTTTAATGTATTAAGTATAATTAGTATTAGAAAACACGTGGATTTTTTAAACACAAATTTTTGTCTAATCAGTTACATGTCGCCAATGAATACATTTTTATTATCTGAAGCGTACGTTGGTTCAAAGATTGTGTATTTTTCTTCAAATCGTTCGTCGTCTAAGGGAATGTTCAAGTTATACTGATGTGTGAAGTGCAAATTATGTCTTACTGAAACTGAATTCTACTACAGCGAAAGAGATAGAGTTGTGTAGATTTTGAAGAAATACTACGCCATTTCTCGAGTGGGATTCGACCTCGGATTTTATTGCAAAGTAAAAGTATTGCCTCGTGTGAGAGATGAATATTTCCTGCGTACGCCTGGGATTATTGTCTCCCTAAACAGGAAGATTTACTTGTCGTATAAAGGTAATTTGCCTGGTGTTTAAATATAAATTTATATCGGTGGAACGGAATATCCCCAAGAATTCTTCAGAATAATTTTTGGATTTTATAATGCATTTTTCGTGTTTGTCTACGAATTCTCTCTCGTTCGTGCGCGGATTTTGGAGAGGTTCGTTGGAGTCGGTTTTGCCTGATCAACAAAAGTAGCTCTGGCGTGCCTTCTAATGTTTGAGCGTAAGATGGGAGGAGCGGAAACATTCGACAATGCTCTGAATTTAACATGATTAAGTTGTAACTTTAATCAAATTGTGTGAACCGTTTCGTCAGTAATTGAAACTCAATCGTGACTAATGACGAGAGTGTGTTTGCATAATAACGATGTACTTATCAACTTCATTAGGATATGTTTTTTTTCTAGTACGAAAATGCTCAATATTCAAGATGGAGTGTAATTTCTGCAAAGGAATAGATTTATGACGTTAAAAATTGAAAATGCATAGCAACTGGATTGTACAATTGAAATCTTCATCGAGAATGTATGTGAGAGGGACGGACCGCGCAGCAGAGAGCCTTTGCCGGAATTTTATTGCTTTGTGGAGAGCACTCGCAATTAAGAAATTTGTCGGTACGTTCAAGCTGATGTGGTTAAAACTCTAGTGTGGTATTACGGAACGCAAGAATGTAGGATGTTGTGAGAACAAGGAAGGAATGTTTATTAAATGTTATCAGTAGCATTGAATTAAATGCGTTGAAATTGAAGGACGACGAAGAAAATGACATCATTGAATAACAATTGTGCAATTTCTCAAAGGCTGAGAATTAGGTTAATAATCATGTTTTTTTTTCATTTTGTGTGTGTTATCAGGATGTTAGATCATCAGAACGGCTGTTCTCAGCAAAAGTATGATGTAAAGTCTAACATAGTGATGACACACTGTGTATTCATGTGTACATTAAGTGCGTTAGGGATTTCAGCCTGTTGGCAAATCTCCCGATTTGGCGTACAATATTTGTGTGAATGTTTATATAATCTTGCGGCAACGTGGAATCATTTAAATGTGCTGCACTGTCTCTGGGGCTGAGAATCGGATAAAATTTTATGTTGTGTCTATTTTTTGCATTTGTGTCAGTGTATCACAATGTCAGATCGTCTGAAGAGCCTTTCGGCGTAGTAAGGTGTAAAGTTTGACGGGTTGGTAACACTACATTTTGTCTATTTTTGCATTTCTTTGTATGTCGGTATTGTTAGAATGTCGGATCGCTAGAAAAGCCTTCGCGGCCGAGTATAACGTAAAGTCCGATGAGCTGATAGTACCCAATTTATGTGCATTTTTTCTCTTGTGTGTCGGTGTTGTCATAATGTCTGATCGTTAGAAAAGCCTTCGCGGCAGAGTATAATGTAAAGTTAGACGCCTTGACAATACCCAATGTATATGTGCTTTTTTTTATTGGTGCGTATTCAGGATTTCGGCCTACAAGGTAAATCTCCTGCGAGTTCGTACATCATGTGTAATAATGTTCATATAGTCTTGTGAGGTGATTTGACCAATTAGTGACACCGTCGAACGAATTTCGGCTTTCGTCTAGAGTTGGTTAAGGAACCCGAATTAATTTGTGTATGTAAGAATTCTTCGCGTAGCTCACGTCCGCCTCACTCAAGGCAGATTTGAAGGAAACCGAGGAAACATTTCTTACGGAATGCGCTGTCTCTCGATTACCAAGTAACCATGTTAGACAATCAAACGCGTATTTTCGGAAGGAGATCATTAACCATATAACGCGAACCTAAGGGGTTAATGTCATGCTAGTCGACAAGCTGACTGAGAACAAAAACCTGAAGGTCTTCGTAAGTAAATGTGCTTTTTTTTGTTTACAATGAAAGAGCTTATGAGCTCCAACGTGGGAGTCCAACGCGCATTTGACGCCGTAATCTACAGGATTTGTCCGCGATTTGACGCAACGAGAATCTACGGAATTTCCACGAGTTCACGTGACGCCAAGGATGAATTTTTATGGAAAAGCTTCAGTAACTTCGATTCTCAGCAGGGGGCCCTCCCCAGGATCAGTAGCAAGCCCAGGATCAGTAGCAGGCCCAGGATCAGTAGCAAGCCCAGGATCAGTAGCAAGCCGAAGAGGAGTAGCACGTCACAGGAACAACAACCACAAGCTGTAACTAGGTGTGCACAGGAGGAGCAACAGCAAGTTTTTGTTGCAAGAAAAACGTCTACTTTGAATCACAGGATGAAATGATAATTATGAGGAAGAAAACTTGAGGTTGGAAAATTACCTCCATTTGAGATTGTGTTTTTAGGTGGATTGCAACCGAGAAAGCTGAAAGGATGTCTCTACTTGTAACAAATTCGCCGATTTTTCGATCTCTAATTTATATGTTTATCTATGTCGATGAATTTGCCGAGAGCAAGTCGAGAATAATATGTCGTGTGTGTTTTATTTTGTGCGTTCATGTTGTCCGATTTATGCGTTATCTTTGATGTGTTATTTTCTCCTTGCGTTCTATAATAATGTGTATAAGAAATGTGCGTTGCAAGTATTTAGTGTGTGTCAGGTATTAATGAATTTTTTTAAATGCGTCAACATAGGTGTGTTGCAAGAAGGTAAATCATGAGGTGATATGTAAGGATATTTTCATGTCGGGAAAAGCGAAGGGATTGAAAAATGGGGGTGAACATTTTCTAATTTTTAACGTAAGGGGTACGTCACGGTCATAATTGAAATTAACAAGTGAAAATTTTGAACCTTATAATACTTTGATACTGTCATAGGGAAAATTTGAACCGTCGGCTCAAATTTTGTGAAGGGCGCGAGGATGTGTGGCGAAATAGAATAAATTAGACATATATATTTGGCAAAATCACATCAAATTTTATTTTTGGGCTAAATTCCGTGAAGCTATAACATTTTAAAGAAGGGTAAACATTCTGCGGGGCTACAAACATTGGAATGTGTTGTGTGTGTCTTAGCGGCGATCGAGGGTCGGCTCTTTGGACAGTGTTCTCAAGTGCTTGAAACAGGATGTCATACATCAAACTGCCACACGGCGGTTGGCGCTTCGTCCAAACTTCTACGGTTCAGGCGTCTACAAAACACAAACACACAATCTTGAACACAAAACACATCTCAGGCCAACACAACACAAGACACACACACAACACAAGCACACAACACACATGCGTTGCGTGGGAACGCCCGGACGATTCAGCTTCGAAGGGGAGCACATCCCGTCGGCCAATCAGCGATCTGTAAGGGATCAGGCCAGTGGGTGTGTCAGAGAACGCGCCAGTTACATTTCGGCAACCCGAAGCAGGCAAGATTTCCACCAATCCTAAGGGAAACACGTGATCTTTGCAAGGGAACAATCGCGAATAATCTGGAAAAGAAAACAAGCGAGAGTATATAAGCGGCGGACAAGTACATTCGTGAGGATTTTTCTTGAGTTATACAAGAAGGAGGTGTACGTGATCTGAGGGCACACCCAACGGAGCATTTCGGCCGCTGCCGGAATGCTTCCAACGTGAGCGGCAAAAATTTAAATATATGAGTAAAGTGAACGTCGAAGTGTCAAGAACAAATAGTCTCCTTGAAGGATGTTAGCATCGCGGCGATGTTCGTTAACGACCGCTCCACAACGATTCTACGGAGGGAGATTCAAGAGATGTTTCGACTCCAACACCTAGATCGTAATAACTCCCACATGCAAGCAATAACTGCTCAATGACGAAGTTTGCAACGATGCTACGCAGCAACGAGACCTTCAGAGTTCAATCTCCTTTGGCCCTCAAACGAGAGGTGCTCGATTTGGAGCGCTGTACGAGAGCAGCACCACTGAGGCGGCAGGCGGTACTCAATTTAGAGCGCTGGGCGGGAGTAACAATACTGAGGCGGCAGTCCGGTGAAGATGGTCGGCATCGGATCAACTCTACGTGTATTCTTCAGGCAGTATTGGAAACATATTAGGTCATCGAAATCTACATGCTGCAAGAAAGTGTAGCACGAAATGATTGGTTTATAGGACTCTGGAAAATTATCCATGCAGTGAATCGCCAGTCAAGTAATAAGTGAAGCAGTGTGTTCAAATTCAACGCGCTAAATTTCGTAAATGGCCCCTTTTCTGTATTAGGTGTCGAGTTATTGTTGGGCGTGCTAATTATGGGAGTAAATTGTGTTTGCTATGATGTTGTGCACTTAGCAGGAGGATGTGTTTCGGTCACAAAGCAAGAGATCAGATGGTACGTGATGCTAAGTGTTTACTAATTTTTGAACACCTTGTGGTAAGCAAAGTTCTTTGATTTTTATATTGCATTATTTCCGCATATTTCGTGTTCATGCTAGCCCATTCATCGACTATGTTTCCTGATTTTTGCACAGTGCGGAAAGTTATTTTTGTCGTAATTCTGAAATTGTTGGGCTAGCGTTCATTGTGATAAGGAGAGCAAACTTCTCGTTTTTGTGTGTGTCTCATTATGTTGCTCATGTTAACCCGCTCATTTTATGCTCATGTTGCTTTAACATTTCCCTGTGCTTTAATCATTGCATTGAAATATTTTGTGTGCTCGAATTTTAATCCACGTGATCGTAAAAATAAATCAATTTTAATCTTGAATCTTTCATTGTCCATGCTTTCATGTGGTATTCACGCGAACACAAAGGTGTACATTATATTTACTTGTGGGGGTTGAAACTCCTCCTACGTTACGTGCTAGACCAGCATTGTATCGTGACATATAAAATCGCATATATGTAGTTATTTTTCCAATCGAAATAACTTCTACATTCGAATAGACCATATATATATATTTCTATGAAATATAAGGTCAACTTTAAGGCAGACGTCTACCCAAAATATCGAAAATTCCTGTTTTTTCTTTTATTGCTTTATTCGCTAGAGATATGCCTACTTCACAAGCTGTCAAATTTGCAGAATGAGCATCATAAGTGGGGAAAATGGGGTTGCGAAGGGGGGGAGGAGTCCAATCAGGGGCCAGCGCCGATTAGCGAGTGGATGCGCCATGACCCTGAAAGTTCTTTTTTGTGGTTTTTACTGCTTTATTCAATACAAAAGTCCTTATTTTACAAGCTGGCAAAGGTTCAGAACGTTTTGTGCTGCGTGAGAGGGGGAAACGAGGAGGAAGGGGGTGGATTCGATTGCAGCTGGTAGCGCGCGACAGTCACCGCATTAGACATGAACCAGAAATATCTGGATTCTGTTGTGTTCTTCTATTCGACACAGAACTCTTTAGTTAACAAACTAGCAAAGCTACACATCGTTCTTCGCTCCGTGAGAGGAGGAAACGAAGGCGGGAAGGGGAGGAGCGCGTCGAGGGGGACGCGGCAGCGTGCGCTCCTGGAGCAGTGAAACGTATCTATAATACCAGTTCCAAAGTCTCTTGATACCTGTGGTAAAGGTTTCTTCAAGGAATAACAAAAAACCCACAAGAAAAGATATTCATGTATTCAGATAGCTTTCAGAACATCAACCGCGTCAATTTTTCTAACCAACATAGCTTGCAAATGAAAAAATAAAAATTTTTAGAAAAATGTTCTCCCGGAACAGTTGAAAGTGGGAAAATATGGTATTTTCATAAGTTATCTTCTCCGAAAGTTACTATTGTAAAGTAATGATTTAGATTTCACTGAATGCGTAAAAAGTGGCTGCATAGCTGGACGGAGAATCGAAATTAAATTCATACTACTTCTTTAGTTACATATTAAAATCTACGGAAAAAACCCTAAACTTTCAAAACCTAAATTGTACTATCATAAAAACTAAACTTTCACGAATTTCGAATACATTCTCCGTCCAGCTATGCAGCAACGCTTTGCGCATTCAATGAAACCTAAATCATTGTTCTAAAATAATAACTTTAAGAGGAGATCAATTTTAGAATAACCCGATTTTTTCATCTATTTTTTCCTATTATTTCAGTAATTAGTTCGAAAATTGAAAAAAGCTTCTAATACGCAACAGTAGCCCTATCAAAAATACATACGTATGCCAAATTTCGTTGATCTAGTTCCCATACAACAAATGTGACAGCCATTTTTCTAATTCTAGGTAGACGTTCCCCTTAGATGAAAGTGTAGCCTATGCTTCGGACTTTTCAAACCACTATCGTAGCGAGAGATACTTAAATCTTTGTTCTAAAGTCCGTAGAGTTTTTGGCCATCATGTCCAGCCTGCAATAGAGACTTACATACTTCAGACGGCGGAGAGAGCAAGGGGAGAGACGATAGTCTTCCATAACTAAACAAACTCCAAAAGCGGTGCAACAAAGACAGACAAACGTCACGAGATGCAGCATCAGCTGCAGCATCCTTGCCTCTGGAAAAGAACTGGCCACCAGGCAGCGCGTGCAGACAGCGGCATACATGAAGCATGGAATGCTTCAGACTGGCGGCACCGCAGTGCACAATGGCTTGCAGGCGCCTTGCATCACGTCCCCGGGGGGTGAGGGGGAGATGGATGAAGGGGAGAGAGGAGGAGAGGGACAGGGGTGTGGGGGAGAAGGGATGAGGGGCGAGGGGGAGAGTGGGTGAGGGAGAAAGGGATGAGAGGGAGAGGATGAGGATGGAGTGAGGGAGAGAGGGGGAGAGGGGTGAGGGGTGAGGGCCCAAGTCTGGACAGCGTAGGCTCCAGTCCCCCCCCCCCCCCACTCGAGGCTGAACAGCCCCTGCGACTCGACCGCTCAGCTCGCGGAAATTAGAGCTCGTTTGTCTTCTCACGAGGGAGATTAGTACGAGCTTCCCTGCACTATTATAGAAAATAAGAGTCCCTTATGAGCCTAGCAAGATGCGGTAATGTGTGGGTTATATGTAGTTCGTTCCTATAGTGGGATAGAGGAATTTAAATAGGAAGAATTATGTACTGGAATCGTGAAGCCTCTCTGTTCGGCAAGTCTTATTATAGGAAATGAGTCACTTGCAAGCTTAGCAAGAAGCACGCGGCTACTGGGATAGAGGGAATGAAATAGAACTGAATTTTGATAAAGGGAGAGCCAACACATAAATGAACATTTGTATTATTTTTCTTTGCAAACTCAATTGAATTACAGTATGCACAGGAATCGTTAAACACGACGAAAATTTTCTTTGTGTGAGAATCGGTTTTAAGAAGACGAGAGCTGCCAGTAGGACATGGGGTGTGCGTGTTATCTTGGAGATTTGTGTGCACTCCTGCAGCCACTGCTCCTCAGCAGCCTGCACTTCGTCGTGTAACTCACAACTTCAGTTCAGAATATAATAAAATAATGCCTTAATGTATATTATAATAATTTACAATAACAGTATATAAAATAATAATGTATAATAACAATATATAATATAAAAATAAAGAATTATAATTTATAATATAATGGTATATAATAATAACAACGCTATAATATATTCAAAAGATAGTATAATATAATATTATTATAACATCATAATATTATTATCTCGATTGAAAAAGTAAGAGAGCAAGATAAGTTAATTTACTCATTAATAAGTACATTGCAATTAAAGTAGATTATTTTGCCCTTCATTTTCGTTGCAGTTGTTACGGCTCCTTGATGTTTATTTCGAATTTTTTTAGTTTCGTTCTATCGGTTATAGCGAGAGCTCCAATTTTGTACTCTTGATGGTCTATTGCTATTGCTAAGAAAGCCATTTTATGGAATTTTAATAATTCCGAAACATGTGCAATAAAAGTAATGTTCGTTTCTGCTCTGGCTCTTCTTTTTATTCGAAAAGTCATTTCCTTGTGTTTTTCGTGAAATATTCCTTACGTCACTATTGTTCGCCAGTTCATCCCGCTGTTTCTATATTCACAAACAGTTTTAACAAGTCATTGGTCTTTTTTCAATCATTTACTCAGCATCAGTTGTGAGCGGAGTAGAATAAGTGTGCAGCTCAGTCACGAATATATTTTCGAAGCATTTTTCAAAAAAGCCGAGTGGCATCGCACCGAAACTTGACCTAACCAACACAACAATGAAACAAGTCACTACTCTACTGCGCGACACAATTAGCACCTCAGTGTCTCGAGCAACAATACGCCACACAACGAACACAACGGTGACACACACAACACAACTCTGCCCCTAGACACAAGCTGTAGCACAGCACACCCGCCACAGTCGGGCAGACGTCATAAGTTTGGAGGGCGACAAGAAGAGAAGGCGCGGCAGTGAAAGCAGGCGAAGGGTGGCACGAGAGAAGGCAGGCATGAAGGCGCCTTCTTCATGTGCCACCAGGAGACGCTGCCTTCACGAGCCTTCATGAAGGCAATCCAGAGTTTGTGTACCGTACGGTGACGGCCGCCGTGTGTGCGCAAGCGAGACGCAGGCCGCGGTGTTGCTGCGGGTAATGGGCCTCGCTCTGCTTACCCTGCGTCTCGTGAGAACTGAATGTCTTGGTTGAGTGCCGGCACCAAATGTCTTTGCTAAAGTGCTGGAGCCAAATGTCTTTGATAAAGTGCCAGCGTGTCTTTGTTGAAGTGCCGGGACGAAGGAGGGCACTAGGACAAAAGGCCTTTGTTCAAATACCAGGACGAAATGCCTTTGTTGAAGTACCAGCCGTTGTGTGCAATTAGGATTTATGCGCATGAAATAAAGGTGTGTATCTTGTGCAATTAGAGGAAAAGATACTAGTGTGTTTGCTGTGAAAGTTCTTTTTTGATTTCGTAGAGTTAGGTGAGACGGGCCTCCATGGAAGCCAGCTTGCTTTTTTGATATTCATGCATAGTACGTGGCTCTGTATGTAAGTGTGTAGACGCAAATAAGTGCGTTAGCTGCAAAGCCATCAGCATTTAATAATCCCAAGAAGTTACTTCGTTTTTTTCACCGCTCCAATATCAAGTTTCCGGGCAGTTCTCCTGTTCAACCCATCACCTGACAACAGATAGACGAATACTTACTTGTAACTGGGAAACAAACAAACAAATAAATACTTAGTAATTACACGCACTAAAATTACACTCAATACCAACTCGGTGCTTGGGTGAACAAACAATCATAATTCGCGAGGCAGAAAGTACCGCAAATGTGTCCATGTGTGACGATGCAACGCAGCACTGGCCTATGTTCTCTCCAGCGCCCTGGGCAGCACACGCTGCGTGCACCGAGCTGGTCGGTGATTCCAATTATTTTTGATAGCGGCTATTGTTGCTGATAGGACAAAATTTCAACTTTACAGAACTCTTCTCAGATAACGCAAATGACCGTTGCTCTCCCTTTTGCCTGGACTAGTGCAGAATTTTCACTTCTTCAGCCCAAATGCTTGAGAGTCGCTAAAGAAATATCAGAACATCGTCGGATGTTGGGGAAATGTCGAACCTTCGTGTCAGAGGAGCAAAACATCGCGTAACTTTTAAAGAAACATATAACCTGTACGCACCCTTCTTCAATGTAATAATGATCTCAATAAAGACGAGTTTCTTAGTACTTTTATTTAAAATTCGGATTTCCAAAATACAACCCTTTAGTATTTATCCATATATACGCATTGGCTTCAGAGAGAATTAAGCATGAATGAACATGTAAAGTCCCCCGTTCCCTCTTCTCACCGCCATATCACCTTCAGAGGGAGCAAAGTGCGATGTTGGGGGAACATATGAAGTCCCCACTCCCGCCTCAGCCTCCTCCCTCATGTCCGCACGCACGAGCGCTCAATCTAAAAGTCCACCCTGAGCGTCCAATCAAAATTCCGCACTTGAGGGAGATTGTCGGGTCGGACGCTGGAGCCGACGCTCCGGCCTGAGAGTCTCGGCCAGCTGTGGTGAGCAGGGCTGTGGTGCCGGGGGAGTCGCATGACTCCAACTCCCGACTCCGATTCCGACTCCCGACTCCGACTCCCGACTCCGACTCCTGACTCCGACTCTGCCCTAAATCATGCGGCTCCGACTCCTGAATGTGATTCCGATTCCTGGCTTCACCTAAAACATGCGACTCCGACTCCTGAATCCGATTCCGATTCCTGGCTTCACCTAAAATATACGACTCCGACTCCTGAATACGATTCCGATTCCTGGCTTCACCTAAAACATACGACTCCGACTCCTGAATCCGATTCCGATTCCTGGCTTCACCTAAAACATATGAATCCTCCTGAATCTGATTCCTAAACCCGACTCCGATTCCTGGCTTCACCCTAAAACATGCGACTCCGACTCCTGAATCCAACGCCCGACTCCGAAACCCAGTTAGCGAGCTCCCGCTGTTCGTGAACGCCTCCTGCACGTTGAGCATCTGTTGTGGGACCAATGTTAACACTTTGACCGTAATTGGTTAAGCTGAAGTTCTATATCTAACTCGAAGTTAAAGTCCACTCTAGTCAGGAATTTTTAAAAAAAGCAAACATTGACTGGATCGAGCCTTTATTTAGCTTTAATTGTGTTCTTACGAAAATTGTGTTTGTGACTACTGCCCAGTTTAACTTTTTCGCCACCTGTATGCATGTTTTTCGCCACGTAAGCGATTTAATCCCTTAAATCGCTTAGGCGGCGAAAAACATGAAAGTTAGACAGTGTGAGCGGTCAGTACATTAAAAAATCCTCCGAGTGGCTACCGGTGGTGCACTGTGGGAAAAATCCCCCAAAAGAATTTCTGTGGTAACATTTTTCTGTCGACCTGTCAGTTTGAATATCGCTTGAAGATCTTCTGTTGTTTCGTTGGAGATTGTAAGTGAAGTGGGTGGGGGCTGTTTTCCATTGAATTAGAATTAATTTTGAGCTTATACCATTAAAACATTACTCTTGTTGTCCGAGTGATGTACATGTTACTTGGGCTTACCGGTTCTTGAACATGCTGGGAAACGTGGCGTCGGTCCCGCGGGCTGAATGGTGACTCTGGACGAGGAGGGTTGTGCTACTGTTCGAGCGAGCTATCGGGCCTGCAGTGCTTCAGTGACGTGGCAAAGTTTTTCTAATTTCTACCTTAACTGCTTTTTCTCCTATCGTTACGTTTGAGTGAATGTGGTTCTTTTTTTCCTTACGTGTTTAGTTGGCTCTACTAGGGAGCTTACGATTAACCTCTAAATACTCCATGCAAATTGAATTACATTACCTGCCTTGGTTATGAAGCAAAATTGATGTTATTGTTGATAGGGTGTGGCTCACTTATTGACGGGTTTCACTTGACCTGGATGAGGGCTGCTCCCGATTACTTTTCCTTGCATTTCTGAGCATTTGAACCTTTGACTTTCCTTCCTGTCTTTCCGCGTGGAGTATTTGCCTTTTCCTGATTTCCGCTTGATTTCTGAAATTATTTCCTTCTGCCTAAACGTGTTTCACACTGGGTGCACTGTAAACTCAGGTTTGTAAATTTTTAGGGTAAGGTGGGATAACTGGCAAATGATTCATATTGATGATGTTCCGTTGGTTGTTAGTAAGTGCTTGAATTTTGATTCGGTCTAATGGTTGTACATTTTTTTTGTCTACTAGTATCGTGGAGCCGCGGCTGAGGTCACGAGCCGGCCTTCTTGTCTCCTGTCTCGTCTTCCACGATCGACTCTAGCGTGAAAATAACCTCCGAACAGTTAGGTACGCAGCCTGCTGCGGTTAGTGTTTTCAATTTGGTCTGGAAAGCCAGGTTAGCCGCATAGATTGCAATGCTTGTTGCTGCTCCTTCATGTAATACGACTTGAATCCAAAATTAGCAATTTTAGTGACGATAGCGTCATTAGCGGCTGTTTATGGTTATATTGAGTTTTTCCTAAATTAACCGTCAAGTTTGATTACTTTGTTTTTCCTCGTCGGTCTTGTTGCCTTGCCACCTCGATTAACGCCGCTCTGCCCACAGCTCGAGAAGTGGTGTTGGCCAGCGCCCGCCGGAGTCCGGGGCAAGCTCGGTCCACCTTGGGGCGAGCCTGTTTATGCAGCCTTGCCTGTTCTCCATCTGAAACTTACTTTCGGGCGTCTTGCGACTCTGGGGGAATGGAGGCACTGCTATATCAGCGGAGCCCGCTCGCTGTTCTGTCCGGGTCTTTCGGACCTTGTCGAGCCGTACGCCCGTGTTTCCCATTTTAACGTTTTTAATTCACTTCTACGGAAGTTTAATGAAAGCTTAATAAATTCAATGCCTTAAAATATTAAAAGTTTAAACGAGTTGTTTGGTTGGTTGGAAGCTCAGTTGTGCTGACAACCATCTTGTTGAAAAGTTCCCTTCGATTAAATAATAAGCTTACAGTTGACTTGTTTCCTTATCGAACGATTGTGTGGAAGAAATTTCCACAGCACACTGCGGTGAAAGTGTTGTATGACAAGTTAAAGGAAGGGTGTGCTGCACGGCATATTTCGGCATCAGGAATTGATCTAGGTCAAAAGATGGCTTGGAATTATGCATCGAGCCTGAAAGTATATTGGAAATTAAATTAATACAAAAACACACATGGATGTAAAATACCAAGACTAACTATTCTCAGCACATGTTCACTCGGCCGAAGAATAAAGCGAAATGGTGGACTGCAACGATTGTTCCAACAATTTACGGCGCGGTTCTTTTAAACAATTTCAGAGCAAAAAAATCGTTCATATTTTCATTGAGGGAAGGTTTGAGTTTATGAATATGCAAGGCTTCAATAATTTGAATATGCTGTTTTTTACGGACATTATACAAAACTTTAGTAGCTGGATAGAGATCTTCATTAGAGGGCTTAGAGCTGTGATGAATACGGAAATGGTTAAAAATGGACCCTTGATACTTATGTGCATTTAACCGCTGCTAATGGGTCATTCTAGTCAAGCCAATGTAACAGTTTTTAAGTGACATACATTCTCTCCTCATACATTTAAATTGATAAATTACATTGGCCCTATCTAGATCCCTGACCGCAGGCATTGAAATATTGTTTCTTACAACAAGGTTACTGATTTTGCGAATTTTGTAATAAATTAAAATTTTTAGTCTGGTATTACTCTCAACAGGCTTGACAAAAGTGCGTATTATATTCTTAAAGACTCTTTCATCTATTTTGTAGGTAGGGTGCATTTGATTTTCGTAGAAAATCTTGACGTAACTGGAACATACACTAGCATGGTTATCACCGTTTACAATTCTATTCAAAGAATTATCAATTTTGCGGTCAACAAGGGTATTGGGGAAATTATTGTTTACCAGTAACCGTTTTATTCTAAGTACTTCTATGTGAAAATTTGCCCAACCACTGCACACTTTGTAAGCTCCATTCAATAATATAGAAATTACACCTTCCTTGTAGGTCTGTGGAGCTTCACAAACACAATTAATAGTTTCCCCTGCATGTGAAGGCTTAGTGTAATCTGATCTCTGAAAAGAACCTTCTGCTGCCTCAACAAGAACGTCCAAAAATGGCAGCTTCCCCTCTACGCCGATCTCGTATGTGAACGTCAAAACAGAGTTACCCATCATCAAATCTCTTAGCGTTTCCAGCTGATTAATACTATCCACCGCCACAAAATACTAATATAATAATAATAAATACTAATTAATACTATCCACCGGGTGAACATGTGTTGAGAATAGTTACTCTTGGTATTTTACATCCATGTGTGTTTTTGTATTAATTTTATTAATGGTCTTTATTTTTGCAAATATTTTAAATGATTGCTCCAGTGCCTAGGACGACCTGCGCTCAACGCAACTGCCACACGATTATCAGGAGGCAAAAGATAATGCGCAGGAGAATGGAAAACTGTTCAAACTTGAATACTTAGTAACATGGCAAGCAAGAGCTTGTAATAGAGATTTTGATCCATCAAGTTTATGATTCCAAGTCCCCGGACGGTGCAAGGCTACAGCCCAGCAGGCAGAGCCAAATGGCTCCGTCGTATCATTAACAAAACAAATTGGAAACCCCACTCGCAAACCTGACTTGCATCACGATTGCTGTCTACACGCAAGCCTTCACTGCTGAACTTGATGGGGAGTTTTGCTGTGGAAAGTCTTGGCTGACGCAACACACGCACAGTACCAAGTCTTGGCTGACGCAGCACACGCACAGCACCAAGTCTTGGCTGGCGCAACACACGCATAGCACCAAATCTTGGCTGGCGCAACACACGCACAGCACCAAGTCTTGGCTGGCGCAACACACGCACAGCACCAAGTCTTGGCTGGCGCAACACACGCACAGCACCAAGTCTTGGCTGGCGCAACACACGCATAGCACCAAGTCTTGGCTGGCGCAACACACGCACAGCACCAAGTCTTGGCTGGCGCAACACACGCACAGCACCAAGTCTTGGCTGGCGCAACACACGCACAGCACCAAGTCTTGGCTGACGCAAGTAGAACGGTTTCGAGCCTTGTCTAGCAAGGAGGACCAAGAGACTCTTTCAGCCATGCAGACAAATCCGGCCAGACGCACTGCGGGTCGCATATCTGGAGAGTATGGAGGCCAAGTATCGAGCAGCTGCGGTCGTGCCACATCTGCCCACACGGCAGGCGAGTGCGTCGCACCATACCACACCACACCGCACCACACCTAACCACATAGCACCACACCACACTACACCACACCACACCGCATCACACCGCACCACACCACACCACATAGCACCACACCACACTACACCACACCACACCGCACCACACCACAACGCACCACACCACACCACACCACACCACACCATACCGCATCACACCACACCACACCGCACCACACCGCATCACACCGCACCATACCGCACCACACCGCACCACACCGCACCACACCGCACCACACCGCACCACACCGCACCACACCGCAGCACACCGCACCACACCGCACCACACCACACCACACCGCACCACTCCGCACCACACCGCATCACACCGCATCACACCACACCACACCACACCACACCACATAGCACCACACCACACTACACCACACCACACTGCACTACACCGCACCACACCGCATCACACCGCACCACACCACACCACATAGCACCACACCACACTACACCACACCACACCGCACCACACCACACCACACCGCACCACACCGCACCATACCGCATCACACCACACCACACCGCACCACACCGCACCACACCGCACCATACCACACCATATCGCACCACACCGCACCACACCGCACCACACTACACCACACCGCACCACACCGCACCACACCGCACCACACCACACTGCACCGCAGCACACCGCACCACACCGCAAAACACCACACCACACCGCACTGCACCACACCCCACCGCCCCGCAGCACACCGCACCACACCGCACCACACCGCACCATACCGCACTACACCGCACCACACCGCACCATACCGCACTACACCGCACCACACCGCACCACACCGCACCCCACCACACCGCACCATACCACACCACACCGCATCACACCGCACCACACCGCACCACACCGCACCACACCGCTCCACACCGCACCACACCGCATCACACCGCACCACACCGCACCACACCGCACCACACCGCACCACACCGCACCACACCGCACCACACCGCACCACACCACACCGCACCACACCCCACCGCACCGCAGCACACCGCACCACACCACACCACTGCCCCTCCACCACAGTACGAGCAACTTATAACAGACGAAAATTTACATTGGTTCTCTATTTCAGGTGAGTGGGCCTTGCATTTCTATTTCAGCCCTGCAGCCCGCACACAGCCACATTCTTCTCGCATCCTCAACATTGCTACGGTTAATTCGCCTCAAAATCCCCCTGCCTCACCCCCCTCCTCCCCTCAGGACCGGGGCACCTCACTCCCTCCCCGGTGTCCCGGTCCGTGCCCTGCATGCTGAGGGGCCCCGCCCCTGCTGCTGCGTCCTGGGGCCTCTCGTGCCGCGGCGTGGTGCCGGGCCTGTCTTGCTGCAGCTGTGTTGCAGCTGTTGGTTTGTGGCAGCTGTTGGTTTGTGGCAGCTGTGTTGTGGCATCTGTGTTGTGGCAGCCCTTGTAGCACCTACTTTGCGGCAGCTTGTGCGCAGTTCAAGTCTTTCGACAGCTGTCTTGTAAAAAAGAATTGCGCTTCCCCCCACGCTGTCTTCCTCATGTCTGCCCAGCAACACTGACTTGAAGTAGCTGAGCTGAGCGTGTTTCATTGTAGCCTATGGTTGACCTGGTCTGTTGGCATGTTGCTGCACCCTGCATGGTACTATAAGCGTTAGTGCACGCCGCACAGCTGATGTTTATGAAGGGCAGTGCAGCTCTACTGGCTGCAGTGGCTGCTGTACAGCTGTGGGAACTCCTTTCCAGATGCAGAAGCTGCTGTACAGCTGTAGTAACTCCTGTCCAGATGCAGTGGCTGCTGTACAGCTGTAGGAACTCCTGTCCAGATGCAGGGGCTGCTGTACAGCTGTAGGAACTCCTGTCCAGCTGCAGTGGCTGCTGTACAGCTGTAGGAACTCCTGTCCAGATGCAGTGGCTCCTGTATAGCTGCAGTGGCGCAGTACAGCTGTAGGAACTCCAGTACAGATGAAGTGGCTGCTGTACAGCTGTAGGAACTCCTGTCCAGATGCAGGGGCTGCTGTACAGCTGGAGGAATTCCTGTCCAGATGCAGTGGCTGCTGTACAGCTGCAGTGGCGCAGTACAGCTGTAGGAAGTCCTGTCCAGATGCAGTGGCTGCTGAACAGCTGTAGGAACTCCTGTCCAGATGCAGTGGCTTCTGTATAGCTGCAGTGGCGCAGTACAGCGGTAGGAACTCCAGTACAGATGAAGTGGCTGCTGTACAGCTGTAGGAACTCCTGTCCAGATGCAGGTGCTGCTGTACAGCTGGAGGAATTCCTGTCCAGATGCAGTGGCTGCTGTACAGCTGCAGTGGCGAAGTACAGCTGTAGGGACTCCCCCACAGCTGCAGAGGCGCCAGCAACACGAGAGGCCGGGCAATTTGCCAGCCAGGGCGGGCTTTCCAACAAAAACACGGCAGTAAAACGGCCGTGTTTTTGTAGCGGGCGCCGCGGAGGGGAGGGGGAGGTGGGGCGGGGGGCTGATCAGCAGGGCGTGCTGGGCGGTGGACCCACAACAGACTGCAGCGAGATAAGGGCGCGCTCTTGCACCAATTCGCTACCACGAGCTGGCTGGAAATTTGTTGGAGCTGGGATGCAGGGCGAGGCTTGTGAAAAAATCAGAAATTATAAAATGCAAAGAATTGTAAATTATCTTTTAGAAAAAGCGGAGAACGTTTATTTTATAAACAAAGAGTTATAAATTAAACTGCGACAATGGACGGCCTCAGCAGAGCCCACTCGAGCACGGAAGGAAAATTTTCCATTCATTGACAAAGTCGCTGCTGCAAATTTTTTAATTCGTATGCCTTCACTGTTCTCTTCATGTCAGCATTTAATTTCACTATTAGCTTAAAAGTGTTATTTTTTCCAAAACCACATATCATTAATATTTTTATGTCCTACATTTTAACTGAAAATATATTTACATCATAACATTTTGTTTAAATTTTGATATTTCAGCTTGCACTCAATGCAGGGCCTTTAAGACAAACGCGGGTGCTGCAAAGAACTCACACACACACACACACGATCAAAACATATACAACACATTTGTGTTGCTTATGATACACAAGTCATACACGACACAAGTGCGCGCAACACTAATACCCAATTGACGTACGAACACACAACACCTACACACGACACACAACACACACACCACACACATACGCACACTCCACCACAAGTCACTGCCACTCATTTGTATTGTGCGGCCGCCGCTGCCAATATAAGGGCGCGCCAGACGACATGGATGCTGCGGGGAGAGGAGGGGGAGAGGAGGGAGAGAGGGGGGAGAAGAGGGAGAGAAGCAAGTAGGAGAAGAAAAGATCAGTGTCTCAGGAAGGGATGGCGAGGGGATGCTTCTGGTGAGGGAGAGGAGACGGAGCTTAAGAGGTACATCTTTGTCTAGAAGCGGTCCGTGTAGGTGCAGGAACTACAGCCAGAATTTCGAGAATGCGTCACTCGGCTCGTGTCTGTCATTCTAACTTCTATGGAGGTTGTTAATCTATTCCATAGTAATCTCAGAGAGAAAGCTTTGCAGTGCCACACCCGTGAGCAAAATGTAAAAGTCACCCATAAAAGAGTCGAGATTCCTGGCACCGCAGCTGAGGGAGCAGGCGAGTCTACAGCTGAGAGTATCAGTGCTGCGATGCAGAGGTGATGCAGCTGAGAGTATCAGTGCTACGATGCAAAGGTGATGCAGCTGAAAGTATCAGTGCTACGATGCAGGGGTGATGCAGCTGAGAGTATCAGTGCTACGATGCAGAGGTGATGCAGCTGAGAGTATCAGTGCTACGATGCAGAGGTGAAGCAGCTGAGAGTATCAGTGTCACGATGCAGGAGCGATGCAGCTGAGAGTATCAGTGCTACGATGTAGAGGTGATGCAGCTGAGAGTATCAGTGCTACGATGCAGAGGTGAAGCAGCTGAGAGTATCAGTGCTACGATGCAGGAGCGATGCAGCTGAGAGCATCAGTGCTACGATGCAGGGGTGATGCAGCTGAGAGTATCAGTGCTACGATGCAAAGGTGATGCAGCTGAGAGTATCAGTGCTACGATTCAGAGGTGATGCAGCTGAGAGTGTCAGTGCTACGATGCAGGGGTGATGCAGCTGAGAGTATCAGTGCTACGATGCAGAGGTGATACAGCTGAGAGTATCAGTGCTACGATGCAGGGGTGATGCAGCTGAGAGTATCAGTGCTACGATGCAGAGGTGATGCAGCTGAGAGTATCAGTGCTACGATGCAGGGGTGATGCAGCTGAAAGTATCAGTGCTACGATGCAGGAGCGATGCAGGAGCGATGCAGCTGAAAGTATCAGTGCTACGATGCAGGGGTGATGCAGCTGAGAGTTTCAGTGCTACGATGCAGAGGTGATGCAGCTGAGAGTATCAGTGCTACGATGCAGGGGTGATGCAGCTGAGAGTATCAGTGCTACGATGCAGAGGTGATGCAGCTGGGTGTGGCCGTGCGGTGCAGCAGCGCGCTGGCATTGGATCAGTACTTCGTCGGTAGTGATGCAGGAGTAAGAAACAAGGTTATGTTATACCAGTCTTTTTTCGTCAACCGTGTGGCAGTGCTGACGTCATGGCAATGGACCAATAGCAGCGCTTATGTTGCATCCGGCAACATTGCTACCCCCAAATCTGGCACCGCTATTGGCCTAACCACATTTCGCAATGGTGACATCATAAAGTTGGTTTGAAATGAAGCCTTACTATTGGCTAGCCGAACAAGAGGAGGTGTGCATTACTCACAGAAATGACCTTACTTTGTTTCCTCCACCGTGATAAAAACTTAGCACCACTGAGCGGTGCTCTGAATTACGGCGTCCTGGCGGCTAATTTGCGAGACTTAGAGGGCATCAACACACGCAGCACCAGCAGGTTCCTGCACGGGACTGAAGAATTAAGCGGCCGCTTTGTTCATCAAGGAAGCATCGAAATAATTCAGTTAGTGGCGCTAGAGCGAGCGCTGCAGGCCTTAATTACGCTTGCAGCGGCTCGTAATATACTTGATGTGCGGCTCTTGCCTGCACAGTGTATTGTGTGGCTCTTGCGTGCACAGTGTATTGTGTGGCTCTTGCGTGCACAGTGTATTGTGTGGCTCTTGCCTGCACAATGTATTGTGTGGCTCTTGCGTGCACAGTGTATTGTGTGGCTCTTGCCTGCACAATGTATTGTGTGGCTCTTGCGTGCACAGTGTATTGTGTGGCTCTTGCCTGCACAATGTATTGTACGGCTCTGGCCTGCACAATGTATTGTGTGGCTCTTGCCTGCACAATGTATTGTGTGGCTCTTGCCTGCACAATGTATTGTGTGGCTCTTGCCTGCACAGTGTATTGTGTGGCTCTTGCCTGCACAATGTATTGTACGGCTCTGGCCTGCACAATGTATTGTGTGGCTCTTGCCTGCACAATGTATTGTGTGGCTCTTGCCTGCACAATGTATTGTGTGGCTCTTGCCTGCACAGTGTATTGTACGGCTCTTGCCTGCACAGTGTATTGTGTGGCTCTTGCCTGCACAATGTATTGTACGGCTCTGGCCTGCACAATGTATTGTACGGCTCTTGCCTGCACAGTGTATTGTGTGGCTCTTGCCTGCACAATGTATTGTACGGCTCTTGCCTGCACAGTGTATTGTACGGCTCTTGCCTGCACAGTGTATTGTGTGGCTCTTGCCTGCACAATGTATTGTACGGCTCTGGCCTGCACAATGTATTGTACGGCTCTTGCCTGCACAGTGTATTGTGTGGCTCTTGCCTGCACAATGTATTGTACGGCTCTGGCCTGCACAATGTATTGTACGGCTCTTGCCTGCACAGTGTATTGTGTGGCTCTTGCCTGCACAATGTATTGTACGGCTCTTGCCTGCACAATGTATTGTACGGCTCTTGCCTGCACAGTGTATTGTGTGGCTCTTTCCTGCACAGTGTATTGTGTGGCTCTTGCCTGCACAGTGTATTGTGTGGCTCTTGCCTGCACAGTGTATTGTGTGGCTCTTGCCTGCACAGTGTATTGTGTGGCTCTTGCCTGCACAGTGTATTGTGTGGCTCTTGCCTGCACAGTGTATTGTGTGGCTCTTGCCTGCACAGTGTATTGTGTGGCTCTTGCCTGCACAGTGTATTGTGTGGCTCTTGCCTGCACAGTGTATTGTGTGGCTCTTTCCTGCACAGTGTATTGTGTGGCTCTTGCCTGCACAGTGTATTGTGTGGCTCTTGCCTGCACAGTGTATTGTGTGGCTCTTGCCTGCACAGTGTATTGTGTGGCTCTTGCCTACACAGTGTATTGTGTGGCTCTTGCCTGCACAGTGTATTGTGTGGCTCTTGCCTGCACAGTGTATTGTGTGGCTCTTGCCTGCACAGTGTATTGTGTGGCTCTTTCCTGCACAGTGTATTGTGTGGCTCTTGCCTGCACAATGTATTGTACGGCTCTTGCCTGCACAATGTATTGTACGGCTCTTGCCTGCACAGTGTAATATGTGGCTCTTGCCGGCACAGTGTATTGTGTGGCTCTTGCCTGCACAATGTATTGTACGGCTCTTGCCTGCAAAATGTATTGTACGGCTCTTACCTGCTCAGTGTATTGTGTGGCTCTTGCCTGCACAATGTCTTGTACGGCTCTTGCCTGCACAGTGTATTGTGCGGCTCTTGCCTGCACAATATAGAGTGTGGCTCTTGCCTGCACAATGTATTGTGTGGCTCTTGCCTGCACAATGTATTGTGTGGCTCTTGCCTGCACAATGTATTGTGTGGCTCTTGCCTGCACAATATATAGTGTGGCTCTTGCCTGCACAATAAATAGTGTGGCTCTTGCCTGCACAATATATGGTGCGGCTCTCGCCTGCACAATATATAGTGTGTCTCTTGCCTGCACAATATATAGTGTGTCTCTTGCCTGCACAATATATAGTGTATCTCTTGCCTGCACAATATATAGTGTGTCTCTTGCCTGCACAATATATAGTGTGGCTCTTGCCTGCACAATATATAGTGTGTCTCTTGCCTGCACAATATATAGTGTGCCTCTTGCCTGCACAATATATAGTGTGTCTCTTGCCTGCACAATATATAGTGTGGCTCTTGCCTGCACAATATATAGTGTGTCTCTTGCCTGCAAAATATATAGTGTGTCTCTTGCCTGCACAATATATAGTGTGGCTCTTGCCTGCACAATATATAGTGTGTCTCTTGCCTGCACAATATATAGTGTGGCTCTTGCTTGCACAATATATAGTGCGGCTCTTGCCTGCACAATATATAGTGTGGCTCTTGCCTGCACAATATATAGGGTGTCTCTTGCCTGCACAATATATAGTGTGGCTCTTGCCTGCACAATATATAGTGCGGCTCTTGCCTGCACAATATATAGTGTGTCTCTTGCCTGCACAATATATAGTGTGTCTCTTGCCTGCACAATATATAGTGCGGCTCTTGCCTGCACAATATATAGTGCGGCTCTTGCCTGCACAATATATAGTGTGTCTCTTGCCTGCACAATATATAGTGCGGCTCTTGCCTGCACAATATATAGTGTGTCTCTTGCCTGCACAATATATAGTGTGTCTCTTGCCTGCACAATATATAGTGCGGCTCTTGCCTGCACAATATATAGTGTGTCTCTTGCCTGCACAATATATAGTGCGGCTCTTGCCTGCACAATATATAGTGTGTCTCTTGCCTGCACAATATATAGTGTGTCTCTTGCCTGCACAATATATAGTGTGGCTCTTGCCTGCACAATATATAGTGCGGCTCTTGCCTGCACAATATATAGTGTGTCTCTTGCCTGCACAATATATAGTGTGTCTCTTGCCTGCACAATATATAGTGTGTCTCTTGCCTGCACAATATATAGTGCGGCTCTTGCCTGCACAATATATAGTGTGTCTCTTGCCTGCACAATATATAGTGTGTCTCTTGCCTGCACAATATATAGTGTGTCTCTTGCCTGCACAATATATAGTGCGGCTCTTGCCTGCACAATATATAGTGCGGCTCTTGCCTGCACAATATATAGTGTGTCTCTTGCCTGCACAATATATAGTGTGGCTCTTGCCTGCACATTATATAGTGTGTCTCTTGCCTGCACAATATATAGTGTGGCTCTTGCCTGCACAATATATAGTGTGTCTCTTGCCTGCACAATATATAGTGCGGCTCTTGCCTGCACAATATATAGTGCGGCTCTTGCCTGCACAATATATAGTGCGGCTCTTGCCTGCACAATATATAGTGCGGCTCTTGCCAGCACAATATATAGTGTGTCTCTTGCCTGCACAATATATAGTGCGGCTCTTGCCTGCACAATATATAGTGCGGCTCTTGCCTGCACAATATATAGTGTGGCTCTTGCCTGCACAATATATAGTGTGGCTCTTGCCTGCACAATATATAGTGTGGCTCTTGCCTGCACAATATATAGTGTGTCTCTTGCCTGCACAATATATAGTACGGCTCTTGCCTGCACAATATATAGTGCGGCTCTTGCCTGCACAATATATAGTGCGGCTCTTGCCTGCACAATATATGGTGTGGCTCTTGCCTGCACAATGTATAGTGTGGCTCTTGCCTGCACAATATATAGTGTGGCTCTTGCCTGCACAATATATAGTGTGTCTCTTGGCTCTGGAGAATTCACCTTGTGCGCTGACGTCAGCACGAGCAGACTTGGATTTTATGGCAGCCGGAATGATACTAAAAATGTTGAAGGATGTTTATAAAATGCACATATGGCACAGATACAAGTCCTGCACTGCTCCCCTCTACATATGCCGCCCCCACACATGGCCGCCGCAGCACATGCACGCTCAGCACGATGTCCATCCGTTGGCATCATGTGCATTTCCTAACACTCTGACAGCAACGTGGGCCACCGGTGGCCAAGGAGGGAATTTTCACAATTTTGAATTTTAAAATAAGTTGTAAAGGATGAAAGAGCAGGTAACAGATGATGATCCCGTAAGTTTTCTGATTGATGAGCATGATTAACAAATTTGAGGAAATCTTAAGATAAAACTGTGTAAGATTTTACTCTAAGATATTTTAAGAACCCATGATGAGCTTTTAATGTTATTTTTATTGGAAACGAACTGTTTCGCTTTTTTTTCTGTTGCCATACAGCCGAGCGCGTATTTCAAACAGCATATTAGATTGTACATTTTTTTAGAATTCCTAATTACAACAGAAGGTGTTCCACAGAGAGGGAGAATGAAAGCACCATTTAGCATGGAATAAAGGGAAAGCGGAACATAAGCACAAGGTGCGTTCCCACGTAAGATCTCTTGGTGACCTAAACGGTAACTTGGGAAGCAACTGTATGACACAAGGCAGAAGTTGTAAAAAGAGTAGGTCTTAGAAAACAATGCAGTAATGAACCGAAGAAAGAGAGTCGGTCACAAAACAAAAGCTATTCCAACAACAGGCAGGCCTCAGTAACCTTCAGCTCGCGACTTCACATCTTCCACCTTGGAGTCTTAATTACCATGAATGCAAAAATCTTATAACTTAAAAAATCTTATATAAAAATCTTATATTGTAATCTCTTGTAAATCAGGAGTTCAGGCAACTCTGGCAACTATTTAGGCAACTCTGGCAACTCAAGCAACTCTGGCAACTCAAGCAACTATTCAGACAACTCTGACAACTCAGGCAACTATTCAGGCAACTCTGGCAACTCAGGCAACTATTCAGGCAACTCTGGCAACTCAAGTCTCTCCAGGCAACTCTGACAATTCAAGCAACTATTCAGGCAACTCTGGCAGCTCAGGCAACTATTCAGGCAACTCTGGCAACTCATGCAACTATTCAGACAACTTTTGCAACTCAGGGAACTATTCAGGCAACTCTAGCAACTCAGGGAACTATTGAGGCAACTCTGGCAACTATTGAGGCAACTCTGGCAACTCAAGCAACTCTCCAGGCAACTCTGGCAACTCAGGCAACTATTCAGGCAACTCTGGCAACTCAAGTCTCTCCAGGCAACTCTGGCAATTCAAGCAACTATTAAGGCAACTCTGGCAGCTCAGGCAACTATTCAGGCAACTCTAGCAACTCAGGGAACTATTGAGGCAACTCTGGCAACTCAAGCAACTCTCCAGGCAACTCTGGCAACTCAGGCAACTATTCAGGCAACTCTGGCAACTCAGATAACTATTCAGGCAACTCTGGCAACTCAGGTAACTATTCAGGCAACTCTGGCAACTCATGCAACTATTCAGACAACTTTGGCAACTCAGGGAATTATTCAGGCAACTCTGGCAACTCAGGGAACTATTGAGGCAACTCTAGCAACTCAGGCAACTATTCAGGCAACTCTGGCAACTCAGGCAACTATCACGGCAACTCTGGAAACTCAGGCAACTATTCAGGCAACTCTAGCAACTCAGGCAACTATTCAGGCAACTCTGGCAACTCAGGCAACTATTCAGGCAACTCTGGCAACTCAGGCAACTATTCAGTCAACTCTGGCAACTCAGGCAACTATTCCGGCAACTCAGGACCAAAATTAAGCCAGCCTGCGAGGCAGCTCAGCTGTGAGGGCGAGATGAAAGCACCAGCAACAGAGGCTGCTGACAGACGGAGTTTTCTCTCGAATAAACTCAGAGAAATTTTCGCTAGCTACAACATCATCATAAGCAGAACCTCGGCAAAACTCAAACTTTTCTAAGCAGGATTTACGCCAGCTTCAAAAAAGTAATAATAAATTCAGCCTAAACTTCGTTTATTTCAATAAATTTACGGCCAAGCCTCCTGTGATTTGCCCTATTTTCTAGCGAGAAGTTCGTTAGCTCGAATGTTTGCGCAGCGAGATTTTCGCTGACTGCAACACCGTGCGTCGCTCCTGGCGTGCTGATGGGCGGCAGTCTTTTGGTGCTGGTGGAGGGGTGGCGGGGTGGAGGGGTGAAGAGGTGGAGGGGTGGCGGGATGGAGGGGTGAAGAGGTGGAGGGGTGGAGGGGTGGAGGGGTGGAGGGGTGGAGGGGGGGGGGGGGGAGGGAGTGGAGGGGTGGATGGGTGGGGGGGGGGGGCGGAGGGGTGGAGGGTGGGGGGTGGAGGGTTGGAGGGGTGGAGGGTGGAGGGTGGAGGGGTGGAGGGTGGGGGATGGAGGGGTGGAGGGGTGGAGGGTGGGGGGTGGAGGGTTGGAGGGGTGGAGAGTGGGGGGTGTAGGGGTGGGGGTGGAGGGGTGGAGGGTGGGGGGTGGAGGGGTGGAGGGGTGGAGGGGTGGAGGTGTGGAGAGGGGAAGGGTGGAGAGGTGGAGGGGATGTGGAGGGGATATGTGTTGCTGTGGTGTGTTCCTGTGGTGTGTGTTGATGTGGTGTGTTGCTGTGGTGTGTTGCTGTGGTGTGTGTTGCTGTGGTGTGTGTTCCTGTGGTGCGTTGATGTGGTTTGTTGCTGTGGTGTGTTGCTGTGGTGTGTTGCTGTGGTGAGTTGCTGTGGCTTGTGTTGCTGTAGTGTGTGTTGCTGAAGTGTGTTGCTGTGGTGTGTTGCTGTGGTGTGTTGCTGTAGTGTGTGTTGCTGTGGTGTGTGTTGCTGTGGTGTGTGTTGCTGTAGTGTGTTGCTGTGGTGTGTTGCTGTGCTGTGTGTTGCTGTGGTGTGTGTTGCTGTGGTGTGTTGCTGTGGTGTGTGTTGCCGTGGTTTGTGTTGCTGTGGTGTGCGTTGCTGTGGTGTGTTGCTGTGGTGTGTGTTGATGTGGTGTGTGTTGATGTGGTGTGTGTTGCTGTGGTGTGTTGCAGTGGTGTGTTGCTGTGGTTTTTGTTGCTGTGGTGTGTGTTGCTGTGGTGTGTTGCTGTGGTGTGTTGCTGTGGTTTTTGTTGCTGTGGTGTGTGTTGCTGTAGTGTGTTGCTGTGGTGTGTTGCTGTGGTGTGTGTTGCTGTGGTGTGTTTTGCTGTGGTGTGTATTGCTGTAGTGTGTTGCTGTGGTGTGTTCCTGTGGTGTGTGTTGCTGTGGTGTGTGTTGCTGTGGTGTGTGTTGATTTGGTGTGTGTTGCTGTGGTGTGTGTTGATGTGGTGTGTGTTGCTGCGGTGTGTGTTGTTGTGGTGTGTTGCTGTGGTGTGTTCCTGTGGTGTGTGTTGCTGTGGTGTGTGTTGCTGTGATGTGTGTTGCTGAGGTGTGTGTTGCTGTGGTGTGTGTTGCTGTGGTGTGTTGCTGTGGTGTGTTGCTGTGGTGTGTTGCTGTGGTGTGTTGCTGAGGTGTGTGTTGCTGTGGTGTGTGTTGCTGTGGTGTGTTGCTGAGGTGTGTAATGCTGTGGTGTGTGTTGCTGTGGTGTGTTGCTGAGGTGTGTGTTGCTGTGGTGTGTTGCTGTGGTGTGTTGCTGAGGTGTGTGTTGCTGTGGTGTGTGTTGCTGTGGTGTGTTGCTGTGGTGTGTTGCTGTTGTGTGTTGCTGTGGTGTGTGTTGATGTGGTGTGTTGATGTAGTGTGTTGATGTGGTGTATTGATGTGGTGTGTTGCTGTGGTGTGTTGCTGTTGTGTGTTGCTATGGTGTGTGTTGATGTGGTGTGTTGATGTGGTGTGTTGCTGTGGTGTGTTGATGTGGTGTGTTGCTGCCGTGTGTGTTGATGTGGTGTGTTGCTGTGGTGTGTTCCTGTGGTGTGTGTTGCTGTGGTGTGTGTTGCTGTGATGTGTGTTGCTGAGATGTGTGTTGCTGTGGTGTGTGTTGCTGTGGTGTGTTGCTGTGGTATGTTGCTGTGGTGTGTTGCTGAGGTGTGTGTCGCTGTGGTGTGTGTTGCTGTGGTGTGTTGCTGAGGTGTGTGTTGCTGTGGTGTGTGTTGCTGTGGTGTGTTGCTGAGGTGTGTGTTGCTGTGGTGTGTTGCTGTGGTGTTTTGCTGAGGTGTGTGTTGCTGTGGTGTATGTTGCTGTGGTGTGTTGCTGTGGTGTGTTGCTGTTGTGTGTTGCTGTGGTGTGTGTTGATGTGGTGTGTTGATGTGGTGTGTTGATGTGGTGTGTTGCAGTGGTGTGTTGCTGTTGTGTGTTGCTGTGGTGTGTGTTGATGTGGTGTGTTGATGTGGTGTGTTGCTGTGGTGTGTTGCTGTTGTGTGTTGCTGCGGTGTGTGTTGATGTGGTGTGTTGATGTGGTGTGTTGCTGTGGTGTGTTGCTGAGGCGTGTGTTGCTGTGGTGCGTTGCTGTGGTGTGTTGTTGAGGTGTGTGTTGCTGTGGTGTGTGTTGCTGTGGTGTTGCTGAGGTGTGTTTTGCTGTCGTGTGTTGCTGTTGTGTGTTGCTGTGGTATGTGTCGGTGTGGTGTGTTGATGTGGTGTGTTGCTAAGGTGTGTTGCTGTGGTGTGTTGCTGTGGTGTGTTGCTGTGGTGTGTTGCTGTGGTGTGTTGCTGTGGTGTGTGTTGCTGTAGTGTGTGTTGCTGTGGTGTGTGTTGCTGTGGTGTGTGTTGATGTGGTGTGTTGCTGTGGTGTGTTGCTGTAGTGTATTGCTGTGGTGTGTTGCTGTAGTGTGTGTTGATGTGGTGTGTTGCTGTAGTGTGTGTTGCTGTGGTGTGTGTTGCTGTGGTGTGTTGCTGTTGTGTGTTGCTGTGGTGTGTGTTGTTGAGGTGTGTGTTGCTGTGGTGTGTGTTGCTGTGGTGTGTTGTTGAGGTGTGTGTTGCTGTGGTGTGTTGCTGTGGTGTGTTGCTGAGGTGTATGTTGCTGTGGTGTGTGTTGCCGTGGTGTGTTGCTGAGGTGTGTGTTGCTAAGGTGTGTTGCTGTTGTGTGTTGCTGTGGTGTGTGTTGATGTGGTGTGTGTTGCTGCGGTGTGTGTTGTTGTGGTGTGTTGCTGTGGTGTGTTCCTGTGGTGTGTGTTGCTGTGGTGTGTGTTGCTGTGATGTGTGTTGCTGAGGTGTGTGTTGCTGTGGTGTGTGTTGCTGTGGTGTGTTGCTGTGGTGTGTTGCTGTGGTGTGTTGCTGTGGTGTGTTGCTGAGGTGTGTGTTGCTGTGGTGTGTGTTGCTGTGGTGTGTTGCTGAGGTGTGTAATGCTGTGGTGTGTGTTGCTGTGGTGTGTGTTGATGTGGTGTGTTGCAGTGGTGTGTTGCTGTAGTGTGTGTTGCTGTGGTGTGTGTTGATGGGGTGTGTTGATGTGGTGTGTTGCTGTGGTGTGTTGCTGTGGTGTGTTGCTGTGGTGTGTTGCTGTAGTGTGTGTTGCTGTGGTGTGTTACTGTGGTGTGTGTTGCTGTGGTGTGTGTTGATGTGGTGTGTTGCTGTGGTGTGTTGCTGTGGTGTGTTGCTGTGGTGTGTTGCTGTGGTGTGTTGCTGTGGTGTGTGTTGATGTGGTGTGTTGATGTACTGTGTTGATGTGGTGTGTTGCTGTAGTATGTGTTGCTGTGGTGTGTGTTGATGTGGTGTGTTGATGTGATGTGTTGCTGTGGTGTGTTGCTGTGGTGTATTGCTGTGGTGTGTTGCTGTAGTGTGTGTTGCTGTGGTGTGTTGCTGTGGTTTGTGTTGCTGTGGTGTGTGTTGATGTGGTGTGTTGCTGTGGTGTGTTGCTGTGGTGTGTTGCTGTGGTGTGTTGCTGTGGTGTGTTGCTGTGGTGTGTGCAGCTGTGGTGTGTGCTGATGTGGTGCGTTGCTGTGGTGTGTTGCTGTGGTGTGTTGCTGTGGTGTGTGTTGCTGTGGTGTGTGTTGATGTGGTGTGTTGCTGTGGTGTGTGTTGCTGTGGTGTGTTGCTGTGGTGTGTTGCTGTAGTGTGTGTTGCTGTGGTGTGTGTTGCTGTGGTGTGTTGCTGTTGTGTGTTGCTGTGGTGTGTGTTGTTGAGGTGTGTGTTGCTGTGGTGTGTGTTGCTGTGGTGTGTTGTTGAGGTGTGTGTTGCTGTGGTGTGTTGCTGTGGTGTGTTGCTGAGGTGTATGTTGCTGTGGTTTGTGTTGCCGTGGTGTGTTGCTGAGGTGTGTGTTGCTAAGGTGTGTTGCTGTTGTGTGTTGCTGTGGTGTGTGTTGATGTGGTGTGTTGATGTGGTGTGTTGCTGTGGTGTGTTGCTGTGGTGTGTTGTTGTGGTGTGTGTTGCTGTAGTGTGTGTTGCTGTGGTGTGTGTTGCTGTGGTGTGTGTTGATGTGGTGTGTTGCAGTGGTGTGTTGCTGTAGTGTGTGTTGCTGTGGTGTGTGTTGATGGGGTGTGTTGATGTGGTGTGTTGCTGTGGTGTGTTGCTGTGGTGTGTTGCTGTGGTGTGTTGCTGTAGTGTGTGTTGCTGTGGTGTGTTACTGTGGTGTGTGTTGCTGTGGTGTGTGTTGATGTGGTGTGTTGCTGTGGTGTGTTGCTGTGGTGTGTTGCTGTGGTGTGTTGCTGTGGTGTGTTGCTGTGGTGTGTGTTGATGTGGTGTGTTGATGTACTGTGTTGATGTGGTGTGTTGCTGTAGTATGTGTTGCTGTGGTGTGTGTTGATGTGGTGTGTTGATGTGATGTGTTGCTGTGGTGTGTTGCTGTGGTGTATTGCTGTGGTGTGTTGCTGTAGTGTGTGTTGCTGTGGTGTGTTGCTGTGGTTTGTGTTGCTGTGGTGTGTGTTGATGTGGTGTGTTGCTGTGGTGTGTTGCTGTGGTGTGTTGCTGTGGTGTGTTGCTGTGGTGTGTTGCTGTGGTGTGTGCAGCTGTGGTGTGTGCTGATGTGGTGCGTTGCAGTGGTGTGTTGCTGTGGTGTGTTGCTGTGGTGTGTGTTGCTGTGGTGTGTGTTGATGTGGTGTGTTGCTGTGGTGTGTGTTGCTGTGGTGTGTTGCTGTGGTGTGTTGCTGTGTTGTGTGTTGCTGTGGTGTGTGTTGATGTGGTGTGTTGCTGTGGTGTGTGTTGATGTGGTGTGTGTTGATGTGGTGTGTTGCTGTGGTGTGTTGCTGTGGTGTGTGCTGCTGTGGTGTGTGTTGATGTGGTGTGTTGCTGTGGTGTGTTGCTGTGGTGTGTTGCTGTGGTGTGTTGCTGTGGTGTGTTGCTGTGGTGTGTGTTGCTGTGGTGTGGTGCTGTGGTGTGTTGCTGTGGTGTGTGTTGCTGTGGTGTGTGTTGATGTGGTGTGTTGCTGTGGTGTGTGTTGCTGTGGTGTGTGTTGATGTGGTGTGTTGCTGTGGTGTGTTGCTGTCGTGTGTGTTGCTGTGGTGTGTGTTGATGTGGTGTTTTGCTGTGGTGTGTTGCTGTGGTGTGTTGCTGTGGTGTGTTGCTGTGGTGTGTGTTGCTGTGGTGTGTTGCTGATGTGTATTGCTGTGGTGTGTGTTGCTGTGGTGTGTGTTGATGCGGTGTGTTGCTGTGGTGTGTTGCTGTGGTGTGTGTTGCTGTGGTGTGTGTTGCTGTGGTGTGTGTTGATGTGGTGTGTTGCTGTGGTGTATTGCTGTGGTGTGTGTTGCTGTGGTGTGTGTTGATGTGGTGTGTTGCTGTGGTGTGTTGCTGTGGTGTGTTGCTGTGGTGTGTTGCTGTGGTGTGTGTTGCTGTGGTGTGTGTTGATGTGGTGTGTTACTGTGGTGTGTGTTGCTGTGGTGTGTTGCTGTTGTGTGTTGCTGTGGTGTGTTGCTGTGGTGTGTGTTGCTGTGGTGTGTGTTGCTGTGGTGTGTGTTGCTGTGGTGTGTTGCTGTGGTGTGTTGCTGTGGTGTGTTGCTGTGGTGTGTTGCTGTGGTGTGTTGCTGTGGTGTGTGTTGCTGTGGTGTGTTGCTGTGGTGTGTTGCTGTGGTGTGTTGCTGTGGTATGTTGCTGTGGTGTGTTGCTTTTGTGTGTTGCTGTGGTGTGTTGCTGTGGTGTGTTGCTGTGGTGTGTTGCTGTGGTGTGTTGCTGTGGTGTGTGTTGCTGTGGTGTGTTGCTGTGGTGTGTGTTGCTGTGGTGTGTGTTGCTGTGGTGTGTTGCTGTGGTGTGTGTTGCTGTGGTGTGTGCTGCTGTGGTGTGTGCTGATGTGGTGTGTTGCTGTGGTGTGTTGCTGTGGTGTGTTGCTGTGGTGTGTTGCTGTGGTGTGTGTTGCTGTGGTGTGTGTTGATGTGGTGTTTTGCTGTGGTGTGTTGCTGTGGTGTGTTGCTATGGTGTGTGTTGCTGTGGTGTGTTGCTGATGTGTGTTGCTGTGGTGTGTGTTGCTGTGGTGTGTGTTGATGTGGTGTGTTGCTGTGGTGTGTTGCTGTGGTGTGTGTTGCTGTGGTGTGTGTTGCTGTGGTGTGTGTTGATGTGGTGTGTTGCTGTGGTGTATTGCTGTGGTGTGTGTTGCTGTGGTGTGTGTTAATGTGGTGTGTTGCTGTGGTGTGTTGCTGTGGTGTGTTGCTGTGGTGTGTGTTGCTGTGGTGTGTGTTGATGTGGTGTGTTGCTGTGGTGTGTGTTGCTGTGGTGTGTTGCTGTGGTGTGTTGCTGTTGTGTGTTGCTGTGGTGTGTTGCTGTGGTGTGTGTTGCTGTGGTGTGTGTTGCTGTGGTGTGTGTTGCTGTGGTGTGTTGCTGTGGTGTGTTGCTGTGGTGTGTTGCTGTGGTGTGTTGCTGTGGTGTTTGTTGCTGTGGTGTGTTGCTGTGGTGTGTTGCTGTGGTGTGTTGCTGTGGTATGTTGCTGTGGTGTGTTGCTTTTGTGTGTTGCTGTGGTGTGTTGCTGTGGTGTGTTGCTGTGGTGTGTTGATGTGGTGTGTTGCTGTGGTGTGTTGCTGTGGTGTGTGCTGCCGTGGTGTGTTGCTGTGGTATGTTGCTGTGGTGTGTGTTGCTGCGGTGTGTTGCTGTGGTGTGTGTTGCTGTGGTGTGTTGCTGTGATGTGTTGCTGTGGTGTGTTGCTGTGTTTTGTTGCTGTGGTGTGTTGCTGTGGTGTGTTGCTGTGGTGTGTGGCTGTGGTGTGTTGCTGTGGTGTGTGTTGCTGTGGTGTGTTGCTGTGGTGTGTGGCTGTGGTGTGTTGCTGTGGTGTGAATTGCTGTGGTGTGTGTTGCTGTGGTGTGTTGCTGTGGTGTGTGGCTGTGGTGTGTTGCTGTGGTGTGAATTGCTGTGGTGTGTGTTGCTGTGGTGTGTTGCTGTGGTGTGTTGCTGTGGTGTTGCTGTGGTGTGTTGCTGTGGTGTGTGTTGCTGTGGTGTGTTGCTGTGGTGTGTTGCTGTGGTGTTGCTGTGGTGTGTTGCTGTGGTGTGTGTTGCTGTGGTGTGTTGCTGTGGTGTGTTGCTGTGGTGTGTTGCTGTGGTGTGTTGCTGTGGTGTGTGTTGCTGTGGTGTGTGTTGCTCTGGTGTGTGTTGCTGTGGTGTGTTGCTGTGGTGTGTTGCTGTGGTGTTTTGCTGTGGTGTGTGTTGCTGTGGTGTGTTGCTGTGGTGTGTGTTGCTGTGGTGTGTTGCTGTGGTAAGCTTCCCTCTCAGTATCCCTAACACTATACAAAGAGCCTCAAGAATGTCTCATAAATTATATTTAGATCCCTTCTCCGTCACTCACACAACAACACGTCGGTGACCGTCCTAGACATGCCCTGTCTCTACACACGCAGCGCAGCCCCGTCACACCGCGCTGGATTCTGCGCAATTTGCTCATTTCATCTATTCCAGCTCATAAATTGCTTATATTCCTTAAATTGCTCAAATTGCTTCTGCTCAAATTGCATAAACTGCCTAAATTACTCAAATTGCTTAAATTGCTCATATTGCTTAAATTGCTCGATTTGCTTCAATTGCTCAAATTGCATAAATTGCCTAAATTGCTTAAATTGCTTAAATTGCCTAAATTGCTCAAATTGCTTAAATTGCTTAAATTGCTTAAATTACCTGAATTGCTCAAATTGCTTAAATTGCCTAAATTGCTCAAATTGCCTGAATTGCTTAAATTGCTTAAATTGCCTTAATTGCTCAAAGTTCTCAAATTGCTCAAATTGCTTAAATTGCCTAAATTGCTTAAATTGTCTAAATTGCTCAAATTGCTTAAATTGCTTAAATTGCTAAAATTGCTTAAATGGCCTAAATTGCTCAAATTGCCTAAATTGCTAAAATGGCCTAAATTGCCTTAATTGCTCAAATTGCTGAAATTGCTCAAATTGCTCAAATTGCCTAAATTGCTTAAATTGCCTAAATTGCTCAAATTGCTTAAATTGCTTAAGTTGCTAAAATTGCTTAAATTGCTAAAATTGCTTAAATTGCCTAAGTTGCTCAAATTGCCTAAATTGCTAAAATTGCTTAAATTGCCTAAATTGCTCAAATTGATCAAATTGCTTAAATTGTTGAAATTGCCTTAATTGCCTAAATTATCAAATTGCTCAAATTGCTTAAATTGCTTAAATTGCTAAAATTGCTTAAATAGCCTAAATTGCTCAAATTGCTTAAATTGCAAAAATTGCTTAAATTGCCTAAATTGCTTAAATTTCCTAAATTGCTCAAATTGCTTAAATTGCTTAAATTGCTAAAATTGCTTAAATTTCCTAAATTGCTCAAATTGCCTAAATTGCATAAATTGCTTAAATTGCCTAAATTGCTCAAATTGCCAAAATTGCCCAAATTGCCTAAATTGCCTAAATTGCCTAAATTGCTCGAATTGCTCGAATTGCGTAAATTGCTAAAATTGCTTAAATTGCCTAAATTGATTAAATTGCCTAAATTGCTAAAATTGCTTAAATTGCTTAAATTGCTTAAATTGCCTAATTGCTCAGATTGCTCGAATTGCTCGAATTGCTTAAATTGCCAAAATTGCTTAAATTGCCTAAATTGCCTAAATTGCTTAAATTGCTAAAATTGCCTAAATTGCCTAAATTGCTCAAATTTCTTAAATTGCTTAAATTGCTAAAATTGCTTAAATTGCCAAAATTGCCTAAATTTCCTAAATTGCTCAAATTGCCTAAATTGCTAAAATTGCTTAAATTGCCAAAATTGCTCAAATTGCTCAAATTGCTCAAATTGCTTAAATTGCTCAAATCGCTTAAATTGATTCAATTGCTCCAATTGCTCAAATTGCTCTAATTGCTTAAATTGGCTAAATCGCTTAAATTGCTTAAATTGCTTAAATTGATTAAATTGCTTAAATTGTACAAATTACTTAAATTGCTCAAATTGCTCCAATGGCTCAAATTGCTCAAATTGCTTAAATTGGCTAAATCGCTCAAATTGCTTAAATTGCTTAAATTGCTTAAATTGTACAAATTACTCAAATTGCTCAAATTTCTCAGATTGCTCAAATTGCTTAAATTGCTTAAATTGCTTAAATTGCCTAAATTGCTTAAATTGCTTAAGTGCCTCAAATTGCTTAAATTGCTTAAATTGTTTGAATTTCTCAAATTGCTCAAATTGCTTAAATTGCTTAAGTTGCTTAAATTGCTCAAATTGCTCAAATTGCTCAAATTGCTCAAATTGCTTAAATTGCTTGAATTGCTTAAATTGCTTCAATTGCTTAAATTGTACAAATTACTCAAATTTCTGAAATTGCTCAAATTGCTCAACTTGCTCAAATTGCCTAAATTACTCAAATTGCCTAAATTTCACGACGCGCAAAATCGGCAACATCGGCCCCAGCTAAAGCAAGCGACGCGGCATCGATCGCTGCTGAGGCTTAGTCTTCTTCTGGGGGAGTTGGAGGCAGGGCACAGCTGCTGCAGGCAGAGCATGGCTGCTGCAGGCAGGGCATGGCTGCTGCAGGCAGGGCATGGCTGCTGCAGGTAGGGCGCAGCTGCTGCAGGCAGGGCATGGCTGCTGCAGGCAGGGAATGGCTGCTGCAGGCAGGGCATGGCTGCTGCAGGCAGGGCATGGCTGCTGCAGGTAGGGCACAGCTGCTGCAGGCAGGGCATGGCTGCTGCAGGCAGGGCATGGCTGCTGCAGGCAGGGCATGGCTGCTGCAGGTAGGGCGCAGCTGCTGCAGGCAGGGCATGGCTGCTGCAGGCAGGGCACAGCTGCTGCAGGCAGGGCATGGCTGCTGCAGGCAGGGCATGGCTGCTGCAGGCAGGGCATGGCTGCTGCAGGCAGAGCATGGCTGCTGCAGGCAGGGCACAGCTGCTGCAGGCAGGGCATGGCTGCTGCAGGCAGGGCATGGCTGCTGCAGGCAGGGCATGGCTGCTGCAGGTAGGGCGCAGCTGCTGCAGGCAGGGCATAGCTGCTGCAGGCAGGGCACAGCTGCTGCAGGCAGGGCGCAGCTGCTGCAGGCAGAGCATGGCTGCTGAAGGCAGCGCATGGCCGCTGCAGGCAGGGCATGGCTGCTGCAGGCAGGGCTTGGCTGCTGCAGGAAGGGCGCAGCTGCTGCAGGCAGGGCATGGCTGCTGCAGTCAGAGCATGGCTGCTGCAGGCAGGGCGCAGCTGCTGCAGGCAGAGCATGGCTGCTGAAGGCAGCGCATGGCTGCTGCAGGCAGGGCATGGCTGCTGCAGGCAGGGCATGGCTGCTGCAGGCAGGGCGCAGCTGCTGCAGGCAGAGCATGGCTGCTGAAGGCAGAGCATGGCTGCTGCAGGCAGGGCATGGCTGCTGCAGGCAGGGCGCAGCTGCTGCAGGCAGAGCATGGCTGCTGAAGGCAGGGCATGACTGCTGCGGGCAGAGCATGGCTGCTGCAGGCAGGGCATGGCTGCTGCAGGCAGGGCATGGCTGCTGCAGGTAGGGCGCAGCTGCTACAGGCAGGGCATGGCTGCTGCAGACAGAGCATGGCTGCTGCAGGCAGGGCATGGCTGCTGCAGGCAAGGCATGGCTGCTGCAGGCAGGGCATGGCTGCAGCAGGCAGGGCATGGCTGCTGCAGGCAGGGCATGGCTGCTGCAGGCAGGGCGCAGCTGCTGCTGGCAGAGCATGGCTGCTGAATGCAGGGCATGGCTGCTGCAGGCAGGGCATGGCTGCTGCATGCAGAGCATGGCTGCTGCAGGCAGAGCATGGCTGCTGCAGGCAGGGCATGGCTACTGCAGGCAGAGCATGGCTGCTGCAGGCAGGGCGCAGCTGCTGCAGGCAGAGCATGTCTGCTGCAGGCAGAGCATGGCTGCTGCAGGCAGGGCATGGCTGCTACAGGCAGAGCATGGCTTCTGAAAGCAGGGCATGGCTGCTGCAGGCAGGGCATGGCTGCTGCAGGCAGAGCATGGCTGCTGAAGGCAGGGTATGGCTGCTGCAGGCAGAGCATGGCTGCTGCAGGCAGGGCATGGCTGCTGCAGGCAGGGCGCAGCTGCTGCAGGCAGAGCATGGCTGCTGAAGGCAGGGCATGGCTGCTGCAGGCAGGGCATGGCTGCTGCAGGCAGGGCACAGCTGCTGCAGGCAGAGCAGAGCTGCTGCAGGCAGGGCACAGCTGCTCCAGGCAGGGCATGGCTGCTGCAGGCAGGGCTTGGCTGCTGCAGGCAGGGCATGGCTGCTGCAGGCAGGGCATGGCTGCTGCAGGCAGGGCGTTGCTGCTGCAGGCAGAGCATGGCTGCTGAAGGCAGGGCATGGCTGCTGCAGGCAGGGCATGGCTGCTGCAGGCAGGGCATGGCTGTTTCAGGCAAGGCATGGCTGCTGCAGGCAGGGCATGGCTGCTGCAGGCAGAGCATGGCTGCTGCAGGCAGGGCATGGCGGCTTCGTGCAGGGCACAGCTGCTGTAGGCAAGGCATGGCTGCTGCAGGCAGGGTACAGCTGCTGCAGGCACGGCACAGCTGCTGCAGGCATGGCACAGCTGCTTTAAGCCGGGCACAGCTGCTGCAGGCAGGGAACAGCCGCTGCAGGCAGGGTACAGTGCAGCACTGCAGCAGCAGGGAAGTACAGCACTGCAGCAGCAGGGAGGTGCAGCATTGCAGCAGCAGGGAGGTGCAGCACTGCAGCAGCAGTGAGGTGCAGCACTGCAGCAGCACGGAGGTGCAGCACTGCAGCAGCAGGGAGGTGCAGCACTGCAGCACCAGGGAGGTGCAGCACTGCAGCAGCAGGGAGGTGCAGCACTGCAGCAGCAGGGAGGTGCAGCACTGCAGCAGCAGGGAGGTGCAACACTGCCGCAGCAGGGAGGTGCAGCACTGCAGCAGCAGGGAGGTGCAGCACTGCAGCAGCAGGAAGGTGCAGCACTGCAGCAGCAGGGAGGTGCAGCACTGCAGCAGCAGGGAGGTGCAGCAGCATGGAGGTGCAGCACTGCAGCAGCAGGGAGGTGCAACACTGCAGCAGCAGGGAGGTGCAGCACTGCAGCAGCAGGGAGGTGCATCACTGCAGCAGCAGGGAGGTGCAGCACTGCAGCAGCAGGGAGGTGCAGCACTGCAGCAGCAGGGAGGTGCAGCACTGCAGCAGCAGGGAGGGGCAGCACTGCAGCAGCAGGGAGGTGCAGCACTGCAGCAGCAGGGAGGTGCAGCACTGCAGCAGCAGGGAGGTGCAGCACTGCAGCACCAGGTAGGTGCAGCACTGCAGCAGCAGGGAGGTGTAGCACTGCAGCCGCAGGGAGGTGCAGCACTGCAGCAGCAGGGAGGTGCATCACTGCAGCAGCAGGGAGGTGCAGCACTGCAGCAGCAGGGAGGTGCAGCACTGCAGCAGCAGGGAGGTGTAGCACTGCAGCCGCAGGGAGGTGCAGCACTGCAGCAGCAGGGAGGTGCAGCACTGCAGCAGCAGGGAGGTGCAGCACTGCAGCAGCAGGGAGGTGTGGCCGGCCTTGACGTAGCCGGCATCTGCAGGACAATCAATGCGGCGACGTTGGGCCAGTGTCGGCCCTGTGCTGGCCCTCTCTGTGCCCCTCCTCAGCACCCCTCCATAGCACTGATGAGCAGGGGTGAGCAGTTAATGTGAGAGAGGCACTGTGCACAAAACATGAATGAATGTTCTCAATTCTTCACTCTCGCCCTCCCACACCAGTCACTGCCCCGTGTGTGCCCTCCGCCTTGCTCTCACCAGCATAACATCGAAGGATGCACCTAAAATAGCTTTTTCTACCCACTGATATCTTATCGAACAGATCGAAGGATAGCATCAGAGGATGAACCTAAAATAGCGTTTTGTGGTTGGTGATATTTTATCTGTGATGGAAGAGGTGCGTTTGAAGCAAGAAATCCAGTTCGTGTTTGCCCCCATGGGCACGAAGAAGAGGCGGCTCGTTGCCCCCTCGTGCTGCTATGTCCTTACGCCCACGGTCTGGCGTAACTTTTCCTATTCTAACTAGTGATGTACCGATGTATCGGTATCGGCATTATCGGTCTCTTTTACTGGTATCGGTATTGGCCTAAAAAATGGTATCGGTTCATCACTAATTCCAACGTACCCTATACTAACGTAACGTATCCTAAGATGCCCTTTGTCCATTGTCACCAGACCTGGAAGTGACAGTCAACCAGCAACAGTCGACTTAGACAGTGAGCCACCCCGACCAGGTAATGAAGAATTGTGGGATAATGGCGAGCTGTTTATTGAGCGGCTAATTTGGCCGACAATAAAGAAAAACATTCATTGCAAAAAGCTTAATGTTATCGTCAGTCTCTATGATCCGATGGTGCAAGGTTTATCAGCAGAATGCATAAATCTATCTTTAAAAATTATGGACCGTCTAATTTTTGTCTGAGAAGCTATTGAAAGCGCCACATTCAATCGCACGTATAGACGTATTATTATTACACCCATTGCAAATTTATGTGTAGTAGCTAGTTCAGATGAGCAATATAAAGTTAGAAATTGAAAAATTCTAAAATCAAACCATCGATTGATGACAAAACCACGAAACAAAATCGTGAATATCTTTATCAGAAAATCATAAATAAACATATAAATAAATCGTGAAACCCATAAGAAAGACCAATAACCGAGCACTGCGTGGGTGACTGCGGTGAGAGTTGCAGTGCGCAGTGATGCGTGAGCGATAAAGTTAACCACTGCACGTAATGCAGTGCGCAGTGATGCTCAAATTGCCACTGGATGTGATGCCAGCTAGCGTGTGTAATTATGTAAAGCTCTTATTGATGCAACAAACATGTTTCATCGCCACAGCATCCGTTGGCTTTGCTCTGCATCTTTAAATATCGTATAGACCATAAAAAAGTTACCCCAATTTTAAATTACTATATCTCAAAAACTATTAACGTTCCAAAAATTTTGAAAATTACGTATCGTTTATCAACCATTTCATCAACCTTTTCACCAATCAAATGACAATATATATGACTGCTTTTTTTGCTGATCGTTCCATGCTTGCCTTCATTGTGACATCATGGCTTTCACTTCCGTATTGCGTAATTTAAATCAACGACACAACACATTTCATGATGACCTTCATTCCAAAAAACGTGGGAAAAAATTCCTCCTGCGTAAATATGAATATTCTTCTCGCGTAACGATAATTTCTCTCGGAAGTCTAGTATAGCTACTTTTAAAAGTATAGTATAATATATAAAGTATATTATATTAAAAGTGTAAAAAGGAAGTGTGGTATAGCTATTTAAATAACGGTCGCATTCAAGTATAGCTATTTGTGCAGCTACTTATTCTGCTGACAGTTGATCAACTTTTTGTCTATTGTTGCAGTTGTCGAATGATGAAGTTGTGAAATCTGGCTCTCCTCGCAGTTAGTTACCCTTCGATCTGATAGTTTTGCCGACAGACAACTCTCGAAATCTGTTTGAAGCTGTAACGTATTCTGAAGACTTATTTATGTTATTCCTGTGATTACACGGAGCGTATTGTGGTATTCAGGCTCATACACACATCAATAATAGAGTTTTGGCCAGAAATTAAATCATAGGGATGGCAAAATTAATTTGCTGTCGTGAGAGCAATTCTTTCTAATAAAAACCAATGCAGTACATTTCATTATCAACTTTATTGGAAATTAACTGTTTTTCTTTTTTTCTCTCTTTCTGTTACCTGTTCAAACGTCTGTCTAATGGCACTTAAGCGTTTTATAAACATAAACCACAATTATAGCAGAACTTTCTCCGTGTTAGGCTTGTAATTTTGCTTCTTCCATGCGACAGGCTTTTTTTCTGAGAGATACGTCCGTGTCGCTGGTTGTCACTTACGAGCGTCAGTGACCAGTGGTAGGTTGTGTCAGTAACAAGCGTCAGTGACCAGTGGTAGGTTGTGTCACTTACGAGTGTCAGTGACCACACACACACGCACACACTGCGTGCTGGTGCCCAAGGCCGCCGCCACACGGAGACCAAACCGTAACGTTTCGTCATAACCGTCCACATAGTGACACCATTCGGTCTGTCCAGCACTGCGAAACAGTCAGATTTCGGCCATGAGCTACGCTGCATATTTGGTACGGGCATCGTCACCATTTGGTAACCAAAATGGCGGTGAACTGGGTTGGAGCGTAATTTTTTACTTGTATTTAGGGATTATTTATATTTCCTGGCTCAGAAAACAGGTACAGGGTGAGCAAGAAGTAACTGACCCTTCTAATTTGACAACAAAAGGAAAACTCTGTTTCATTTGAAATAATCACATTTTTATGGTTTATTCCTGTATCCTATTTACTCGGCTCGCAAATTAAAAGGATCAGTTCCCTCTGGCCCACGCTGTATAATCCTGAGCCCTGGAGTGTGTGACAGCTCTCTTCATAATCCCGTCAAGCGACCCGACCCATGCGGTAACGCAGCAGTACGGATTGGTCACCGTGTGACGACACCTTAAGAGAGACCAGAAGAATCAGTGTGAGCTCGGGTCTCCACGGCCTAAAATATTTTTTTTTATCTATTTTCTGCGCAATTGATTATGATAGATATTGATATCTAAGTTCAGAGCTGGAGTTCATTTTTGGTTAAGACTGTGTGTACGACACATCAGCTCCATACATCATGTTAGCCCTCAATTTTCCAGATACACTGATGTATTTCTTTCGTTAAGTCTAAATATTAGAATATCTTTGTAACGTGAATATTTCAGATTGGTGTAACACTCACATAACCCGACACGTGTATCAGTTCACATTGAACAAGGTTCAGAATTATTGAACTTGAGGTTGTGCTGCAAGCAATAATTGCGAGACGGGCGGAGGCAGAAGTGACACAGGGAGGCGCAGGAGCGCGGGATGCACACCCTCACACGACCGCGGCACGAGCGACACTAATGCACTCACCCAGAAAATGAATATTCATTTTCAGCGAATATTTTTGATAAATACGTGCAGAATTTTCCATTTTTCTCCAGCTACAGCACTGAAGACGAAATTTTAATTCCAACACGTTTGCAATAAATATGAAATACATTTTTTACCCTGGCTATTCTTTTTATTCTGCGTACAGATCCCCGATGAATGAACTTCCAACGGATATTTTGCTACATTAATACTCGCAAATCCGTGACCTGCAACTTCCATTAACAAATTGGGGCGAGACACGCACGAAGCTTGCGCGGTATGCAACGCGCAAAGTGTGCGTCGCAACGGACGAAATGCACGTTGCAGTCAGTAATAGACTGACCTCCCTCACACACTCAGCAAGAGCTGCAGTGTAACAAAGGAAGTCGCCAGTTTCTCATTGATGATTGATTGCCGATTGGTTGACGGCGGACTGGCACCGCTCTCCGCGTGCTCGGGGCTGCCGGACGTGCGCTAGCAACGGGCGCCCAGCTCGCTTGTGTGCAGTCACTGCCATATCGTCACGGTCACGGTCACGGGGATGTAGGTACGGTCACGGACACGGTCACGGTCACGGTCACGGCCACGGTCACGGTCACGGTCACGGTCACGGTAACGGTCACGGTCACGGCCACGGTAACGGTCACGGACACGGTCACGGTCACGGCCACGGAAACGGTCACGGTCACGGTCACAGTCTCGGTCATGGCCACGGTCACGGTCACAGGGATATAGGTACGGTCACGATCACGGCCGCGGGGATATAAGTACGGTCACGGTCACGGCCACATTGTCACGGTCACGGTCACGGCCACATTGTCACGGTCACGGTCACGACCACACAATAACGGTCACGGACACACAGTCACGGTCATGGTTATGCAGTCACAGTCACGGCTACGGCCTCACAGTTTTCAAGGCCTCAAAGTCACGGTCAAGAAGTCGTGGTCACGGTCGAGCGGAATAGCAGCAACTCACTCACTAACTTTAAATGAAATACATGAAGCTGTTTCGTGGCGCGCAATTTTCAAACTAACGAACGTAAAAATCGCAAACAAAAGCTTGTGTTTAATGTACCTCTTTTTTGTCGATGAAATACTTTATCCTAGAATACAATTGGTTAGGAAGAGAGCGGCGCTACAGAGAGCTTGCAGCAGCGGGCGTTGGCAAACTCGTCGTGGCAAGACAGAAGCTTCGGAAATGATTCTCTGCAGAAGTTATGACAGAGATTGACTGACTGACTCACTGAGTGACTGACAAGTCTGACTCGCTGACGGACTCACTGACTGTCTGACTGACTGACTCACTGATCCTAACTGACTCTGACTGACTCACTGATTAACTGTCTGACTGACTGACTAATTAACTGACTGACTCACTGACTGCCAAGACACCAGGGGGCGCATGACGTCAGCGTCACCGACAAGTTCAATGGAGAAGATGAGAAGAGCTCGGTCTGGTGACTGATTAGTCAACAAGAAAACGATTTTTTTTAAATATTTTAATTATTCCGCTTCTGCATTATTATGACAACATTATTTCTCTTTATTTCGGTGATACAATATTTGATTTCTCCTAAAGTGTTTTGAAAGTAACTTACGCAGCAGATGATGCACCAAATTTTCGTGTTATTTTCCTTTTCAACAGCGTATTTAGTGATGGATATTTACGCGTGGTGCACCAAATGCTTAATATACTTTTACCTTGAAGTTTTTTATCGACTTAAACCTACGGATAGTACACCAAATATTTAATTACCTTTCATCGTGAAAATGTCAGTGATTTAAATCTACGGATAGTGCTCCGAAGATTTAACTTACTCCATTTGAATATTTCTACGAATAAAATCCACGGATTGTACTCCTCAGATTTAACTTACTTTTACTTTTTGAATTTCGAGGTGACTAAAATGTACGGAGAGTGTTTCAACTTACTACAAGGTGACGGGGCCTGTTTCTGTAATTTTCTATCTACGGACATTACTGCAAGCAGTTGAAATTCTTTATGGTAGTCGATAACTGAGGTAATAATCATTACACTTTAAGGGTAGTTTAACATGGCACATATTATTTCACCCAAAAGCGTACATTTAAATTTCAGTCCATTTATTCACATTCGACCCCATTCGTGTACAACAGAAAAAATCTACACTTGCGTCACAAGATTCACTAGCTGGAACCTCACTTTAAGCTCAGCTGTCGTGGCGCGAGCTAAGTGCCGGGCGCGTGGCACTAGGCCGTATTTTACGTCCATTAATTTCTTTACAACACTCACATCAACTCCAGTATGCCTACACTTAGTTGTCAACTTGCTGCTATTCTTGCAACGCTTCACTGTCAATATCTCACTCTCCCTAGTTCTCGCCCCAGTCAACATCTCACTCTCCCTAGTTCTCGCCCCAGTCAACATCTCACTCTCCCTAGTTCTCGCCCCAGTCAACATCTCACTCTCCCTAGTTCTCGCCCCAGTCAACATCTCACTCTCCCTAGTTCTCGCCAGTCTACATCTCACTCTCCCTAGTTCTCGCCCCAGTCAACATCTCACTCTCCCTAGTTCTCGCCCCAGTCAACATCTCATTCTCCCTAGTTCTCGCCCGAGTCAACATCTCACTCTCCCTAGTTCTTGCCCCAGTCAACATCTCACTCTCCCTAGTTCTCGCCCCAGTCTACATCTCACTCTCCCTAGTTCTCGCCCCAGTCAACATCTCACTCTCCCTAGTTCTCGCCCCAGTCAACATCTCACTCTCCCTAGTTCTCGCCCCAGTCAACATCTCACTCTCCCTAGTTCTCGCCCCAGTCAACATCTCACTCTCCCTAGTTCTCGCCCCAGTCAACATCTCACTCTCCCTAGTTCTCGCCCCAGTCTACATCTCGCTCTCCCTAGTTCTCGCCCCAGTCAACATCTCACTCTCCCTAGTTCTCGCCCCAGTCAACATCTCACTCTCCCTAGTTCTCGCCCCAGTCTACTTCTCACTCTCCCTAGTTCTCGCCCCAGTCAACATCTCACTCTCCCTAGTTCTCGCCCCAGTCTACATTTCACTCTCCCTAGTTCTCACCCCAGTCTACATCTCACTCTCCCTAGTTCTCGCCCCAGTCAACATCTCACTCTCCCTAGTTCTCGCCCCAGTCTACATCTCACTCTCCTTAGTTCTCGCCCCTGTCAACATCTCACTCTCCCTAGTTCTCGCCCCAGTCTACATCTCACTCTCCCTAGTTCTCGCCCCAGTCAACATCTCACTCTCCCTAGTTCTCGCCCCAGTCAACGTCTCACTCTCCCTAGTTCTCGCCCCAGTCAACATCTCACTCTCCCTAGTTCTCACCCCAGTCAACATCTCACTCTCCCTAGTTCTCGCCCCAGTAAACATCTCACTTGGCCGTCAACTGGCACTTAGCAGCCCAATTTCAAGTTTTAGAGAGGCACTCCCGCAACTCTACGCCACCCGGAAATGTGGTTGTTTTGCTGCTCTCTCCCCAGCCGCTGGGGCTGTTTTGCTGCTCCCTCCCCAGCCGCTGGGGCTGTTTTTCTGCTCTCTCCCCAGCCACTGGGGCTGTTTTGCTGCTCCCTCCCCAGCCGCTGGGGCTGTTTTGCTGCTCTCTCCCCAGCCGCTGGGGCTGTTTTGCTGCTCCCTCCCCAGCCGCTGGGGCTGTTTTGCTGCTCTCTCCCCAGCCGCTGGGGCTGTTTTGCTGCTCCCTCCCCCGCCGCTGGGGCTGTTTTGCTGCTCTCTCCCCAGCCGCTGGGGCTGTTTTGCTGCTCCCTCCCCAGCCGCTGGGGCTGTTTTGCTGCTCTCTCCCCAGCCGCTGGGGCTGTTTTGCTGCTCTCTCCCCAGCCGCTGGGGCTGTTTTGCTGCTCCCTCCCCCGCCGCTGGGGCTGTTTTGCTGCTCCCTCCCCCGCCGCTGGGGCTGTTTTGCTGCTCCCTCCCCAGCCGCTGGGGCTGTTTTGCTGCTCTCTCCCCAGCCGCTGGGGCTGTTTTGCTGCTCTCTCCCCAGCCGCTGGGGCTGTTTTGCTGCTCCCTCCCCAGCCGCTGGGGCTGTTTTGCTGCTCTCTCCCCAGCCGCTGGGGCTGTTTTGCTGCTCCCTCCCCAGCCGCTGGGGCTGTTTTGCCGTCAGGAGCTAGCAAGCCGTGCTGACCGTCTCGTCCCAACCGACGCTCTAAATTAACTCTGCCCAATTGAAAATTATCGCCCTTTTCAGGTAGTAAATTAGTCGTAAAAGGTCGAAAACGGCCCAAAAGGGCCAAAAATCACGACTTCAAACCGACTCCTACCTATACTTGGCCTATTAGGGCTTGAAAAGGGCTCTTCATTCAACTGGCCTTTTATAGGTCTAGTCAATGGCTGTTTGCGGGCTCATTCGGGTCGTTTAAAGTCGTTTTCAAGCCTTTTCGACGACCTCTATTTGGACGCGTAATAGATTGTAAAAAGACTCGTAATCGTAAATGTTGTACAAGTCGTATTACTTCAGTTAATGTAAAGAACTCAATGAATTTCAACTAACCTAACTTAGTTAAGTTAGATTAGGTAAGGGTGGCCAAAGTTAGTTTCGATTAGTTTCATCAATTAATTATTACTATAAATTTCGGTTTAGTAGTTAAAAAAATATTATGCTCATGTAGATATCCAGAGCTGGTCATAGATACTTCAAAATGTATCTAGATACTAGATACTTCTCCAAAAGTATCTAGATACTAGATAATTTTCTTTTAATTCTCTCTGTCTCACTACTTCATCGCTGAGCATTCAACTTGTAGTGCTTTACCCTAGTTACCCCTCAAACCTCGATTCTAGTCCTTCTATGTTCAGTAATCTTAATATATCCCAATGTAAATTTATTTAAGAAAAAGTTCCCACTTCTCCGCCGCGTATCACCGATACTCACAGCCGGAGAAGTATAAAAGTAAGGCCGCTGCTTCACTCGCCTCAAATCGGAACTCACTAGGCCAAGCAGCCACAAGACCCGGCCTTACAAACTCTTTATATCGTATAGAAAATCTGATGTTGAAGCGATCTGATCAGCTCCATTATGCCACTGTTGTAAATCAATACTTAGTAATTTTCATATTTATTTCGTTTATAAATAAAAATTTTAATTTTTATTGGTATAATGTTTCAATTTGGGACTTTTGATTCCATATGTCGTTTTCTTTTTAAGGCCGGGCGTAAGGAAGCCTAAAAGGGCCGGTATTAGCCTTGATCAAGCAGTAAGGAAGCCCAAAAGGGCCGGTATTAGCCTTGATCAAGCAGTAAGGAAGCCCAAAAAGGCCAGGACGAGACTCGTTCAAGCAATGGAAAAGCCAAAAATGGTCGTGAATAGCCTCGTTCAGGTAGTAGAGAAGCCCAAAATGGCCGTTGTATTAGCCGTTTCGATGCCCAGAAATAGCCGTTTAAATGGGCTAAAAATACTAGACATTTGCTCCGAAAAAGGCTAATTTACTGCTCGAAAACGACTAAACTCTTGGCTTATAACTGCCTGAAAACGATCTGTAAAAGGCTCAGAATTTCAATTGGGTGTTGCGACGCCCTGTGTTCATGCGAGCGGCGGACTGGGCAGGCTGAGCACCAAGTCATAAACACTTGCGTGAGGGAAGCCTCGCGTTATAAACAACTCAAATAACAGCGAAGTGAATGTTTCCCGTGGTAAATGGCGCGTTGAAATGGCTCGTTTAAGTTCAAGGTACAATTTAGCTCGCTATATGTACTAGAATGATCGGCTCACGATAATTTAGCTCGTTGTGTGATACTAGGATAATCTCTTGATGAATATGAAGGATGCAGTTCATCGAGCAACTTGAGAGACTTTAATGGAAATTTCATGTCAAAAGTATTTTGTTTCAAATTTGACGCGGTGATTGAATTTTTTAATGCAATATTATTGTTTGTGCACTTTATATTTTTTATTTTCTGTTCGATAAGATGACTGCATCGCAGTAGGCATGATCGTTGCCGTATATGTGTGTATTTTTCTTCAAATTTATGCGAGTGAAACTAAACATTTGCCCCGCGCTCACCAAGAGTCTGTGTGAAAAAGATGTGCGTCGTCTGATGAGGAAGACGCGTTCGTGGTGAACGACTTGTTACAGAACCAGTTTAGTTGGTCTAATGGAATGCTTAGTTGGTCTAATGGAATGTTTAGTTGGTCTAATGGAATGCTTAGTTGGTCTAATGGAATGTTTAGTTGGTCTAATGGAATGTTTAGTTGGTCTAATGGAATGTTTAGTTGGTCTAATGGAATGCTTAGTTGGTCTAATGGAATGTTTAGGTGGTCTAATGGAATGTTTAGTTGGTCTAATGGAATGTTTAGTTGGTCTAATGGAATGTTTAGTTGGTCTAATGGAATGTTTAGGTGGTCTACTGGAATGTTTAGTTGGTCTAGTGGAATGTTTAGGTGGTCTAATGGAATGTTTAGTTGGTCTAATGGAATGTTTAGTTGGTCTAATGGAATGTTTAGGTGGTCTAATGGAATGTTTAGTTGGTCTAATGGAATGTTTAGTTGGTCTAATGGAATGTTTAGGTGGTCTAATGGAATGTTTAGTTGGTCTAATGGAATGTTTAGTTGGTCTAATGGAATGTTTAGGTGGTCTAATGGAATGTTTGGTTGGTCTAATGGAATGTTTAGTTGGTCTAATGGAATGTTTAGTTGGTCTAATGGAATGTTTAGGTGGTCTAATGGAATGTTTAGTTGGTCTAATGGAGTGTTTAGTTAGGCTAATGGAATGTTTAGGTGGTCTAATGGAATGTTAAGGTGGTCTAATGGAATGTTTGGTTGGTCTAATGGAATGTTTAGTTGGTCTAATGGAATTTTTAGGTGGTCTAATGGAATGTTTAGGTGGTCTAATGGAATGTTTAGGTGGTCTAATGGAATGTTTAGGTGGTCTAATCAGCATGATCTGATCTAATGTGAAGTAACTTTACGAGTTTGTTTCTTATATTTAAAGACAAGAAAGGCTCTCAAAATCAATGAAGAAAATTAATGCAAATTCCAGTTGAGCTGAACCATGTAATGTTAGAAATTCGAAAATCCCATAACGAAATAATTAAAATAAAAAGTAAGGCGAAAATCGCTGTACGAATTGCCACGTTATTATTACAAATAGTAAAGTCTAAATGTATAAAATTGAACGTTTCGAACTAAACAGTTCATCTTCAGCAAAGAAAAAAATAATTCTGCGACAAAACAGAACGAATATGAGTAAATTAAAACTACACTATGCAAAAGAATACTACAACATATACAGAAAATATTCGTAAATCTAAAACAAAAAATATAACAAAACAATTAAAAAACCTAGACTAATGATCATGTATTTGCAACGAGAAGAGAAAAAGCACTTTGAGTATCATTTAGAGGGGGTCTGAGCTTAAAGATGTATAGCGAGTCGAGGATGCGTAAATCAATCATATGAGAGGCACCTGCAAGGGTTTTAAAATGATTCACGGAAACAGGGACGTTACAGTTTTCCGCATGGGATCGAACAGAGGACTTTGCCTTACTACAGCGATTTTCGCCTTACTCTTCATTTTAAGAATAAGACGCATCAATGCGCATTCAGTTTTAGAAATAATTAAATCATCGCGTAATCACAAAATTTGTAAAAAAATCATGGTAATTCGCAAAAACCACATGGAAAATTTATGTAAGTTTTAGTTTAGATGAGCAATATAAAGTTTTAAATTTAAGAATACTAAAATGAAATAATCAAACCATCGTATTGTCACGCCAACAAATCCACGAATTTCACAATTCTGAATTAAAATGATGCAACATCACCGGATCCCAAAAGCAAACAACTAAACCATGAATCTGAAAATTCAGCAGCAAAATGATACAGCGTCACCTGATCACCAGACCAAGCGGTCTCTCCAAGCCCTCAACCAGCAAAGCCCCCCCAACGCTGACGTCAGCACGGGGCGGTCAACAAGACGTCAGCAGAAGATACGACGCTGCAAAAACTCACCTTTGTTAGGAGCTGAGGCTTCGTTACGGCATTTTGTGCCCCGGCGCTTGTTAGGCTCCATTTTCTGGTGCAGCGAGGGCCGGCTGTTGTGACTCTGCCTTGTTGCATCACCGGTGCAGCGACTCTTTGTAGCGTAAGAGTTGGTAATGTTGGGATTTAAGAGTTGGGATGTACGTAAGAGTTGGTATGTAACAACACGGCTGTTGTTACATCAATGCTACTGGAGCTCTTTGTAACAAGAGAGTGAGAGCGAACTCTGTCTTGCTACATCAGTGTTATTGGGGATCTTTGTAACATGAGGGTAGGGGAGAACTCGGCCTTGTTACATCAGCTGTGCAGCGACTCTTTTTATTATGAGAGTAGGAGAGAACTCAGACTTGTTACATCAGCGGTGCAGCGACTCGTTGCAACATGAGAGTAGGAGAGAACTCAGACTTGTTACATCAGCTGTGCAGCGACTCTTTGTAACATGAGGGTAGGGGAGAACTTAGCCTTGTTATATCAGCTGTGCACTGACTCTTTGTAACATGAGAGTAGGGGAGAACTCAGCCTTGTTACATCAGCTGTGCAGTGACTCTTTGTAACATGAGAGTAGGGGAGAACTTAGCCTTGTTACATCAGCTGTGCAGTGACTCTTTGTAACATGAGAGTAGGGGAGAACTCAGCCTTGTTACATCAGCTGTGCAGTGACTCTTTAACATGAGGGTAGGGGAGAACTCAGCCTTGTTACATCAGCGGTGCAGCGACTCTTTGTAACATGTGAGCAGGAGAGAACTCAGTCTTGTTACATCAGCGGTGCAGTGACTCTTTGTAACATGAGAGTAGGAGAGAACTCAGCCTTGTTACATCAGCGGTGCATCGACTCTTTAACATGAGGGTAGGGGAGAACTCAGCCTTGTTACATCAGCGGTGCAGCGACTCTTTGTAACATGAGAGCAGGAGAGAACTCAGTCTTGTTACATCAGCGGTGCATCGACTCTTTAACATGAGGGTAGGGGAGAACTCAGCCTTGTTACATCAGCGGTGCAGCGACTCTTAGTAACATGAGAGCAGGAGAGAACTCAGTCTTGTTACATCAGCGGTGCAGCGACTCTTTAACATGAGGGTAGGGGAGAACTCAGCCTTGTTACATCAGCGGTGCAGCGACTCTTTGTAACATGAGAGCAGGAGAGAACTCAGTCTTGTTACATCAGCGGTGCATCGACTCTTTAACATGAGGGTAGGGGAGAACTCAGCCTTGTTACATCAGCGGTGCAGCGACTCTTTGTAACATGAGAGCAGGAGAGAACTCAGTCTTGTTACATCAGCGGTGCAGCAGCTCTTTCTAGCGCAGCAACGGGGAGGGGGTTGAATCATCCAGAATGAGTTGATATTAGTTTTATTTTTTATTCCAAACTTTTTCATAGTTTTATTTTTATTTTATTTTTATTTTATTTCTGTAATTGTACTTCTGTAACTATTTCTATTTATTTCAGAAAAGTTAACCTATCTCATGACAAATTACCATAGCTCTTATAAAGCTTATTTTGTTTTTCATTGGCCAGATGCATAATGACATTTTCAGAATATCAAGCAAGTTGTATTAACGACATTATTACAACATAAACTCATACTCTAATCGTCGTCGTTCACTCTTTATTAGCTTACGTTATGCTTCAGTTCGTTATCTACTGGACAATTCTTCCCGATTGTGATTTATCAGCTACACACAATCCTTAATAGTGTTATGACCTCACTTTTCTCGTTCGTATGTACGTATATTCATTGGCCAATTTCAAGAGGCAATTCTTTCTCTGCATTATTTATCGTCATTTTCTCGTCGCTTTCATTTTCTTGCAGTTAATGGTCGAGACGGAAGGCCTCATTTATTATATTTTTGTTATTTCATTAAAGATCAAAATATGCAGTGACTTTTCAATGTCATTGGTTGCAGTTAATCATGATATTATAACAAATCAAATAGGGCCTCATTAGGTAAATGACGAGATGGTTGCAACGTAATTTAATGTTATAATGATGACGTCTTTCTTTAAGTAAATGGATGACACGTTCGGAAATAAGAAGCGGCACACGATATACATAGCGTATTGAAGGATTTACCGTTAATCAAATGACAATAACACTAACAGATCTCGGCGATTACATTAATTCTAATCTATCAAGTGATACAATTGTTGCTATTCGCATTGTTACATCAAATGAGCAGGTGAGGCCTTTAATGTGAAATAATAGACGAAAACATAGATTATCAACATATTGAGAAGTCTGACAAGAACATCTTATCCGTGGTGAAGCCACTGCGTTGAGTCATCTAGTAGAATAATACATTGTTGATTATGATGAACACATCTTAGGGTGAGATCAAGTCTCGGCGCTGAGTAATTAACAGAGAACAAAGACCGTCTAGAAATTACATCGAACAAAGTTAATCTACACCTAATACATGAAGTCACTTTAGAGAATCGACGAGAATAGATGAGTAAAAGGTGGAATACTTAGCTGTGGTACTTCCGAATGGCGGTTGGCTAGTCAAACACGACTTTAAGCTAACACTTCCCCCACTCCACCCGCAGGGTGTGAGCGGAGGATCTCACGTCTTGCTCAATTGACGGCCCAGGACCTAATGCCGCTTGTGCGCGTCCGCCAGAAAGAGGCTGGGTGACGCTGTCTCAAGTGAGAATAAACGCGTTACCTATCTTGAAGCTTTACGTCAAAATACCACAGAAAATAGCAAGTGTTGGGAGATGATTCAAATGGATTAAGCTTTATAATTAATAAACAAGTAATTTATGTAGAATGAACAAGATCTTAAGTCAACAAGGAAGGAGTTGAAATACACGAGAAGAATGGAAGCGTTTGGAAATGATCCTCGGTACAAGCGTCGGTCGCTGAACAAAGAGTATGGTGGATGCTCGTAGAGGGGGGGGTGCGATTCGCTGGCTGTTTCAAATGATGCTTGGCGGCTGGCGAAGCTCGTTTCGGAGCGTAGTTTGTGGAGTTCAGAAATGCTGCGTTCACTGACGAGAACAATTATCCAATGTCGGGTCTTTTAGAAGATGGTTGCTTGGCCAAAACAACGACTTTCTTAACGTTTATTTGAACACGGCGAAAGTCTGTCCCAGAAGAACCACGACAAATCCTCGCCGACGTCATTTAAGTTTCGAGCTCCCGCTCGATGTTATCCTTCTTCTTAATCTGTGCGCGTGCGACTACTGATCAGAAGAAAAGTAGTTCCGAGAAGACAAATACGGAGCGTGACGGAATGGTTTGCATTCACTGGGAAGCGCTGAAACGAGATACCTTGTGATGACACCTTTGCAGTTGTCCTTGGGCAGAACCTTTTCCTAACAATCGATGTCGGTGATCTCCCACGCCGTCATGACTACCACATGCAGCAGTCGTGAAGTTGAAAAACTTCATGGAATAAATCCTTTTTTTGCCCTACAGTCGCGTAGAGACCGAGGGGGCTCCTGTTCTTCATCTCTCTTGCAGGAAGAAACTCCGAGTCAAAGGACTCCACGGGATTTTAGATAGAAGTGGACGTCTTCCTTTAAGGCTGGAAGCGTCATCTTTTCTTCACCATTAATGATGATGTAAACGTTGCCGTATCATTGGTCGTCTCTCCATTAAATGCAGCACATCGTCGCTCTGCTTTCTTCATCGTCGTATCCTCCATCGTTGATGCTCGCCGGGATTGCATCACGTCATGCGCCAACCAGCTGTCCGTCGCGCGCCAAGCGTGTGTGTGAGAGCAGACGCAAGCGTGCTTGGTCACCTCGCGTTGCTATGGAGACGGGGCAAGCCTCTGAGTGACACGTCGTTGTATGCGAGTGCTCCAGCCGAGACGCTCGCTGCCGCTGCTGCTGCGCTGCTGCTGGTCTGCGAAGTAGTCCTAGTTGCTCACGCACACAGACGTACGTACGCGCCGCCGCCTCAGTGAGACGCTTGCTGCTGCTGCTGCCTCCGTGTGAATGTGTGATGCTCGCTGTCGCTGCTCGGGCCGTAGTGTACGTCCAGTCACGCACACAGATGTATGCGAAGCCCGCGTTCATGTAGTCGCTCAGCAGGCAGGGGTTCTCTGCGCAGTGCGGCTCTCGTGGAGACTGAAGTCGACTCTCACGTCCACAGCACCGCAAAAGACTGAAAGTTCCATGATGGTTATTTGCTGGCTTTATTAATCCAAAATTTTTACTCCTTTTCCCACGCAGGCGTTCGCAACATGCGTCCACACTCATCTCACTCATTAGTAACTTCATGTTTACAGAAAGGACATACTTCTAGCCTATTTTTAAGCTAGCCTATTTTAAATTTTTTCCGTTCCTATTCGATATGCGATGATGCAATGTTAATGATGATCCTCAGAAGGAGAGAACACAATAGTTTCTGGTAATACGTTAACATTTAATTTTAAAATTTGAATGGACTGCACGCCATCCGGGTTGGAATCGACTTCATTTATATTTATAGTTATTATTACATTCTTCGTTACTAAATATCAATTTGCTCGCACTGAAAGATTAAGAATTAATTCATTATTTTCGTGACATTTACTTTACAAAGAAACAATAATCCAGACAGGAATGAATTACACCTCGGCAACTAGTTCGTGGTTGTAATCAGTGATTCGTTGACAATGAAGTATAAGTAAATAGGAGTAACAAATAAAATTCATCATTACGCTATCTCGCAAAATACATTCAAACATCACACCAAAATATCCTAAACGTCGAGCATCATATTTAAATTTTAAATGCTGCCATGTCGTTACATGTTCTATGAGGCTGGGGAGTGAGTCAGCCACGTGTGGCAGTGTTTCGGAGGCAGGAAGTCGATAAGGAGTCGGAGGACTGGGCTGAATTTATAAACAACGTGCGGGCTAGGCAGCTGCCACCACACTTCGCAGCCTCATCTCCCCAAGGTCACACCTCACACACATTACACTCTCCAAAAACGAACATCCATCCTCAAATTCCCCTCAACACGCCGAATCACACAAAACATTGCGTCGAAATTCAGAATTGAACATGAGAGTTTATTCATCAAAAGATTTAAATATTTGCATCTGAATACTTTCACCGTATTATCAATTCACGGGTATATATAATGCATGTAATACTGTTATTCCGTAGAAATTATTTTGATCGATTGGAATTTTCATCTTAAATGACCCTCCGATGCTGTATGAGAGCACGAAGAAATTTTTAATAAGCACTTTAATTGAGAGCCTTTTTATAAAATTTTTAAATGTCTTGGAGATTCTTCAATTAAATTTCAATGATGTCAATTTTACAAGTTTAGTTTTTGAAATTTTAAGATTCCGAATGAGAAGCTAAGACGGCAAAGTGTGAACATTCCACGTAACGGAAATTTGAACTCAGGCTGGCGTTATAGAGAGTGTGCTCGGAGCTGTGCGGCTTCCAACGCCTTTGTCGAAAAGAAAACGGCGCCGAGAGTTTCACGGTGTATAGGTGAATATCTACAGCATCCGACAAGAAATTCAGAATATATTCTTAACTGTGATTAAATTTTTTTTTTATTAGAAACGGTTAATCTGCAGCATGATTATTGAGAGAAATCAGTAAATGAAACAGAAAACATGATTATTAGACATATGAATAATTTCACAGTAAACAAAACACGATAAAATGAAATGTAAATAGGTTCACAATAGTAATAAATCAAAAATAGAAAGCATGATTAGACATATGAACAATTTTATAGTAAACAAATACAATAAAATGAAATGTAAATAGGTTTGAACAATTGAAATAAAAAATGGCAAGACATTGGTAAATGGGTAAATGGGCACATAAAATAGAAACAATCTAAATGTAAGCGGGATACAACGACATAGATTACTAAACACCCTAATACAATATTGAGTGTTATGAACAGTCATCCATTACTAGTTGAGTTTGCGTCTGGCCGATAAAATGCAATTTTTATGAAGTATTTGAGGCGGATTTGATTTAATTTGAAATGGTTTTGTTATTTTGATAATTTTGGTAACGTGATTTCGAGCGGTCTATCACGGAAACGGGATCCATCACCGCTGCCTCCATATGTTATGACCTCACTTTCCTCGTTCGTATGTACGTATATTCGTTGGCCAATTTCAAGAGGCAATTCTTTCTCTGCATTATTTATCGTCATTTTCTCGTCGCTTTCATTTTCTTGCAGTTAATGGTCGAGACGGAAGGCCTCATTTATTATATTTTTGTTATTTCATTAAAGATCAAAATATGCAGTGACTTTTCAATGTCATTGGTTGCAGTTAATCATGATATTATAACAAATCAAATAGGGCCTCATTAGGTAAATGACGAGATGTTTGCAACGTAATTTAATGTTATAATGATGACGTCTTTCTTTAAGTAAATGGATGACACGTTCGGAAATAAGAAGCGGCACACGATATACATAGCGTATTGAAGGATTTACCGTTAATCAAATGACAATAACACTTACAGATCTCGGTGATTACATTAATTCTAATCTATCAAGTGATACAATTGTTGCTATTCGCATTGTTACATCAAATGAGCAGGTGAGGCCTTTAATGTGAAATAATAGACGAAAACATAGATTATCAACATATTGAGAAGTCTGACAAGAACATCTTAGCCGTGGTGAAGCCACTGCGTTGAGTCATCTAGTAGAATAATACATTGTTGATTATGATGAACACATCTTAGGGTGAGATCAAGTCTCGGCGCTGAGTAATTAACAGAGAACAAAGACCGTCTAGAAATTACATCGAACAAAGTTAATCTACACCTAATACATGAAGTCACTTTAGAGAATCGACGAGAATAGATGAGTAAAAAGTGGAATACTTAGCTGTGGTACTTCCGAATGGCGGTTGGCTAGTCAAACACGACTTTAAGCTAACACTTCCCCCACTCCACCCGCAGGGTGTGAGCGGAGGATCTCACGTCTTGCTCAATTGACGGCCCAGGACCTAATACCGCTTGTGCGCGTCCGCCAGAAAGAGGCTGGGTGACGCTGTCTCAAGTGAGAATAAACGCGTTACCTATCTTGAAGCTTTACGTCAAAATACCACAGAAAATAGCAAGTGTTGGGAGATGATTCAAATGGATTAAGCTTTATAATTAATAAACAAGTAATTTATGTAGAATGAACAAGATCTTAAGTCAACAAGGAAGGAGTTGAAATACACGAGAAGAATGGAAGCGTTTGGAAATGATCCTCGGTACAAGCGTCGGTCGCTGAACAAAGAGTATGGTGGATGCTCGTAGAGGGGGGGGTGCGATTCGCTGGCTGTATCAAATGATGCTTGGCGGCTGGCGAAGCTCGTTTCGGAGCGTAGTTTGTGGAGTTCAGAAATGCTGCGTTCACTGACGAGAACAATTATCCAATGTCGGGTCTTTTAGAAGATGGTTGCTTGGCCAAAACAACGACTTTCTTAACGTTTATTTGAACACGGCGAAAGTCTGTCCCAGAAGAACCACGACAATAGCCGTCATATCTTCTTCATGCACTTTGGGATGACCGGTTCCTATTTAAAAAGTATAAATTCCACAACTATGTAAGTACGAAGTCAAGATTCCAACTTTGCCCTACAAACATACGGAAATAAGGCAGAGTCGTTCGAAAACATTTTAAAATTTCAAGAAACGACTAGCGCTCTCTAAACTTCCTTGAGTTGTGGGGTCCAGTTTCCAGCTTCTCTGAAAAATTCACTAAGCCAGCGTAAAAACAACAAATAACTCGCAACAAGTTTTCAGTCCCGCCAAAACAGACTGACGAACATTAACGATATTCCCAAGTCCCTGAAGCACGGGACAAGCTAAGAGGTTTCAGTGGGGCAAATGAAAAACACGGGACAAGCCCCGAGGTTGCAATGGGACAAATTAAAAACACAAAACAAGCCCCGAGGCTGCAGTGGACAAATGAAAAACACGGGACATGCTCCGAGCCTGCAGTGGGACAAATGAAAAACACAAAACAAGCCCCGAGGCTGCAGTGGGACAAATGAAAAACACGGGACATTCTCCCAGCCTGCAGTGGGACAAATGAAAAACACGGGACAAGCCCCGAGCCTGCAGTGGGACAAATGCAAAACACGGGACAAGCCCCGAGGCTGCAAGCCAGCCTGGGCCGCCGCTCTGATGACGCAGCTCCCGCAGTTCACTGAGCTGCAAAATCTTCAAACTTTTTAATGCAAATCTGTCACGCGCGAGGAATTTTCTTTTCCGAGTGGGTAGGGTACAAATGTAAGAGAAAATACTGTATTTTACGTTTTCCAGATTAGCTGCTTTCAGTTTCTGAGAACTTACGCTCGGAAATTACTTAAGTATTTTTTAGTTCCGGGATTTTCATTTCAGTTCATTTTAGAACTCATAAACCAACAAAAAAATAATGAATTACATTGAATGCTCATTGTATATGAAACTCGTCGCGTTGAGAAATTTCTGTTTGAACGAAAAATCTCGACTGAAATGCGGTCACTGCGTCGTAAGAGCGGTTGGCAGCATTGCCGCAGACGGACAGGCTGAAAGTAAAGCAAAGTTCCTGTAACAAAAACATCGAGAGGAATGTTTGCTTTTCATCTGCACTCAACAAGCGAAAGGTTAAAACGTACGTTCATTAAAGGTTAAAATATAACAGCAAAACGTACCTGCAGGTGTCATATTGCAGGTCTTGCTTTCGTGCCTCTTGTACTATAAAAAAATACTGCGCATATTCTTGTAAAATAAAAGCATATTCTACATATTCTTGTACAATAAGAGAATACTGCACATATTTTTGTAAAATAAGAGCATATTGTACATATTCCTGTACAATAAAAGAAAACTGCACATATTCTTGTAAAATAAGAGCATATTATACATATTCTTGTGCAATAAAAGAATACTGCAGATATTCTTGTAAAATAAGAGCATATTGTACAGATTCTTGCGCAATAAAAGAATACTGCACATATTCTTTTAAAATAAGAGCATATTCTCCATATTCTTGTACAATAAGAGAATACTGCACATATTCTTGTAAAATAAGAGCATATTGTACATATTCTTGTAAAATAAGAGCATATTGTACATATTCTTGTAAAATAAGAGCATATTGTACATATTCTTGTAAAATAAGAGCATATTTTACATATTCTTGTTCAATAAGAGTTTATCTATCTCGTTTCTGGACCTCACGACTCATTGAATCATATTTCTCTCAATTTTAGGGCTACGTGGGACAGTTTTCTTTAATTTACCCTGCTTGTAACATGCTATGATCTTAATATTCAAAGTTCCTTTTCACGACACATTTTAGTTCTATATGAGTTAGAATACGAAGATAATTACTTATCTAATGATAAGTGATTATTTTTGTATTCAAACACGTATAAAACTAGAACAACTTCGCAAAATTGAAGAGTTGGAAAAGAAAGATCCATGTTAGTGTAGCAGTTCTGCAGCCAGCACTTGTGACCAGCGTCACGCGGTGCTACTGGCACGCGGAGGCGGAGGTCGTGGTAATAAGGCGAGCTGATGAGGAGTTGCGCCTGTCTGCATGCAATGATGATTGTTGTCATTGACAACGAAGCCTTTTGGCTTGTACTGAATGATGCAAGTTAGAGACTCATCTCCACAGAAGCTTGTTACTAATTTGAAGAAGGCCTTGGACAACAATTATTAGAGATCGAACTACTTAGGCTTCCACAGAGAAAAATATGCAGTAGTTATTGTCTACATACAGTTTTTAGAATAACGCAAGTTGGATCCTAATCTCATCAGAAACTTATCACCAATATGAACAAGACCTTGGACAACCACATTAAATGAAGATCGAAATACTTCGCCATTCTGAGCAAAGTATAGCAATTGTCTAAATACAGTTTATACTCTTCAGACGCCTGCATTGTCAGCTCCAGGTCTGTGGATGATTTGGGGGATGTCATGGCGTTTATTTCGTTTCTAATTTTAAATCATTTTCGTGTATTTTAAAATAATCGAAATGATTACCTGAAAAACCTTATTGCTTAGAAATTAACATGGGAAGGAAAATGCTGGCACCCTGATTAGAGATGCAGATTTCTATAGTCGGGTACCTCGCAGCAACGAACGATGATAAGTTCAGTCAAAACCTGACTTGCCGACTTGCCCGGTGTGGGGCACCTGCACACGCAACCTGCGCAGTCCTGGCGCACATGCGACCATTTCACTCGAGACTGAAACTCGTTTAGTTGCCTTGGCGAACTTCATTCATTTTGTGACGTTTTCTACTCTCGGTCGCAAGAATTGCTGCCTGCACTCAATGAGTCGTGCGATACAAGTGGATTTCATTATAAATGCCTTCATTCCACAGCTCTAGGGTTTACAATTCGCTAGGCGAAACATGATTACGCCAGTCAAGCATCACCATGATGGCCTCGTGGTGATAAGATCTCTTACATTACAACATTTAATTGTTTAATTATTTATTTACTGCGGGGGACTTGTCGCCACGAGCATCCCATCCATTCTTCGCCACCGTCCAGCCCTACATCCTTCTCTCCTCATACACCTCGCATGGTTTGTCTGTCAATTAAAAACTTTTATATTAAGAAATTTATAACATCCAATGTGTTGTCGATTTCATGTATCAACTGTTTTGAAAATGAACGGTCTCTTGCTTTCTTTCTTTCCTTTTTTCTTCTTTCCTATCACAAGCCGTTGTGCCTCCACCTCAGTTGCTCATAGCTCCCCTCTCGCTCTGTCACCCTCGCAAGAAACGCTCTAGATCGTTCTTCAGTGCTGTTTGCGTGGCTCCTAACGAGCGCAACGAGTGAGGCCAGAGCGGGTGATGTATTGGAGCAGCAACCTTGGCGTGTGATGCACACTACGGTAGAGGAAACAAGGCAGGGTCATTTCTATGGGGGCAATACACCTCCCCTTATTCGGCTAGCCAATAGAACGGCTTCATTTCAAATAAACTTTGCGACGTCACCGGTACGACATGTCGTTAGGCCAATAGTGGTGCCAGATTTGGGGCTAGTAGTGTTCCCAGACGCAATATGAGCGCTGCTATTGGTCCGTTGCGATGACGTCATCACTGCCACAAAGTCGACGAAAAATTACTGGTTTGACCCTACCCTGTGTCTTCTAACGTGGTACAAACTATCGCAAACTGCTGGTAATTGGGCCAGCGTGTGACAACCATCATAGAGTGTGACACGAAAGAAAGGAGAAAGAAAGCAGTTTATTTCTAAAAAAATATGATGCAAAACAAACATCATTGGTTTTAAAATATCTTAAAGTGTGGATCCTTATTTGAAACACACACTTGGGTATCGTAATACCCACGTCACTAGTCGAAACCAATGATTGAAGGCAATGTATTCCTGTTATTGCTTTATCTAGATTTGATAATATCATATATGTTATTTGATTTGATTCCATAAGATGTAAAGATAGAGTGAAATACAGGGAATGCAGCTCTTTAGCTGATGCGAGATGCCAGTTGGTTGGAGCATCCTAATTCGATCTACTGTGCAAATTTCAATGTGCACATCGCCATCGGTCAACGCGAAGGCTACCCGAATTTGTGTCAGACTCGTCATATCAGAATATACATGCATAAAATAAAGAAAATCCTCTAAAGCGCTTCCCAGAGCTTTGCTATGCCTTCATTTTTGTTAACTGACAGTACTGCTTGTTGTGTTTATGATTTCAGCGCATAAGTGTTTGAAACGGTTGAAGTCAATGTTTCTGATGCACGGCAGCATCATTCGCTGTAGAGTCAGATCTCTGAAAAATAGTTTCACTGTCGTGAGTAGTTAAATGTGCTACTTCAACACATGAGCTGCCAGGTGGTTGTAGTATCTAAGATTAGCTCCCATGTCGCCACTTCGAGGCACCACTCCAACGCTCGTGTGGTGACTTGGGTAATACGATACTCAAGTGTGTGCACCAACAATGGATCCTAACTTTCAGATATTTTAAAAACCAATGATGTGCTTTTTGTTGTATTTTTATTGAAAAGTAACTGTTCTTCTTTTATCTTCCTTTCTTTTTTCTTTCTTTCTTTCGTGCTGCTTTCCAAGATTTTGCATTAAAGCCGCCCGTTAGCGGGGCCGGAGTCCATCGTCGTGTTTACAAGTCGGCCAAACGAAGATAACGAGCTGCGGCTGCAGCAGCTGCCTGCCCTCATACCTTGCTCGATATACTGGACTCGAATTAATTGTCCAGTTTGTCTTGACAACGAACATGTTCACAGCGATGTGTTAAACTGAAGTTCAATATTCAACTCAAATTTCAAGTCAAAAGTACGTTGACTGCGATGGGTTAACTGGGTCCATTAAATACCATCAATGTAAAAAGATTGTTACCATCTCCCAAACGACCACCGATGGGTCGTATCGCAAGCAACGTGTTAAGAGAAACTTTGTTGTTTGGCCGCGGGAGCAAGCAGTCGTAACTGTCTCTCTGTTTTATAAGACACTGACCGTATCAAACAAAATCATTAAGAATTGAAATACGAAGAATATAGCACGGATAGGTATCATATTTAATAGAGTTTACGAAGCTAAATTTAACTTATCTGAATTAGTTAATTTTAAATTAGTCACTTAGTCAATTCAGATATATTAAATTTAGTTGCGTAAATTCTATTAAATATGATACCTATTCGTGCTGTATTCTTCGTCTTTAAATTCTTAATGATAGTCCGACTAAGGAGTGTTAATTTTACGGAAACAAAATCATTTAATACAACCAAAGGGATTACAATCCTACTGGAATTTTATATCTTGCTTTCATTTAATCTGAGCCGTCCATCATGATGCGAGGCAATTTGAGAGTTGGCCCCGCTGCCCAATTTCTGTCATTTGTTATTGTCCCTGAGATTGCCTGCAGACACGTTCGATACCCACAGAATGGGTCTGCTATATAACGGATACGCTCTATATCATTACCTTATTAAGACGAACATTAACTGTCTTATATAATTATTTCTACGTACCATTTTTGTAAAATGCTCAACTCAACTCGAAATGAAAACGTAACATCTTCGTAAAATTCTCAACTCAACTCAAAACGAAGGTTCAATCTCAGCAGAGCAGCATTGAATTGAAAATGAACGTTGGAGCTAAACGGGCCAATAGGGAACTCATGTTCCGGCCTCTCCCTCCCTCCGGACAGAAATTAATGAGCTGCCGCCGCCGTAAATCACACTCAGACACAGGCGACTCAGCCAACGCGTCTTCTTGTTCTTTCAGTCCTACATCCTTCTTTTCTCATGCATCTCGCATGGTTTGTCTATCAATTGAGGATCTTTATGTTAAGAAATTTTTAATATCCAATGTGTTGTTATACATTTCTTTTGTAAATGTGAAATACATTTACATTTATTTTTTTTAGAATAAACGGTTTCTTTCTTTTTTCTTTCTTTCTTTCTTCTTCTCTTCCTTGCTATCATGAGCCGTTTTCCAGTGCTGATATTGCACTCATACTTTGATGTTATGCAATGCGTAATTCCTGTGCCCTACTTCTCAGACACAGCCCTTATTTTTCCACCAAATTTGTTGATGCACGCAATGAGGCCATTTTTTGGTAATTCCTGCAGCTTACTTCTCAGTCACAACTTTTATTTTTACGTATTAAATCCCACGAAGTTTATTGATCTGTGCGACGACATCTTTTTTGCTTATGCGCTGTCGATTAGAGATGTTGCATTCCTTAAAACATTGATATATTGAGGGAAACATTTGCCCTGCTTAGAACAGTAACGCACTCGAATTTCTCATACCCTTTCTTGCAACATTTTTACTTTCCAGCTTTGAGAGTTATATGACGAGATTTATAGTGATCATTTTAAGGTTTATTTTAGGTTTTATAGGTAAAACCAGTTTGTGAATCTGTCTGAGCGCATGGAGAGTTTATTTTAAAGCGCTGCTTGACTTGCAAGAATAAGTGTAGCATGAATTGTGATGGGATGTTGTCTGTGGGCGACTTGTGATTGGCGTGCCTTGGCTTGAAGACTACGAATTGAACTGAAAGTACTACCAACCTACAAAAGCTTGCTGCGTGTTAGTGCGTTAGTTCATAAGGTCCGAGTCCGGGCGTACGAGAGGGTACTCTGCACTCTTATATGTGTATCGAAGATCACACGAAAAATTGGATACTTTAATAAAACCAGGGGTTTTTTCAATCAAATAATTGCACCTCGCAAACTGCTAGAATAGAGCTATAGAATATTCGATATAAGTATCACAAGCTCCTGAATTGCTCATATAGAAACAAGGGATCCTCGAGGGGGAGATGTCTTAATGTATGCTAAGAAGTACGCAAAAAGAGATACAATGGAATTAGTTTCAACATAAGGCTAGAAGCACATCCAACATGTCAGCATAAAGTGAAATATATGAACGAAAATTTGCTATGTTTGATCAGTGTTGCTTTGAAGTAGTGCGGTAAATATACATGTGTATATTTTCAGAAAATGCACATGTGGGCGCTTTGATGTAGGAGAGGCCTAGCTCTAGTAATCAAGAGGTTTTTATGTTGACTAGACATAGGCAGAAGAAACTTCACATAACCTGACCTAACTTAACTCAAGTTTATTGATAAGTACGTTTTATAGCACATTTATGCCAAGGTAATATCACTGTGGCGTCACCTGTTTTTTATACGCCAGGTTTATCTAGTCGCTTATAATTATTTTTTTGAAGTCAAAGTAGAATATTTAACTCATTTCAAAAAGCAAACTGAAAATTGAGGCAAATCGGTCGAACCCTTTTTGTGCATAAGTAAGTTCATAAAATAAAGGTCAGCTAAATAACTTCTTATTTTGAGCAGCCCTTACTGCTGCAATGTATGGACGACAAGGGATTTTCGGTTTTTGTGTTTTGCAGCATCTGTGGGCTGCGCGGTGTGAGAGCTATTTTTAGGCCCTCATTTTTTTCGCGTCATCAGTGCACGAAAAAGTGGTTGACCGATTTACTAAAATTTAAATCATATTTTTCAAGTAATTTAAATAATTTATTTACAATTTCATAAACATCGCCTGCAGGAAAAAAGCTATAAGTGTTTGAAAAACGATGTACATAACAGCCTGTTTAGAAAAAATGCGCCACGAAACGTTTCAATCAATTAATTTGTGTTACGTTTGACTGGGTTAGGTTAAGTTGTGTTAGGTCAGGTACGGTCTTTTCATCTCTTGCCGAGGCAATAAAAAGATATCGCTAGCAGCTTAATTTTAGGCCTGCAATTCCTACATTCGCATCGGATCTTGGAAATTTGGGAGACTTGAGCAAATATAAATATTTTTTAGGAATTGGGAGCTAAAATTAAACTGCTCGAATTTTTTACACTGACTCGACATGAGCTAAAAAGGCCTAACTTAGTTTAACTCAACACAACGTAACATGATTCTCACGTGTTGATATGAAACTTATATATATATATATATTTATATATATATATATCAATAGCTCAAAGTCTTATCACCCCCAGAAACAATTACTGAGTCTGGTAAAGCGGGCTCTCCGTCCACGCATAGGTTTTTTTTCCAAATGAAATAAATGTACAGGGAGTTCATGGGAATCGAACTCGTGACTTATAAGTTACCGCGCCAACACGCTACCGACTGCGCTATCAACCTATAATGTCGATAAGACTTTGAGCTATTGATACATAAGGGAATTATATGCGTGGACGGAGAGCCTGCTTTCGCTGTGCCATACATTGCTTTCGTTGCGCCTCGATCACCTATTAGGGTGATTGATAGCGCAGTCGGTAGCGTGTTGGCGCAGTAACTTATAAGTCACGAGTTCGATTCCCATGAACTCCCTGTACATTTATTTCATTTGAAAAAAAACCTATGCGTGGACGGAGAGCCCGCTTTACCAGACTCAGTAATTGTTTCTGGGGGTGATAAGACTTTGAGCTATTGATACATAAGGGAATTATATGCGTGGACGGAGAGCCCGCTTTCGCTGTGCCATACATTGCTTTCGATTCGCCTCGATCACCTTTTAGGGTGATTGATAGCGCAGTCGGTAGCGTGTTGGCGCGGTAACTTATAAGTCACGAGTTCGATTCCCATGAACTCCCTGTACATTTATATATATATATTTATATATATAAATGAATGAGTAACTAATTGCTCATAGATATTGTGTCATATTCAACCTATTCACTAAAAATATTGTTCCTCTTTCAACAACGGCCAGGTGGAATTCTCTCTCCGACCCTGCAGGGAAGCTCATACCTGAGTCCCATTGAACACATTTGGTAGGCCACTGGTTCTCTCCAAATTTTTCGAAAGCCACATTCTTAGAAAAGACTCATTCGTGCTCATATTCACTACATTCAAAACCAGATGTTATATTGTTTCTTCATCTCCACTGTACTCAGCTTGTATAACAAATTTTTCCCTTCCTGTCACCACCATGTGCGACTTTTCACTCTTAAAGCCTTACAGCTTGTTGCAAACAGGAGTTGACTCTCAAAACTCTAACCTTAAAACATTTTTATCTTCGTGGTTTATTTCCCCTTCCAAAAACACGATGCTTAAAATGTTTTACAACCAATTTGATAATAGATTTTTCCTAACTACTCAGCAAAAAGGTTCTAAAATGCTCTGAAAATCATAAGATGTAGACAAAAATCATGTCAGTGTTTAAATATGTAATATAGATAAACTTAGTGAAATATTTATATTCTTGGATTCCTCTTCAATCAAGGCGGGAGATAAATAAATAAATAATAATGAAGGCATCTACGGATGCTTCATTTCCAATCAAGCCTGATACATACCACGTTGTGCATTGGATTTTCAAATGCCTTATAACTAACTCCAGGACGCCATGACGCTTTCCCCCAGTCAAGACCGGTACCCATTTCAGACACCTGGGTGGAGTGGGGTATTGTGCTTGGAATGTTTCTCCTATACCCAACAGAGAAAATCGCCACCGCCAGCGCCGAGAATCGATCCCGGGTCTCCCGCACGGCGGCAGAACCCCTAGCCACTTGCGCTATGGCGAGCTCAATTGTAATTTATAACCAAGATACACATGATAAAATCAATCGACTGTATTATGTAGTATTTATTGTGACATACAAATTAAATTATATTGAATATAAGGATACGCACCAGGATTAGATGTGAATATCTAAGTTTGTGCTATTGTAGGTGTACAATTCGATTGGTGTCGATATGGTAAACTGAAGTGAAATATGAAGAATTAAAAGCTATACGTGTGAATTACTGCGAAGACAAACCTATAATGTCGAGTAGCATTGATTATATACTCCGTAATGTCATATAAGTATCGATGTTGCCGTTATGTTGCTATATTACAAACAAAAACAAACAAAACCGTTTATTTCCAAGTTGCCACATGAGATACATGCCAACATATTGGCTTTTAAAAGTTTCTTAATATAAGACGTCCTAAAACAAAATTTCCATGCGAGGAGTATTAATTGACAAACCATCCGAGGTGTACAAATAGATAAGCAATGCGAGGCATAATAATAGACAAACTATACGAGATGTACTATTAGACAATACTATCAGAGGTGTACAGATAGATAGACCATACGAGGCATATTAATAGAAAAAATATACGAGGCGTACTAATAGACAAACCATACGTGGCGTGCTAATAGTCTAACTCTGTCAAGGGTAGTTGAATGAGAAATATTATCTCTTGGATATTTTATATTTCAAGAGATTCCGGTACAGCGCTTCTTGCCTTTTTCCTACTTCGATAATTTCAACTAAGAACTTGATAACGACATTTGGCGAGGGTTTTCCCTCATTTTCTATTCTTTCCGTCCTAATTTTTTTCTGGCTGGTAGTCATATAGGGCTTAGTTTCGTTTTTCAGAAAATTTTGAGCTGTAGTAAATGTTTGAAGTTTACATTACCCGTCTGAAGTTTGGGTAATTTGGTTGATTTTGAATAGAACAAAGTTTGGTGTTCCGTGATAATATGAGGTCACCAGACGCCCGGGAAGGCATCAATGTTGAAATGAATTGATATGGCTGCTTGCTCAGAAGGAGTAGGGTCCGGACGCAGTATTTTCAAGCGTCAAATAATCAAAGCAGGTAATCTTATAAAAACCACAATTCGAACTATCACTTGGGGTAATTGAAACTAGATAGGGCTCGCCTTTTCGTTTATTTGGGTAGTCGTTGGACGTTGAAGTGCGAGGCTTGATTCTTGGTTCGTGAGAAGTTCTTGGGAAGAGTCCGAGGCGGTTAAAAAAACTTCAGACGGTGCGGTTCCAGCTCAGGCTTGTGGAAGCGTATACCGGAATGTGAAGTTTAGGATGGTGTTGAGTGTGGAGGGTTCCGACACTAAGTGACTCGGCATTGGGGGGTTATGGAATTTCCATTTGTTGATTATGGAAAAAGCTAAAGGCTGGGAAAGCTCGGTAGGAATTAAGGGCACTCGACGCAATAGTCTTAAGCTGGAGTTTTCAGAGGCTTAACTGCAGGTATGCAGGCCCTCCAGCATAACTAAATTGTGGAGTGAAAGAGGAAGCGAGGATACGAGGAGGAGGAGGTAATCTCCTTAGGCTCTTAATGCAGAGTGGCTGCAATCAAGATGTTAGAGTGTTGACTCTAAAATGTTTGTGAGTGAGGGGAATGTGTTGTCCAGGGTCATTTCCCACTCTGGGGCCTAAGCACTACACTCAGACAGTTCACATATATGACTGACCGACTCTGCCTAGAGGGCGGAGTTTATGAACTTGAACTTGAACTTGAAATTGAGGGCCGACAGCGTCGGGGCCTTTGTAACGGCCTACAATTCCCTCCACAGTTATCACACAAAGAGTTCAGCGCCTGGTACCAGACTTGTCCACTAAACTACTCAGGATTTACCAATCCTTGTCACAAGCTGCCATTGGATGGCGTCACTGGGATAGCCAGTGCGTCAAAACACCATCCCCAGGCATATTGGGTCATTACTGACCATTCTACCTGACTGGCTCATTCCAATCACTGTCTCTTACTCCAGGCACGCACAAGAAACAATTTCATAGCTTCAATGATACTCAAATTGCACTCCTGATCCAATCCAGCAAGACAGCTTATACCGCAATCATCTTCAGCACATCTGGCATACCACTCATTCTCTCCATACTGCTCAAGCACCACATTCATAAAACTTTCTCTCTCTTGCTCATACTTACTACATTCCAGCACAAAATGCTCGATTGTTTCCTCCACTCCACTAATACACTGCCGACATAATCTGTTATTATTCTCATTCCACCTCCATGTACGTCTGTTCACACTCAATGACTTGCATCTCACAGCAAACAAGAGTTGACTTCCAAAACTACCATCATAGAACATCTCAAACTTAGGTGCTTCTTTTTTCATATACCAGTCAAGTGTAGGCTTCCGCACCATGCTAAGCCTCCACTTATTCAATCCATACTCTTTTGTTTTCCTCTCAATCTCTTTCTTCCACCTCTTGCAGTCCCACTCAGGCCCTACACCTCCAGGATTTATTAAACTCCAGTCATCCACAGGTCTCCCAATTCTAACATGAATAATCTTTTGCATACTAAGCTTCCTTGCATGCCCCCAACACACTTTCTCCCAATAGCTTACACTCAGATTCCATTCAAAAATTCGCTTTACCCATCTGCTATTCTGCATTCTTTCAATTCTCACCTTATAATTCAGCACCGCCTTCATCATTCTTTCTGAAAATAGGCTCCACCCAAGGTCACCTCTAATGGCTTCTGTAGCTGTCCATTTTGGAGCACCCAATGCTAACCGTCCTACCTTATTTTGTATTACATCCAGCTTTTCAAGATCACTTCCATTCCAGGCAAGAGCACTCATACCATACATGACACTAGGTACAGCAACATACTTCCACATTCCTCTCACACATTCATACTTGTTTGCTCTGTATCTGGCCACGCTACTTAATCGTCCACTCCACTGCATAGCTTTTGCCACTTTCTCACCCTTAGTTCTAGTGCATCCATCTTCACTTATCATACAACCTAGATATTTGTATTCTTTTGTTCTACCTATTCTGATTTCTCCAATATTCCACAGTCTGTCTCTATCAGTCTCATCACTATTTATAACCATAACCTTGCTTTTGTCGGCACCGAAGTTCATCTTGAAATCTGTACTATATCCGTTCACAATGTCAAGCATCCTTTGCAGTTCATGTCCACATCCACTAACCACAACCACATCATCAGCATACAGCAAACAGCTCAGTCTCTCATTACCAACTTTCAGTCCTAAGCCACTCCTTCTCAGTCGAACTGCTAATTCTTCTGTGTACAATCCAAACAACAGGGGAGACAGAGTACAGCCCTGTCTCTGTCCCTGTTATATACGTAAGGTACCGGAAGAGCGCTTGCGAAATGGTTCTGCATCAAAACGGCATGAGAGCTAATTTTCGGAAAATTTCGAAGTATTTTCGGTTCAAATTTCAAGAGATTTCGGGGTAATGTTGAATGAATTTCGTAAGCTAAAATTGTAAGAATGATTGTGTTAATCTTATTTAATTTTTAGAAAATAGTTTTAATAATTTATTAAATTAGGCTGAAGTGCGGCTGAGGGAGTTAACTACAAATGCATCTACATATTTTTATATTGAATCACCAAATCGAGTTACAATTGACTAGAACAGATTTTTAAAATAAGTTATTGTAACATATTGTTTAATAAGAGAATGCATATTCGCTAAACTTAGTTAAAACTTGTCGTGCTGACCACCCTCTAATATTACTATACTGATTTACACATAATTGGTTGCATTCCTTGAACCTTTAAGCGGAAACGGACGCCCGAAGTTAACATGTAAACAATAAAACTTTCGTGAATGGGTCCAGATGGAATAAAAGATTGGTATAGGTTTATACAAGGTAATGATAGAGGTAGTGAAGTTCAAGTTGATGAATTAGTAGTCAATGGTTGCAGTGTGCAAGATAGGATGCAAATGGTGAAAGCAGTTGAAGAATACTGGGAGGACATTGGTGGAATGAATGAGCAGGTTACAGATGATGAACCAATAAATTTCCTGATAGATGAACACGAACTGCAAATGGAAGACGAAATCACTTGTGAAGAGATTGTAAGTTTTTTGAAGAAAGTGAAAAATGGAAAGGCATGTGGCCCTGATAAGATACCATATGAGTTCTATAAATGTGGAGGAGAGAGTGTAGTCAGTATGTTGAAATGTTTATTTGATGAGATATGGAAGAGTGAAAGAGTACCGGATGACTGGAACAAGTGTAATGTAGTTCTGTTGCATAAGGGTGGACATAAGAGTATGAAAGAACTTAAAAATTACAGACCAATTGCACTGGGTGACACCGTATGTAAGATCTTTTGTGGTATTTTGAATGAGAGAATGAAAAACTTAGTTGAGGAATTAGGAGTCCTGGGAGAAGAACAGAATGGTTTTAGGCAAGATAGACGTGGAGAGGATAACTTGTTTGTAGTGAGTGAAATAATTGAGCGAATGAAGAAGGATAATAAGAAGGTATATTTAGCATTCCTGGATATTGAAAAGGCGTATGACAGAGTGGATCGGGTTAGGCTGTTTGAAATTTTGAGAAAAGTTGGTTTTAGCAGAAAAATAGTGAACATTGTACAGAGTCTGTATGAGAACACAAGTGCTATCTACAGGTTAGGAAATTTGGAAACAGGGCAAGTGAGGAGTGTTAGAGGAGTGAGACAGGGCTGTACTCTGTCCCCCCTGTTGTTTGGATTGTACACAGAAGAATTAGCAGTTCGACTGAGAGGGAGTGGTTTAGGACTGAAAGTTGGTAATGAGAGACTGAGCTGTTTGTTGTATGCTGATGATGTGGTTGTGGTTAGTGAATGTGGTCATGAACTACAAAGGATGCTTGACATTGTGAATGGATATAGTACAGATTTCAAGATTAACTTTGGTGCAGATAAAAGTAAGGTCATGGTTATAAATAGTGATGAGACTGATAGAGACAGACTGTGGAATATTGGAGAAATCAGAATAGGTAGAACAAAAGAATACAAATATCTAGGTTGTATGATAAGTGAAGATGGATGTACTAGAACTAAAGGTGAGAAAGTGGCTAAAGCAATGCAGTGGAGTGGACGGTTAGGTAGTGTGGCCAGATACAGAGCAAACAAGTACGAATGTGTGAGAGGAATGTGGAAGTATGTTGCTGTACCTAGTGTCATGTATGGTATGAGTGCTCTTGCTTGGAATGGTAGTGATCTTGAAAAGCTGGATGTGATACAAAATAAGGTAGGACGTGTAGCATTGGGTGCTCCAAAATGGACAGCTATAGAAGCCATTAGAGGTGACCTAGGGTGGAGCCTATTTTCAGAAAGAATGATGAAAGCTGTGCTGAATTATAAGGTGAGAATTGAAAGAATGCAGAATAGCAGGTGGGTAAGGCGAATCTTTGAATGGAATCTGAGTGTAAGCTATTGGGAGAAAGTATGTTGGGGGCATGCAAGGAAACTCAGTATGCAAAAGATTATTCATGTTAGAATTGGGATACCTGTGGATGACTGGAGTTTAATAAATGTTGGAGGTGTAGGGCCTGAGTGGGACTGCAAGAGGTGGAAGAAAGAGATTGAGAGACAAACAAAAGAGTATGGATTGAATAAGTGGAAGCTTAGCATGATGCGGAAGCCTACACTTAACTGGTATATGAAAAAGAAAGCACCTAAGTTTGAGCTGTTCTATGATGGTAGTTTTGGAAGTCAACTCTTGTTTGCTGTGAGATGTAAGTCATTGAGTGTGAACAGACGTACATGGAGATGGAATGAGAATAATAACAGATTATGTCAGCAGTGTAATGGTGGAGTAGAGGAAACAATTGAGCATTTTGTGCTGGAATGTAGTAAGTATGAGCAAGAGAGAGAGAGTTTAATGAATGTGGTGTCTGAGCAGTATGGAGAGAATGAATGGAATGCCAGATGTGCTGAAGATGATTGCGGTATGAGCTGTCTTGCTGGATTGGATCAGGAGTGTAATGCGAGTATCACTGAGGCTATGAAAGTGTTTCTTGTGCGTGCCTGGAGTAAGAGACAGTGACTGGAATGAGCCAGTCTGGCAGAATGGGCTGTAATGACCCAATGTGCCGGGGGATGGTGTTTTGACACACTGGTTGTCCCGGTGATGCCTTCCAATGGAGGCTTGTGACAAGGATCGTAGATCCTGAGTAGTTTAGTGGACAAGTCTGGTACCAGGCGCTGAACTCTGTGTGAAAATTGTGGAGGGAATTGTAGGCCGTTACAAAGGCCCCGACACTGTCGGCCCTCAAGTTCAAGTTCAAGTTCAAGTTCAAGGGTGTTTGCGAACGATCACGGTCGGACGGTCGACAAGCAAGAGCGTGAGTAAACTGTCAAGTATTCATCAATTAAAAACTTAATAAGTGTCTATCTGTTTTTCTTATTTCTTTTTTCGAGTGTGTCTGCTTCATTGCCAGCACGGTATGGGGAGACATAAGAAAAGAAGGAAGGGGAATGACACCTCTGGGTCCTCCGATGGAGACTCGGAGGGGGACTCTCCTTCTCTGCCCTCTCTTTCAACTAACCTAGCTTCACTTCCAACTTCTGATTTCCAGTTATCAGGAGAAGTGCTTATGGCTGTGGACCAAAATCAGTCAAATTCTTCAACTTCAAATCAGGCAGACCTAAATGTGGGAAAAAATTCCCAACTCATCTCAAGTCCTAAAAACCCAGATCTTGAGGGATGTTGCCAGCAAGGTGGCCAGATAATAAGCAGCTCAAATCCTGAGGCCCTCACTTCCTCAGCTCAAAGAGCTATAAATCAAGTTGGCCCTCAGGAGTCAGATAGCCAAGAGCATGAAATACGGGCAGAGAAGCCATGTGTTATCATCATAGAACCTGTTGCTGACAATCGTCCAGTCACCAAATTCTTTGCGAATGATATCTCCCTGAGCAAAGCCTTAGCAAATTCTCCTCTAGGCAAAGCAGGTATCAGCAGAATGACTAAAAACTTTCAGAAAAACTTACTAATAGTGACACTGAATGAAAGTGCTACTAAAGATCTTCCTATCCTTCTGTCTGTCACTGAAATAGGCACTTGGGTAGTAAAATGTAGATTGCCTCTCAATCAAACCAGGTCATTGGGAGTCATTGGACCATTTGGAGAAGATACCACCAATGAAGACTTGACTGAAGCACTGACCCTGGCAGGCTATGACATCACTACTGCAGAAAGAATCTTTAAAGGTAAGGAAAAAACCAAAACCTCCATGTTTAAAGTTCATTTTAATACCTGTTCCCTTCCATCCTATGTGTACCTAGGCTACCAATGCTACAAAGTTTACATTTTTGTGGGAAGACCCTGGCAATGTTTCAAGTGCCAGAGATTTGGCCACAGTGCTGCAAACTGCAGGGGCTCTCCACGGTGTGTGGCTTGCAGTGGCCCCCACAACGTGAAGGACTGTCCTACTCAAGGTACGCCCAAATGCTGCAATTGTGGAGGCAGCCATGCGGCTAGTTATGGGGGATGCTCTGTAGTCAAACAGGCTAAACAAGTTGAGGAGGTACGAACAGTGAACAAGATCTCATACAGTGAAGCTCTCAAACTTATGCGGAATGAAAATGCTCCTTCTGATTATAGCAACAGAGCAGCAACTGAGCAACCTATGGTATTGCGTCCTGTAGCTGGGGCTGGAGGTAGAGACAAGGTTGAGTCTCCAAAAAATAGCTCAGTTGGTACCCAAACTTGTGATGACAGCAAAGAAACTACTCTTAAGGATGTTCCAATTTTACAATTCATTGAACTATTGGCAAAACTCTTACCTTTATGTAACACAACTGCTACCTCTGAGTCCCACCCAACTGAAATCATTACAAAAATTGTTAAAGAGACATTTCAGCTAGCAAGTTTCTCTACAAAACCAACTCAGCTTGACTCAGCCTCTAGTCTCGTGGGAACACGTGCACAGTGTCTTGATAAGGTGACACCTAAGAGACCAAGCTCTGTCTTGAATGAGGATGCTCCTGATAATGTGATGTCATCCCCAGTAATAGGAAGTCATTTACCGCAAGGCAAGCAAAAGCACCAGAGAGCCCATGCTCAGCCCTTGCCCCGCATTGTGGAAAAATCTCATCCTTCTAAAGACAAGCCATCAGTAAAAAATAGAATTTCCAGTCTGAGTTCCTTTTCAACTCAAACCAAATGTCCTCTGAAGAAACAAAAGTAATCCAGTGGAACTGCCATTCACTCAAAAATAAACTAAGCAATTTCAAGTTATTTTTGTATGCGAACAAACCCAATGTGGTTTGCCTAACAGAGACCTGGCTGAATGCTCAATACATCCCAAATTTTATCAACTATACCTCAATACATAACCACAGAGATGCCGGGCAGGCTGGGGGTGGCCTTGCTGTTCTGATCAGAAGTGATACTCCTTATGTTAAAATTAACCTTCATCCTTACCCGCAGGGCAAGTTAGAAGTAATCGGGATAAACCTATTTATTAAAAACAGTCAATCTCCCCTCTCAATACTCAATGTTTATAATGCCAATCACTCCATTGCCTTATCTGAATTTCAGCACTACTTTTCCCAGCTTGAACCTTCACGACTAATAGTTGGAGATTTTAATGCCCATAGTCCATTATGGGAAACAAGCAAACCACCAAACACTACTGGTAGGAGTTTGGAGCATTTATTAACTCATGATCCCTCTCTTGCCTTGCTTACCCCTCCCTCAATGCCCACATACTATAATGTATACCATAACTCTTTTTCTACTATTGACTTGACCTTAATTTCAGCAAACCTGCAGCCCATTGAGCTGATGTAAACACAGAGCAAGACATGGGCAGCGACCACTACCCGGTAACAACACGCATAGGCATCACTCCATCCACCACTCAATTCAAGAGGCGGCCATCCTGGCTGTTCGAGAGGGGGTCCTGGGCTGAGTGGAAATCTACACTGCGGCAGGTGGGAATTGACAACACACCAGATATTCAAGTAAGTAGCTGTAACTTCACAAGATGTCTAGTGGAAACTAGCTGTAAAATTTTCCCTCAAACTAAGGAAATTGCAAATCCACGCTACAGTAAACCTTGGTGGACATCAAAATGTGCCGAAGCTGTTGAGGCCAAGAGAGCAGCAAAAAGAGTCCTAATATCCCAACCCACCCCCGTAAACCTAATAGCTTTCAAGCGCTGTACTGCAAGGGTCAAATGGGAGGTGAAGCAAGCTAAACAGAATTCCTGGATTAATTTTTGCAGCTCAATTAATTCTGAAACTCCCATTGGTACACTTTGGAAACGAGTTAAATGCTTAAAAAATCCCTTCAAGAGAGAATCCCGTCCATTCATTCTTCCTGGTAACATGATCACTGACGCTAAAGCAAATGCACTTGCATGCCACTATGAAAAAGTTCTTGCATCTCCAGTCCCTCGTCCATTCCCAACCTACATCCTCCTACCCCTAGCTCTTGCCTTGAGCGAAGAACATAACAGTCCGATAAATGAACCCTTCTCATTCAACGAAATGAATCGATGCATAAGCTCTCTAAAACCTGTCTCTCCTGGCCTTGACAGAGTACACAACAAACTCCTTGCTAACCTCCCTACTGAACACAAACTCTGGCTGCTGTCTATTTTCAACTCAAGCCTGCAGAATGCAACTATCCCTAAGGAATGGAAGTCCAGTCTCATAATACCCATCTTGAAGCCTAGCAAACCTCCAACTAGTGTGAAATCCTATCGCCCCATTGCTTTGTTGTCATGCACAGTCAAGCTACTGGAATCTATGATTAGCAAACGCAAATACTATACTCTTGAGCAAAACAAATTCCTGCGACCAACCCAGGCTGGGTTCCGTAGTAGGATGTCTGCCTTAGATCAGGTTGTTAGAATAGAGACGGCCATTCGCACTGCTCTGGAATGTAGGAAAGTTTTACTGGTGGTATTCTGTGACCTCAGCAGTGCCTTTGACACAGTTTGGCACACTGGTTTGCTGTACAAGCTAAGCCAGTGCGGGATACGAGGGGCAATGCTCAGGTGGTTAAGGGAGTACCTCAATGAGAGAAATTCCCAAGTTCTTTTTGAGGGAGAGCTCTCAACAGGCAAAAATGCAAAATCTGGTGTCCCACAGGGAGCAATTCTGTCTCCTGTGCTGTTCAATGTGATGATGAAAGACATCCCTTCGGAGACAGGAGTTCATGCCACTGAATATGCTGATGATGTTAGCTTCTTTACTAGTCACTCTGACATAGCAACAGCCACTGCAAGACTGCAGTCCCAAATCACCTCTTTCTACAACTGGACCAAACAATGGGGATTGACCTTAAACCTCCAGAAAACTAAAATAATGTGCTTTACCAATAAACGAATAGTTCCTCATCCCATCAACATTGATGGCCAACCTCTGGAATATGTTCCTCATTACAGGTACCTCGGTGTTGTACTGGACGCCCCTCGACTACGCTGGGAACCCCAAATTGCCCATCTTAAAACAGCATGTCTTCCTCTAATTAACCTCCTGCAATCTATTTCTCACAGACAATGGGGATCTGACCGTATGCTCTTGCTCAAACTGTATAAAATTCTGATTCGCAGTCGGCTAGATTATGCGGCTCCTGTGTACGCGACTGCAGCCCCTTCTGTCTTGTCTAAGCTTGATGTGTTACAGAATAACTGTCTCCGAATTGCTACGGGAGCCCGGAGAACTACACCAATCAGTTCTCTACAGGTTGAGTCAAATATCTCTCCTCTGGATATTCATAGAGAACTGGTAATGTGTAAATATTACTGTAGATTGATCCAGCTTCCGATATGCCCTGTAATCCATGACCTCTTTAAAACCCACCACCAAATCGCAGAACCCCTACGAACCACCAATCTTCTGCCTTCGTTTGTTTCTAAAACTAAAACCATATTTACTAATTTCAGCCTGAGCTATCCCAAACTTCTGACCTCTCCACTAATATCTCCATTGCCCCCCTGGTATAATGCAGAAGAGCACATACTCACAGATTTTGCATCAACTCCCGTTTCTTCTATGACTCCTGACATGGTGAAACAACTTTTTCAGGATTTAATTAATACTAAGTTCTCTGGGTTCATTACCATCTACACTGATGGATCACGGGTAACCGAGCCGGCCTGGTCTACATCATCAGCAGTAGTAGTCCCAAGCAGAGGGGTGCTCCTAAACTGGAAACTCTGCCCGGAAATTCAAGTAATTGAATCAGAGCTCTACGCCAAATTTGAATCTCTGGTATGGGCGCAAAATAATGTGCTTCATGGGGAAAAAATAGCAATATTTACTGATTCACGAGCATCTTTATTTCTGATAAGGAACAGGAAGCCCAAAAATTACCTCCCGCTGGTGTTTAAAATCCAAAACAACTTACTCATGCTGAGCAGATCCCATGACGTAAAATTGCAGTTTGTGCCTGGACACAAGAACCTGGCAGGAAACGAAGCAGCGGACCGTGCTGCTCAGGAAGCCCACTCATTACGGTACCGTACAATTACTGCTGCCTCCAAGGAAGAAACGGTGAGCTTGATTCATGATCTTCTGTTTGCGTACTGGAATAGTAGGTGGCAAAATAATGTGAGAGATACAGGGAGGGGCCTCTTCCTTGCTCAAATAAAAGACTCAGTAGGATGGTGGCCATGGGCCCATCACAGAAATCGCAGTGTAGAGACAGCTATAGCCAGACTTCGTCTTGGTCATGCAGGTGTCAGGGCTCACTTAGCTAGATTTGGAATGGTTGATAGCCCGTTGTGTCCGTGTGGTAATGTAGAGACTATAGATCATTTTTTGCTGTCATGTCCTCTGCGAGCTTTGGAACGTACTAATCTGACTAACACCCTTGTTACCTTAAGAGTACCCTATCATTGAAAAATATCCTTGGAGGAGGCCCTTTCCAAGCCCCAATACAGGAACAAATAATTAATGCAGTGGCCAAATTCTTGAGAGACTCGAATGCCTTGAATGCCATTTGAGAATTGTTACCTAAGATTATTGCCTTTGTTGCTAGAAGTATCATTTGTACTATATTATACAGCTATTGTTTGTTCTCATGTTCTTGTCTCATGTTTCCTCATCCCATGAATAGAACCATATCATTTCTACCATCTTTCATGACCTATTCACTCTGAGAAAGTAGACTAATATGTGACTACCACCCATGGGCACTAACTGAATATGTCAGCTCCCAGATTGTTTTTTTTTTTTTTTTGAGCTCAATGATGGGGGAGGATGGAAGCCCTCTACGCAGTGTTACTTCTGTTACTCGATGATAGCTATGTATTTTTAGGGCACTTGCGGCACTGTCTTATGTAAAGAGAATTTTCACTCTCCATCAACATCATTGATAGCTGTAAATTAACTCCCTTTTCTTTCTCCCTCAGAGTCCTGTCCACAGGAGTTTCCTTTGTTTATCAGTAACAGTAGAGTAAATTTTTCATTTGAAATTGCCACATTGGTATCAGGAAGCTCCAGGCTGCACCGTCCCAGGCTGGACCTTCAATTAAGCCCGGTATACTCATGTGTGACACAAGTTAAGGCATGCCCTAGTTACTAACATACACTTAAGTACTGTGCCTTGTTTGTCCAATTCTGTGAAAGTACATCTAAAGTAAGGGGTGGGAAAAAAGTGAAATATACTGAGAGCTAACGAACGTTTGAAATGTGTAGTGTAGTAACATACTATAGCCAGGCGTGATATCGTCTTGGAAGATTATAGATGAGGAAACTGCAATATGGCCGGGCGCACTGCGTTGGTACCTCGGGGGTTTCAGCGTGGGTAAGGCGTCCGGCCATAAATGGGTGGGCAGCTGAAACCCCTATGGGGTTAGGCTGCTCAGTGCGTTTGAATGTGTATTATGTACAAAACCTCAATTGCGTGACAATTATAATCTTGACCTGCAATACTATCAATGAACAACTCCAAGTTCTGCATAGTGAAACTTTTTTCCCTTCTGTCAAACCAGACCCAGCTCTGACGAGAGAAACATACGTTCAGCCGTGGAGCTGCATGGAGACCTCTTCGAAGCTCCAATAACCATCAACTAAAAAAAAAAAAAAAAAAAAAAAATAAAACTTTCGTCGCTGACGCGATAATATGCATGTAAACAGTGGCTGATGTTTGATTCCTGTCAAGAAGATGTATATCGTATTCAGCACTAATTTTTCTTACAATACGGAGTTGATGCGAGGGTACGATGACGATCAGTTCCGGTCGAGCATGTGCTCATTTCAAATTCATGCACTTGCATAGAGCTGGGATATTAGACAAGTTTTCCTTTTTGCCTAAGGCGTGAACAAAGGGATTGCACTGCAACGGCTCAAATTTCTAGCCTTTATACTTGAGAGGCAAGCTGTCTTAACCACATGGGGATAATGAAAGCTGTAGAGTATTAGAATGGTGAGGGAAATAATGATGCTAGGCATGTAAATGAGATGAGGGCAACTGCCGGCAGTATTTTTATAAAATGAAAAGATGGTCTCTTAGGTATATTTAGTGATGTGATGCATGAAACTTGGGTAAAGGGCAATTGAAAGAAGATGTATGAGACAGGCCTAGTCTCAATATTTATGAATAAGTTAATTTTTATTAATATTCTATCTTCAGATATCTGTGACTAACTAAATATTATAGTTTCACATTTTAGGCAACATAAACTTTAGATAGAATGTTAATAGCTTATTACTTATTTGAATTTTTCCTGAAATTGACTAAAATTTTATCTAAGATTTCAGTTTATATTTTTTGTGTTTTTTTCAGAAAGTAATTTTGCTCAATTCTGAAATTTTCAGACAATTTATCCATATACTGTCATATGTGTAAGTAATTTTCTGCATTTGGCATACAAGTCTGAAATAGTATTTGAAAGATTTTGTGCATTCTGATTGCTCCATTACCATGTTTGGAGAGAATTGGTCTCGAGGGTCTCCAGACAGACGACGAACGTGGTCTGGACGTGGAAGGTTAGTCGGTGTAGCAGCAAGTCTGAGTTTGGTGTAAATCTAATTGTAAAATGAATATTTATGGCTAAAGTTGTATAATGCACTCACGGAATGTATAAATTAGATTCCCAAGAATCAATAAAGTAGCACATTCAAAAATTTAATAAAAATGAATGACATTTTGCTTACTGATATGTAATTTTTGAGACATAATGTGAATTATGTTCAGGTAAGAATAACATTGTATGGTCGGCTGCGTTGTACCTGCATTGTTGAAACACGCGCAGTATTTTGGTGGGGACCATCAATATGGGTATAGCTAGGTTAAGTTATTTTAGGATTATTTAGGTTAGTTTAGGCTAGCTTATTCGGTCAATGTGCAGTTTAATGCGATCAAGGAAAATAATAATTTTATTCCAAAGAATCATTAAAGGAACCCAGTTAAGAATGTTTTATAAGAATTACATTCTGCTCGCTGAAGCGTTATTTTTGAATTATTAAATTTTGAAGTTGTGCCAAAGGAAGCAAGCGCACCAAGAAGAATTTCATTAATAACGGAAGCTAACCCCCTATTATAAACGTAAACAGGATGGGTCGTGAGGGGGAGCCACAGTTCTTTTACTGAAAGTTTTAAATAAAAGTTCTAACCTACCCAAATTTACCACAACTCGAGTGTTTGAAGCGGGAAGTAATTCATTCAGACGCGCATATGGCAACACTGTCATGACAGCCACCCATTATGGTTGCTGCCATTTTGGAGCTGATGTAAATAAAATTGCGGACGTCACCCTAATGGGTGGGTTAGTACCTTTATTTATAATTTTCACTAGAAGAACTGAATTAAAGGTAGAAGAAGAACCCAACCTGTTTACTTTTGTAATAGGATGTTAGCTTCCGTTATTAATTAAATTTCGATTAGAGCGCTCGCTTTCTTGGCGCGCAAAAGCCGACTTCAAAGTTTAATAATTCAAAAATAATGCATCAGCGAGCAGAACGTCATTCATATAAAACGTTCTTAAATGGATTCCTTTAGTGATTATCTAGAATGAAATTATTATTTTCCGTCATCGCATCAAACTTCACATTGATCGCTTATTCAACTAACCTAACGTTACCTAACCTAATCTAACCTTTCTTTACTGTTATATAAGGCGTTGCTATAATTTCAAAGTTTAATAACCTCAAAACTTATGCATCAGAAAGCAGAATATCATTATGTAAAATGTTCTTAAATGTTTCACTTTAGTGATTCTTTGGAACAGAATTTTTAATTTCTGAGTGCATATTAAATTCAACATTGACCCAGTATGTTATAGTTGCATAATAAAATAAAATTATGGAATTTTGTGAATATTATATAAAATGCTGTTGTTCAAAATTTTTGGCAAATACTTTTGTGTTTATAAATAACTAATTTTTTCTCCATTTAAGCCTTTTCTTGGACTTTGAATATGTTGAAAATGTTCTTTACCAGTTGCCACATTAAATATAGTAAAATACTGATGTTATTCCTGATCCATAGAAAAGTTCTTTAGACCAATCATGGGAGAGCATTTTTACTCCGTTATTGAAGTAGTTTCATTACTTATAAGTTTTTTGTGTGGTAGCAAATAGCCATTTTTTTATATATTATTATTAGTTTCATTATTAGTATTCATTAGTTCATAATTATAACATATAAAAAACCTTATGATATAAAAAGTGTCAGTAAACAAAGAGGAGAATTATTAAGTGAAAATCAATTAATGACATTGACTAATGAAATATATATCTTTATGATCTTGTCTGCATGTTATCAAGAATTGGATAGTAGTGTTTTCATTCTCACTGTTGCATGAAAATGAATTTTCTATATTGAATGTGTTAGCAATGCTATGCTGCATATAATGTTTAGTGCATTTATTCTAGCAATGATTTATGCTGAGATATTTATTACTTGATTAAATCAATCTCTTATAATTCAATTTCAAATTTGCAATAATAAGAGATCCATTTCATATTAGTAATGCTGACTTGGGTACTTTCTTTGAATGATGCTTTATTCCTACCTAGGATTATGAAGAGATCTACCAAATGCAATATATTTTTTGATACTATTATGGTTTTATGTAAGGACTCAGCAGAGCAGCCAGCTATAAATAAATTTTCTAATTAATGATGTTATGTCTCATACATACATGCTCAGACTTATGGTCTACTCTTTCACTCTTCAGTATGCATAGGCTTCAGGTAGTCAGAATTGTCTCTTCTATACTACAGAGATTGCTGCTCCCAGGAATACTGCTAAGTTATCTCACATATTGAAAGGCCTTCAGGACTTTTAGCTTTTGTTCCCACTGCTCTCATTCCTTCTATGTGTGTCATTTCTGCTTTTTTATGTTATTAGCTTTTTCTATGCACTGGGAATCTTAAATGAGAATGTTTTGTGCCCACTTTGCTTCTTTCTGCTTGCATTCCTCTGATCTCTTTGTGTTTTTTATAACTTTTTTATGTGCTCAGGGAATTAAGTGTGGAATTTACCCTGTGCAAAAATACCTTATTTTACAGTATATTTTAAACATTCCCTTTAAATATTCCCTTTTTACAGTCTATTTTGAATATTCCCTTTAAATATTCCCTTTTTGCAGCCTATTATAAATATTCTCCATCCCTTTCCTCTCTTAAGCTTACTTTTGTTGTGATTAAGGAGTTTTGACCTAACTTATGAAAAAAATTATATGCTTTTATTTTTAGATACCTGCAACCCAGGTGTTGTCATGCTTGGGTAGACTGAGTGGATAGTGTGTGACTTGGGTAGGTTTGCACTGCCATTTTACCATAGCTTGTAAGCATTTGTAAAGGAATGTCATATATTGGTGAACTTCATTTGGAAAATGACAACATGGGCTCTGCTAAGTTATGTTTTAGAAATATAAAATTCTCAGCAAAATGACAGATAAGTTGTGCAAAAAAAGAAAATTTAAATTCTTTCCTGGTGTTAATACAACATTGTTCTCGCAGAGGAGCGCGTCGAGCCCCTGCCAGATCAGGAGCCTACCCGCGTGGGTATCGCAAGCCAGAAAATGCTCCCCGTGGCCGCATGTCAGCGTACGCCTTCTTCATCCAGACGTGCAGGGAGGAATACAAGCAGCAGTTTCCACATCAGCGCATCGTCTTCAAGGACTTCTCGAGAAAGTGTGCTGACAGGTGGAAGGTCAGCAGGGGCTTTAGGTTTCCCAATTCTTAAAGTTTTCAGCTTCATGGATTAGGAATACTGTTTTTGTGCTCATCTCTTAGATTTTTCAGATACAGTATTATATTAAATAGCTTTTCTAATGTCTTATAAATTGTGTAATGCTTTTTTAGGAGCTGCAGGGAAGCAACCATTTTGGTCACTAATCCTGATGCAGATACTTCTTCCTTCCTATGTGTTGTAAAGAAATCTCTGGGCCATTGATATTTGTTCAGGTAACTCTACCACTCCATCAGTTAAGTTAACTTTCCTTTCCTTCCTCTCACTCAGGCATTCCTTCCTTATGTGTCTGCTCACAAAAAAGCATTGTTCACCAGCATCATCAAGTAATAAATCTGACAGGCTGATGCAGAATCACATAGCATCAAACTAATTAGATTCTTGTACTGTGCGTAGTTAAATGCACTCTCACCAGTCAGAGAAATTTCCAAACAAGTCTTCACGGACATGTGATAATGGAGACCACCTGGTAGTTAAGAAAGTTCTCATTAATTGGCATCTCTCTTTGATCTCTTGGAAGTGATACTCAATAAACATGGTGTTTATTTATTGTAAGTTGCAGGGGAATTGCGCGGACAATGTATTAGCATACGCAATTACTTAGAGGGTATGAACAATGCGTGAGATTGTAAGTCAAGTGGTTAGCATGTGCTCCATTGCAAACGTATCTCTACAAACACACTTACACAATGATATTAGTTCATTGAAGTATGTTCCACTTGCAAAATTATTTGTATCAGCAATGTTTATTTAGTTGCTGATGTAAACTATTCTTGTCCCCAAATATCATGATCCAAGTTTTTCCTGTGAAGTATTACTCTGACCTTCTATTAGTGTTGTGGAAGGCAGCTGGCTCAAAAGTATGGAAGGCATTCTGCCTGCTCAGCTGTGGCGTGTCACCCCAAGGAGGTTTTATTTCAACCAAGCCTGACAAACATCATCATGTACATTGGTTTTTCAAATACCTTGTAACTAACACCAGGACGCAATGACGGTTACTCCTGGTCAAGCCGGTACACATATGACACCTGGGTAGAGTGGGCAATTGTGGCTGAGTTCTCCCTTTTCCCAATGGGGAGAATCACCGGGTGGCACTGCCGGGATTTGAACTGCTGACACCTTCCCGTGAAGGTCGCGCTCTGAACCACACGGCCACGGTGATCACAACACTCATGAATGTTGAGTGTGTGCAGACATCAGACATCCAAATCTGGCCCTGCTATTGTCCTAACGACATGTCGCAATGGTGACGTTTTGAAGTTTGTTTGAAATGAAGCCGTTCTATTGGCTAGCCAAACAAGAGGTGTATTTTCCTCCATAGGAATGACTCTACCTTGTTTCCTCCATCGTCGCAGACGCTGACAGGGGCGGAGAAGCAGCACTTCTCTGACATGGCCACACAGGACCGGGCCCGCTACGCCAAGGAGCTGCAGAGCTACAGGGGGCCGAGGATCAGGAACAGGCGACGCAAGACACGCAAGGATCCCCGGGCTCCAAAGCGAGCTTTGTGAGTTAACATCGGCCAGGGCTGCCCAAGTTCTCTAGTGGGAGATTTTTCAATAAAACTTGGCCATGAAGAGCACTCAGCATTAGTTTGTAGGCAGAAGTGACCAAGACTGGCCCAGTTGCTCAAAATTTACCAGCTATGCAAAGTCTTTCACTGTCCTAGGACACATTTGCAATTAATTTCTAAATTTGTATGGAGTACAATTGAGCGATTATTATTGTCAAGAATGAAGTGATCACATTTTTTTCAAATGGTGTCAAATTCTGTGCGGTACAAATAGAGCGATCAAACCATTTTCAAAAAGCATGATTTAATGAATGTTGAAGTCAGCTTTTAGTTACCTTTGTTGACTGACATCAGCTACCTAAGCAGTTTGACATACCTTGAGTGTTTAAGATAATCAGTACCAAGCATAAGCACTTAACATCCAGTTAACGTTTGCTGTTTTCAACCTGATTTACAACAATTGACATTAAATTTGATTTGAATATGAAACTTTAGTTCTACCTGCCACAGTCAAAGTGTCTGGAATATTTCCTGGGATATCAATTGATATCAATTGATATATTGTATTTAGATTAATTATTAAATAATTAATTATTATTATTAATAATTGATGTACTTTTCAGGTCTGCGTTCTTTTGGTTCTGCAGCGACGAGCGACCCAAAGTGCGGGAGGCAAACCCAGGCGCGAGCGTGGGCAAGATCGCGCGGGAGCTGGGGGCGCTGTGGGCCGCTGCAGAGACGGCCGTCAAGGACCGCTACGAAAAGATGGCCGTGCAGGATAAGCTCAGATACGAGCAGGTCGGTGCCAACTGATTCTTACCTCTTGATGAACGTTCCAGCCTTGCAAATACGGACATGTCGCTCATTAGACGAACAACGTCATAGCTCAAAGTTTTGGAAATTTGACTTGTCCATACTGCTGAATTTTTCATTTATTACTATGTATTTTGGCCTCGCAGTGGCCGAGTGTATAGAGCGCTTGCGTTCTATGCTTCATGCCCAGGTTCGATCCCTGTGAGCGGCAGTTGGCGTGAAAAACGCTGATGCGGCAAATCAGGGTCGTTGCCTGCAGTATGGTCACTGTTCTCAAGGAATGTTACCTGAGCACTAAACGAGAGAAAAATGAGGCCTAAAGCTCGGGCGTGACTAGGGGCCTGGGGAACCCCTATCATGTACATTCCCTGTAAAGTATCATGTAAATGATGCTAGCCACCCTCTACGTGAAAAGAGGAAAAGGCTTGGTATATACCTATACTATACTATATACCATATACTATGTATTTTGGTACAACCATCAACTGTACCATTCAAATTGGCCGAAAGGAAGGGTTCCTTTTTCGATCAAAACTACATAATTCTGTAAAGCAGTTTGTAAAGTTAAAATCACTTCTCCTGAAAAGCAAGAATTTCGACTTGTGGCGTTGTTCTTCCCCAATGAACAATATGTAAGGCTACTGCTTCACAAAAACTCCAGCCTTGCAAATGCGGACATTTGTATGCGGACATAATATGCTTTAATTGTAGTCTTGAGGCTGCGATCATGTAGGAAATGAATACCATAACTTCTTGTCTTGTATTGTGCAAATGTTTGGCACTTTAATTTCTTTCAGTAAATCTAGAAAAGTTGTGGTTGGAAGTCATATCCTATAGAGAAGCAGTCTCAAGAGGATGATGCTCGTTGCGCTCACGGTAGAGGAAACAAGGTAGGTTCAAACCAGTCTTTTTTTCGTCGACTGTGTGGGTTTGCTGACGTCACGGCAACAAACCAATAGCAGCGCTTATATCGCATCTGGTAGCACTGCTACTCCTAAATCTGGCTCCACTATCGGCCCAACGACATGGCGTTTTGGTGATGTCATAAAGTTTGTTTGAAGTAAAGCCTTTCTATTGGCTAGCTGAACGAGAGGTGAATTTTCTTCCATAGAAATGACCTACCTTGTTTCCTCTACCGTGGTTGCGCTTCCTGTTGTTGTAGAGATGTGACTGTTGCATTTGTTCCCTTGCAGTAAAGAAGTCCATCCATTCGAGTGACGTAATCCGTGAGGAATGAAAACATGATGTACAATTATCAACCTTTGTGTCTTTCAACGCGATATACACTTACTTAGTTTGCAAAGCACCAGCAACTTGCCTTACTTTACTTACTTAGTGCTAGCAACTTGCCTCACTTCACTTCATATTTACCTACTTCCCTTAGTTCTTACCTATGTCCCTTACTACTTACCTAATTCCCTTACTTTATCCATTAAGCGCTAGCAACTTTCTTTACTTTACGTACTAAGCACTAGCAACTTGCCTCACTTTACTTACCACTTTCTTGGCTCGCAGCAAATGGCGGAGTACAAGGAGGGGAACTTCTCCCGCCACGTCGAGGGGATGGAGGACCTGCCTCCTCCGGACCCCAACAACCTGGGGAAGTTGCCCAACATCAAGCGATACCCGTACCTGCCCCGCCTGCCCCACCCTCGGTACCTCGGACACACCGTTGGGGCAAACGGCTCCTCCAACCCCGAGGACGACGACGACGGAATGGAAGAGGACGACAAAGACGAAGAAGTAGAAGAGGAAGAGGAGGACGACAAAGAAGAAGAGGAAGAAGAAGAGGAGGATGAAGAGGAGGAAGATCCTTTGCACATTAATACAGAGGAAGATGAGATGGTGAGTGATGAGGAGATGGAGGACAACGATAGTGTCATCGAGGACAACTTGCCTGACAGAGGACTGCCACCCCCTGACGGGCCGTGAGGTCTCAACTCATTGAAGGCGTGTCAGTAAATGTATACAAAAGTATACATTTGTATACTTCTATACAAATGTATGCATTTGTATACATTGCTTATTGGGAAGAATAACGTCATAACTCTAAATTTTGGAAAATTGACTTATACATGCTGTTAAATTCGCAAATTCGCTCTACGTGTTTTGGTAAAACCCTCATAACTGTACCTAAAAAATTGACTAAGAGGAAGGATTCTGTTTATCTATCAAAACCAATTCCGTAAAGCAGTTAGCCATGTTAAAATCATTTCTGAAAAATCAAGAATTGCGACTTGTGACGTTGTTCTTCCCAAAGAGCGACGTGTATAAATGTATACAATGTCAATAAAAGTGACTGAGCTCTACCGTAGCAGGTGCAGGAGTGTTGTGTGTATTTTATGCAGGCTTTGCGCTTGACGCGCTTGTACATATATGACTTTGTATCAAGTTCAGGTAGTTTATTCAATTATAATTGTTGCAAATACGCAGGTGATTCACGCAAGAGTTATTGTGGCGTCAGTAAAGAGTCATGTCTGTGTTTGTGTTCTGATTAAGATAAGTAATGCCATAGTGTAAACAGTATTTGAATTGATACGTTCTTTTGTCTAAAATTAGATTAAATGATTCTTTTGTCTAAAAGTAGAATAAAAGGTACTTTTTTCTAAAATTAGATCAAACGATTCTTTTGCCTAAAAGTAGAATAAAAAGTACTTTTGTCTGAAATTAGATAAAACGATTCTTTTATCTAAAAGTAGAATAAAAGGTACTTTTGTCTAAAATTAGATCAAACGATTCTTTTGTCCAAAAGTAAAATAAAAGGTTCTTTTGTCTCAAATTAGATCAAACGATTCTTTTGTCTAAAAGTAGAATAAAAGGTACTTTTGTCTAAAATTATATCAAACGATTCTTTTGTCTAAAAGTAGAATAAAAGGTACTTTTGTCTAAAATTAAATCAAACGATTCTTTTGTCTAAAAGTAGAATAAAAGGTACTTTTGTCTAAAAATTAAATCAAACGATTCTTTTGTCTAAAAGTAGAATAAAAGGTACTTTTGTCTAAAAATTAAATCAAACGATTCTTTTGTCGAAAAGTAGAATAAAAGGTACTTCTGTCTAAAATTAAATCAAACGATTCTTTTGTCTAAAATTAGATTAAAATTGAAGTCAATTCATGGTCTTGACCAAACTGTGTTTGAAATTGCATTGCTAAACAGAACTTCTGAAGTATCAGAGGTGCAAGAGAGACTTGTTCCAACAATACAGAGCAACTCTGTGTAGCCTGGAGCTGCAGCCACAAGCGTCTGGCACTCCCGTGTGTGGCGGAGGTGTCGCCTAGTTTGCTTCCTCAGCGCTCTTTTCACCGCAAAATGCGCACTAGTTTGATTTTGCCAACACAACTTTTCCGCTTGCTTAGCTGCTGCACAAAGCGTTTTGCCTCCTCGGGTGAATGTAAACAGCCCGAGCATCACTCCAGATGGTCGCTTTCATCGTCTATATTGTATAGAAGTTTGGTTGTTTTCCTTACTCATTACCTGTTAATCAGCCACACTTGCTACTGTGGGATGTTCTTGTATTTATTTTCCATTTAAGTGAGCTTTTTATCTTCTCAGACGGCTTGCGTAGAGGGGAGCAGTAAAGGACTTGTCCTTGTGCTGCATGTGGGTTCCATCAACACTCTTCAACATTATGATTGTTTTAATCTTCTTATATTTCTCAATCGTGTGTAGGAGAGAACAGTGTTCAGTTACGGAGGAGTGTGCGCTTGCCTCATCTCTGCACTTGTCTTTTCATGTCTTAATATTTGGTCTCATATAATTTTTTTCACACTCTTGCAACACCGTCCTAGCAGTTTCGAGGTGGTAAATATAACTGTTGTTGTGGAACATGTGTTATTTTGTAGTGGTACTACAGTGTACATTGGTGCTTCTTTGGGGCACTTTTTTTCCATCAAATCTACCTTTTGTAATTCCCTCTATATAGTGTCTTGTTTGAATTTGAAAAAAACTCGGTAACCCAATAGCAAATATTTCTGGAAAAAAAAATTTGCAGCATTTTATGTACAGCGTTAGGCTCATACAAAAGAATGCATTTGTCTCACTTTAATTAGTCTATAACGGCCAATAGACGATCAATTTAATTGTCAATATTCATTATCGTCAATTGTATTGACAATAAAATTGATCGTCTATGAGCCGTTTCAGTTGTCAATTAATTATTGATCACAAAATTGGTATTTGTACGCAAGTTGTCCTGGTATCCAGGCTACGTGTTGCTTCAACATACGAGCGAGAAACCCTCACTGTACGTACGTACTTCCCATTGTAGTACGTTAGATGCTGAATTACTCGCACTTGTAATGAAAAATGAATGTTTGGTTTTCATTCATGTTCCGATTTGGGTGACGTTTTGCGCTTGCAATTTTCAATTTTTCTTGTCAAATAGGTTTCTTATGATCTACTTCTACTACTATCATCTTTAGGAGCCTAGAGAACCCCTATCCCGTAATTGTCACCTTATAAGTATCGTGTCAATGATACTATAAGTATCATTGTATAAGTACAGTATCATGTCAGTGATACTTAGCCACCTCTCCTAGGAGGGAACAATGGTTCGATATAAAAAGTCATGTACTTACAAGTTCATTTGCTCTTATGATTCATTGAACTTCGCGAGTGTCTTCAATGTGAATCATGTTCTAATAAGAAAAATATTTTTAGTTCATGAGGATATATAACTACATGTAAATAAATCATCACGCTCTTACCAAGTGGAGGGGCTGCAAAAGCCTGGTGGTCGTGTTCATTTCTGAGTCGCAGGAGTGAGAGAGGAGGCTGTAGGGTGAGTCTTGAGTGTTGTCAGCGCCTGGTGTTGGGTAGACGAGTAGGACTCACGAGCTTTACTGAAGTGAGGTTTGCTAAGCGGGTCTATCCTTCAAAACACCCTTGAAGACTTGACAGTCTCCAGAAATTCCCTGCAGCAGACTGAGCAGCAATGGTTGTCACTAAAAAAGTGTTAACTTTGAATCTAGCGTAATTTTTGTATTCCATCTTTTCAAAAATATGGCCAAAGTTTCATTTTGTTGCACTTCTGCTAAAGCAATCTTCACCTATGTTTTTCGATTATTTTTGCTTGTGCCAGATGATTATATTGGTCTTAGTACAGCTTTCAGATAAGATGCCTCTCTGTTAATCGGGATAGTATTAATTCCATTTGTCATTTTAAAATTTCTTAACTGTAATCAAGTATGAATGGAAATACCTATGTTTGTTTTGTCATCATAGATCTTTTCCCTCAGACGCTGCTTCGTTCTCACCCTCTTCCCAAACTATTTCCATCTTGTCAGCACTGGATTTAATTTTATTTTGCTATGTGCTTCATTTTAATTTTTTCTCGTCGAACATCACTCGCATCAAACATGTAATGCCTTGAGGACTGTTTGATGCCTAGGAAATATTTTATCTTGCTTTCATTGAACATTCGTTGTTTGTTTGTGGCGAGTGTAATACGTGGGCACTGCTGTGGTCAAGATGTCGTCCTTCTTGGCCCGAGATGCTCGGCTACTTAATATTCGAATCGTTGGTGCTAGTTCGTTGTTCTGCTGAAGCATCAGTCGGCTTGTACTCGAGTTGTGCCGTTACTCTCTCGTTGCCTGGGCTGAGTTACGGAGGCCTTTTTTTTTGTTGAGTTGAAATGTTTTTTTATAATATTAAGGACCACCTTTTCAATTGTCAGCACCTACTACTTTCAACTTTGATCTTGTTTTATGAACTTCCTTCTTCACTTACTGTTTCTATGCCCTTTCTGCATAGATTCCGCGTTCCCTTATCTCCATACTAAATTGTGCCTTCCTTCGTCCTCTCTTCGAAACGCTTTTAGTGGTTAGAGAGGCTAAAGCTAACATACAATCTACTCCCTCGTTCTCACGTGCAGCGGGTTCGTGTCTCTCGAATCAAGATTGTAAACTAAGAGTAGGAATTTTTTCTGTAAATTTGTGCTTGAGAATGCGTATCACCACACTTACCGTTATGTTTAATGTCTTCTTTCGCCTCTGTATATGTTTCGTTGCCGATTATGCATAACCTGAGCCATTTAAGTGAACGATTTTGATTTATTTCATGTCAGAAGGTTATAATGTTAATATCACTCATTGTTAAGGCGATGGCTCCTGGATTACAGAAGGCATCATCAAATGAAATTGTGAGAGGAAATCTACGTGAAGCAATGACTCATGTTAGCCAGCGAGTAATTGATGCATGCAGCTGTTACAAGCTCATCTCTCTGCAATGCGGGATGGAGTTAGAAGGAACCTTCATTTGTGGCGTTGGTTTAACAATTATTATAATAATAATAATAATAATTAATTTATCGCAGCACGAGACAACTCGCAAGAAATTCTGATCTCAGCAGCGCGTTTCACGCATGAGGTGAGACAATCTCCCTACTAAGTTTAAATTATGAACTGTTGGCTGGCTTTGGGAAAGTATTTGTGAATGGTACGAGTCGTCAGCGGCCGCCATTTTTGATGAGTGTAATGTAAATTCATGTAGCGCTAATAACCATCTTGCTTACTACTACTTTGGCGTAAATGCAAAGTTAGCTATGGAGATGCTTTGACATCAAGGTACTTCAAATTTCAAGTGGTTTATGAGTGTTAAACTCTTATTTAAGCTACTTTTTGTTGTTAAAGACCACCTTTGTACATTAGCTCATGCATTGATGTTAGTCATCATAGATTCGATGTAAGCCTCTTCATAGCATCCGCTACTGAGACGTTGTGCGTACTCAGCGTCCTTTAACCCTTTGCCGTCAAATTGAATTTCAAAACCCACTCGCCGGTACAAACGTTACCGTTAAGTTATTATTATTCCAAATTTACTTTCATAAACGGCTCTACTAAATGTTAGTCCTTGTGAAATTTGGGCCCTAATGCGTTCTTTGAAGTTCAGTGTCGAGCGAGTCACTTCGTTGTGATGTCTGTGCCAGTTTAATGATGGTGGTGATGCGAGTACGAAATGGGACGGTAAAGGGTTAGGAGAAACACGTTGAGCGATAAAAACGATCGACTGCGGTCGTCTCTGTTGAGTAATCTTCGTTTCTTGGCATTAAAGGATAGCGCTCCCAGGGGAAAAATGCGAGGGCCCGAGCTGAGAGTTAGGTAGGCCTTCTTTTTGTTGAAATAAAATGTTTTTTTTTGTTATGTTAAGGACCACCTTTTTCGATTCACTACTGTCCTATTTTTCAGCACCTTTGACTTTTTTCTTCAACTTTTATCTTATTTCATGAACTTCTTTCCCATCTTACTGTTTCTATGCCTTTTCTGCATAGACTCCTCATTTTCTTATCTCCATACTCAATGGTGCCTTCCTCCTTCCTCTCTTCGATACGCTCTATTTTTGCAGCGGTTAGGGAGGCTTAAACTAACTTGTAATCTAATCTAATCTTTTGCATTAAAGGAATGGTGTAGTTTTGATTAAAATAATATGATAATGGGATTCCTCTGCCGCGGAAATACCCAGGAGGAAAATACGAGGTTCCGGCTGATAGATAATCATTTCTTTTTGTTGAAAGGAAATGTTTTCGTGTTATTTTAAGGACCATTATTTTCGGTTGAATTACTGTTCTGTGTTTAGCGCCTACTTCTTTGTTCCTGTTTCATGAACTTCTCAACCTACTGTTTCTATGCACTATGTGCATAGATTCCGCGTTCCCTTATTTCTATACTAAATGGTGCCTTCCTCTCTTTGGAACGTCTTTGTTGAAGTTAGGGAGACTTTAACTTACATGGAATCGAATCTATCTGCCATGCGGTCCACATTACGAGATTTGCTATAAAAAAAATTAAAGTTTGCTCTTTTAAATTTACGTATGAACTTGATTTTTAGGTTAATTTATCTTAAGGTGTACACGTCTATGAATTTTTTGTAGTATTGCAACCATGTCGCAGCCAGAACCATTAATTGGCTCTATGACCTAACATTTGTTGCTAAGGAAATGATATCTCAAATGACGTGTAAATCCATCATAAGATTAAATTTACTTGTAGATATGAATCTCACATTCGTTTTTAGAGTTAATGTACATAATGGTTCATTTCGAATTACAAAACTTTCGCTGTTTTGTTACAATAAAAAAAATGAGGAAGTATTAGTGCCAGTAGATATCCTTACCTAATATTACATTTTTACGAGTCTGGACAATATAGACATGCGAGGATGCGAGAATTCGTAACAAGTTTAAAATAACAAATTTATTTCTTACAAAATAATTTCACTATTACAGACAACGATCGCGCGTATTTCTTGAAAAAGTCGGATATCTAATCTTTTACGATTAATATATGTCAAGTAATTGAAGCGAATTTTGGATCTCTCTATCGTGAAACATAACATGTTCGTTCAGCACAGTATGAAGGATGCGCCCTCTACTCACAAGACCGTTATTATCAATACCTCGCTAGAAAATCCCCAATAGAAATCAACACTTTAAAGCCATCATTACAACATTCTTCGCGGAACATTTCCAGAGAATGAAAGCTTTATTATGCCGTGTTTGCTAAACGGTCAACGGGACGAGTTTAAAAAGCTCAGTTTGAAACAAACTCCAACGTTTAAACGAAGGTGAGTCTCGTGCGGGCCTGGTTCTGCTGCCAGACGTTGAGCTCTTCGTATTCTTCCAGACACTCCGTCACCTGCACACACACACACACAAGGCAAGATCAAATATGCTGAACAAACAATGGGAATATATATGAGACATATTACGCTATAGAGAGATACACACTTGACGCTGGCAAGACACGGAGTCGTGCACTAGTTGCACTGAACACGTCTGGCGCCGCACACGTCGAGGTAAAATCATACAAAAGTGCAAACTTCCGAATGAAATTTTGAGTAGGTGTTGCCAAGGAATTGACAACGTCACCTTCGACACTCGAAACGAAAAAGAAGCCAGATGCACTAGGTAACCCTGCTCTAGTGAAAATTTCAGATATGCGTGACAATTGTGCGAAGCTGCTTACCCTGAAATAACCCTCATCATGCGTTGTCACTCGTGCAAATGCCATAAAAACTTGCCTACTCCATAAATTGTGACCTACAACCAAATCCTAGCACTAATTTGACAAATCCATGGTATATAGGAATACTAAATAAGCTAGTGAAGGGCTTACAGGGGGGGGGGGGGGGGAAAGAAGGTACAAAAGCCAGACTAACGCTAGTTTGACAGCGTGTGCAAATTTGTGGTATCTATGAATAAGTTAGAGAAGAGCAACGGAGGAGGCTTTGCAGTAACCTGGTCAGGTTTGTAGCCCTTGCTGGTGCAGCGCTCGAGGATGTCGGACATCTGGACGACCTTGTTGTCGCCAGCCACCTCACGAATCAAAGTGAAGATCTTGTCCGTCACAGTTTGTGGTCTGGTGTGCAAATTAACAATAGCAAGTGAGTACAATAAGGTAAATAGCTAACGTTTCGCTAACAATCCAATTAGCACAATTACACAAACAACTTCATGTGTAAGCAAAGCAACCAAACCAACTCTAAAACCCTTCAAAATTTTGATCTATTTCTGTATCACTAATATATCCAGCACTAACGCTAACTATTGATGAATTCTAACATAAGGCATCAAGATATCTAATGATACGAACATTATTTGTAAGCGCAGAGCAGACTATGGATCAGGAGTGAGCTCATGTATCTCTCAGACTACCGAAAATACTCCCGTCTCCATCATATCAATTGTACTTTGACAATCATCAGGCAAAAAATTTTCTTTCCCAATGATCATCTTATATTTTCAGATTATTTTTATAGTGAAAGCCTATCGGCCCTCCTTCGAAATGTAACGGACAGAAATATAGCTTTAATATGTGTAGCTATGAGCTCAAATGTAGACATTACTTGCCGATGAAAAAAATTTGCCAGCACATCCTAATGATCACACACACGCAGGCAACACTCTGCACTCACCTTCCAGTTCTCTCGTCCATGTGGTTAAGAGAATCTTTGCTCATCTCCATTAGCCTCATGGCTTCGTTAACGTCTTCCTTTTCAACCTGTAAAAGTTCAAGAAAATATTTTTCTGTAATTTTCTAAAGCAGAAAATCTAGAGAAGTGCGGCCCTTTCGGCCAAACATACTCAAGTTCAACAGTTTTCCTACGTATGCAATTTAATTGTTATGCTTAACATTTAGACGTCCCTTTGAAAACACACAGCTCATGCAAAATGGTAAAAGACGACAATTTTAGCTCTATAACTTACGGTAGCTGAGGCTTAAAATTATAGTAAATCTTCAAGGGCAGACCAATCCAAATTACGTTAAAACGCAGCTGTTCCTACACGAAGTTTACACTGGCCAATGTTAACGTAGGACTATAATCCTCACCTTTCCTCAAAACAGTGAAACTCTTGAAATTGAAGTAGCAGAAATAGTGATAGTCATAGAGAACTTAAGTACTTGAAATACGCAACCCCGCCTTTCCTACGTACAACGGAACTCAATCAATCGAAATTCTCAAGATAACGGACCACATGGCATTGGGCTATAAACCTCGCCTTTCCCACCAACAATGAACTCCTTGGTATTAAAGTAGTAGTGGTACAGGCAGGGCTCAACTACTCAAATTACGCAACCCCGCCTTTTCCACGTACAATGGAACTCTTTAAATTAAAAAACCTGGAGATAACGCACCACATCGACAAGCCTGAGCCTGGCAAGTGCGGTTGCCAAGCGCAGGACGGCGAGCAGCGTACGGGCGGAGGTGAAGGTCGTGTCGCGGTTGTTGCGCGCCTCCTTGCGCATCTCCACGTACGCTGACACCAGGTACTCCGTCAGACTCTCAGGGATCGTTGGTACCTGAGGTAGTAATGAGTGATCCTATAATCTGACAGTCGTATACTGGAGCATTTACATGTTCTCATCACAAAGCGCGCAAAAAAGGCTCCCACAAGAAACCCCCCCCAAAAAATCTTGCTCACTTTACTATGCATGCTTCAAGCAAGTGAACACGAAACCTACGGCGCAGCAGGAGCCACCAGCCTCACACGCACATGTATACGCACACATATACATATTTGTGGCATGAATACATATATCACATACACACACATACATCGGGTGGAAATTACCTTCTTCTTGCAAAGCGCGATGTACCGGCGCATGATCTTCATGTCGAGAGGCTTGATCAGCATGGGCGGCTGCTCGGAGTGTTGGTGCACGAACGTGATGTGCTGGGCGAGCCTGGCGTATGTGAGGAACAGAATTATTGCACCCCCACAAACACAGCAGCACGGCAAGTCCAGTGCGTAGGAATGAAGTACACAAAATAATGGAAAAGGTGCGGAAAAACTCCGTTCCATAGAGTTAAGGTTATCAACGCCAAATATCACAAAATTTCATGTGATAAACGTCCACCATTGAAGACTTTATCTTAAACGTCGATCTTTCTTATTGGGAACTACACATCCAGCATGAATTTTCTTATATTCGAAGGGAAAACGTTTGCACAAGAAGAAATGCATGACTACTATGAGCAGGGTTGGCACATAAAAAATCCACCCAAAAAAGCCCAAAAAAACCACATTAAAAAACCCACTAAATAGTGGGTTTTTTTGGGCTTTTTTGGGTTTTATTGGTGCTATTTGAATTTCACTTGTTTTCAAGCTTATAGAATCAAAATGAGCTAAATATTTATATTGTCAAAAATTTGTTCAAGGCATTTGCATGACTATGACAATAAATATTGGAAAAAATACCACTATAAAAATAAAATAAGAAAAACCCAAATCACAAATAAAAACTCGAGGGGCTAGTATATTTCCATGAGTTCCATTTCCAAAATAAAAAACAAAAACTAAGAAACAAATGCAGTTTGACTATTTGAGAGTAAAGAAACTTCTGAATTCTTCCTCTGTCTTCTAGACTAGACCGCTACTACAGTACTACTTTATTTCTCTTTCTACATCCACTGCCATTTTATCGTTGTCATCCACATCAAGATCATTTGTGAGGTGGCGATATAATGAGACCAATTTCTGTGCGCGTTCCGATCCTGATCTATTTCTCAATTTATTCCACACAATTCCAAATGTTTCGAAAATTCTCTCAACGAATCCTGAACTTGCGAAGCAAGAATGAAGATTGCTTATAAACTTGCAGAAACCCTCTGCCAGTGTTTTTTTTAAGAATCTGCATTTTCTGCTGTTTCATGTCTTGAATATCCCACCATCAACGAGGAGTCGTTGTCTTAGTGATATTCATGTTAAACATGTGTTTTGGGAAGATGTTGGAGTCCTTCAATTTATACAAATAAATCGCACCGATCAACTCCGGATTGTACTCAGCCAACCACTCTTCAATATCTGTCTCCTTTGAGAACTTTGCCGGAAATAAGTCTAACAATTATAGTCAGATGGGGCAAGACACGACCGCAGCCATCATGGGGTAAGAAAGTAAATAAACGACTGGCCTATATCGAATGCCCTGCCAGCCAATATCTCATGTTCGTTGTACATAGACGACTTCATGATCTATGCCTCCTCGAGATACCTGCCGGCTCTAACCCGTCGTATGCAGGATGCAGTCAATAGAATAAATGCTTGGGCTTGGGACCATGGTTTCACCCTCTCCAGTGAAAAAACCGTGATGTTGCACATACAGCCCAGCCGGACCCACGAACCTACTCCCGAGCTACTCCTACAGGGTAGGCCAATAAGATCTTCCCCTACTGTGACGTTTCTGGGCATGATCTTTGATGACAAACTCTCATGGAAACCTCATATAAAGGCTCTAAAAGGAAACTGTACCCGAAAGCTAAACCGTCTGAAATGCCTCTCTAAGCTGACCTGGGGAGCAGATCGAGTGACCCTGCCGAGAATTTACAGAGCTACCATCAGAGCAAAGCTCGACTATGGATGCATTATTTACCAAACTGCAAATGTCTCCTCATCATTATTAGATCCAGTGCACAACAGTGCTTTGAGGCTATGCACAGGTGCCTTCAGGACATCGCCGGTTCTGAGTTTGCTCGCAGAGAGTGGCGAACCAGCCCTGCAGTACCTCGTGCGGCTTAAGCAGGTCCCTGCCTCGCCTACTTGGGACAGTGTGGTGGGAGACGCTCAAGCTGATGGTGCCTTCCCCTACTTTCTTCCTTCAGCCACCGACTACAGGATTTTACTAGGCCTTTCACAACTCCCACCATTTGAGATTTCTCCGGCGCCAAAGGGAGGAGAGCCGACTTGGCGGATCCCAATTGGAACTTTCTGCCCAGCTCATGACTATCCGAAGAAAAATGATCAAACGAGCGTGCTACTGCGGCACCTGTTCATTGATCACCTACTGCAAAATCATCACGATGCTGTGAAGATATATACGGACAGCTCAAAGACCGACGGTGCCGTCGGTTGCGCCGCGGTCACTGAGGAGCAAACGGTGATGCACAGGTTGCTTCCCGAAACCTCAATCTACTCAGCGGAACTCCTCGCTATCCTCGCCGCCTTACGTATCGTAGAGGAGCGCCAGATCCAGGGACCATACGTAATACTTTCAGACTCAAAGGCAGCCCTCCTAGCCATCCGAAATTATAACTCGAAGAATCCGATTGTTGCTGAAATTGCCTGCAGCCTCGCGCGACTCTCCCGTACTCAGAAGCACGTATGTCTGTGTTGGGTGCCTGGACATGTTGATGTGCGCGGCAACGACAGAGCGGATGAAGCCGCGGGCTCTACCATGCCTCCCCGAAATACCGCAGTCCCATGTCGAGATTTCTATCCTCTAATCAAAGCAGCAATTAGTGACATCTGGCAGCAGCAGTGGAACGATATCGATGAGAACAAGCTGCGAAAATACAAAAATACCGTCCGAGCCTGGCCCTCCTCGAGCCATCGTAACCGACGGCTTGAAGTCTTGTTGTGTCGCCTGAGGATCGGGCACACTCGCTTGACGCATAAATACCTCATTGAGCGGAATCCTCAACCCCTCTGCGGCGACTGCTTGGTGCCGCTCACGGTGCGCCACCTGCTGGCGGAATGCCCGAGCCTTGCCGACTTCCGTTTGCAATATTACCCTACGTTGCCTAGAGATAACCATGATGCCTTCTTGGAAGGTATGCTGGGAGACCCTCCTTGGGGCGCTTTTAATTTCGATTCATTAATTGCTTTTCTTTCTGATGCCCATCTTATAGACGAGATATAGGATGCTTGATGATATTGTACATCCTTTATGAATTCGTGGCTCTTTGAGCTGAACTTCTCAACATTAGCTTTCCTGACTCATTGACCTTTTAAACAGTTTTTTTTTTTGTCTCTCCTACGTGAACTCTCTGGAAACCAACCACTTGATTGGACACTGTGAACATTGAGATCTTCGGCGCGTTATAGTCTTTGTTACTGAAGCGCTAGAAACCTGATTTTACTACTACTACTACTACTACTACTACTACTACTACTACTACTACTACTACTACTACTGAGCATTCAAGCTGCACTGGAACAAATCTGACGATGGAATCTGTTAGAGCATTTATTTCTAATCGTTTTACTGTTTGTTGCTATCCTGAACTGCAAAAAGTGATTTTTTTGACAAATTTTTTAAAAAAATTTTGGCATGTCACTACATGTTGTAACATGTAACAGTGTGGTTGACTGACTTGGCTTGCACTGCTAAGCCCTCCAGCTCACACAATACATATGTTAAGTTGTTAACAGCATGACTGTTAAGTGATGTGCAGCTGTCTTGCTTCAAGTTGCTTGTGGTGGTTACTTATGATCTGCATGGTGCTTCCCACTCACATGACTTTCGTCTGTCTTCTGCTAAAACAACTTACTATGAATTGACAAGCATGGCGATTCTCTTTGCACATCTTATATCTTTACAGACTGCACAGCTATGTCCCTATGCATATGGTAATTGATAAGTGTTAATTGTGATGGACAAACTTAATTCATATATTGTTCATAGAATGTAATAATTCATATAATGATGTAATATAATGTTGGAAATAAAGTAATCAAATAATAATATTTACTCAGTAAGTGTATATAAATCTGGAAAAGAGGCAACTGGAGCTATGTGAATAACTCTTTCAAACAAAAAAAAAGTATTACAAAAAAACCAATAAAGCCCAAAAAAAAACAATAAAACCCCAAAAAAAAAAAATTAACCCAAAAAAACCCACGTGGGTTGGGTTTTTTTAAAAAAAAGGGTTTTTTCCATCCCTGACTATGAGTCACTCCCACTTACTGTGAATGCAAAACCATCGACTGATTTACAACAGAAATCAGTTGAACATAAAAAACGTTCAATTAGAAAAAAAAAGAGTTAACTAATACGTACGTATTTGTAATGATATATAAGAATACGAAGTACACAAGCAAACAGAGACACCTCAGGGGACCACAACTACGATGTCAATGGGAGTTACAGATTGTAAGAGTAAGATGTGAAGTCCCGAGCTGAAGGTTAAGTAAGCTTTTCTTTCGTTTGAGCAGGTTGTCTGATTTTCATGATCATCTCTTTTTGGTTCAATGCAGTTTTTTGCAGTACCCGTTACTTTCTTTTTGAACTGTGGGAGGTATCACAAAATGCTGACAGATACCACGTTCTCTCAATTCTATACAAAATTATGCATTCCCCACTTATGAACAGCTTTGCAGTGATCAGGGAGGTTTAAATTAACCATTTATTCCAGCTATTCAGGGAGAGGAAGATAACGCAAATGAGACTAGTTATCACTTGACAGGGCCGGCTCTGCAAGCTCACCTGAGATCATTTTCCCTGTCGGGTCTGTCTTGGATGAGCCAGAGCAGATCAAACCGAGACAGCAGAGCTGCAGGCAGCTGAACGTTCTGCTCCACAGTCTTCTTGGGGTTGTAGCGGCCGTAGGCAGGGTTAGCGGCAGCCAGGATGCTCACGCGAGCGTTCAGGGACGTCATGATGCCAGCCTGCCCAACAACAGTAATAGCAGTAGTAGAGGGCTTGCTAGCTTTTCAGAGAAAATTTCTGTGTCCTACCAAGAAAAGTTCCACCAGCAGCTCACATCAACAGAAACAAACATGAGCATATATCAAATTGATTTAAGTAGATTACGGCTCCTAAGCCAATCTTCCAAAACAATAAATATCCTATGCCATCCACCAGTAAACAGCATTTAAGATCATGTAAATCCACATATTTGATGACCTACACAAGACAGTCAGCATTGCCAATCATATCTTCCATACAAAATTAGCAAGCTTGCATTGCATTTCCATTCATCAGTAGATTTTAACCTTGAAAGGTGCTAACCTTTGCGATGGATATGGTCTGCTGCTCCATGACCTCGTGGATAGCAGTTCGGTCGGAGTCGGCCATCTTGTCAAACTCGTCGATGCAGCAGATGCCCTGGTCGCTGAGCACGAGGGCGCCACCTTCCAGAGTCATCTCCCCCGTCAGGGGATCCTTCATCACCGCCGCCGTCAGGCCGACGCCCGTGGTGCCGCGGCCGGTCGTGTATTGACTCCTGCCGCAGGTAAATCTTCATTACACATTGTCATGAATCCCAGCTTTGTACCCTTCTAGATTGAGTAATCAAAATTTACGAGTGTATTATCTGCTTAAGATGAATTTCAATTTTCCCATTTCAAAAGTTTAGCCCACTACAAAAATGAATTAAACCCCCACTTGGTTTTACTCTATGCTTACATTGCTAAATCAAAGCGGCATAAGAATTAAATTCTGTTCTCAGGAAGTTCACGCTACCGCAGCACTGAGCTCAAAACTTGCACATGGGAACATGATGGTTACAAAAAAGTATTCAAGCAATTAGAGGCAGAAAGTTTGAGCAAGAGTGTCAATTAAGACTAAGTGTAAAATTATCTAAATAGATAAAAAAATTCTTCGACTGGTTCCTAGATTACAACAGGTCGAGAATGCTGGAGTAATCTGTATTCTAGAGTTTTAAATTTACAGTCTTTCTAATTGATTACATTTCCTTAACGAAGCAACACGACGTGTGTGCCTGGCATTGTTAACGCAATTATTGCCGCTTCAAGCGACATAGAATCAGACAGAGGTGTCTCACAGCCACTCAGAGCGGGAAGCGTCAGTGAGCGGTAAACATTTATCAAATTCCTTCCAAACATGAGACAACACAGATTACCTAACATGCATTTTAACAACGCATAATTCAACTTTCAAGCTCATGTGCTGAGACAAAGTCTTAAATTTTCCACCACACAGAAAAAATCACGAGCTCAACAGTTGCAATACATTTCATGATTCCAATTCATTTTTATTTCTACAATAAATACTATATTCAAAAGCACCCTGACAGTACAGGAATAGATGCACCTCCATAATACACCCGACGAGAAAGTAAATAAACAGTGCAAAAGGAAGTTGACCAATAAGATGGATACGTAAAATAGAGGAGGCAAAAATAGAGAAGCTTACTCAACCTGGGCCCTTGACTACACAGCATCTCTCAACAAACATAGGAAAAGTAAAAATAAAGCGCCAATATATATCATAAAAGTTCCCTAACTCCATCGGGTCAACTTCAACCACCATTCTGTGAAGATAAGTAGACTAGATTAGATTAGTCGTAAGTTTTAGCCTCCCTACCCTCAGCAACAAATGCGATCCAAAGAGAGGAAGGAGGAAGGCACCATTTAGTATGGAGTTAAGGAAACGGGGAATCTACGCACAAAGGGCAGAGAAACAGTAAGTTGTGAAAAAAATTATGAAACAAGACCAAAGGTAAAGAAGAAAGTAGTAAGTGCTGAAAAACAGGACAGCGGTGAACCAAAAAAGGTGGTCCTTAACATAAAAAACATTTTATTTAAAAAAAAAGAAAGCCTACCTAACGCTCAGCTTGGGCCCTCACATTGTCCCCCTGGGAGCGCTAATTCCCATAGATATAATAGTTGTATCCCCCCCGAGGGGCGATAAGTAGACTATCAAAACCTAAATACATTTTTAAATAATTTCATGCTGAAGCAAAAAAATTCCAAAACGAGTTGATCGAAGGGAAAGAGATCCAAAAACTCGTGGATGCTGCAGGCGCCAACCTGAGAGCGAGCCTGTTGATGTAGGAGAGGAGCTGGGACTTGGCCACACCAGGGTCCCCCATGAGGCAGATGTTGATGCAACCTCGGATCTTCATGCCGTTGGGGTTGCGGTCCACACCCCCCACCAGCAGCAGGAGGAGAGCCTTCTTGATGTCCTCGTGCCCGTAGATCTCAGGGGCAATGGAAGACGCCAATTTGTTGTAGAAGTCTTCCTCTGCAATCTGCTTGATTTCGGCTTCCGTGATGTCCTCACAGCCTAACTCATCTTCCTCCATCTTGTTCATCTTGACAATTCTCTGCAATGTCACACAAGAGAATCAATGTCGTCCACACTAGATAAACGCTTGATAATAACCACTGAAGCAGGAATTTTGGTAGACACTAAATCAATAATCCCTCAGACATTGCTCTGCAGTGTCACAGTCGAGAATTAGTACCGTCCACACGAGATTAAAACTCAATAATAACAACCATTGAAGCAAGAATATTAGTAGGTACTTAATTGATATCTCACGAACTTGCATTTGAATTTGCATTGAACATCGATGAGCATGCATCACAACGGCGTCTCAAAAAGCAAAGTTACATAAAAATATATAAAACAGCATACATTAAATAGATTTAGAACAGGTTAACAGGAGCTCCTGCAAGGCCTTGTGCAACTTTTAAGTAAAGAAAATTCCACCACATTGAGTACAAATAAACCTCCAACATTTTTTCAAGCTCGAGCTCACCTGCCAATATTCTAACACCCCTCAATAAGAAAAGCAACGTTTACAAAACACACAAAGTAACTCCACGCCCACAAAAACATTGAAAAAAAGCACTGAAAAAGGAAACAAAGCTCAGGAACTCACGTGGGCCTCGAGGTAGGTGTCGGAGAGAAGGCCGGACACCATGGCTTTGAAGCCCTGCCTGAGCATGGGCAAGAACACGCCGCACACGCTGATGTGGTCGCCAGGCTGGCACTGGCGGGTCTGCTCGCCCGAGCACAGCACCGTCAGCGACCGCGGGATGTTGCCCACCGGCACCTGACGTGAAACAGCTCGCTTGGTACACGTTCATGGGGCAGGCGGTTATGGGGCACACAAGGGTTATGAAATCCACTCAAGGAGACAGATGAGAAATATTCTCCAGTTTCAGTATACGAGTACACCCATCCATAACCTCCAGATGAGGTAGAAGAAACAAGTTAGGGGTGATATATTAGCTTATTTATCCTTTTTCCTCTACTTTGGGAAATGAAAGGAGAGTGAAGCAACTTCAAGCCGCAAGTCCAACTCGCTAACTCTGAAAAATTTTCTGAATGACGCCCAAGGCTACAGGAACAAAAAAAAAATAACTTCTTAACATCTTTACGAACTCCATCCAAGCCCTCTTTTTCACAAGAGGGACAGTGACATCAAAGAACACATTTCACCTTTATTTCACCTCCCACATCATCCCTGGGGTGAGGAGACAACCCCCGGCCTTGCACACCACTCATTCAATTTCTACACGATAAACATGCTAAACCCACTATGCTCCCAATGCTAAATCAACATTACTTCCACAGCAAAACCTGAACTAGCAGATTTATTCACTAATCCAGCACGGTTCATGAGTGTCCTTTCTGACATTTACTGCTATACTTCCGAGCTGCCCCAAGTACAGCCGGCCACAGCAGCTCACCTGATCCGAGTGCTCCTGCATTTTAACTTCCTGGAACTTGACAAACTTGGAGCCTCGGGTCTGCAGGTACAGGCGCCCGCCTGACTTGTTTACTCGGCAGTCGTCGCTGGGGCACTGCAGCTGCGGCATGAAGCTCGTGCTTCCAACCTGATAACAAAAAATTATTAGCAAAATAATTATTAACAATAAATATTTAATAATATTAATTATAATAACAGAAATTATTATTGAAACAGAAATGATTATTATAATAAAAAAAAATTTTAATAATAGATAATTAATAACATTAATTATAATAAAACAGTTGATTATTATACTAAAAAATAATTACAATTTTAGTTATAATAAACAAAACATCATTTGCTAGATAACTTTCACTAAACACATCCGAACAATAAAAAACAAAACATTATTTGCTAGACAACTTCCGCTAAACGCGTAGCCCCAGTCTGGATCAAGTTCATTTAAGAATAAAGAACGCGACATCAGATAACCAGGACGCACAGGGTCCAATCTCGCAGGATTTCTACACCGCCCAGCCCTCTCCCTCAACCTCCAAGCAGCTACAGCACCACCTCCAAGCAGCCACAGAAATGTTAGGTTAAATTAATTTAGGTTAGGTTAAGTTAAGTTAAGTTAAGAAGTTAGGTTAAGTAAGGTTAGGTTGGGTTAGGTTAGGCGAAGTTCAGTTAGTTTAAGGTTAACTTAAAAAAGTTTAAAAATGCCTGTTTTTGCGCGCCGAGATGGAGGGTCGAATAGCCAAACACCAGCGGTCGTTGTAAAACTTATTATAATGATTTAATACAGGCCAACTTTGGTATTCCGCTGTAGTATCCACTTACTCAGTACTTGTAGTGGTTATATTGCAGTGATTAATAATAACTGCATAACAAACAGATAGGTCAATAAACCTCAGTAGTGCTACATAGGTAAATAATTGGCGCGAATGGCAACTTCATGTAGCTGCTGGGAGGTCGAGGGAGAGGAGTGGGCGGTGTAGAAATCCTGCGAGATTGGACCCTGTGCAACCAGGATCGGCCAATGCAGTGTGTTGCTCAAACAGATGATAATGGCAATTATCATCTATTATCCAGCGGTGTGTTGCTGCTCATAAGATGAAAATGGTCTCACCTTCACTCAGTAAGCTTTGCTTCTACTCTACGTACGTATGCTGTGCAAATGTTCTACCTGAAACACACTTTGATATTTTGCAGCCATTATGCTAATAGGAAAACCAATTAACACAGACAGTAACCATGCCCCATATAGAGCCAACACATAGGCACACCATGACACACACAAGAGAGCACACAAGAAACCCACGCCCCACTCACAGGCTGGTAGGTCTCAGCACCGCACTGGTCACAGGTGTAGGTGGCCACCCTGAGCATGGGCTTGACCTCCGTGCAGCGCGTCACAATGCCCCTCACAACCACCAGCTTGCCAATGTGGGTTGCCTTCACATTCCGCACGGCAAGTGCCTTCTGGTTCGACGGGGCCTTCAAGTAGATCTCACTGTAAAAAATACAACATTATTGCATTTGGAGTGATAGGGTTCAGGAGTTGGGCTACAGCATCCATATGATTCGAGTTTGTACTGATTGGAGAGTATTCATTTCAACATCAAAAAAGTTTCATTAATTTAGAAAGTCTTAGATATACACTTAGCCAATAAAACATAAGATTTAGGTTAATCAGAAACTCACGACTCAAGCTCATCAAGTACAAAACTACAGTAGAAAAAGAAAATCATTGATATTACTTACAGGGAGGTAAATGGTGTCCACAAATAAAATATGACATAGCTAATCCTCATAACTTTCAACATTTTCACGCAGAGCCGAAAATATTTTCTAGAAAAACAAATAGCAGCTACATGCATATAAAAATGCATTTTACCAGAAAATTTGAACGCATAATATCACCAATGAACATGAATAAAATAACTTATGTTGAATAACTAAGAGCAACTCGACAAACTAATTCTTTATTCAAAGCATAGTTGATCCAGGTAAGCAAAATCAATAACCATATCAGGCTGATCAATGAAACTGCCTATCCATTCCCTGCCGCCAGCTGACTACTTATCACTGCAAAATTACTACTGATCAATACAAAATTGGCCTGATCCAAGAAACAAGACGTCACTCACAATCTGCGCATGAGCTCAGGAGGATATCTGTTGTTGGCCGAGTGGGCCTCCCCTGGCTGTCTGGTGCGCTGTTCCATCATGAGGCGGTGCTCAATGTACACGTCGAGCGCATCGCGGGCCACCGTCTGACGGGCACAACAAGGTCAAGTTAACACGAGATCCCAGAGCAGACCCTCTTTGTCAACTACTAGTGTGCACGACCCATCAAAATTGACAGGATTCAGTATTTTCTTCAGGTAAATCTTGCAGGTGTGGATAATAAAAAAAAATATATCCATCCTGATAGTACCCGCAATTAAAATATTCTTGTACTTCTGCAATGGTGAAACACATATTGCAGACATTCTTTATGAGCGTGAAAGAGAGACGAACCAACCAATTAAATGTGTTCAACGAGATTTCCATTGTAATAACATAGGAGAAGTTACACACAAAAAATATATTTATTATAAATTTATGGGGACACCTGGCATATTATTATACAGTGTGATGAGCAACTGTGAACTTGTTCAAATGTTAAATGACAGTAGAAAGAACACACATTGAATAAGCTGTGTTGAATAATGGTATGCGTTGCCACCGCGTGCCGCTTCTACTACAAGCAAAACTAACTAAATCAAGAGCAAAATAGAAACACATTGCTAAGGTGAGAACTCAATCAGGCAAAGTCTTTGGCCCTCAATTACAACCATTACCAGTGAAGGAAAAGAATATAATAAAACATAAGTAACTATACACAGTGTTCGCAATAAATTGGCTTGCAAACAATTCCGATCTATGTGTTAGTATGTGGGAGGTAAGCTGAATGTGCAGTTAGTTCCTGTAAGAAGGTTAGACTAGATTATATGTTAGTTGAGCGGTTTGTTCTAGTGTAACAGTTTATTAGCTCAAGTAGGTGCCATAACTTGCATCTGTTAATGGGTGCTTTTTGGAGAAGCTAAAGATTGCCAAGAAGGTAAAAAGAGTCTCTCAGAAGATGCCTGCCTGTGAAGGGGATGACTTTTCTCATTGTAATATTAAAGCAATGTTGCAACATGATCATACATTCTTTTAGATTGGATGTTAGTTTAAGCCTCCTTAACCACTAAAAAAAAAAGCATTCCAAAGAAAAGGAGGAAGACACCGTTTAGTATGAGATAAGAAAACACAGAATCTATGCAGATGAGGCATAGAATCATTAAGTTGAGAAAGAAGTTTATGAAACAAGATAAAAGTTGAAGTGATAGCAGGTGCTGTAAAACAGAAAAGCAGTGAACTAAAACCAAGGTAGTTCTCAACAAAACAAAAACACTTTACTGCAGCAAAAAAAGGCCTACCTAAATCTCAACTTGGGCCCTTGCACATTTTCCCCCGGGGAATGCTAATTCTTATACGTACAATAGTTGTACGCCATGAAGGAGCATGATCATAAGTTAGCCCCAACCGAGTCATACCTCTCTCTCTTTGTATTCAGGCAGCATCTCATAGACCACTTCAGAGACGAGGTTTATGTAGCGGCGAGTGTTGACCAGCATGGCCTCGGCAAGGTCCGAGTCAAACTCGGCTGCAAACAACGCAACAAATTAGTTATAAGTGACAGATTTTTTGTAATGCTTCACATATAATGCCAAGTAAAATAGTATGTACTAAAATGACCTCTGGCTTCTGCCTTAAACCTTCATTAATACTTAACTTGAACAAGTACTGCAATTCAATAGCTATACTACCTACCTTTTAAGCTAAAAGTTTATGATCACCACAAAACGTAAAAGAAAAATTATACAAAAATACAAGAGTCAATGAGAAATTAATTAAATGAACAATTTAATTGCCCTTCATATATAACAAAAATATCAAATAGTTTTCTTAAATGCATTGTATATATTTATGATACTATTACACACTTCCTAAATTTTGCACATAATACAGAAATTAAAAAATTCATAGCAGTTAATATTTCAAATTACTTAAGCTGAAAAAGTGTCATTCTAAATTTTACATGAATATAAATTTAAATTTACTAAATTTTTTTCCTTCAGTATGCATTCCCTTCAACGCAGGTAAACTCCCTTATATAGTTGAATTATTTTTATTGAGACATATATCTTCACACATGAGTTATAAAAGAGCACAAAAATTCTTAAATAAACTAACTTTTGAGATGACAAATGCAAGATTAAATCTAAAAATTTATCAAAAAAAGTGCAATGAGTAAACTCTAATGCTCACTGATTGACATGAGCAAAAAAAGCAAAAAATCACACCTAATAAATCTCATTCAGTACTGTAACCAACTGAAATTCAAGATGTTCACTGCATATTGGGCATATGCGTCCAACTAGGTAATTGCTCATTTACAATCCAGCATAAATGAATGGCATTTCACCTGCTGTGCAACCTCTTTAAGAAATAACTGTTATCATACAGGGTAAAATGTTATTTTGCAACTGTATTTCTATATCTCTTAGGAAGGATAAAAATGTATCAACACATTAAGTGCAGCGGGTTAAACTGAAGTTCAATATCCAGCTCAAATTTAGAGTCAATTTTAGTAAGAAATTTTGAAAATAGCAAACATTGACTGGATCATGGCTTCATTTAACTTTCATTTAGTATTTACTAAAATTGAGTCAGTGACTGCTGGTCGGCCAGCAGCATTATGAAAATCACCTAAACGACCACCGGTGGGTCACGCCGCACTTAACGTGTTAAATCATTAAAATCTATTTCCCAATTTTGCCACTTATAACCTAACCAAACAACATCAAGAACCACAGTGAAGGTGTTAATGACAAACTATAAGAACACTTACCAATATCATCCATATCAACAGTGATGGCCACCTGCTCCCTGTGAGCGACATCAACAAGCTGTCGGGCATATTTGAACTTCTTGTGGCCCTCGTCATCAACCTCGTGAAACTCGGCCAAGAATCTCTTGATGGCCTCTGTAAAAAATGGGAATGTTTAACAACACAGACATGCAGCAACCACACAGAGATGAGATAAAGCAAACATAAACCTTATGTTCATGAGTTAGGTAACTTTCATAAATTAACAATAACAGGAGATTTGTGACATTTTGTACATAATGCAAACTCTACTCATACAATTTACACAGCAAAAAGTTGGACTTATAAGTACACATTGAAAATTTCTCTGCTGATACGCATTAATTAACTAATATTTGTAATAAATATTTTAATTATGTAATTAAAGTAGTGTGTTCTAGAATTCTGGGATTAATTCATATATAAATTTAAGGTTAATGTAAAGAAGATGCAACTGATCAATTTTTGAAACTTTGTTGCCTAAAACATATCAATTACATCGAAATGAACAACTTTTCATCAATGCACTTTTTGGGGCAATTGAGTATTTAACGAGTTATAGCGGTAAATTACTGACCTCAACTCTAGTGTTTGAAGTTCTAGTTCAAAAGCATGGGAGGTTAAGACTTTGTCTTATAGGGCTCCCATCTCTTCATCTAACAATTGTGTGAAACCCAAACACACAATTGAAGCGGCAAGTAATTCAAGCAGCGCGTCGGACGGCAACATTGCAATGCCGTCTTGCGTCCAGCCATCATCAAAGACGAAACCAAACCTACCGCTATACCTTGGTAAATAATAATGTACCGCAAAAAGGGTATAGAAGAAAAGTAGTTTATTTCAATGTTATTACCATGATTCAAGCAATAAAAATTCTAAAATCTATTAGTAGATGTTTATTCCATCGCATTCATCATCAAATACGAAAATTAACATACCGCTATAACTCGTTAAATACTCATTTGGGTCAATATTGAATATAATGTTGTCAACAAATTTCATAATTTTGTAGGTATAGATAGGTAATATAGTCAATTTTAAGACGTTTTACATGAATGACAATGTGCCCGGAAATGCTTATTTTTGGAGATATTCAACTTTGAAGTTGTAGGAAAGTCGTTTATAAAATTGAACAAACGGAGAGGTAAATAAGCAGAAATCCGGTTCTGACGTAACGATAGGTAAGGTTAGGTTTGGTAAAGTTAATTTAGTTAAGTATCCTAACCTAAGTAAGCCTAAAATATCTTAATTCAACTCAACCATACCGAGGCCGATGACTCCCGCCAAAAAACTTGGCGTGGTCCGCGTCCGCAAAACACTGGAAGAGCCATATCGAAACTGCCGTTAATGCTATTCTTACCTGGCGTTATTTATCCTATATCTCCTAAACTAAGCATTTCTGGGCACATTGTCATTCGTGTAAAACGTCTCAAAATTGACTATATTACCTATCTATACCTACGAAATTATGAATTCGTTGACAACATTATATTCAATATTGACCCTCATTTGCCCCAAAAAGTGCATAGAAGAAAAGTTGCTTATTTTGATATAATTACCATGATACAGGCAACAAAATTTTGAAAATTGATTAGGTAGTTGCATCTCCACATTAACCAAATTTAATAAACCCATTCACCAAAAAGGAAGATTTTAAATGCATTTCCTTGTGAAAGTAACTTTGGTGCAGCTCTATCCCTTAGCATAATAATCTTGCAAAAACATTTCAAATTGGTCTGCACTACACTATAACAGCTATTTATTGACTCAAAAGCAAAAAAAAACTTTCAAAATAAGCAATTCTAGTCTTGATACAGGTTTAATTGCCCTAATTGTGCATAAACAAATTTGAGATAATACTAGGCTAGCTAAAAAGTGAATAAAGGAAAATGAAAAAACACACAACCTATGCAATTTCAGTTATAGTAAATTGGGAATTATAATTGACCTATGTCTAGATGAGCATCAGCAGTGAAAAAAGGCATCAAACATCCCTAGTCATTTTTTCGGCCATAGAAATTTTCAAACACATCAGATATCTTAAACGTGAAGTTTTTTGTACTCAAATATACTGAAATTTAAACACCTAAACACTTTTCATTGTTGTTACACTTGGCACAATTCTTACCAGAAGAATACCTCAACCTTCATTAATGAATAAAAAACTTTTCATAAACAAGAAAACCATGTCAAATACCTAAATAATGAATACATAACTTTAAAAGATTACAATTTTTCAAACCACAATGAAAAGATAGAAGGATACCATCGGATTACAAAATATCCACAAACAATTCTGCCTATGAACGCATACTAATGAAGGACAAAAATCCCGAACCACACCGAAGTAAGATTTCCCAGGATAAATATCTCAAATTTAAGAATCAAGATTATCTAAATAGCTAGCAAAAAACTATGATTTACCCTTTTCTTCTTCATAATTCCTTGTTTTGTTTCCCGACATTGTTGAAGAATTATTTAATACTTGAGTTATCACCAGGCCACCACACTTCACAAGCGTCCAATTTCCCGCCAAATCGACGTTTTCAGTAAGGGGGCAAATTGCACCAGGCTGAGAATAAGAATCGAAATCTATAAATTAAACTAAACCAAATTCAGGCGCATTTAAATCCCGATTAATTATTTGATCTTTTTTAACTTCAGTTAGCATTTATTGGGCATTTGAAACTGTAAATTTGATCGCAACATCATTGTATGATATTAGTTTTTAGGACCATTTTTTTAAGATGAGCAATACTCATGACTGAGTTTGTAAACTCGATATATATTATGAACATTCCGTTGTAAACAGAGTTTATTTTTTTCAGAAAACTCAAATTTCTGTATCTTGGCTTTAATGTCTTACCTGAGTTATATGACCTTTACTGCATGAATGACCAAAGAGCATAATAAAACTACTCAGATGGGATGAAAGGGAAGAAAACTGTCGGGTCGGAATTTCTTGTGTTGTTATCAATATGGAAAAGCCCCCCCTAAGATAAGGCTCCATATATAAGGTGCTGTATAGTCAGTCAGAGACAGAGAGATAGAGGCAGACACCGCCGAGTTTGCGGCGTGTGCCCGCTGCGCAGCGGTGCTGGGCGCTGCCCACCCGTTTACCGTTATTGTATCATCACTTCACTAACAATAAATTGGATCGCAGGCTGCGTGTCACTCCTCCCCCCCCCCACCCCCCCCCCCCCCACCCCCACCCCCTGCGCAAAAGAAACTGAAACGATCTCTAGAACCGAACCTGTCTGTGAGACACACTAGGACCCCAGGAAAAGAACATCCGACCGAACCTTACAAAACGATAGAAAAAAAGAAGGAAGAAAAGACAATTGGAAAACATTTTGACAGCTTGAATATGAATAAAGAACGTGAGGTTATGTATTTAGCAGCTATGACCTCGCACACTCACACTGACAAAACACTTGGCTTAGAGGAACCTACAAAATGAGAAAAACATTTATTATTGGTGGAGTGTTGTTTTGACTTACTGCGAAATTAACAAAATCAACATTCCGGTTTGAATGTTATATTTCCCGAATATCACTCCTCACCTATTACACTTAGACTCGTACAACTACTCTTACATTAAGGAAAATTCAATCTCCCGCATTTACTAAATCAAAGAATTTCTTTTCTAGAAGGGATGAATATAAAAATGATCATTTCCACCTAATGAACGTAGACATGTTTGAATGATTTTTATATCAAAGCTCGTAAAAATTTTTACCTGCCCAATATCAGAAAAAATTGTTATCGTAGCAAGTAAGTTTAAGATTCTTCTTTTACCCCGATATTGGGATACATTTAAGTAAAGCAGCTGGGATTTTATCCAAGAAATCGCTTCTCATTTTAGCTCTTTTGATTTTATGTAAAAAAGAATGATCCTCAAATTTAGAGTCAATTAAAACTTTACTGGCAATCGGTGAGAAATGGAACGCTGTGGTGTTCTCCCTCAGGTTACTTTACGCTGTGGAAGACTATGAATTATTAACGACTTTGAATATTAATATCAATATCAGAAAAAATATCAGAAAAATATCAGAGTGAGACGAAATTGATGGGTAGTGGTGAATTGATGTTTGGGAGAGTGGGAGGGAGAGTGTCTGGAGTACGTGGGGGACATGCAAGAGAGGGTGTGGCTATATTATTGAGTGTAAGAATCAGAGAGAAAGTAGTTGAATGGGGTGAGGTGTGATCACGAATAATGTGGGTGCGAGTGAAATGGGGGGAAGATTCATGGGTGTTTGTGAGCGCGTACGGACCAGGATCGGAGAGGAGTAGGGAAGAGAGAGAGAGGAGTTTTGGGAGAAATTGTCCGAGTGTGTGGCTAGAGTGGGGAGGGGTTGCAGAGTTGTGGTGATGGGGGACCTGAATGCAAGAGTGGGTGATGAGGTGGTGGATGGTGTTGTTGGTAAGAACGGAGTAGCTGGGGTGAATGAGAGTGGGGATTTCTTGGTGGGGTTATGTGTGGAGAGTGAGTTAGTGGTTGGGAATAGTTTGTTTCAGAAAAAAAGTATAAACAAGTATACATATGTGAGGACGAATGGAGGTGTGATAGAGGAGAGAGCATTGATGGATTATATTTTGGTTAGCAGGAGGAGTGATGGGTCGTTTGCTCGATGTGCATGTGTTCCGTGGTGAGATGAATGGGATTTCGGATCATTATTTGGTGGAAGGAAAGCTGGGAGTTAGTGGAATGTGGGGAGGTGTAAAAAGGAGGAGTGGAAAGGAGGTGTTGAATGTAAGCAACTTACATAATTCTGAGCGTGAGTGTGAGTATCAGGAGAAGATGAAAGTGGAGTATGGGAGGGTGAAGAAAAGTGAGGTGGGTGGAGTGGAAGGGGAATGGAAGTTGATTAAAGAAGCGGTGGAAAAATGTGCAAGGGAAGTGTGTGGGGTAAGGAAGGTTGGAGGGGGGTATTAGAAAGGGGAGTGAATGTGGGAACGAGAAGTAGGAGCGGCTGTGAAAAGAAAGCGGGGGGCGTTCGAAAGGTGGTTGCAACGAGGCAACCAGCAAAATTTTGAAGAATATAGGGAGAGGAAGAAAGAGGTACAAAGAATCGTAAGGAGAGCGAAGAGGGCGGCGGATGAGGAATGGGGGAGGAAGTTGGGAGATGATTTCATGGAGAGAAGGAAGGTTTTCTGGAAGGAAGTGAAGAGAATTAGGAAGGGTCAGGTGGAGAATGAGGCAAGAGTGAAGGATACAAATGGTAGGCTGCTAGTGGAGAGTTGTGATGTGAGAAAGAGACGGGCGGAGTATTTTGAGGAACTGCTGAACGTGAGGGATGGTAGGATTGCGAGAGTAGTAGCTGTTGGAAGTGATGTTAGAATGCTTGTGTTTGGTGAAGTGAATAGAAGTCGAATAAGAAGTGCAGAGGTGAGATGTGCGTTGGATGAAATGAAAAATGGGAAAGCTCCAGGTTTGGATGGCTGCACGGTTGAATGTCTAAAGAAAGGAGGAAATGTGGTTATGGAATGGTTGGTGCGTTTATTAAATGTGTGTTTCGAGGCTAGTAAAGTGCCGGTTTATTGGAGTAGCGCGTGCGTAGTTCCGTTGTACAAGAGGAAAGGTGACAGGTATGAGTGCAGTAATTCTAGGGGTATAAGTCTACTGAGTGTCGTTGGGAAGCTGTATGGAAGAGTGTTAATTGGTAGAGTGAGAGTGTTGACGGATCGTGTGCTTGCTGAAGAACAATGTGGTTTTAGGTGTGGTAGAGGTTGTGTGGATCAAATGTTTGCTGAGAGGCAGGTGAATGAAAAATACTTATTAAAGGGAAAGGATGTATATTGGGCATTTATGGATCTAGAGAAGTCGTATGACAGAGTGGATCGCGAGGCTCTATGGCAATTGGTAAGTTTGTATGGAGTGGGTTGGAGACTGTTGAATGCGATCAAGAGTTTCTACATTGATAGCAGAGCATGTGTGAGAGTAGGGAATGAGGTGAGTGAATGGTTCCCAGTTGTGACAGGTGTGAGACAGGGATGTGTGATGTCGCCGTGGTTGTTTAATTTGTTTATGGATAGTGTGGTGAGAGAAGTGAATGCCAGAGTGTTGGGAAAAGGTGCGCAGTTGGTGGGACGAAATGGTATGTATTGGGAAGTGTGTCAGCTGTTGTTTGCAGATGATACAGCACTTGTGGCTGATTCAGAGGAAAAACTGAGGAGACTGGTTACAGAGTTTGGTAGAGTGTGCGAAAGGCGGAAATTGAGGGTATATGTGAATAAAAGTAAGGTGATGAGATGGTCAAGAGGTGGAGTGTTTGGAACTTTGGATGTGAGGTTGAATGAGGAAGTTTTAGAGGAGGTAGAGCATTTTAGGTACCTCGGGTCGGATGTGACTGTTAAGGATAGTATGGAAGTAGAAGTGAAGCATCGAGTGGGTGAAGGTTGTAAGACATTGGGTGCAATGAGGAAAGTTTTTGAATGCAGGAGTTTGAGTATGAATGCTAAGAGGGGACTGTATGAAAGTTTGATTGTGCCAGTTTTGTTGTATGGAGCAGAGTCCTGGGGGTTGAGAGCAGCTGAGAGGAGGAAGTTGGATGTGTTTGAGATGAAGTGTTTGAGGAGCATGTATGGAGTAACTAGAAGAGATAGGATCAGGAATGAGTTGGTTAGGGGGCAGACGGGTGTTATCAAAAAGTTGAGCAGGCGAGTGGATGAAAGAGTGCTTGGATGGTTTGGGCATGTTGAAAGAATGAATGTTGAGCGGCTGGTGAAAAAGATTTATATGTCGGAAGTGAGTGGTCTTCGAGCGCAAGGTAGACCACGGATGAGTTGGATGGATGGGGTGCGACGTGCTTTGTATGAGAGGGGTCTGACTGTGGACGTGGCGAGAGGGATGGCTGCGGACAGAAGTGAGTGGGGGCAGTGTATAAGGAGGTAATTTTATTTTTGATGCGTTACTGGAAGCTGCCCGCGTGTGATGGGGTTGACCTGTCATGTGCGGGAGAGGGGCTGCACTCAATGAAGCGTTCGGGGTAAACCAGCTGTTGCTGTCGGGCCTGACTGTGGAAGGTGGTTGTGCTGTGCTGCTGCTGATCCTGGCAGTTCAGGTGCGCCCAGTGCTGCGTCTCTCGCCTCCTAGTGACTAAGTGTGGTGATTGTGGCCTGCTGTCGGCTACCCTCCCATTGGGAGGATAAGCCCGGTATATGTATGTATGTAAGTATGAATATTAATGCCTGAAGTGAGTGCCTGAGATACTAACGAACCCGATAGGGTAAGAAAACACAACTTGAATAAATGCCGTTCTGTTCCGAATATCCCGACAATGATGGCACACGAGGAAAAAGATTGCTGTCACGTAGTAACACACCACGAGACGCCTTGGACGACCGCCAGATGACGTGAAGTTGCAGCGCGGATGGCGGTTGAGTGTGAAGCGGCTGTAGGGGCAGTAGAGACTACTGCTGGCCGAGCGTCTTCGGCGTGATGTGAATATCAGAGCCGCTGTGAGAAAACTGGCCATGGTTCAACTGCACCCAGTTATACCGGGTGTCCCACAAAAATGTCCCGTGTTTTTAATTGATTAGATCTCCGCTTCAAATAAACATATTTAATTGTCTTTTTTCCATATGTAGTACATTTTGCTTTCTTTTTAATAATATAAGTTTTAAAAATAGGTTAAATAACCACTTCACAATGATCGATTCACTGAAGGGGAAAGAAAAAACAAATGTTCAAAGGAAAAGTTTATAAAGCAATATTGATATTCGTCCTTATTTTGTACTATCCAAATAACCGAACAAACAAAAGTTGAAAAAATAACAAATCATTACCTCAAATAGAGTATAAATGAATAAAGTTATTAAGGATCCTTCGACGTACCCTCCATTTCTTTCAAGGCAAGGATTACTTCTAGCCACCATTGAACGAAAAGTTTTGCGGATTATTTCCCCATTTTCTTTCAGTTCATGCAACACTTCTTCAATTCGTTGTCGATGAATCATTAATAATGGAGGTGATACCCATTTGGTAGTATGTAGGATACATCATTGTGAAATTATTCCTAACAATAGGTGATGCGGAATGAAGAAGAACACGAGTGTTGTTTTTAAAACTTTTCCTTTGAACAGTTAGTTTTTCTACCTCTTTCAGTGAATCGATATTTTAAAGTGGTTTTTCAAACGATTGTTATAAACTCAAATTATTCGAGACGGAAACACAATTTACCACATTGTAAAAAAATGACAATTCATATATGATAATTTAAAGCGGATATATACTCAATTAAAAAGTCGGTGACATTTTGTGGGACGCCCGGTATAGGGCTTGGTGAGTGCGGTAACCCGCCCGATGAGCACGTGTCCCCATTGACTGGTGGTAAAGTGATGTCTCGAACCTCGCACCTGCGTGGGGGGGCGCTTCGGAGCCCGCTGTTGCGTGAGGCGGCACCTTGAAGCTTGTGTGATGATGCACAAGCTAACAACTTGTTGAAAACACCGCAACCCTGGACATGATGCTGTAATTTCAGGGACAGGGATTCAGCTGTGCTTTTTTATTTGGACCCATATAGACATTGGAATATCTTTTTATGCGATAGTATCGAATTTTGAATCTAAAGATATAAAGCATAACACCATGAAAAATAAGGTAGGGACAATGAAACAGCCACTCGTGCCCCCTATAAAGTGCTGCATATTCCGATGCAAAGTAAGAGGAGTTCGTGGGTTTGACTAAAGAGTTGGTCAGCGAGGTGTAGAGAGAGAGAGAGAGAGGTCTCGCTGTGAAGAGAGAGATCTTGCTTTGAAATACCATTTATTTTATATCAAAACTTATACCAATGCTTAAATGAAGTATTGAGAGAGAAAAAGCTCTTTTAATTGGTTTGCACTGTAGAGTATTTAAAAATTGCTTGTAAATACCACTCATAAAAATTGCTTGTAAATACCACTCCACCGAAATCAATACGCCTATAGGAGAAACACTAGCACTCAAGATGCTCTGCTCAATATCTCTGAAAAAATATACAGAGACATCGATCAGAAGAATGTAAAGGCCCCCTCACACGTACAAATATGTTGGCAGACAATCTGAACTGAATTTGGTTTGTCGGTCTCAAGGCCCCTGACACGATGCAAACAACACACTGCAAACTTGACAAAGACTGGCGCACGCTTCAGTATACCAGTAGCAGCTAGGTGGAGAGTACGCACAAGAATAGCGACTCCAGACGGCGAGTTCGTACAATTGATAGGATTCGCTAAAGTTGCAATGAATAAGAAATAATAGAGATGTAAAAGCTCGCTCAAAATGGGCTAAAGAATAGTTCCTAAAAAGTAGTGAACATATAAATAAGAAATTGCTTATTGAAGTGCATAAGTAGGGAGAGAGGCAAAGTACAGTCGTGCACCACACACGAAGGCTGGAGTGACACTGCAGTGGTGTCAAGGTTTGCAGGCGGCCGCTCCAAAATTATCAAGCATGGCTCATCTGCCTCATACAGTCTGTGCCAACCTGAAACGAGCGTACAAACGCACGAATTCACCACCAGTTCAGATATGTCTGCAGAAATATTTGCGCATGTGAGGGGGCCTTAACACTCATGCTGCTACTCGATCTCTCTAAAGCGTTTGATAGCGTCGAACATGATAGACTTCTACGTAAAATACTGAACTTGGGAGTTGACACGTAATGGTTTGAAAGTTACTTGTCAAATCGCTCTCATGCAGTCAGCATAGAAGACAAATTGTCCCCATTCATTCAAAACAATTTTGGTGTTCCCCAAGGATCCATTCTTGGTCCGTTATTGTTTTCTATTTTCATTTATGATTTCCCTCCAATGCCTTCTAACACACGGATCTCAATGTATGCAGATGATGTTCAAATTGCAATAACAAGTTCTGTATCGGAAATACCACAGACGCAAATTAAAGCCGAAACTATACTGACTAGCCTGAAATCATGGTACGGCCGAAATGGTCTCAAATTAAACCCTAATAAAACACAATGCTTTATTTTCGGATCCAATGATGCCATTAAAAAACTTCAGATCTTACTCTCACAGTTGGAAATGATAAAATTAATAGTACTTATTGGACGATTCTTAGGGAATCTTATGCGTAAAATAAACAGAAGAACCAAAGTGCATATATACATTTTAATTAAAAGCAAACGTTTCGGAATACATAAATTCCATCTTCAGTGCTGAAACAAAGTAAAATACTGTACATGAGAAAATGTTCGCAAACTGTAAAAATGAAAAGTAATTCACATATTAAGAAACTAAACTACCTAACCCAATACTAAAATTCATCAGAAAATAAGCAAGCCTAAAAATAACGTATATTTACAAATTCAAAAATAAGATACCTAAACAAACCCAATTATTCAAAAGCCATTCATTCACACGCTCATATCCCGGATTCATTCACACACTAAGTACATGCAACCTTATGCTAGTAAGTAGGGACAATGTTTAGTTTAGTGGCACTGTTATCTTTATTCAATTGAGGTCTATGAGAAAATATATAAAGTGATTCTAAGATTCGAAGATCTTGTTCATTATTAATTTTACAAAGCGTTGAAAAGTTACTGGTTTTGAATGAATGATCTGAATTTTCACAGTGCTCCCTGATGGAGGATTGCGATGGTGAAGCTAATGGTCGGCCTGTTCTATGAGAAATACCTGCATGTTGGCTGTGTCTGATGAATTGTTGGACAGTAGTACTCCCAACATAAGATTGCATGCAGCAATCACACTTATACATGTAAACACATCCACTCCACAGACATTCCTCCAAACATTCCTTCCTATTAAAAAACGATCCAATTTTAAAATTGTTTCTATAAAAGATTCGCACGTCCACAGACATAAAAAAATTCCGGACCAGAGCTAACAATTCCTTCCTAAGACTGGCGTCCAAATAACCTAAGAATGGTATTTCAATATACGACGTCTGCTTTGCTGCGCTTTGGACAACCGGTGGCGGACAAAATTTCCTATCTAAAAATTTTCTTACTACGTTGTCGATCAAGAATTTAGGATATTTGTTCATTGTTAAAATTCGATAGATTTGCTGAATTTCACGATGGAACAGTTCATATGAACTGGAGATTTTAAATGCTCGATGCAATAAAGTTGTAATGCATGATTTGATGTATCCTTCATAAATACAGCTAAAGAAATTCGTTCCGAGTCCAGTAAAAGTTGGTTTTCTGTAAACTGACGTGATTGCTTGCGCGTGTGACTTTTTTATTAAAACATCCAAAAATGCAAGTTGATCATCTTGTTCAGGTTCCATCGTGAATTTTACATTAGAATGGCAACAATTGATGTGCTGGAAAAATCTATTCGCATCATCTTCTGAGCGGAACAATGCAAATGTGTCGTCTAAATATCTTCGATAAAACTGAGGTTTGAATTCGATTGGGATACCAACATACCCTTGAATGAAGCTATTGATGTGCTATTAGATCGGGTTTTTCAAGAAAATGGTAAGATTATGAATTACAACAGGACGCAGTTTAAACGATTACTCGAGGTTGCGCTTAAAGATTCACATTTTGTGTTTAACGGTACGTACAAACAACTTGATGGTTTGTCAATGGGGGCGAACCTATCACCCCTTGTAGCTAATATTTTTTTAGATCATTTAGAAAAACAGGTTGTTGACCAGTGCCCAATCGAATTCAAACCTCAGTTTTATCGAAGATATTTAGACGACACATTTGCATTGTTCCGCTCAGAAGATGATGCGAATAGATTTTTCCAGCACATCAATTGTTGCCATTCTAATGTAAAATTCACGATGGAACCTGAACAAGATGATCAACTTGCATTTTTGGATGTTTTAATAAAAAAGTCACACGCGCAAGCAATCACGTCAGTTTACAGAAAACCAACTTTTACTGGACTCGGAACGAATTTCTTTAGCTGTATTTATGAAGGATACATCAAATCATGCATTACAACTTTATTGCATCGAGCATTTAAAATCTCCAGTTCATATGAACTGTTCCATCGTGAAATTCAGCAAATCTATCGAATTTTAACAATGAACAAATATCCTAAATTCTTGATCGACAACGTAGTTAGAAAATTTTTAGATAGGAAATTTTGTCCGCCACCGGTTGTCCAAAGCGCAGCAAAGCAGACGTCGTATATTGAAATACCATTCTTAGGTTATTTGGACGCCAGTCTTAGGAAGGAATTGTTAGCTCTGGTCCGGAATTTTTTTATGTCTGTGGACGTGCGAATCTTTTATAGAAACAATTTTAAAATTGGATCGTTTTTTAATAGGAAGAAATGTTTGGAGGAATGTCTGTGGAGTGGATGTGTTTACATGTATAAGTGTGATTGCTGCATGCAATCTTATGTTGGGAGTACTACTGTCCAACAATTCATCAGACACAGCCAACATGCAGGTATTTCTCATAGAACAGGCCGACCATTAGCTTCACCATCGCAATCCTCCATCAGGGAGCACTGTGAAAATTCAGATCATTCATTCAAAACCAGTAACTTTTCAACGCTTTGTAAAATTAATAATGAACAAGATCTTCGAATCTTAGAATCACTTTATATATTTTCTCATAGACCTCAATTGAATAAAGATAACAGTGCCACTAAACTAAACATTGTCCCTACTTACTAGCATAAGGTTGCATGTACTTAGTGTGTGAATGAATCCGGGATATGAGCGTGTGAATGAATGGCTTTTGAATAATTGGGTTTGTTTAGGTATCTTATTTTTGAATTTGTAAATATACGTTATTTTTAGGCTTGCTTATTTTCTGATGAATTTTAGTATTGGGTTAGGTAGTTTAGTTTCTTAATATGTGAATTACTTTTCATTTTTACAGTTTGCGAACATTTTCTCATGTACAGTATTTTACTTTGTTTCAGCACTGAAGATGGAATTTATGTATTCCGAAACGTTTGCTTTTAATTAAAATGTATATATGCACTTTGGTTCTTCTGTTTATTTTACGGATAAAATTAATTCATCAGAAAAAGTTAAAAACCTAGGTATCTGGTTTGATAGCAACATGTCCTTCAAATCTCACGTTGAGACTACTTGCTACAAAATCTACGGAACTTTAACACACCAAAAAAGTCAACACTAAAAACAAAAATAAAAAAACCATAACACATATATACAATTTATTTATAATTATAAAAAATAAAATTTTTATATAATGTTTTTTCATCGTATAAAAAGTATGCTAGACGAAAAATCCAGATTATTAGCCATTCAATCCCTTGTTTTATCGCGCATTGACTACTGCAGCCTAGTATGGGGAGGCTTACCTCAATACCTCCAAAGGGATTTACAAAAATGCGTAAACTTCGCAGCCAAGGTGGCATGCAACGGTAATTTCAAAAGAAGCGATCACGTAACCCCTCTCCTTAATAAACTCGGCTGGATTCCTATTCAAGAAAGGCTCCTCATGCAGAGTGCCCAATACGTATTCTCCTCGTTGTATCTTCCTCCGAGCAATGCTGAGGTAGTGCGTTTTCATCCACCCACTGTAACCAACCAAAAGCCGAACAGGAACAATAATGTCTTAGTCAACTATCGTTTATCTCCCATAGGGCAGAAGGCTCTGTCAATATCAGGTGCCCTACTGTGGAACAAACTTCCCCTGAGTATTAAAATCCCTCAAAGACCGAGAGAATTAAAAGCCAAAATAATTCGTCATCTATCGTTTCAACGATAATTCTTAGTTACAGAACATACTGAACACGTATTGACGAATCTCACTTTGCCTGGTATCTCAATTGCTCTATACTCTCCCTTGCTCATTTTCTTTATAATTCAAGACATCACACAACAGTCTTGAAGTATGCGTAGGTATTATCATTTGATCGCCAATACGCTGGGATTTGCAAGCATGCTTACTTGTATATGTGTGTACGTATATGGGTGTGCATGTGTGCACAATACACCTGTGAGCACTGGACTAGCAGCTGGTATATAAACTATAAATACCAGACTTTTTTCATCCTAACACTACCCAACACATCATTTCATTTTATTATTGTAAAGCAATCCAAAGCTTAAATGTCTTGTACATGTAAAATGTGGTACCTATATGTATATTTATCAATTGCAGGCATTTTGCGCCATATTTCAAAGATAATGTGATTTTTTTCCTAATATGACACCCTTATAGGACATTCATGTTTCTTTCTTCGTCACGTCCAAAAATGCTCTTGGTAGGCTAGTGTAGTGCAAATTATCATATCATCTCTTACGCTCTAGAGTATATTATAACAACTGCACCTAAGCCTCGCGTGCTTCTGGAAATATTCTGTACGTGGGAACCGTTGTAGAAAAATCGTTTTCATGTGTCTGACTAAGGTAGACTGTTTTGCGCCTATTTTTTGGTACGGAAATTTTATAAAATTCATGCCATAATAAATGATATTTTCTCCGATTCCCTCGATTGGAATGCTAGTTTATACTGATTAGTTTACGCTGATATTTGCGCACATGCTTCCTTATGTATATGTGTACTTGTGCACGCTATGCGTACGTAGATAGGTGAGTGTGTCACTGCGTAATAATTCATTTCATTTGATTATTGTACAGCATTTATAATATATATATATATATACAAATATATCTGTTGCGCGGTCACCCACATATGATAAATAAGATGCTTATCAACCAATGATCCTTTCGATACAATATTTAATAAAACATCGTTACAATATTTCATTAAAAATTGTAAGCAGCAACACTTACTGAAAGAGTTGTCACGAATTTTCTTTGCTCATTATCCTATATTTCAGAACATCGCACAGCATTTTTATAGAACGTGCATATATTGTGATTGCCTCGATGCATAGAAATGTATTTGTGTACGTTTGCGTGTTAGGTGTATATATGTGCGTAGGTATGTATGTGCATGTATATGTGTATACATTTACATGTATATATGCACATATGTGTGTACTAAACTGACAACTGGCATTTTAACTAGAGATGATGTTTTTTTCTGTTCACTCTCAACTTGTAACGTTACCTAACTCGTCATCTCTTTATTATTGTAAAGCATTCACGTAAAAAAGTATACATTAGTTGTGTGATCATCCATTTAAATTTAAATAAAATGCTGATCAATTAATGACAGTTATGTTAAAATTGTTTAATTAGAAATTAAAACCCAGTAATTTTCGTGGTCCTCATGCTTTTATATGTGTATATTAATTTTTTCGTGCTTTCTTAAAATGGCATTTTTGAACATCTTCCGAAACAAACAACTCTAATATTATTTCCTGGCGCCAAGAATTGCGAAATTTCATATCATGTATGTGTAAATTGTAAAAATTGTTCTAAACCCACAATGAAAATGCATCGTCTATGAAATTGTGTTGTTTCTTATAATTATCATTACATGAATCATCAAATGTAGATTAACTTGGGAACACGTTATAATTATGATTACATGTATTATCAAATGTAGATTAAGCAAGATTAGGAGAACGTTGCCCTCAATCATTTATTTTCGACTAGTGACATGAGTATTACAATACTCATGTGGGTGTATCACCTAAGTGTATTAACTTTAAGAATTTTTTTAAAACCAATGATAGGTATTTTGTGTTGAAACCTTTATTGTAGCACCTTGAATGTATATGTGTATAATACTGATAATGTTGCAGTGCTCTTGTGTTAGAATGTGTTTAGACAGTACTCTGCGTTGAGAACTGAGCTCATGGTTCTTGTGGAACTGAGCTCATGGTTCTCGGGCTTGGTTGGAGCCCACTCCACCACTACCCTTCGTGATGTAAACTTGTGTCCTGCTGTGTGTACTGATTACCTATGTTCCTATGTCTGTTTATCAATTGCCGACAATTTGCGCCATATTTCAAAGATAATGTTATTTTTTTTCTAATATGAAACCTTTATAGGACATTAATGCTTTCTTTCTTATTCACGTCCCACAATCGTTTTCATGTTTCAGACTTAGGTAGACTGTTTTGTGCCACTATTTGTAGTACGAAATTTTATAAAATTCATGCGATAATAAAAGATATTTTCTCCGTTTCCCTCGATTGGAATTTCTGGTTTATACTGACTGGTTTACGCTGATATTCGCGCACATGCTTACTTGTAGATATCTGTACGTGTGCACGCTGTGCGTATGACACTAAATAGAATGCGTATGTTTTGCCTCGATGCATAGAAATGCATTTGTGTATCCTTACGAGTTTGGTGTAATTATGTGCGTGCATGTGTATATGTATATATTTGCGTGTATATGTGCACACATGTGTGTACTAGACTGACAACTAGCATTTTACTAGAGAAAATGGTCTTTTTTCTGTTCACTCTCAACTTGTAACATTACCTAACTCGTCATCACTTTATTATTGTAAAGCATTCATGTAAAAACTATACATTTGTTGTGCGATCATCCACTTTTTGTTTAAATAAAATGCTTATCAACTAATGACCGCTATGTTAAAATTGTTGGATTAGAAATACAAAACTTATTATTTACTTGGTCCTCATGCTTATGTGTACGTGTATACATGTGTATGTATGTGTGTATATGTACATGTATATATATGTATGAATATATATATGTGTGTATATGTATACGGATGTATATTTATATATATATATTTTTTTCATGCTTCCTCAAAATGACACTTTTGAACATTGGCCGAAACAAGCGATTCATGTATTATTTCCTGCAATCAGGAATTGCGAAGTTTTATGTCATGTACATGTAAACTGTCAAAAGTGTTTTCACCTCACAATGAAAATGCATCGTCCATGAAATTGTGTTGTCTCTTATAATTATCATTACATGTATTATCAAATGTAGATTAAGCAAGATTAGGAGTACATTGCCCTCAATCATTTATTTTCGACTAGTGACACGAGTTTTACAATACTCGTGTGCGTGTATCATCTAAGTGTATTAATTTTAAGAGATTTTAAAAACCAATGATGGTACTTTTGTACCATCTATATTGGAAATATACTGTTTTTCTTTTTTTCTTTCTTTCTTTCATTATACAAACTCCAAGTGTCTCGTCTTACTTAACCTAACTCCAATAGGTTATGGGCCCAGAAAACCTTCCGATGAAGCAATATCAAGTGAGGTTATCCTAAGTCCCGAAGCGAAAAACAGCCCGGGACAGCGAGAACAGACATTGGTGATTTGTTAGTACTGTGTGAGACAGAAACGGTGAAAGAGAAAGAAACATGGCAGGCTCCGTAAGTGAAAGTGCAAAGAACTGCCTCACGGCTCTTAATGATAAAAACTATCCTACGTGGAAGCTGCAAATGAAGATGCTCTTAATGAAGGAAAAGCTCTGGAACTTGGTTCGAGGAACGGAAACCATGCCACAGACTACGGACGAGACTGTTCGAAGAAAATTTGAAGAAAGACGTGACAGTGCACTTGCAACAATTGTGCTTGGTGTAGAAACGAGTCAACTGTATTTACTGGGTGATCCTACTGACCCTGTGCAACTGTGGCACAAAATTGAAGATACATTCCAAAAGAAAACTTGGTCTAAGAAGTTCAGACTACGCAAAAGACTCTACAACATGAAACTAAAAGAAGACCAAGACTTACAAACTCATCTCAAAGCATTTGTCGAAATATTTGAGTCCTTGAGTGTGATTGATGACGCTGTTGATGAAGAAAGTCGTGTAATAATCTTGCTGTCGTCACTTCCCGACCACTTCTCCACACTCGTGACTGCACTGGAAGCTCATGAAAAACTACCGTCATGGGACATTGTGACAGAGCGTCTTCTGAATGAAGAAGCAAAACTGAAAAACCAAAGTGCTTCAGACTTCAGTGAAAAATCCCTTGTGACCTCCAAATTGAAAAACTCAAGATGTTTCGAATGTGGAAAAACGGGACACCTACGCGCCAAGTGCTGGATCTATCAAGAAAAGTTGAAGAAAGAAGATGGGAACCACACAGATGACCAGAAAAATTTCGTAGCAGGTAAAACCAATTATAACAGTGCATTGTCTGTGATAAGTATCAATAATTGTTGGGTAATTGATTCCGGTGCAACAGCACACATGTGTAATAATAGGAATGATTTTTCTTGTATGAATGAGCTATCTAGTCCAATTAACATTGAAGTTGGTGATGGTAGAAACTTGCAAGGTGTTGGTGTAGGTGATGTTGAAGTTATGGTGTTGTTGCCTAAAGGTCTTGTTGATACCTGTGTTGTTAAGAATGTTTTATATGTACCTGGTTTAGCCTACAATTTACTATCTGTGCCTCAGATTACAGAAAGTGGAAACTTAGTTTGCTTTGACGAAAGCTCATGTAAGATTGTAAATAAAGACAACAAATTGATTGCCTTAGGCAGTAAAGTACGAAAATTGTATAAACTTAATTGCACCCTTAATTCAGCTGCTAAATGTATGAACGTTTTCTCTGGTGAAATTCTGTGGCATAAACGATTCTGTTATCTAGGATTCAATAATCTTAAGAAATTAGCCACTAAGAATCTTGTTAAAGGTTTTGATTGCTCTGTGAGTTGAGATAACATTTTTTGTGAAAACTGTTGTGATAGTAAAAATCATAGGCTTCCGTTCCCCAAAACAAATCACAAAAGGGAACGCCAACCCTTGGAACTTATCCACAGTGATGTGTGTGGCAAGCTTAATCCCATATCACTTGGGAGTGGAAGGTACTTTGTAACCTTCATAGACGACCACTCCAGGTATACTTGGGTGTATATTATCAAACATAAGAGTGATGTTTTTAAAGTGTTTCAGGAGTTCAAATCTTTGGTAGAAAATCACTATGATCACAAAATTAAAATCCTGCGCTCCGATAACGGTGGGGAATACATCTCTAATGACTTTGAACAATTCCTAAAAAGGGAAGGAATTATCCATGAAAAAACTGTGCCTAAGACGCCTGAACAAAATGGAGTTGCAGAAAGAATGAATAGAACTCTTCTTGACTCTGTCAGAGCTATGCTGTCTGGTTCAAAGTTACCAAAATCATTCTGGGGTGAAGCTATATCAACTGCCGTGTATGTCAAAAATAGGAGCCCTGCTAGTGCATTGAATGATATGACCCCTTATCAGGCCCTTAATGGACACAAGCCCAATGTACAGCACCTCAAAACCTTTGGCTGCAGTGCGTACGCTCATGTCCCCAAAGATGAGAGGGAAAAACTTGATCCAAAATCTAAACCGTGTGTTCTTGTAGGATATGGAAGTGGATCCAAGGGATATCGTCTGTATGACATAAGCAGCAGAAGGATATTTTTGAGTAGAGACGTTATGTTCAATGAATCTCAGCAGATGCCAATTGAGAAGGAGCCTTCAGAAGTAAATGATGGTAATTTTACTCTTCTTCCTCAGGATCCAGAACCAGAAGACTCTGAGGGAGGGGTGGAGCATAGACAGTCAGATGCTGGGATGGAGGGAGTGGAGCCTAGACAATCAGCCAGGTATCGACGGGCTCCTGATAGGTTTGGTGAATGGGTGTATTTAATGAAAAATGAGCTTGATATACCATCTTGTGTTCAAGAAGCACTCAGTGGACCAGAAGCAAAACTATGGGAAACAGCTATGGAGAATGAGATGGAGTCTATAAATCAAAACAAAGTATGGTCTCTTGTAGAGTGTCCTAATGACAAAAAACCTATCAAACCAAAGTGGATCTTTAAAAGAAAAACCGGACCCGACGGGAGCATTTGCTCGTACAAAGCTCGCCTTGTGGCTCAGGGCTACTCACAAAAATATGGCATTGACTACGACGAGACCTTCAGTCCCGTGGTTCGATTTGAGTCTGTCAGGACAGTACTAGCTTTGGCTGCCAAATGCAACATGCAAGTCCATCACATGGACGTTGCAACAGCCTTTCTTAATGGAGAACTGATGGAAGAACTTTACCTGGTTCAACCTGACGGTTTTATTGTCAAAGGCAAAGAAAATCTGGTGTGTAAACTACAAAAATCGCTCTACGGACTAAAACAAGCTCCTAAGTGTTGGAATACTACACTAGATAGCTATTTGAAGAAATTGGGTTTTGTACAATCTAAGAGTGATGCTTGTATATACACTCGTGTTCAAGAGAAGAAACTGTGTATTGTGGCGGTGTATGTAGACGATCTAATAATTGCTTCCGAGTCTGGTGACGAAATTAATCAAATAAAGATGAGTCTTTCTTCCCAATACCAAATGAAAGATCTTGGTGTGCTGAGTTACTTCCTAGGTGTAAGTGTTGTACAATCTAAAAACAATGTTGTCTTAAATCAAACTGCGTACACTGAGGCTTTGTTGTCAAAATTTGGCTTTGATAATTGTAAACCTGTTGCAACTCCCGCTGACGTAAATGTAAATCCGATATGTTCCCCAAATGATGTCGAATTTGACCCTGCCACTTATCAAAGTGCTGTAGGTAGCCTTTTGTATTTATCAACCAGAACTCGACCTGACATTGCATTCGCAGTGAATAATGTTGCTAAATACAGCTCCAAACCTCTTGAACAGCATTGGATGTGTGTTAAGAGAATATTCAGGTACCTGAGAGGCACCTCTAAACTAGGTCTCTTGTATAGCAAATGTTCTGATACTTGCATTGGTTATTCAGATGCTGACTGGGCTGGTGATAAAAATGACCGCAAGTCTACCTCTGGTTACTGTTTCACCCTCAGTAATTCGGTAATTACGTGGAGATCTAACAAACAAACTTGTGTAGCCCTTTCAACGGCTGAAGCCGAATACGTTGCTCTTGCCGGTGCGGCTCAAGAGGCTGTCTGGTTGAAGCACTTACTCAGTGATCTAAATTTTGGTACTATGGAACCAATGGTTATAAACGAAGACAACCAGTCAGCCATCTGTCTTGCCAACAATCCCAAATATCATGGGAGGAGCAAGCACATCGATATTAAGTTTCACTATGTACGGGATCTTGTGAGTAACAAAGACATAGACGTAGTGTATTGCCCTACCGACCAAATGCTCGCCGACATATTTACCAAAAACCTGCCCATAGAAAAGTTCTCTAGACTGAGAACGAAGTTAGGAATGGTCTCATCTGACACACATTCAATGTGAGAAGGAGTGTTGAAACCTTTATTGTAGCACCTCGAATGTATATGTGTATAATACTGATAATGTTGCAGTGCTCTTGTGTTAGAATGTGTTTAGACAGTACTCTGCGTTGAGAACTGAGCTCATGGTTCTTGTGGAACTGAGCTCATGGTTCTCGGGCTTGGCTGGAGCCCACTCCACCACTACCCTTCGTGATGTAAACTTGTGTCCTGCTGTGTGTACTGATTATACAAACTCCAAGTGTCTCGTCTTACTTAACCTAACTCCAATATTTTGTACTATCTCTATTGGAAATAAAATGTTTCTTTTCTTTTTTCTCATTAAAGAAAAAACGGTGAACATTACTAATAACGCTTGGGAGGAGTGGGACGTTTTTATTTCTATAGACATTGACACAAACGCGCTATGGTTTCGCGCTAATGGCAAATGTTTTTGAAGTAAGTATGGAAAATAGAAATAATATTATCTCAGCACGTTACTAATATAAAGTTAATAATTGACTTTTCATTGATGAAATATTTGTATACATTGATGCTGCTGCTTGACAGCAGGACTATTGGAAAGTGATGTGTAACTGACCTATGTATAATTTTAGTTTTTCATTTATTACAAGAAATAAAAATTTCTATGAGGAAAACTCTAATGGAAGCTACTTTTTTCAATTGTATATGCTTTTACTTTGATCTCTTTCCCTTGATCAATACTCACAAAACTCAAAAATTAACTAGTGTCAAATTTTCGGGCAGAATTATCGGAAAAATCAAGTTATGGTCGAAGGATAACAAAAATATTTTAGGTCTGTTGTTCTCTCTGCATTACACAGCAATAACATACAGACAAAAAAGAGATCAAATAAACTCAGTGATAGGCTGATATTGCATAAAAGTCACAAATGACCGTAAAACTACTGCACATAGATTGCAAATAAGCCGATTAGTGATTTCATAATCGACTGCGCTATACAAGCTAAAAATGAGGTCTTCACCGTAGGATTGGTAAAAAATGCGATGTAGAGATGCTGAAAAACTTCAGTGTTACCCAGGGAAACACCATAATATTAGTGAGTAAAAAACTTATCTAAGGTATTAATATTTCAGCTTAACATAGTTTAAAATACTAGCCTTAGAGTAGCAGTGACCTGTCTTAAAGGCCAACGGGTGCTCGTTTAATTAATTTGAATTGTGCAATGTAGAGTAACGAGATGTTTCGGTGTTATTTTCTACGACAGTCATGCAAAATGGCGCGTTACGTTCACTCTGAATTCTTTTGTGGTTTGGGATTTTTCATACCCAGTAGAAGCTTGTTCCCCAATAGAGCTCCTGAAACTGAGAGAGTATGTTGTCCCACGGCAAAAGAACGGTAACTAAGTCATTATTTCTCAATTTTTAATTTTTGTTTGAAATATTTGGTGGAGCATATTTTACAACATATGCATTACTACGAGGAAGATAGAAAGACTAGAACACGTTGTAGGCCGTTACAAAGGCCCCGACACTGTCAGCCCTTAATTTCAAAACGTGTCGCTCTTTCTGTATGAGTAATCTTTCTGTTACTTGGGTCGAATTGTTGTTTTTAGGGGACCTTCAACAATTAATATCCTCTATATCAAGAATTTTTCAAAGACAACGTGTTGCAATACATCAAATGCATTTACGCTTTTTTAATTAAACATTAATTTTTGTTCTTCTCCGTTAGTATGCAGTGAGATTTTTGGGTTGGGGGACACAGTGCAAAAATCGTTTACGAAGATAGAAAATAGAAGTGAGCCAAGGATTTAGCCGTGATGAGCGGCAAAGTTATTTAGCATGAATTGTGAAATTTTATCACTCAAGCATACTGCATGGGAGAGGTTTAGGAGTTAGCTCAATCACTGTTTATTCATTTTGAGGTTCGATATTTTTTACAGTGAGTTTTTTTGCTCAAAACTGTCAAATTCTTCAGAGATCAAGGAGTAGTAGAAGTACGTATTGAATGTTTTTGGTCTATTTCACTGTATATTTTATCTGTGATATTAATTAAAACAGCTTGATTACTGGTATTTTTTGTGTAAGCATGTTGATTGCAGTAAAGTAGGTGGGATTCATGCACATGAGACGAAAGCTTGTTTGTTAGTTCTCATGCTAATATCTTAGACATATCAGGAAAGAGACTGATTGGTCTATAATTTGATAATTCATTGATATCACCAGCTTTCTGCGATGGTTTAACGAAGGATAATTCGTGCAAATAAGTTTTGTTGTTGTTATAGGTGTATTAATTTTTGTGCGCAGCCACCTTAACAAGTGGACTCAACTCCCCGAATTAACGGGCCCTACGGCACACAAATTTACCGGGAACCCATCTGGGGCCGGTAACGCTGAAATTTAAGATAATTAAGGACAAGCGGAGCGTCATTAGCGGGAGTCTCACCTGAAGATCTTCGAAAACAATGTTCAGGCGAACATTCTTCACTGTAGCCGGCTGTCAAGGACCCAAGAAGTCCCTGGTAGCAAGGTCAGAATGCCGAGTCCTGCGGAGCACACGAGAAGAAGGTGCGCTCGCGTTCACGGCTGGTTTCAATCTGAGGTGACCGACTTCAGTCGCCACGCTCCTTAGCTTGCTCGAATCCGTCGCGATGGCTTAAGACTCGAACAAGAAGATCAGACGAACGTTTAAGTATTTAAATTTACATTAGTCGCCGTAGACGTGAGGAATGTAGCATTCGCTACAAAGCGTAAAAATTATAAACTTTCCCATTCGCACTTAAATAAAATAATTATTCGCATTAAAAATCTTACTCTAAACTATTATTAATTATTTTCTACTTCTAATTCGTAATCATTGAAGTTTGTGTGTAAATACATGAGAGATCAAAATAATCAATCGACATATCGAGTTTTAAAGCAGCCCGAAGTGGCAACATCCAAGCGTGACGCTTGAACTGATTCACTCTTTTTCGTGATTAGCTAGCGTGCGTACATCTCTCGTAAGTTTAAAGAAATTAAGTGTGAGAATAGAAAAACCCGGTAAAGTATACAGTGTAAATTCTCTGTGTGCATGGTGATAAACTTAAGGATCTGCTCATCGTCGTGATGTAGGGATAAACTCTAAAATAGTGTTAAAATTCTTAGACTAGCATGTTCATTTTCGAGTGCTACCTCGATGTGACAAAACGTATAAATTTGCGTGTCACGATTCATTTCCTGTGTCGAATCATTATTTTATCCGACTACGTTTGTGCCTTACTACAAAGTTATACATTTTGCAGCTGTCATATTAATTCAAGTTCCGTTCACAAATACGGGTGATAGAGCGCGGCTAAAACCGCCGGCGTCTTTGTTGATAGAGTCTTTGTCGCCGGCGTCTTTGTTTTCCAAATTTGCGGAGAGTAAAACTGCCGTCTCGTGTCATTACTCTGTGATTTAAAATCGTACTTTATGCACTTGGAATAATATTTCTTTTTCACAACATACTTGCAGTAGTTTTCTGAAGTGTGTTTGACGTGAAATAATAATGGGGAATGCCTTTTAATAATTTCGTACGGATTATAGATTACGAAGATTATTCATGCATATGCCTGCTAAAGTTTTAGTTTTTTTCATATTTCATGACACCTTAAATCTTGCGTTTAATCGCACTTATTTCAATATAAATCACTATCAACAAATTAAATCAATTTTTTCCTTACTTTTGCGGCAGAAATACATACTAGCATCTGCCATCGTAAACGCGTACTTCTCGCGTACAAAATATTTCGTGAACGCTTACGATGTTATGCCGGCGGTTTATTGCAAATGGCGAAACGTAAAAACCGCCGGGTCATTGTCACCTTGATTTTCATGTTTCGTCTTGTGAATATTTTCTTTCTGTGCAAGCAACACGTTAGTGTTTCTTTTCTCAGGTAGATATTATTCCTTATTTTTTTTATCAATGATGCTTGCCAGTGCTTTTCAGTATGAGTGATCTTAATGAAAGCTAGGATTTTTTCCCTGTTATTTCTCGTACGGATGTAGAGATGTTCTAGAGTACACAAAAAGTTATTAATTCTCATCCTATGCATTTTAGCTATTTTCTTATATATTCCTTATAAATAAATAAAGTGATTCTATCCTACTTTGAGCTTGACAAAAGAGAGATTTATTAAATTAGCTCGTGTCGAATCTGTAGGATTTCTCGGAGAGTCTACTTTGTGGGAGTTTATCATTTACGATGTTGGGGACTGTCAGTGGTGGAATTTTTCCTTGATGTCTCCTGGGACTGCTCATCCAGCGTTTCGATTTTTTGCAGAGCCTCAACGACATCGCCAAACGCCACCACACACTCAGTTTCCCTGGGCCTTGTTTTGCCTGGCCTTGTTTTGCCTTGCCTTTTTTTGCCTTGCCTTGTTTTGCCTTGCCTTGTTTTGCCTTGCCTTGTTTTGCCTTGCCTTGTTTTGCCTTGCCTTGTTTTGTCTTGTTATGCCTTAACTGAATCTTACCTGAGTTTGGGCCTGAGAGATCTCATTTACAATTTATTCCCTTGCAATTCACATGGGTTATTTTTGGAAGCTAGTAAGCCTAAGATTACACTCACGGGCTAGCTAAACTACCTGCTTCTACTACTATAACTCGCTCGTCCAGCTTGGGATTAATAAAGCTGATTCCATAAGTGACACCATCAACGTCACGGGTTCTTTTTGTAAGGGCTTATGCTACTAGTTAGTCTAAATTGGGCTTCTATAAATTCCAAAACACAACTCATTACATCCCGCCGAACTTCACCATCGACCCCAGGACCTCGCCGGCACGGAGTGCCCACCTAGAGAAGATCTTCCCAGTCAAGATCCCGCCAGTCCGCCGGGCGTTCCTCCAAATAAAAAAACCGAGCTGAGTTCTCTCGCCTTATTACCCTTCTCTCATGGTTTACAAATACTTATCGATTCACGTTTAGCGTTTGGCCATACCCACGGCAAACCTAACACTGGTGACAACCCAGAGTTTTTTTTTAAAACCCTAAAGATTAAAAACCCAGCCTTCAAACTTAAATAAAAAAATATTCAACTCGATAAGTGTTTGAGAAATTGTGAGAGAGGTTGATTTTGGCATATCATTGTAGTGATAAATTTCCCATGTCGTAGTCTTTGAGAATTTCTATGGATTTAACCGTGTTAATGAATGTTCTCTGAGCAGCTTTAACAAAAAATTTTTTTCAGCGCTATCCTGTCCTTTTTGTCTCATATGCCACAGTAGGTAGGAAAATATTTTTCTCACCTGTTTTTTTTGTGCCTACGCTAATTGCCGCATACCGCATGAATTTTCGTTTCCAATTTCATATTTTCTTCTTTCCGTTTCAACTTTATTTGAATGATTGAGTAGGTAAAGAAATAACGCAAACCTTTGTCACTTTAATTCCAAGTCATAGGCATTGATAGCTTAATTTGTGCATTCCAAAGAAATTGCTAGCATGCCTGACTCAGATAATGAAGATCGAGCGCGCACAAAACCTCTTAGTCTGCCGCCTTTCGAAGTACGAAGTACGAAGTACGAAATTAGAACTGTGTGTCCGTGAATGTGCCGTCTACCTAACTAAATGGTAAAAGTGAACTTTCTGTGTTTCGGTGATTCAATTATGATCATTTTAACAAGCAGATCAGAGTGGCGAGATGTGAAAACTTAGTGTTGCTCTCGCAGTGCCGGTGAGGGCAGCGCAAACAAGCTTACCCTTGCCCCCTCCATCCCCCTTCCATCTCCACTCCATCCCTCCAAAACACCTCCACTCTTAACGTGGAAGAAAAAGTGCCGTTATCTCCAGAAACAAAATAGAAAGTGTGCTCTGTCAAACTCGCATCTTTGGAAAATAATGGTGACCATTTTTTGTTTTCTATTTTTGTTACAATAGAGCATGAATGTTGAAAATTTCTAATGTACTCATTCAATTTTTGATTAAAAAAAAATTAGCTTACCTCATGTTCTTTTGATGGACAATTTTGGTTAACTATTGACGTTAAATGTGAGAAGGATAAAAAACTTCTTCTTCTTTGAAGGAAATTTTCAATATAAAAATTAAATAAACTTGATCCAGCAACTTTCGGAAAAAATTTACCATGTTAAACATAGTAAGCCTGTGTTCACAGACAGAGCATAATTCCACAATGTGAAGTAAACTTGAACAATCCGACGTTTCTCGAAAAGTTCACCAGAGCAATCTTCTGATGGAAGAGTTGAAGTTCTTTTTCTTCTTTTCTTCTTCTTTTTTTTCTGTTCTCTTTTCTTCCCCAAGCAGGACAGCAAGCAACGCTGCTCTGCCGACCGCAAGCATCCTGCCCCCTCCTCCCGCTCACACTCTGTCCTCCTCTGTCTTACACCCCAAGCCCCCCCCCCTTGCTTTCCTACTGGCAGTCTCTTTTTATCTACCTTTAAAAGGCGAGGTCTTCTACTTTAACCCAATGAACAAATTTTAATTTTTCTTCCTCTCTATCAACGTCACAATGTATCAATATAGAACTCGTTCAACTACTCGGACTGTTGCCCCATCTGAAAAAACATCCTCCAGTACAGCTTCGCACGAAAAGCTCAGTAAAAAGCGTAAAGCACCAGCCATAAAGCGGAAAGGCAGACCTAATAAATCCGCCCCTGTGAATCCATCTGTTCAAGGTCCTCAAAGACTCAAAACGAAAAATGCTTCTCGGACGTTCGTGAAGTCTGGTATCAGCAAGTGTTTCTCAGCCCCTGAAGCATCACTAATGACTGCAAAATCAGAGTCATCTGACACAGGCGAAAATCTCTCAGGCGCTGCTTGTAATAATTCAGCTCCCAGTAATAATTCATCTTCTCAAGTTCTGAAACCTGCTACGGGCACACCCGAAGCGAGTTCAAGAAATTCCGTACAAGCAGCACTCGACTCTCAACCCCACGCTTTGGACTGTGTCCGAGAAGATTCATCGTCCACAAAGCCGAGAATCTTTAGTGAAGAAGATACGTCCTCACTGGCGGAAGCTGCCACAGCACTGCGAGCTCCTTCGTCTCGCCGAAACGATTGCGTCATGGCGACGTCGCCCCTGCCCTGCGTCACTGAGAAAGCTCAAAATCGTTCACCGCCGACGGAAACACCAACGTCATCGTTAGAACGCGATAAAATTTTGGATGTGTGCAACCAGTCAGAGAGTAAAAGGGGTAATTTTAATTATAATTTTAATGATAAATTGTGTGTAGACCTTTCAGGTGGCGAAGTTATGTTTGAAAATGCATACGAAGCAGCTAGTACTGGCAGTAAAATACCTCAGAGCGTAAACTGCGAGGATAACGTAAGATTTTCAGTGGAGAAAAATACAACCAGACCTGTTACCGCCTTTGATGGGTACTTACATCCTCTCCAAATGACCAGTTCCCAAACTATTCACGAAATAAATAACACGCTGTCTCTTACAGCTGCATTTCTCAATAAAGCTTTGAGACAAAATTGTCCCCCAAGCCCAGCGTCGATTTCTTCCACTGTATCAAATATTCAAGTGATTACAGAACAGCTTTTTGCTTTAAATTATCGTATCAGCGCTCATGATTTTACGCCAGTGGTAGCTGCGAGTAACCATCCTTATGCGAAATCCCCTTTAGACACTTTTCTCGTTGGAGACAATAGCCTCACAAAAATCAACAGAGATGACATTGATAGTGCATGCAGGATTCAGACCATAACTTCGGAACGTCTAAATGATCTCTATGATGAGATTGAACGCGCACCTCCTTTCAGGAACTATATAATTAGTTTCAAAGGTTTGAGCCTCTCGTCCCAAAATCTCACGAAATTAAAAAATTTGATCATGACAAAGAATCTTCTTTCTCGTATTTATGTGGTGAGTGGCTGCAGTGGGCAACAATTGTACATGGCATCGAGCCTGTGCAGAAAAATTGGTCTTAAACTGATTCCGCTGCGAGCAAATGTAAAAACCGGTCCTGTTGATGAAGCTTACAACAATGTCCGCACTTGGCCCGTTACGCGAGAAGACACGCATCATTTTCTTCAACAAATTGCTCTAAAATCACCTTTGAGACTAACTTCACATTTTATCTCCTGTGTCAGAAACTCCCATGATTTGAATGAAGAAATTAAATACTCTAATGCTTATTCAGAAAAGCAATATAAGTTGAATGATTGTTCTAAGTTGACCGCCTATCCACGTGAAACCTCCAGCAGCATAAACCGATGTTTGCCTTCATATAACAAACCCTCTCCTCCCCTCTCCTCCCGATGTTTGCCCTCATATAACAAGCCCTCTCCTGCATCCGCCACAAACACCTGCGGAGTGCCTACAAAAAATAGGTTTTCATTGCTATCCAATGCTGATGAAGAGGATGAAAAGCCCCTCTCAGACACGAGTATAAATCAACATCCAATCACATACTCGGAAGCAGTAAAATCAATAGGAAGAGAGAAATCGCTGCAAAATTGCAGTCGACAATCGATGGAAAATCCACTACCCAACGGTATGCACAATCATCACCAGAAAAATATAATTGACACGAGCATTTCTCAGTTCTCTGCAAATCCCCATACGAGAAATCACCACAGAACAGGAATTCAGAGCCAGAAAAACGTAAATTCCCCGCACCTCTCAGAACCTCTTAATGATGAAAAAAGTGCGAAAAAAAACGTCTCCAGCCCCATTTATGAACGCATGAATTCCACAATGGATGAATTGAAACGATCATGGAACATAAAACTGATTCCCACCAAAGCCGATGGACACTGCCTCCTCCACGCAGTAGCTCATCTACTTACAAAACAACCAGCATCAAAATGGAATTACAATTCCCTAAAGGCTGCAATCAAAACAGAGAGTAAAGCAAACTACAGCACATATGCTAAGTTTTTTGACAAGAACAGTGGCGACATGCAAAACCTCATAGATAATTACATTGACGAAAAACATTTTGACCAAGCTGCTGTAGACCTTATACCACTAATCATTTCAAATGTGACAGGCCAAAAACTTCTCGTCCTGGATGAAAAAGATCATTGTGTTTTGAAAATATCAGTCGTTCCCATTTCAGAGTTATCAAATAATAACCCTCCACTACTGCTCCATCGTAAAAACGATCACTACAGTGCTCTTGTCACACAAGGCAAAAATCAGACCGGGTTTACCTCATCTTGACAAAGTGCCACTGCCCAGCCAAATAGTAGACTTTCTTACATAGGAGATGCTGGGCCAAACACCCTGGGCAACTTAGACAAAATCGATAAATACCCTGAACGATCCCATCGAGATAGTAACCTCGCTACCTTTAAAAAGAGTGCTAATATAGGTAAAATCAAAATCAAGCATGTAAATGCTCGAAGCCTGAATGGTAAATTGGATGAAATCAGAGTAATGTTGGTCACTGAAAAAATTGACATTTTGTGTGTCTCAGAAACATGGTTTGATTCACGAACCCAAAGTTCATTTTTTAACATTCCTGATTACGTGTTGTACCGCTACGATGGCGCTAAAACCAGCTGAGGTAGTGGATCTTGTATTTTTGTGAAAGAAATGTACTCAACATCTTCACTACTAGTGAATAAAGTTTGCGAAGGCATTGAAATGGTTTGGTTAGAAGTGCAAATAAATAAACACAAATCAATAATCATTGGCAGCCTTTACCGGCACCCATCGTCTCCCCTAAATCGAACACTAGATTTCATTGAGGAAACCTTCAAAGAAATCCTTCAGGCAAAAAAATCATTCTTTGCTTTCGGAGATTTCAATGTTGACCTAACGGACAAAAACAATCAGCTAAGCAAACTATTGTATAAACTAAGCTTATCACAAATGGTCAAAGAACCGACTCGCATCACTAAAATCTCTGCAACTCTCCTCGATCTAGCAATCACAAATAATCCCACCGCAATACTTAGTACAGTAATATCACCTTCTATTTCCGATCACCACTCTATAGAATGTGAAATTAATATTGCGAAGGAAAGACAAAAATACCGCTTAATGACCTATCGCTCGAAAAGGCACTATTCAGCAGAACTATTTCAAGAAAAACTACTCGATAGGTCTACCGAATTCCAGAAAATGATGCAATCTGACGATGTTGATATACAAGTGTCAATTTTCAACGAGAACTTCACAGCAGCTCTCGACGAATGTGCACCTTACGTCACCAAAAAAACCAAGCCAAAACGAACTGTTTGGATCACTGACGAAGTTAAAGAGATGAGCAGAATAAAGAAAGCTAACTTGCGAGAGTACAAAAACAATAGATCAAACAGTACCTTATACAAGAGATATAAAGAACACGAAAAGATTCTTCGAAAGAAAATCACTGAAGCGAAACAAACTCACTTCCACCAGGCACTGATAACGGCTAAAAATAACCCGAAGCGAACTTGGGAAATCATTAATGAGGTAGCCCCATATAAAAATTTAGATCGCATAAGTAATTTTGAAAATCCCTTGGCAACAGCCACGGATTTCAACACATTCTTTTCAAAAGTAGGGGCTCAAGTTTTCAGTGAGGTGTGTACCAATCCAGATGAAACGACAATTGAAAATTCATGCCCCACTGCACCCTCGAGGACTGATGTCAAGTGGAGACCACGCCCTGTCGATTTACCAGAGTTACGAAACATCTTATACTCACTAAAAAACACAAAGGCAGTTGGACATGATGGTATCAGTCTTCAATATATCAAAGACAGTTTCCCTGTTACAGCACCATGGATTCGTCTGATAATTAATACATCAATAGTAACCAACACGTTTCCTAACCAATGGAAACACTCCATTATTAGACCGTTGCACAAAAGTGGTGACCTAAATACAGCATCAAACTACAGGCCCATCAGTCTTTTGCCTGTCATGTCCAAACTATTGGAGAAAGTGGTGACAAATCAACTGTCATTTCACCTGGACGAGTCAAATCTACTCCACCAAAATCAATATGCCTATAGAAGAAATACTAGCACCCAAGACGCTCTGCTCAATATATCTGAAAAAATATACAGTGACATCGATCAAAAGAATGTAACACTCTTGCTGCTACTTGATCTCTCTAAGGCGTTCGATAGCGTCGAACATGAAAGACTTCTACGTAAAATACTGAACTTGGGAATAGACACGCAATGGTTTGAAAGTTACTTGTCAAATCGATCTCATGCAGTCCGCATAGAAAACAAATTGTCCCCATTCATTCAAAACAATTTTGGTGTTCCCCAAGGATCCATTCTTGGTCCGCTACTCTTTTCTATTTTCATTAATGATTTCCCTCCAATGCCTTCTAACACACGGATCTCAATGTATGCAGATGATGTTCAAATTGCAATAACAAGTTCAGTATCGGAAATACCACAGACGCAAATTAAAGCCGAAACTTTACTGACTAGCCTGAAATCATGGTACGACCGAAATGGTCTCAAATTAAATGCTAATAAAACACAATGCATTGTTTTTGGATCCAAAGATGCAATTAAAAAAACTTCAGATCTTACTCTTGCAGTTGGAAATGATAAAATTAATGCATCAGAAAAAGTTAAAAATCTAGGTATCTGGTTCGATAGAAATATGTCCTTCAAATCTCACGTTGAGACTACTTGCAACAAAATCTACGGAACTTTAATGTTTTTTCATCGTATAAAAAGTATGCTAGACGAAAAATCCAGATTATTAGCTATTCAATCCCTTGTGTTATCGCGCATTGACTACTGCAGCCTAGTATGGGGAGACTTACCTCAATACCTTCAAAGGGACTTACAAAAATGCATGAATTTTGAAGCCAAGGTGGTATGCAACGGTAATTTCAAAAGAAGTGATCACGTAACCCCTCTCCTCAATAAACTCGGCTGGATTCCTATCCAAGAAAGGCTCCTCTTGCAGAAGGCCCAATACGTATTCTCCTCGTTATATCTTCCTCAGAGCAATGCTGAGATAGTGCGTTTCCATCCACCCACTGTAACCAATCAAAAACCGAACAGAAACAATAATGTCTTAGTCAACTATCGTTCATCTCACTTAGGGCAGAAGGCTCTGTCCATATCAGGCGCCTTACTGTGGAACAAACTTCCCCTGAATATTAAAGTCCCTCAAAGACCTAGAGAATTTAAAGCCAAAATAACTCGTCATCTTGTGTCTCAATAATAATTTTTAGTTACAGAACATACTGAATGAGTACTGACGAATCTCATTTGCCTGGTATCTCCATTGCTGAACAATCTCCCTCGCTCATTGTTTTATAATTCAAGACATCACACAACAGTTTGGAAGTATGCGTAGGTATTATGATTTGACCGCCTATACGTTGTCATTTGCAAACATGGTACCTATGTGTGTGTGTGTTTATCAATTGCAGACATTCTGCACCATATTACAAAGATAATGTGTTTTTTTTTCTAATTTGAAATTGTAAAGCATCCATGTAAAAAAAATTAAAAATAAATTCGTTGTGTGATCATCCATTTATACTGCAGTAATATGCTGATTCTGCTTATAGTTATATGCTTATAATAATGTGATACCTATGTTTGTTCATGAATTGCCGACAATTTGCGCCATATTTCAAAGATAATGTGATTTGTTTTCTAATATGAAACCTTTATAGGACATTAATGTTTTCTTTCTTATCCACGTCCCACAATCGATTTTTAAGTAGACTGTCTTGTGCCACTATTTTTAGTACTAAATTTTATAAAATTCATGCTATAATAAAAGATATTTTTTTTGTTCCCCTCGATTGGAATTCTGGTTTATAATGGCTAGTTTATGCTGATATTTGCGCACATGCTTACTTGTATATATGTGTACGTGTGCACGCTATGCGTATGACACTCTGTAGAATGCGTATGTATTGCCTCGATGCATAGAAATGCATTTGTGTATGCTTACGAGTTTGGTGTAAGTATGTGCGTGGGTATGTCTGTGCATGCGTATGTATATATATCTACATGTATACGTGCACATATGTGTGTGCTAAACTGACAACTAGCATTTTACTAGAGAAAATGGTCTTTTTTCTGTGCACTCTCAACTTGTAACATTACCTAACTCGTCATCTCTTTATTATTGTAAAGCATTCATGTACAAACTATACATTTGTTCTGCGATCATCCATTATATTTAAATAAAATGCTTATTAACTAATGACCGGTATGTTAAAATTGTTGAATCAGAAATACAAAACTTATAATCTTCTTGGTCCTCATGCTTATGTGTACATATATGTGTTTATATTCACATGTATGTGTGCACATATGTGTGTACTAGACTGACAACTAGCATTTTACTAGAGATAATGGTCATTTTCTGTTCACTCTCAACTTGTAACATTACCTAACTCGTCATCTCTTTATTATTGTAAAGCATTCATGTACAACTTATACATTTGTTGTGCGATCATCCATTTATATTTGAATAAAATACTTATTAACTAACGACCGTTATGTTAAAATTGTTGAATTAGAAATTCAAAACTTATTATCTTCTTGGTCCTCATGCTTATGCGTACATATATATATATATATATATATATATATCTGTATGTGTGTGTGTATGTAAGTATATATATATTTATATGTGCGTATATATATGTATATGGATTTGTATTTATATTTTTTTTCATGCTTCCTTAAAATGACACTTTTGAACATTTGCCGAAACAAGCGATTCATGTATTATTTCCTGGCATCAATAATTGCGAAGTTTTATGTCATGTACACGTAAACTGTCAAAAGTGTTTTCACCCCACAATGAAAATGCATCGTCCATGAATTTGCGTTATCTCTTATAATTATCATTACATGTATTGTCAAATGTAGATTAAGCAAGATTAGGAGTACATTGCCCTCAATCATATCTTTTCGACTAGTGACACGAGTTTTTTCAATACTCGTGTGTGTGTATCATCTAAGTGTATTAATTTTAAGATATTTAAAAACCAATGATTGTAATATTGTACAATCTCTATTGGAAATAAAGTTTTTTCTTTCTTTTCTTTCTTCTTTCTTTCTTTCATTCCAGAAGACAGACACACTTGGTTTAACCAAGTGGAGGCAATGTTTAGGTATCATAAAATAAGGGATGAAAATGACAAATTTTACGCCCTTGTGTCCGCAGCTCCCACAAAATTGTTAAATGACTCCAATCAATTGCTAGAAAACCCTCCAGCTGTAAATCCTTACGGAATCTTGAAAGGCAAAATATTAGCAAAGCTTCAGATGTCCGATGCGGACAAATTCAGAAGCCTTGTAGACGCCTCAGCAATTCCACCTGTCTCTGTCTCTTTCTCTCCCACTTCGTTAGTTAAGGAGTTGCGCAAACTCGCAGCGGGTGTTGCCGTAGCTGAGGGATTTCTGAAAGAAGTTTACATGAGTAAACTTCCGTCCAATGTGCGTCCATTTCTATCGTTAGCAAGCCCTGACCAAACTTTAGAGGTGCTTGCAGAGTCCACTGAGACAGTGATGCGCAACCTAAACGTGTCACAAGCACCGCAGGTAGCTTCAGTGAACGCATCAGCTGCAAATTTTAGCCCCTCAAATACTCCTAATCAATCCTCCGCAACAATAGATAGGATGCAGCAAGACATCGCTGAGCTAAAGCAAGCTTTCCAGAATTGCCAGCTAGGTCAGAGTGTAGCTCACATCCAGCAAGGCCCAGGGAGATACCAAAGCTACCAAGATGCCTACGACTATCCCTATCACTATCCTTTTCCTCCTCCTCGACGTTTTGATAGAGGTAGATCTTATGATAGGTCAGCTCAAGACCGCCGCTTTCGGTCGCGCTCTCGTGATGCTAGTAGTAACTTATGCTGGTACCACCACAAATACGGTGACCAAGCACGAAAGTGCGGGTCCCGATTCTGTCCTCGTTATACCGAAATGACTTCGGGAAACGCCAACAGCGACGCATAGTAGCGAGTACTGCGTTGCCTCATTCCCAGACTACTCGCCTCTTAACGATTCTCGATCCCACTACCAAATATCGATTTTTAATCGACACATGGTCCAGTGTGTCAATTATCCCAGCCACGGGTAAAGATAAAAAGAACAATCTAGTGGCGACACTACGCGCCGCAAATGGCACTCCAATAGCTTGGTTTGGGGAAAGAGTATTAGAGTGCAGTCTGGGATTGAGGAGAAATTTCACCTTCACCTTCCTCATCGCGGAAGTCCAAGAGCCTATAATTGGCGTGGATTTCTTAGCGAAGTTTGGCATTCTTGTAGATGTTAAAAACCGTAGAATTAGGGACGAGGAGACACAGATCTCAATTCCCGCTTGTAGCATAACTAGAGCTAATGTCTTGCATTCCTTCTCTATCGCTTTCAAGGAAGAGTGCATGTTCGAGCAGGTACTAGCAGATTACCCTGCACTAACAAATTCTAACTTAGCTTCTAAAAAAATGCAGACTAGCACGAAAAACCATATTGAAACCACTGGACCGCCAGTTTATTCCCGAGCAAGGCGACTACCGCCTGATCGATTGGCTTTAGCCAAGAAAGAATTTGCGCGCATGCAAGAATGCGGCATCATCCGCAGTTCCAAAAGCCCTTGGGCTAGCCCTCTTTTGCTAGTACCCAAGGCTAACGGTGAATTCAGACCGTGCGGGGATTTCCGCAGGTTGAATGCCGTTACTCTACCTGATCGCTACCCTATTCCTTATCTTCATGATTTCAGTGCAAATTTAGAGGGAGCACAGATTTTCTCACAAATTGACCTCCAGAGTGCGTTCCATCAAATTCCACTTGAGGAGAGCGCTATCGCTAAGACCGCGGTAATCACTCCGTTTGGTCTCTTTGAATTTCTAAAGATGCCATATGGTCTCCGGAACGCACGTTCCAACGCCACATGGCTGAAATTTTCTCAGATCTCACTTTCGCCTATGTCTATCTAGACGACATCCTAGTGGCATCCACAACCCCGGAGCTGCACAAAGACCATCTTAGGGTCGTTTTTCAAAGATTGTCCGACAATAGACTCCTCGTAAATCCTGCAAAATGTGAGCTCGGAAAGCCATCACTGATTTACTTAGGTCATGAAATCTCTAGCCTAGGTCTAAAACCTTTGCCTTCCAAAGTAGAAGTGATCAAAAACTTTCCTCTTCCACAGACCCAGAAGGAACTAAGAAGGTTCCTAGGTTCTGTTAACTTCTATCATCGCTTCATACGCAACTGTGCTCAAACTTTAGCCCCCTTGTCAGATTTGCTCGAACCGAAACGAAAAGGTAAATCTACTGAGGTAAAATGGACGGAGGATGCGCGCAGAGCGTTTGAGGAGATTAAGCGCAAGTTAGCTACCGCGACTGAATTATCCTACCCTATTGCTAATGCTGATTTCAGTCTGGTAGTGGACGCCTCAAGTACTGCTGTAGGTGCTGTTTTGCAACAACAAGTAGGTACTAATATCTCTCCTCTTGCCTTCTTTTCCAAAAAACTGTCGCCCACTGAGCGTGCTTATAGCGCGTTCGGTAGGGAACTTCTTGCTATCTATCTGTCTGTGAGACACTTTCGCTATGCTCTAGAGGCAAGGGAGTTCGTGATCTACACAGACCACAAACCTTTGACCTCAGCGATTAAGATGCCTTCTGATAGACATTCCCCAAGAGAAGCTCGACACCTTTCCTTCATTAGTCAATTCACCACTGATATCCGATATATCAAAGGTCTCGACAATACTGTCGCTGACTGTCTCTCCCGTATTAATTCTGTCCAAACCAGTGGTGAAATAACTTTCGGAAATATTAGTAACGCTCAAAAGGAGGATCCTGAACTCCAGGATCTTCTCAAACCTTCTAACATTTCCTCTCTGAAATTAACCTTGGTTGACGGCGTGTACCGTGATGCCGAGCGACTTTCTCGTTTGTACCTTCCTGCGACTCTCCGCAGAGTAGCTATTCTCCACTATCATTCCTTCTCTCATCCTGGTATTAACCGTACATTGCGTTTGATTTCCGATCGTTTCGTCTGGCCAGCGATGCGTAAGGAGGGCAAGCAAATTGTGCAAAATTGCCATGCATGTCAGAGTAGTAAAGTGGTGAAACATAATCGTGCAGTGCTGCAGAGTTGTGCATTCACAGGTCACAAGTTCGACTCTGTACACCTAGATTTGGTGGGTCCTTTGCCTTTATCGCGTGGTCAGTCTTATTTGTTGACCATCATTGATAGGTTTTCTCGATGGGTTGAGGCCGTGCCTCTTCCTGATACCTAAACTGAGACTGTAGCTCGCGCTTTCATGACCACCTGGATTTCCAGATTTGGAGTTCCCTTAAGTGTCACACATGACCGGGGATCACAATTTACCTCGAAATTTTGGAGTGAGCTTAGCGCCGCCTTAGGTTGTACTAACACCAGCACTACCGCTTACCATCCGCAGTCGAATGGACTTATTGAGAGAGTCCACAGGGATTTGAAAGCTGCGCTCCGCTGCCTTAATTGCAGCCACGATTGGACTGACAGACTTCCAGTAGTACTGCTGAGTATTAGGAATTTATATCGACAAGATCAGAAATGCACAGCAGCCGAAATGGTGTATGGGAAAACACTTCGTCTCCCCGGCGACATTGTTGACCCAAAACCCTTGCCTGAATTTTCATCTGCTGACCGTTCCGCATATGTAACCTGTCTCAAAGATTGCATGCGTCAGATCAAGTACGTTGCTCCACGAATGCCTCAAACAAAAGACAAATTAGATCCTGCTTTGCAAGACTGCAAACATGTGTACGTCCGTAATGACGCCATCAAACCTACACTCACGCGCCCTTATGATGGCCCATTCAAAATATTGAAAAAGACGCCCAAGTATTTCATCCTTGAAAGATCTGGTTCACACGACCCTGTGAGCATTGATCGATTAAAAGTCGCGTACACTTCCGATCATAATGTAACTTCTAACTCATCATTCTCTCCACAGAATTCCCTTTCCACTGAGACTCGATCATATCTACCATCTCAGCTTCCTCAGTTGGCTGCATTGTTGCCTAGTCAACTTGAGTGTAATCCTTTCTATGTGCCTGTACATTCAAACCCTAGCTCTAAGCCTATCGTAGACTCTAATTCTAGCCCTCTTACTGAAACAGCGACAAGTCTGGATAGACCAGACGAGCCCGCTGCAGTAACTCCTGTTCCTAGAACTCTTGCCGATCTAAATTTGCAGACCCGTTTGGTGAAACTTCCCCGCTCAGTAACATTTTCCGACCGCCAAACCCGGCATGGTCGCGTTGTTCGAACTCCTTCCCGCTACAAATGATTGCAGCGGGTAGACCTTTCGGTCAGCGCCTTGGGGGGTAATGTAGCATTCGCTACAAAGCGTAAAAATTATAAACTTTCCCATTCGCACTTAAATAAAATAATTATTAGCATTAAAAATCTTACTCTAAACTATTATTAATTATTTTCTACTTCTAATTCGTAATCATTGAAGTTTGTGTGTAAATACATGAGAGATCAAAATAATCAATCGATATATCGAGTTTTGAAGCAGCCCGAAGTGGCAACATCCAAGCGCGACGCTTGAACTGATTCACTCTTTTTCGTGATTAGCTAGCGTGCGTACATCTCTCGTAAGTTTAAAGAAATTAAGTGTGAGAATAGAAAAACCCGGTAAAGTATACAGTGTAAATTCTCTGTGTGCATGGTGATAAACTAAAGGATCTGCTCATCGTCGTGATGTAGGGATTGTTGAAACCTTTCATGTAGCACCTTGAATGTATATGTGTATAATACTGATAATGTTACAGTGCTCTTGCGTAAGAATGTATTTAGACAGCACTATGCGTTGAGAACTGAGCTCATGGTTCTTGTGGATCTCTGCTCGTAGTTCTCGGGCTTGGCTGGAGCCCACTCCACCGCTACCCTTCGTAATGTAAACGTGTGTCCTGCTGTGTGTACTGATTATACAAACTCCAAGAGTCTCGTCTTCTTAACCTACGTCCATTAGGTTATGGGCACAGTAAACCTTCCGATGAAGCAATATCAAGTGAGGTTATCTTAAGTCCCGAAGCGAAAAACAGCCCGGGACAGCGAGAACAGAAGTTGGTGATTCGTTAGTGCTGTGTGAGACAGAAACGGTGAAAGAGAAAGAAACATGGCAGGCTCCGTAAGTGAAAGTGCAAAGAACTGCCTCACGGCTCTTAATGATAAAAACTATCCTACGTGGAAGCTGCAAATGAAGATGATTCTGATGAAGGAAAAACTGTGGAACTTGGTTCGAGGAACGGAAACCATGCCACAGACTACGGACGAGACTGCTCGAAGAAAATTTGAAGAAAGACGTGACAGTGCACTTGCAACAATTGTGCTTGGTGTCGAAACAAGTCAACTTTATTTGTTGGGTGATCCTACTGACCCTGTGCAACTATGGCATAAGATTGAAGATACATTCCAGAAGAAAACTTGGTCTAACAAGTTCAGACTACGCAAAAGACTCTACAACATGAAACTAAAAGAAGACCAAGACTTACAAACTCATCTCAAAGCATTTGTCGAAATATTTGAGTCCTTGAGTGTGATTGATGACGCAGTTGATGAAGAAAGTCGTGTAATAATCTTGCTGTCGTCACTTCCCGACCATTTCTCCACACTGGTGACTGCACTGGAAGCTCATGAAAAACTACCGTCATGGGATATTGTGACAGAGCGTCTTCTGAATGAAGAAGCAAAACTGAAAAACCAAAGTGCTTCAGACTTCAGTGAAAAATCCCTTGTGACCTCCAAATTGAAAAACTCACGATGCTTCGAATGCGGAAAATTGGGACACCTACGTACCAAGTGCTGGATCTATCAAGAAAAATTGAAGAAAGAAGATGGGAACCACACAGAAAACCAAAACAATTTTGTAGCAGGTAAAACAAATTATATCGGTGCATTGTCTGTGATAAATATCAATAATTGTTGGGTAATTGATTCCGGTGCAACAGCACACATGTGTAATAATAGGAATGATTTTTCTTGTATGAATGAGCTATCTAGCCCAATTAACATTGAAGTTGGTGATGGTAGAAACTTGCAAGGTGTTGGTGTAGGTGATGTTGAAGTTATGGTGTTGTTGCCTAAAGGTCGAGTAGATACCTGTGTTGTTAAGAATGTCTTGTATGTACCTGGTTTAGCTTACAATTTACTTTCCGTGCCTCAGATTACAGAAAGTGGAAACTCAGTTTACTTTGACGAAAGCTCATGTAAGATTGTAAATAAAGACGATGAATTAATTGCCTTAGGCAGTAAAGTAGGAAAATTGTATAAACTTAATTGCACCCTTAATTCAGCCGCTAAATGCATGAACGTTTCCTCTGATGAAATTCTGTGGCATAAACGATTTTGTCATCTAGGATTCAATAATCTTAAGAAATTAGGCACTAAGAATCTTGTTAGAGGTTTTGATTGTTCTGTGAGTGGAGATAACATTTTTTGTGAAAACTGTTGTGATGGTAAAAATCATAGGCTTCCGTTCCCCAAAACAAATCACAAAAGGAAACGCCAACCCTTAGAACTTATCCACAGTGATGTGTGTGGCCAGCTTAATCCCATATCACTTGGGAGTGGAAGGTATTTTGTAACCTTCATAGATGACCACTCCAGATATACTTGGGTGTACATTATCAAACATAAGAGTGATGTTTTCAAAGTGTTTCAGGAGTTCAAATCCTTGGTAGAAAATCACTATGATCACAAAATTAAAATTCTGCGCTCCGATAACGGTGGGGAATACATCTCTAATGACTTTGAACAATTCCTAAAAGGGGAAGGAATTATCCATGAAAAAACTGTGCCTAAGACACCTGAACAAAATGGAGTTGCAGAAAGAATGAATAGAACTCTTCTTGACTCTGTCAGAGCTATGCTGTCTGGTTCCAAGTTACCAAAATCATTCTGGGGTGAAGCTATATCAACTGCCGTGTATGTCAAAAATAGGAGCCCTGCTAGTGCATTGAATGATATGACCCCTTATCAGGCCCTTAATGGACACAAGCCCAACGTACAGCACCTCAAAACCTTTGGCTGCAGTGCGTACGCTCATGTCCCCAAAGATGAGAGGGAAAAACTTGATCCAAAATCTAAACCGTGTGTTCTTGTAGGATATGGAAGTGGATCCAAGGGATATCGTCTGTATGACATAAACAGTAGAAGGATATTTTTGAGTAGAGACGTTATGTTCAATGAATCTCAGCAGATGCCAATTGAGAAGGAGCCTTCAGAAGTAAATGATGGTAATTTTTCTCTTCTTCCTCAGGATCCAGAACCAGAAGACTCTGAGGGAGGGGTGGAGCATAGACAGTCAGATGCTGGGATGGAGGGAGTGCAGCCTAGACAATCAGCCAGATATCGACGGGCTCCTGATAGGTTTGGTGAATGGGTGTATTTAATGAAAAATGAGCTTGATATACCATCTTGTGTTCAAGAAGCACTCAGTGGACCAGAAGCAAAACTATGGGAAACAGCTATGGAGAATGAGATGGAGTCTATAAATCAAAACAGAGTATGGTCCCTTGTAGAGTGTCCTAATGACAAAAAACCTATCAAATCAAAGTGGATCTTTAAAAGAAAAACCGGACCCGACGGAAGCATTTGCTCGTACAAAGCTCGCCTTGTGGCTCAGGGCTACTCACAAAAATATGGCATCGACTACGACGAGACCTTCAGTCCCGTGGTTCGATTTGAGTCTGTCAGGACAGTACTAGCTTTGGCTGCCAAATGCAACATGCAAGTCCATCACATGGACGTTGCAACAGCCTTCCTTAATGGAGAACTGATTGAAGAACTATATCTGGTTCAACCTGACGGTTTTATTGTCAAAGGCAAAGAAAATCTGGTGTGTAAACTACAAAAATCGCTCTACGGACTAAAACAAGCTCCTAAGTGTTGGAATACTACACTAGATAGCTATTTGAAGAAATTGGGTTTTGTACAATCTAAGAGTGATGCTTGTATATACACTCGTGTTCAAGATAAGAAACTGTGTATTGTGGCGGTGTATGTAGACGATCTAATAATTGCTTCTGAGTCTGGTGATGAAATAAATCAAATAAAGTTGAGCCTTTCTACCCAATACAAAATGAAGGACCTTGGTGTGCTGAGTTACTTCCTAGGTGTAAGTGTTGTACAATTTAAAAACAATGTCTTCTTGAATCAAACTGCCTACACTGAGGCTCTGTTGTCAAAATTTGGCTTTGATAATTGTAAACCTGTTGCAACTCCCGCCGATGTAAACGTAAATCCGATATGCTCCCCAAATGATGTCGAATTTGACCCTGCCACTTATCAAAGTGCTGTAGGTAGCCTTTTGTATTTGTCAACCAGAACTCGACCTGACATTGCATTCGCAGTGAATAATGTTGCTAAATACAGCTCCAAGCCTCTTGAACAGCATTGGATGTGTGTTAAGAGAATATTCAGGTACCTGAGAGGCACCTCTAAACTAGGTCTCTTGTATAGCAAATGTTCTGATACTTGCATTGGTTATTCAGATGCTGACTGGGCTGGTGATAAAAATGACCGAAAGTCTACCTCTGGTTACTGTTTCACCCTCAGTAATTCGGTAATTACGTGGAGATCTAACAAACAAACTTGTGTAGCCCTCTCAACTGCAGAAGCCGAATACGTTGCTCTTGCCGGTGCGGCTCAAGAGGCTGTCTGGTTAAAGCACTTACTCAGTGATCTAAATTTTGGGACTATGGAACCAATGGTTATAAACGAAGACAACCAGTCAGCCATCTGTCTTGCCAACAATCCCAAATATCATGGGAGGAGCAAGCACATCGATATTAAGTTTCACTATGTACGGGATCTTGTAAGTAACAAAGATATAGACGTAGTGTATTGCCCTACCGACGAAATGCTCGCCGACATATTCACCAAGAACCTGCCGATAGAAAAGTTCTCTAGACTAAGAACGAAGTTAGGAATGGTCTCATCTGACACACATTCAATGTGAGAAGGAGTGTTGAAACCTTTCATGTAGCACCTTGAATGTATATGTGTATAATACTGATAATGTTACAGTGCTCTTGCGTAAGAATGTATTTAGACAGCACTATGCGTTGAGAACTGAGCTCATGGTTCTTGTGGATCTCTGCTCGTAGTTCTCGGGCTTGGCTGGAGCCCACTCCACCGCTACCCTTCGTAATGTAAACGTGTGTCCTGCTGTGTGTACTGATTATACAAACTCCAAGAGTCTCGTCTTCTTAACCTACGTCCATTAGGGATAAACTCTAAAATAGTGTTAAAATTCTTAGACTAGCATGTTCATTTTCGAGTGCTACCTCGATGTGACAAAACGTATAAATTTGCGTGTCACGATTCATTTCCTGTGTCGAATCATTATTTTATCCGACTACGTTTGTGCCTTACTACAAAGTTATACATTTTGCAGCTGTCATATTAATTCAAGATCCGTTCACGAATACGGGTGATAGAGCGCGGCTAAAACCGCCGGCGTCTTTGTTGATAGAGTCTTTGTCGCCGGCGACTTTGTTTTCCAAATTTGCGGAGAATAAAACTGCCGTCTCGTGTCATTACTCTGTGATTTAAAATCGTACTTTATGCACTTGGAATAATATTTCTTTTTCACAACATACTTGCAGTAGTTTTCTGAAGTGTGTTTGACGTGAAATAATAATGGGGAATGCCTTTTAATAATTTCGTACGGATTATAGATTACGAAGATTATTCATGCATATGCCTGCTAAAGTTTTAGTTTTTTTCATATTTCATGACTCCTTAAATCTTGCGTTTAATCGCACTTATTTCAATATAAATCACTATCAACAAATTAAATCAATTTTTTCCTTACTTTTGCGGCAGAAATACATACTAACATCTGCCATCGTAAACGCGTACTTCTTGCGTACAAAATATTTCCTGAACGCTTACGATGTTATGCCGGCGGTTTATTGCAAATGGCGAAACGTAAAAGCCGCCGGGTCATTGTCACCTTGATTTTCATGTTTCGTCTTGTGAATATTTTCTTTCTGTGCAAGCAACACGTTAGTGTTTCTTTTCTCAGGTAGATATTATTCCTTATTTTTTTATCAATGATGCTTGCCAGTGCTTTTCAGTATGAGTGATCTTAATGAAAGCTAGGATTTTTTCCCTGTTATTTCTCGTACGGATATAGAGATGTTCTAGAGTACACAAAAAGTTATTAATTCTCATCCTATGCATTTTAGCTATTTTCTTATATATTCCTTATAAATAAATAAAGTGATTCTATCCTACTTTGAGCTTGACAAAAGAGAGATTTATTAAATTAGCTCGTGTCGAATCTGTAGGATTTCTCGGAGAGTCTACTTTGTGGGAGTTTATCATTTACGATGTTGGGGACTGTCAGTGGTGGAATTTTTCCTTGATGTCTCCTGGGACTGCTCATCCAGCGTTTCGATTTTTTGCAGAGCCTCAACGACATCGCCAAACGCCACCACACACTCAGTTTCCCTGGGCCTTGTTTTGCCTTGCCTTGTTTTGCCTTGCCTTGTTTTGCCTTGCCTTGTTTTGCCTTGCCTTGTTTTGCCTTGCCTTGTTTTGCCTTGCCTTGTTTTGCCTTGCCTTGTTTTGTCTTGTTATGCCTTAACTGAATCTTACCTGAGTTTGGGCCTGAGAGATCTCATTTACAATTTATTCCCTTGCAATTCACATGGGTTATTTTTGAAAGCTAGTAAGCCTAAGATTACACTCACGGGCTAGCTAAACTACCTGCTTCTACTACTATAACTCGCTCGTCCAGCTTGGGATTAATAAAGCTGATTCCATAAGTGACACCATCAACGTCACGGGTTCTTTTTATAAAGGCTTATGCTACTAGTTAGTCTAAATTGGGCTTCTATAAATTCCCAAACACAACTCATTACATCCCGCCGAACTTCACCATCGACCCCAGGACCTCGCCGGTGTCGGGTTTTTCCGCCAAAAGATAGTGATTTTTGTTACGGCAGGAATAACTCGATCTTTTCTCGAAGCGTACTGGATAAATTGCGAGAGTGATAATGAAACACGTTGGTGGAACTCAGCTTAGTTTCCGTGGCGGAGTTTATTGTGGAAGCGGAACCAGGAAAAAAGAAGAACTGGCTTCTTTGGCTCTTGATCTCGGAGAGCTGGTGGAGGTGGCAATCCGTGCCGGAGGACCAGGCTGGAGTTGACGAAGGCCGGCACGCGATGCAGTAATCGTGGTGAGTGAGTTGTATTTGGGGCAAAACTTGAAGGAGTTCTAAACAGTGATTTAATGTGATCACGTTATGAGGTCTGCTTTCCAAGCGTCTAGCAGACAATCGAGCTTGGGTGAATAGAGTAGCTCAAAGGTTTGAGGCTCAGGTAGATTTGCTGGCCTTTCCCAAGGTAATGCCAAATGGCTGGCTCAATAATAAGGTAAGTTGTGTGTAGTTACAGCATGACTCAGGTTAACAACGTAACATTTAACATGGCATTCAGTGAAAACCCAGGGAGATTTGACTGTGAGGGTTGTGTGTATGGCGCTGTTGTAGAGGTCCTGCACAGGAGTCCAGGATGCTGGATTAGGCGTTCCAGGAGAGACATTAAGACATTCCCTACTGAAAATCCAACACAATAATGACAAATCTTCCCACACGGAGAAATCCGAGAAACTCCTACAGGTTCGACTCCAGCTAACTTGAGAAGAGAGAGAAAGAATTTACTCAAGAAAGTCTGATACAACTGCTGTTGCTTTAAATGCAAAGCATGAAATTTAAGATTTTTTTAGTAGACTATTTTGATTTTTCAAAAAAAGGGCAACCGGGGAAAATTCCCCTGAAATCATGGAAGGCACATGATTTAACAAGGCATGGCTTATGAAGCAAAAAGGAGAATTACATCAATTAAGTAAAATACGTAGCATGTGGATTTAGAATTTTTAATGTACTCTAGAAACATCTCGATAACTGTACGAGAATACAGGGAGAAAAAATTCCCTAAAGTTAGTTGATAAAGGTTTTACTGAATTTTCTGATAAATATCGTTGGCAAGAATGAAAGGAATAAAAGGAATATTATTCCCTCTGATAAAAGAAAACAGGAACACTGCGTTTTGGATCTCACAGAAGGAAAAATACGCAAGGAAAACGAAAGCAGGAATATTTCGTGCGGCGGTGGACCCAGCGGCTTCACGCGTCGGCATAAGCCAAAACCGCCGGCGTCTTGCACACACTCAATGATAGGCAGATAGTAATGGGTGTTTGTCACACGAATGCGATGAAGTAAATTAATTCTATTGAGATGATTGATATCGAGTTGAGTGAGGTTACGTAAATATATGGAATTAGAATAAAGTTCCAAACTTTAGCAAGTAGACATGAATAACTTCGTAATTTAAAAACTATTTAAAAAGGACATCTTTAATGATTATTTTGCGTTTAAACAAGTTTAAGAAAAGAAAACTGCTAGAAGTGATTTGTAAAAAAAAATAAGAGAAAATACTATTAGAACACATGCTTAAACTGCAAATAAAAAATCACGTAGTAGTGACAGAAGACGGCAGAGTTTTCCGCCATTAAACAAGACGCTATCGGCAACGAACGCCGGCAATTCGGTCGCGTTCGTCCACAAGTAGTTTATGAAAGATTCGTGATATGATACTGGCAAACCCGCAATATATGTTTGCAGTAAGGAGAAAAACCAGTACGTTAACTGAATAGCTAGTATGAATTTACGCGGGAGTTTGAGAAATGACACGCAATATTCACTCTATAAAACACATGCTAATCTCAGGATCTTGCACTACTTTCTTTATCCCTAATTCACGACACTGAGCAGATCCTTAGATTAAAACACACAATACACCGAAAAACACATGGCACATATTCTTACCCGGTTTTACTCTTATTTTACCCTAAATATCACTGGACTTACGAGATGTTCGCGCAACCGAGCCACAAGCAAAAGTGAGTGGACTAGGCGACGCGCTTGTATGTTGCCAGACGAGCTGCTTAAGAACTCGAAATGTCGATTGATTATTTGATCTCTCATGTATTTACACAAAAATTTTAATGATTGCGAATTAGAAGTAGAAAATAATTAATAATAAATTAAAGTAATATTTTTAATGCTACTAATTAGTTTATTTAAGTATGAATAGCGAATTTCTAATTTTTACGCTTATGTAGCGGTATGCTACACCGGCACGGAGTGCCCACCTAGAGAAGATCTTCCCAGTCAAGATCCCGCCAGTCCGCCGGGCGTTCCTCCAAATAAAAAAACCGAGCTGAGTTCTCTCGCCTTATTAACCTTTCTCACGGTTTTGCGAATACCATCGAGTAATTGATTAGGTTTTGGAAACGGATAACTAGCACCCCATCCAATCCTAACAGGAACCCCCGCCATTGCTCCACTTAGTCGTAAAATTATTAGCGTTATTAATTTTAGGCTGATTAGAAGGAGCACAGCCTTTGCCCTTTATTGCGGAAGGCCTTTTTGTGCCTTATAAAGTCCGCAAAGGACCTCAGCGTTCGAGCAATGACTGGAATCTCGATTTGAGCGTTTGAACGTTTATTAACTCGCCAAAAAACTGACATAATTCAATTTAAAAGCATTTCAAGGGAAGTTTAAATGGTTGTATTGAAAATTTTCCTTTTGAGGTTTTATATTTTTGATAAGTTTTCAATATTATTCATAATGAATATGGGCTTAGTAATAAGTTGCAAACTATATGTTTCTCCGTCTAAAACGTAATGTTGCCTATTTTTTTCAGTCATTGTCACTCAGAATGTAGTTTTTATATTATTAGACAAGAAATTATGATTCATAATCGACTAAATTTTTATATGGTTTATAGTTTTGAAAAAAATCAAGTTGTCATTTTTACTGTCGGGACCACCATCCGTAAATAGCGGTAATAAATGTTCAAACGTCAATCAGAGGACACTATAGATACTTTGAAATACGCAGGCGCAGACGTTGTTTGGGCTCTGACCCCATCCATTGAACAGCTGACTAGGATACACAAACCATGGTAGGTTGAGATGATTGTGAAATTTATCCCTATGATGTGGGTGAAAGAATATTATCTTCAAAAATTGTACTCCATATCTATTGAACACAACTGAAGGCAAAATTTTCTATTGTGAATGCTTAAACTGTGTAATTTCATCTATTAAGATATCAACTGTTTCAGACATGTATATAGGCATTGATTGAGCTATTTGCCATTTATTCTCAGTGCATAGTTTTTGTATTTAATGTTTTTCGGCTTAATGAATATAACTCTTTTATTCTATGGATGATTAGGATTTTATAATCATTGTTGGGCAATATTAAACTCAAATGATGGATACTAAGGTGACTATAGGTTGCTTTAGAAATTAGCTCAATTGAATCACAAAAAATAAAATTATAGGAATGAGCCTTAACCCCCACAAATTCCTGATATAAGATCTGAATGCTACATAACTACTAAATTATGCTGTGATTTTGTCTGAGTGTCAAAGACGGTGGAAAAGCTTGAAAATAATAATGATCAATAAAATTATAAAATTAAACTATTATATTAAGGTAGTTTTGCTTTAATAGTTGCTGTCAACTATCTCCAAAAATTGAGGTTCAGTTTCCCCATACCTGGCTTTGGGTAGAGTCTAAAGGCCAGTACATATTTTGGGCTACCAGAAATATTTTCTACCTTGGTCAAGTTTTAGTTTCTCCACCGATCATTAAGTTCTGAACTTGAATTTATACTTATTCATAGAAAGCATCTGTTCACAGTTTTAAACATATTGGTCAATATGCAGTTTAACCCGTTTAGTGATTTTTCCTTTAGTGATTCTTTGGGACAAAATTTTTAATTTCTGTGAATGGGTTAAACTGCATATTGACCAGGTTTTCTCATACAATATCATAGCCTAATAAGTTTTTTAATTTCAAAATTTTTCTTTGGCATAGAAATTGATTCTTGCCAAAGCCATAGCTTTTAAATTTTTTTTGAAATCCCAATTTTTCAGCTTATCATCAGAATTTATATTATTTATCTAAATTCATCTAAGAGAATTGGAAAAACTAGGGTCAACGTTTAGTTTACCTTCGGCAGGAAAATTAAAGATGTCGTTGCTGATAATCACTAAATTAGCACATTTAAAAACCTTCTATAAGAACGACATTATGCTCGTTGATGCATTATTTTCGAATTATTTAACTTTGAAGTTGGCTGTCGCGCGCCACAGGAAGTGACCGTGCCAAGCGTAATTTAATTAATAATGGAAGCTAACCCCCTATTACAAACGTAAAGAGGTTGGGTTGTGAGGGTTAGCCACAGTTCTTTTAGTGAAAAGTATAAATAAAGCTTCTAACCCACCCGTTAGGGTGACGATCGCAATCTTTTTTACATCGGCACACAGATGGCAGCGCCCATCATCTTCCAGTCGATGTAAACAAACGTCACTAGAGAAACCTATATTATTTATAATTTTCATTAAAAGAACTGTGGCTAACCCTCATGACCCAACCTCTTTACGTTTGTAATAGGCAGGTTAACTACCCTTATTAACTAAATTATGGCGCCGGCACCAACTTCAAAGTTCAATTATTAAAAAATAACGCATCAGCGAGCATAATGTCATTCATGTAAAAGGTTTTTAAATGTGCTCATTTAGTGATTGTCAGCAACGACATCTTTAATTTCCCTGCCGAAGGTAAACTAAACATTGACCAAAACTAGTCCATCATGATGGTAGTCAATAAGTTTACTTGGTGATATGTCAATTTTAAAATTTTTGCTAGGGTAATTCATCAAATATCGAACTTAACTGATTATCGAACGATTTTGGTAATATGCGCGTAATGAATTTAGTAAGCATCCAAACTTCCTCAGTGCTGGTGATCTTACATCTTAAACTCCAATTTAGTGATAAAAACTCATTTCTGTGAGCTGCAAACTACTACCAGCTGTTGCGAACGCATTTTCTGAACGACCCTTACAAATTGGTCATATTTTTTCACTTGAAAAATCTTACGCACCTCGGGAAAATTGCGACGGTTTAATTGTTGGGTCACCATCAACCTCCAGTCATAACTAGAGAGTAGTGTTGTCATATGATATTCTGTTGCTGTTTTTTTGTCTTTTCCGCCAAAACCTTGATAATTATTCCATGTTTGACATTCAGTTCCTTTTTCATGTCAGTATTAATTAGTGAACAAAGGTGTTTGAATCAAAATTCCTTATAAATCATGAATATATGCCCCGAACAAGGCTTTTCGATTCTTAATTCTTTTAAATAACTGAATCGATCTATTGAACGCCTGTTTCATTTCCTTAAAATATTGTATATACATAGCAATTATGTGTTTTGCATTCATCTATATATTGTTCTATGTTTATTTCAGGCAATTGATAGTACAAACTAACCTTTAGATGAGAAAAACAAGTGTTTACAGAGATGGCTCCAATTCGCAAGAAATACAGCGAAGAGAACCTATTACGTGCAATTGCAGAGGTTAAAAATGGATCCTCAACATACCAAGCTGCGTCAGTAAAATATGGCATTCCAATTGCAACAATCACTATTTTACGTTCTCGTTACTTCTTGAGATTACTGGCCTCAGTAATCTAAACAATAAACCCATTTTTCCGACCGGTTTGTTACTATCCCTTACCGGGCCTTAAACCCCGTGATAGACTCGAGGGAGGTGCTACAGAAAATTAGCAACCTTCCACAAGCCTATGGTAATATATACGGACGGGCTTAACATTACAAAGTGTATTATACGGGTAAGAGTTCAATAAAAGTCAATTTAATTATTGAAGAATATATTTGTGGGAGGAACGCCTTGTTCGTTGTACAGAGGGTTCCGTTGTGCAGGGGGGGGGGGGGGGGTAATCCCCCCTCTGCACAACAAACTTTCATCAGTTTTCTCTGTTGTGCTCGTCGTAGCCGGGCGGCTATCGAACCCGCCTCCGTGTAGGCAGATCCTGGTTCGAGTCCCGGCGCTGGTGGCGATTTTCTCTGTTGGGTATAAGGGAAAAATTCCAAGCACAATAGCCCACTCTACCCAGGTGTCTGAAATGGGTACCGGTCATGACCGGGGGAAGCGTCCTGGCGTTAGTTATAAGGCATTTGAAAATCCAATGTACAAGGTGATATGAATCAGGCTTGAAATTGGAAATAAAGCATCCGTAGATGCCTTTATTATTTATTTATTTGTGCGGAAGTCCGTTGTGCGGGGGGTTTACTGCAAGTATAATTGGCTAGGTATAGTCTTGAGACATACCTAGTTGCGCGGAAGTCCATTGAGCCAAAAAGGAATTTATTTCGTGTCCATTAGCCTATGACAATATATACGGATGTGCTTAACATTACAAAATGTATTATACGGGTCTAAGGTCAATAAAAAGTCAATTTAATTACTGAAGAATATATTTGTTACAAAAAGAAGTAAAATAAATAATATCTCCCGTCTTAACTGTATACAAGCTCGGTCTACCTCCCCAGACGATATAGGCTACGTTGCAGTACTTAGCCATAATCGTAAATCTAAGATCTAGAAAATGTACTGTAGTATAAAGAAGAAGGCGCTCCTTAAATATATTGATATAGGGTATCTCACAGCCTTTTTTCCCTAATCCTAGATAGGCCTACATAGTTTTTAGTGAGTTGTGTTCGGATTCAAAATTCGAACAAAAAACCTGTTTGGATCAAAATTTTTGTTCGATTCATGTTTGATATTGATGAAATTATGTTATTAAAGAGTTCGATTTTTAGAACAATGAATTAATTCCAAAATCTACGTTGTCTTTAAAGCAACATCACAGAACAAGAAAGCAACTGTTCAAGAATAATCTTGAAGCCCGCAACAGTTATTCAGAGCAAAAGTTACCAATTTATGAAGGTTGTTTCTAGACACACGTGGTTTCTGTTCGATATTTGATGAATTACCCTATCTAATTCTTTCTGCCAATATTGATTCTGTATTTTTTGAAAGATTTTTGACTTGCCAATGTTAAAGCTGAAGGGTTTTGTTATGTTTATTTGGTGTAACTGAATTTTAAATTCATTAGAAGGAATAAGCAGGAAAATGGAGTAGCATAAATATTTAATTCATCATTTATTTAAAATCATCAGGAACAATTGTTGCTTTACCAAAATTAGTTACAAATCAATATGAAATACTTTACAAGTTTAGTAAATGTTAAGGACTAACAGGGAATCAATATTTGATTATTTGGTGCCTAAACATAGTTAATTAGTTTGAAATAAACAAGTTTTCTTCTATGCACTTTCCATCGTAAATAAGTATTTTACGAGTTATAGCGGTAAATTAGTTACCTCAACTCAAGTGTTTGAAGCGGGAAGTAATTCATTGAGCCCGGAAAATGGCAACACTGCAATGAAGTCTTGCTTCCGGCGCTCTTGTTATCAAAAATGATACTAAACCTACCGCGCTAACTTGTAAAATATTCATTTGACGAAAAAACTGTATAGAAAAAGAGTAGTTTATTTTGATGTTATTACCATGATTCAAGCAACAAAAATTAAAAAAATCAATGAGTAGCTGTTTACCCGAGCGCATTTGTCATCAAAGACGAAACTAAACCTACCCCTATAACTCGTAATATAATAATTTCAAACGGAAAGTGCATAGAAGAAAACTTGTTTATTTTGATTCAATTCATTAGGGTTAGGCACCAAAAAGTGGAAAATCAAGAACTGTCATATCCTTCAGATTTACCAAATTTTTTTAGAAATGAGTATAGCAAGCAATTTGAAAATTGATACAATATAAAATAAACAAAATGATTTTTTGATGTAAATAATAGTTGTTAAATCAAAAAACTATTATTGAAAATAATAAAAACTTTGAAATTTGTACACAATTCTTTTATATTCCCAGCTTTGTTGTACACTGTTTTTTAATATGGTTGCTGCTGTCATGGGTAATGATTTAGATGTAATTGTCTTCCAAATATGAGTAGTAAATTTAAAATTATTTGCCATGTTGCATTTTCTTTTTCAACAATTTTAAATTCACTAAAAGCTCGCAAAAATTTGCTTATTCTAATTCTTGGAAAAATGGGCAATTATGGCTAATAGCAATTGATCATCATATTGCTGAACTTTGTAAACCAACAACTAATGACAAAACATTTTCCATGCGTCTGGGATCCATTCGCATATCAAATTGATATATTTTGGTCTCAGTAGAGACTAACACGGAATATTTTGAAAGCTGCCAACAATTGGTGCTTCTAAAAATGATACTAATTTTTTTAGGCCTTTGAGTTTTTAAGGTGTACTTAAATTTATTTGTACAAATTCAATTTACATAGCTGTGATGTTTTGTCTTCTTCTGATAATTAAACATGTCAATATTTCTACAATCTATGCACCAGGTGTGTTTAAATGATAGGCATGTTGCTTATGCAGGATATCAATAATCTCTTACAATACCCAGATCTTATTTATATTGTTCACTTATTTTCTATTTCTCATTCTATGACCTAATTTGGTAGACATTCAACACTTTTATGGTATTTTGCTCTCCATCAAAGAGGGCATTATCACTGTATTCTAATTTCTATTCTGTTTTGTCCTCCATATGTTAATTAAATTTGCAGTTCAATTATGATATAATGTGCAATGAAAACAACCCATTTTTTGGTCAAAATGATTTAATTTACAGCCTGAGTAATTCATATGAATCTTGAATAATTCCATGTACAACTGGTAATGTTATTGGAAATTTTTCTAGCATATTTTTTCTTCTAGCCCATCACTCTGAGAATTAGTGAAACAACTGACATTAATGATTTTTTCATCAATCCATTATGAAGATAGTGTTAAGTATTCAAAAAAGCTTTGCATGAAGTGTTGCTGAGTAAAATTTTTTGACTTATATAAAATTTTCATTCCAAAAACCACTAATCAATTTATAGAAGTATTATTATTGTATAAAAAATTCCAGAAGGTAATTCCTATGTTGATTGCTGCAATAATCATTTACATGAAATAGTAGTTGCTGGTTAGAAAAAAGTGTACTTTGAAATATTTCTTCTCTGAGCTAAAAGCAATTCTGAAACAAGTAGGTAGTTCCATTCAGAGTTCTTTTAATGTCAATGAAGTACTTGTATCACGGTAGAGGAAACTAGGTAAGTTCATTTCTATGGGAGAAAATACACCTTCTGTTGTTCGGCTAGCCAATAGAACGGCTTGATTTCGAACAAACCTTATGACGTCACCAAAACGCCGTGTTTTTAGGCCAATAGTGGACCCAGATTTAGGGGTAGCAGTGCTACCAGATGCAACATAAGCCCTGCTATTGGTTCGTTGCCGTGACGTCAGCAAAGCCAGACCGTCAACGAAAAAAAGACCGGTTTGAACCTACCTTGTTTTCTCTACCGTGACTTGTATCTTCTGTGCTCTAGAGCTCTCTAAAAATCTTATCTTCCTCAATACCTTATCTTAAGCTGCAAAAAATCCTGGAATGGCAGGTTGTGGATGTTCTAGCAATATTTAGCAGCATAGATACTTTACTGATGGGGAAGGAAGTGATGGGAGAGAACTGTATATAAGTAAATTTTGTGTTTACATGTTGTTCATTGTTAGGGTAAATTTTTGTAAGTTCCTAAATTTTTTGTCCGTGCAGCACAAGTTGAAGTCATCCCAGAGAGACAAAGTGAAACAATTTGTTTCATTCACACAAGCAGGAGAGAAGACTGCTACTTATTGTCTACTTCAGAATGACTGGAAGTTAGAGCTGGCCATTGATAACTACTTCCAGAATCCAGATTTGTACTACAGAGAACAGAGAGCAGCAGTGGATAAGAAAAAATTGGAACAGTTCTACAGTAGATATAAAGGTAAGTCTAAAAACTTTCTATTTTGTTTGAAAAAATTTTGGCTCCCATTGAAGGTTTGTAGAAGCTTGAGGATTTAAACTAAATTTCTAAAGTGTGATGTGTGAAAACTTTTTCTTTTGTTGTACAATCAACCCTCGATAAGACTGACTACTAATGGGGAAGGGTGGTCCGGATTAGCCGATTGTCCGGAATAACCGATACACCTATATATATGATATGCCTATATATATTTCTTATCATTTTTAGTTTCTGGGTCACAGATAATGCCACTTTTTTCCTAAGAGGGTCATTAGCGGGGCTTCTTGAAGACATGGTGAAAAAAAGAAGTTTCAATTATGCTTAAACACAGAAACATTCACTCAAAAATCAGAGCAACACAGCACTATCATTTGAATTTGTGGGGGGGGGGGGGAGGTGGTGTAAACAAACTGAATTATGGCGGGAGGCGGTGGCTGCCGATTTGCGTGCCATCTATCGGTAACTTTCGTCACTAACGCCAGTAACTCGGACAACCCCCCTATACCACGGACGACGTACGTCTTATCCGATATCCGGATTACCGAGGTCTGTCTTATCGAGGGTTGACCATATTAAAAAACATGAGGGTACAAAATTTTTCTGATGTTGATTTATGACAATCTCATTCCTTAGGCTAAAATTTTCAATAATTTTATATTTTCAGGTAATGCTCAACCAATGCTGCTTGATAATTGTAAAAATATATAAAAGTTCAAATGCCATTTTAATTGCTCTATAGGTTTACAATTATGTGCTCCATTCTACTAGGCAGAATTAAAAGTAACTATTGAATTTGTAAGAAAGATGCAATTAACTGCTTGACTGTATGATGAGTGTAAGTATGAGATTTATATATGCAGTTGAAGATATGTTTTGGTTATGAGTACATCTAGCTTTAGAGAGGCAAGTGTATGAAAATGTATGCTTCCCAAGTTTTGGGTTAGTTGACGTAGACCTACTCTTGGTATGTTTGGCATTATGGTGCAGTAATGTACAAATGCTGCCTGGCATTCTGCCTACTCTACTTTGAAATTTAAACCAAAAGGCTAAGTTGAACAGCAGGAAGTCAGCATGCTGCAAAATTGTATCAACGGTTCTTGTGCTGGACACATGTAAAGGTTCTGAATTGTGGTTCATTTGTATTTTAATTTCCTATGTAAAATATAGAATACCAACATGTTGTTCCTGAGTTGTGCATAAAAAGTCCATTGTATCAATTTCTTATACTTCCAAGAGTAATTATGTTGAGTAAAAGCATGCAAAGTTTGTCTAAAGAACATTGTTTTATTGGCAATTTTGCAGCCTCAACTTCTCTAATCTCTATACATAATTCATAGACTAAACTGCAACTCATATCCATCTGAAACTATTTCACTTCTTTATGTATTGAGAAATCTTTGTATGGTTGGAAAGTTAGGTTAATATCTTAATAAGCCCTTATAATTCGAGTAAATAAATGTGCTAGGCGACAGAAACTTGTACAGTAGTTGAAAACATTGTGTGCTGGAGGGTCAAAAACTGAGCTCAGATGGGCATGGCTACATCATTTTTTCTCCATGTGAGATGAAGTTTGCCTGTTATATGCTAGACCTAGCATTATGCATTTAGTGTAGGGTGGGTTTTCATATGTGTTATATATAATTATAAATATATTCTCTCTGTCCATTGTGAAGGATTTTCTAGCAGCCATGAATGAAAAGTAGAGTAGTGGTCTGACTGATTGAATGCAATTGTGTGCTTGGTGTGGATGGTAGCATTGCCTCACACTGCACATGCAAACTAGAGTAAGAATCTGTTAATTGTAGATTCTGAGGCTACTTAAGATTTGTCAAGTTGAAGTGCTGCATGCAAAAGATTACTTGGTATCTATTCACATGTTGCTCAATGTCAGTCATTTGTGTTCTAGCATGTATATTGAGGGAGAAATGTAACTTTCTCTTTATCAAGCTTTGAGTAGCTCTTCAGGAAGTGGAGTTGTCTTTGTGAACTTTAAGTGGAAATTATATGCAGTAAATTCTAAATATTTATAAATGTGAGTTATATGCAGTGGTGCGTTCAGTTGAAGCATTTAAGCTGGCATCACAAGTCCACGTCGTGCCATGAAGACCTGAAACATTTTTAGAATTAGCTGGCAGCCAAGAAAAACAGTTGTTTGATGCTACTCAACAACATGGTGCAACTTGTTATTTTAATATGCAGCGTCAGAAATTAAGCTAGGTAAAATACTATATCAAATTAAATACCCCATTAAACTTTTCTTTTATGCTTTGAATGTGAAGCACCGGTAATCTTCTTGCAAACTACTGCTACTAAACTTTTCCTTTGATAGAAAGTAGAAATGATCGTGGTGATTGAGAGACAAATTTTATTTTAATGTGATCAGATGGCAGCGAGAGCAACAAGATCCTGGTGGCTGGCGTGACAAGACTACTGGAGGACCTAGAACTATCGCCAGACTCCAGATTGGTCCTCATCCTGGCGTGGAAGCTCAAAGCTGCGGCGCAGTGCGAATTTACGAGAGACGAATTCATGAATGGTCTCACTGAGTTGGGGTGAGCCAAATCGGTCCAAATTAAGAGTGTAATGTGGTTTGAGTTGCTTCAAATTTTATCTAAGACATGATGTGTAACCATTTCTAAAATGGTTAAACGAGGTCATAGCCCCCTGTGCTCCCTAATGTGTTGCGCAGTGAAGCAAGTGTTGTTGCTCCTTCCTTATTGCGCTCTGTGTTGCAGCTGCGACACGCTAGAGAAGCTGAAGCAGAAGCTGCCAACACTCGAGAACGAGCTGCGGGACAACCTCCGCTTCAAGGACTTCTATCAGTTCACCTTTGCCTACGCCAGGAACCCCGGACAGAAAGGACTCGACCTCGACATGGCCGTAGCTTATTGGAATATTTGCTTGAAAGGAAGATTCAGGCTATTGCCCATGTGGTGTCAATTCCTCACTGTGAGTTATCTTGGCTGTTGACTGCTACATGTTCATTACATTCTCGCTGATGAAATGGATCAAAATTGTCTGTATTTTCTATAATTATCTATACCCTTGCTTTAATGGCACACAGAACACATGTCATGGGTTATTTACTTGGTATAATTTTAAAACTAAATTTTATTGGCAGTAGTTTATTTTGAGTTTATTTGGTCCTTTTAGTTCTAAGGGTGTCTGTGGTAAATTAGTTGTATTGAAGCGTATTGGGAGACCTAGCATTCTTCTCGAGCGTTATTTGAGGGTAAGAAAGGGACATTTGTGCTGATTGTGTCTATTCTCGTCATTATATTGGAACTACCTCTCCTGAATTGTGGCCTAGCTGCCGCAGCACGTACAGAAACACTCGTTGCAGGAGGCTGTTGCGAGTCTAGTCTTGCAGTTGGGCCAGCCTGATATTTCTTCCCTTTCTCATGTGTGTGGGAGAGCTAGTGTATCCTGTTATAAAACTACTGAGCAAGTATCTCTTAGTCTATTTCTGTGTGGAATAATTTCTCGTGGTCATTGTGATCCTTTTACTCTTTTTACAAGCATTCAGTGACGAGAGACACTGAAAATTTATCTTCTGGTGTTGTGACTTAGAATTAAAAATTTGCAATTTTTCTGTGTCGAGAAGCTGTGGTGGACATATAGAAGTTTAATTGAAAAAAAGGTAATAAAATTTCTAATTCACTTACCTGCTCCTCGTACACATTTCTAACTTGGCTCCCTGTTCAACATCATCAGCTAAAAAATGACTGCTTATTTGCACTGCCGTGTGCTGTAGTCATTCAAGAATTTCACTGTAAACTACTGTGTTCTCTTTGCATAAATCACCTATGCTCGTACGAGACTGTCTAGGCGTGAGCATTCTTCAGACATGGCTGCATTATTTTGTATGAGCAACTGCAATTGTTTTGGTCTCGGTGAATGATGCATAGAACGCATGCACATACAATGAGCAGTTTACTTAGGATCGCCCCGTCTGAAATTGCCCATATTTAATGTAGAATTTCCCCTCACCTGACTTTCAAGCATTGAAGCATTTGAGCCTGCATCACTTTTGTACGTCATGCCATGAAAACCCAAAACATCTTTGGAATCAGCTGTCAACCAAGAAAAGCAGGCGTCTGATGCTACAATACAACATTGTACAACTTCTCCCATTTGTATATGCAGTGTTGGGTAATTTTGCTTTGCCCTGCAGGAACACCACAAGAGGTCTATACCAAAAGACACCTGGAACTTGTTGCTCGACTTTGCTCTCATGATCAACGATGACCTATCAAACTACGACGAGGAGGGCGCGTGGCCTGTGCTCATCGACGACTTCGTGGAGTACGCGCGGCCGCTGGTGCAGGCAGGCGGTCACTGCAGCTCTGCCATGCGAGACGGTCTCGACTCCTCCTCAGGGGCGTGAAACGTCCTGCTGCTTTAGTAGATTATCTTAGGAAGTTTTGTTACCTGGGGATCCCTGATCTCCCTAGAACCTTTGCGATCATATGTAGGAATATTAATTCATGACCTGAAATATGAAAGAGAAGCGAGTGCAAAGACGCGCATCCATACAGAGCTGTCGTGCTTGTCTGGGTGTTGCACCTTCAGTTTGCCTCTTGGTGGCTTGAAAGCATTGCTGTACAATCATTTCTGGATTCTGGGGTAGTTGTTTCTTCATGGCCCATGCTGAACTGTGTGTGTCTCGAGTGGCGGTCCTCAAGAGAAACTAGTGGTCGCTTTCTTAAAGCACGTTAAGTACACTTACAAATGCCTGTGAGATTTTAAATGGCAATTTTGTTGCTTGGCTCGATGGAGTCAAAAGCGGCGTGCTTCTGCTTTACTTCCATTTCTTCTGAGACGGGGAAATTTTTCCTTTTCCACTGGATACTGTTTTCTCCGACCCTCTTTGTTCATCACAAATAATGGCAACACTTCTAACAGCTACAGTGAACGCAGTTTTGCTCGATACAGCATCAGCCAAGAAGTTTCTAGTTATCTTTTGATGATTTTTTATAAAAGCTCCCTCGATAGTTCACTCACTGCGTGTAGATGCGGTTTAAAATTTGGTGCTCACTTCACACGTAATTTGTGCGGCCTTGAGAACTCTTCCGTGTGAAAATGTTCACTGGAACCTTTCTGTGCATTAGGGTCACAGGTATTTTTTCGTCCGATTCACACATTATTCTTTATCCAGCGTTGCTCGTTTGATGTTCCCCTCTAATTATATACCACTGCTCCAGTTCTGCATCAGTCTTAAAACTTTGTTATTAACATAAATCATTTGTTACGCTCAACCTTGCGTTGCATCAAGTCACATGTGTTTCCTACTATTCAATGCACTTCACTTGTGCCATCCACATTTTCATTGCAACTATGAACTGAACAACTTCATGCAACACCTTGTATTCGAGTGTGACTGATTCTCCGTGGTTGACTCACTTCACTTGCTTTGAATCTGCACAAATTTTCCAACCCTCCTTCTATTTTTGCACTCAAGAGATGCGTCTTCACTTGGACCCATTGCTGAGACGCTACTTGCGGAACCATTTTCTTGTGTTCATAATTGTTTTGTAACTTTGAGGGGATAGTCAACCTCGAGTTGGCACTGATGTGAAACTCCTGACGTTGTTCGTAACACTGCAGTTTACTGTTGCTTTTGTACGCGTTCTGTCGTGCCGGTATGGTAAGCTTCACTCTTTCGAAATAAAATACTGCTCTGGAAGAAACAGCATAGAAAACGAATTCTTTTCGTCACAGTTGACACATTACACAGGCAACGGTTTGGGGTTTCAAATACTAACTTTTAATTTTCTATCATCTCGCTTAGTGAGGCTGCAGTGGCGAACCTGCTGACAAGTGGGATGCTGCAAATGCTAAATTGAAGCTACACCAAGTTTCAAAAAGTACTTTTTACTTGGATCCTACATTTCCAACAGTTTCGAATTCCTAGTAAATGAAGATTTCTACATGATTGGAGGAAATAATTTTACTGATGTCATTGCTTGTAAAATTCTTTTTTTTATGCATTGGTTGAAATTTTACTTGAACTAGCATGTTCCAAAGAGTTGTCGATTTTATGTTCTGCTGTTAAAAAGCTTTTTCAGTAAGGAACTTTTCATTTTTTGTGATTGTTTAGGTTTCGTTTTCAAGTTTACTTAAGAAGAAATATTGGTTGTGAGAGATGAAGTGCATCGTCAATACGGCCATGTGTAGAGAGCTTCTTTTTGAAGTGAAGCAATTCAATACACCCGTGATTTTTACGTATTATGAACAATGATTTGAAGATGTACAATCCTGCGTAGCAAAGATTTCAGCGTAAAATTTTTATCGCACATTAACTTTTGAATTTGATTGTGTCTTTGTTGTTAATATAATGTCTGTTTGATACTTACTGGGTGTGAAGTTAGGTTAGCTTCGATTCGTATGAGGTGAAAAACTTTTGGGTCTGTTATGACAGGGAACTGGTGGACACGATCTTTGAAAATCTAACTTTTCTATTGCTGTATTTTATTCCATGGCGAGCATTGCAATGTCTGCCTGCGGGACTTAGTTATTTTTGAGGGCACAGAGGATTCTTGAGCGTCGTATTAGCCCTTCCCTGCACCTTTTAACTTCGGAATGAAAAACCTTTTCCTCTGGAAAGTAAAGTAATATAACACTTGAGGTATAGAGTTAAGTGCTTCCATTAATGAAGTGAAATTTCTGGCAAAAAGCTATGATTGAATTAAACCAAATTGACAAGTAGCAATTCAGTATTTTGTTTGTTTTCTTGTAATTTATTTGGGCCTGATCTGGCACGCGGTGCAGGGAAAGGTTAAGACGTGTGATCAAGAGGTTTACGGCGTCATACGTTGTGTTGTTCCGAAGTTTCCTCAATTCTTGTACCAAAATTAACAAAGCTCCATAACAGTGTATCGCGAATTTTAACCCTTTAACGTCCAAATTTTTGTACTCATATTACCGTTAACACAACCACCGTCACTAAACTGGCGCTGGCATCAGGCAGTCACCGATATCAGGATGAGATAGGAACTGCCACCCGGCAGAGAACTTCAAAGAACACATTAGGGAACTAATTGAAAAAGAAATACAATATATTGAGGGTATTTTTGAAAGAGGACACTGGTGTCCTCTGGGGCGTTAAAGGGTTAACTGTTGCTCCTTTATTTTTTATCACAAGAAGACGCGTTTTCTTTATCTAATGAGATGTTGCACCTCTTCGATGAGATTTCTCTATTTTTGTAAACCAATACTCGTCTAAAACATTTACGGAAGAGTAATGTAACGATGCACTGCAGAAATGTGCTGATTGCACTTAGGCAACGCGTTTCCTCCCGATCGCATTTTGTGTTAAAGCTTCATATATTTTGATGACACTATTTCACTTATTTAAATTGAGGGAGGAAATATTTAATGACATGACAATGTAAAACCCGCTCTTGATATTTTTAAATTTCTACACGAAAAACACGAAGTTCATGTATCATGAAAACTGTGCAAGTTACAACGCGCCAGCTCTCGCTACTTGAGAGCAGCTACGATGTTCGGTGCAAGAGAAGCCCCTTCAGCTCCAATACCTCGGTCACTCGGAGCGTTGCGTGAGGGACCTTATTAAAATTCATTTTGTGATTTACTCTAAACAATTGAGTCTTAAAATCATTTGTGTTGCGGAACTTGGTTTTGCTAATGGTGAACACTTCGGGGAAATTTGACCGACCTATGCCGTGGTACTTGAAAGCTTTTCTTGGAAGGTTTCTAATTATGTAATAATTACATATTCTTGAAACCCGCATCAAATTCCATGTGACGTCTTAGAAGATCGATTTAACTTTTTTCTTGCTTGTTTTATTCCGAGATTTCTAACAATTGATCTCTCCCTTGAGTTTGATTTTACTATGCAGTTCCGCTACCATGTCTTCACGTCGCAAATGAAATTTCTTTTCTCGATGCTGTCCATTTTTATCGAAGGAAAAGACGGTCACGCAGCGGGAGTCTGGCAAAAGACGAGCAGAAGCGTTCTCAGCAAGACGAGTTTGTCACCACAAAACTGACTTCGGTGAAAATTGTTCGTGAAAGATATACTGCCAGCTAGTGACTGCACCAGCCCTGTAAATATTGAGTGATCTCGCGTATCTACGTAGGATAGATCAGCGAGCGAGTAAAATTCATTAGAACGTAAAGTAATTTTAGCGTTGTTTGCATTTCCCTCGAATTATGTATACCTAATTTCCTTCCCAGAGACTGATAAAAAAATCCTACTCACGGATTTTCATTCCCTGTCGAGGCATCGCAGCTCAAGACCGCAGGAGGCTGATAATGAATAACCTGGCGTATATAGTAGTACAAGTTCTGAGAACACCTCGGATGTAGTGATGTTATGGCTGCTTCATTTTTTATCTATTGCGTTTTCACTGAACTTCAGTAAATTTCTGACTGCTGTCCATTTTCGCGAGAATTATGCAGGATTGAGCAATCACTGACATGGTGTAGCAGACCTTCTCACAATCGTGCTCTGCCGTATAATTGCTACCAGTCAAAGAAGTATTAGTATGACAAAGGTTATCAGCGTTTCGACAACGCAACCCGCATCACAAAGGAGAAAATTTAGGACGATGTACGAGCGCTTCAACCAAAGGGGTGCCAAAGCTGAAGACAGCGAGGGGTAAATGAAAATTTCATTAAAAATTAATATGAATGAATTTACAATATTCACAGATGCCAAGTGCACTCCGGTCGCCTGCCACGCCACTGACAGCAAGCGTCGCGCCTCACAGAGGCAGCCAGGACACGGCAGAAGAACATGACAGCATTCATCACTCCACAACAACAGTATTGGTTGGGCCCGGTGGGAATGATCAGGTTTCCGCCACGAAAAACAGCAGCAGCACAAGCAAGAAATTCGAGCCTCCATGTTACCAAGGTTGAGTACTACGTCACCTGACTTGTAACTCTAGGGAGGCATCTCGCAACAAAACTGCCAACAAAATAAACTTAAAATTTAAGTGTGAATCCTGCGCCGGCTTGCTGGCCCCCGCCGAGGAAAAAGCCTGGAACGCCGTGGTCATCGTCGCCCTGGAAAAGAAAAAGCAGTTGTACGACACGGAAGAATAGTTAGTCTTTCTAGAAAGACAAGTCGAAGTGCACGTGCGGTAAAGAGAAAAGGAGTGCCTCTAATAACGCTTGTAAAGGGTACGTCAGGTGGGCCTGCGACATTCACGGCGACCATAAATTTCATGTAATCACAAATGTAAATAAATTGAGGTGTAACAAAGACGAGGTAGCAGCCTAAATAAGAGGATGTGTATTCTCCCCCACAGAAATGACTCTACCGTGCCAGACACTCACGAGATCTTTGAAGTTCTTTCCCCCGGAGGGCGGTTTGGGGGGCCGATTTGGGTCCTCGGCCAAGGAGATGCCGTTGGGGTTCTCGGACTTGGCGGGCCAGGTGGGGAACATGGCGGGGGGGATGGCGGAGGGCGGCTCCACGTGGAAGTAGTCGTGCTTCAGGGCCTCCTGGCACGTGATGCGCTTGTGCGGGTCGTACGTCAGGAACCTGCCCAAACGTGGCGAGTCTTAACCGAAATAGCGCGCGCGTCCTCGTATTTATTTTGAAAGTATAAGTAGTAGTAGTAACATAGGCTTACTAGCGCTTCAGTAGCTCCGACTATTTCGCGCCGAAGGTCTCATGGTTTTAAAGATACCTGAATTCTACATCACCTCCGAGGTAGTATTATAAGAACATTATTTCGGTGGTCAACTCAATTTCCATTGCCTCAACACACACAGTTATATTTGTTTGCATAAGCACATTACGATTTCTCATTCAATAAGCAGGATCCATTCTACAGGTCGCACCTGCAAAACGTATCGGTATACACCGCGAGTTGATACAAAACAAAAAAGATTTTTAAAATTTTAGCAGGGTAAAGAGTGCGAGAACAGCTGGGACCCCGAATCGGAGGCTCCAGCTACCCGCCCACACTATGGCCGAGCGTCTTACCCACGCTGGAACCCCTCACAAAGACAAGAGTGGCAGCACGGTACGCTCGGCCATTTCTTCTCCTCAAGTTATAACTTCGGCATGAGTTTGCACTTGCAGAGTGCACACGGATTTCCGTTTTCTGGGCATAAAAGCTCGTTATATTTTACCTATCAAATCGCTTCGTGCAAGAAAGGTCGTTAGCGCTCCGAGGTTGAAACGAGCACGGAGGGGCTCACGAAGCATCCCAATGTGCAGCGACGAAGTGTCCGCATCTCGAAGATGAGGGAAGGATTCTCTTCTAGCAGCAGCAAAGTTTGGACATTCGGCAAGTACATGCAGCACCGTTAGTGGTACATGACAGGTGTTGCAGCGCGGCTGTGGGCGACGCTCCATTAGATGACTGTGGGTAAGTCGGCAGTGCCCGATACGCAGCCGACATAGGATCACCTCCAAACGCCGGCTACGACATTCAGCTGAAGCCCATTCCCCCACCATAGGCTTAAGTACTCTCAGTTTATTATTCAATTCCATGTCCCAGCATTGTTGCCACACATCACGCACGGTAGACTTGATAATTGGGTAGTAATCCCTACAGGGGACACCTGGGTTGTTCGGCAGGTCATCAGATCCAGCAGCACGCCGGGCCTCGGCATCAGCTCTCTCATTGCCGGCCACCCCTACATGGCCCGGCACCCAGCAGACTTGCACATGCTTCGGGCTCCGGGCAAGGCGTGACAGTCGGACAACAATGTCACTAATTATTGGGTGATTGCTGTGGTATGCTTGGACAGCTTCATAGACACTCTTCGAGTCAGTGAAAATTACAAAATCATAGTAGGGTATTTGCGCCACGAGGTCTAGAGCCTCGACAACTGCAAGTAGTTCAGCCGAGAAAACAGAAGTTTCCTGCAGGAGCCTTCGAGCACGCACATAGTCGCCAGACACAGCAGCACAGCCAACAGATTGATTCGTTTTAGAACCATCTGTATATATCTTACGTTGATCAGAGTGCTCCGCCAGTACATGATCCAAGAAGATACCCCTCAAAACCGAGGCCGGCAGCAGGTCCTTCTTAGGGATCTTGCAGCCTGTACAAAAAGTAGTAATTGGGATGCGCCACGTTGGTGCACCTGCAACCCGTGCGGGAAGGACCTCCATGGGGGGGAACCGCACGTTATTCATAAGCGCACCATAATCTACGGAGGATGGCAAATTATACGGAGTGGGTATACGCTCATCCATGTCGGTACGAAAACTTATCCAGGTCGGAGAGAGAGGGAGTTGCTGTAGCCGGGCTAGGTACTGTAATGACAGTTGCATACGCCTAAGCTTGAGGGGGGGCTCCCCACTTTCCACGCAGAGACTGGTGACGGGGGAGCTTCGAAAAGCTCCAGTGCAGAGCCTAATGGCTGCGTGGTGTACTGGGTCCAGCATACATAGAGTACTTTCTTTGGCATACTGGTATATTACACTACCGTAGTCTAATTTAGACCTGATGAGGGCTTATAGAGCCGCAGGAGAGTCACACGGTCGGCGCCCCACGTTTGACCTGAGAGGCTTTTTAGCAAATTTAATCTCATTATAGACGCTGCTTTTAGTGACTGAAGGTGAGGTTTCCACGTAAGTTTGCTATCGATGGTCATACCAAGAAATTTAGCATTTGCTGCGTAGACTATTGGTCTGCCCTTCAGGAAAAGTTGTGGAGGGTCACGCATTTTGTGGTTTCCCGGAATAAGAAGAGCCATAGTTTTCTCAGTAGAGAACGTGAACCCATGCTCCGATGCCCAACCATTTACATTATTTATAGCGTTTTGAATTCTACGAACCAGAGCAGGCAAAAAGTATGAAGACGCGTACACCATAAAATCGTCAACGTATAGCGACGAGCAGATCTCAGGCGGCACAGCTGTCGTGATTCCATTAATAGCCACAGCAAAAAGCGTACAGCTGATGACGCTTCCTTGAGGGACTCCTTCAGACTGCGTCTCACACGGAGACTCCGAAGAGCCGACTTTCACTCGAAAAGTCCTCCTGCTCAAGAATTGCTGTAGGTAAAGAGCCATATTTCCCCTCAGCCCATCACGATGCAGGTTTTGCAATATACCGTACCTCCAGGCAGTATCATAGGCTTTCGCCATGTCAAAAAACACACATATAGTATGCCGGCGCTCACGTTTGCATTTAACTAGGTGGTTCTGCAGACGGACTAAAGCGTCCGTAGTACCTCGCATTCTGCGAAAGCCGTACTGTACAGGCGAGAGGAGGTCACGAGCTTCCAAAAACTTCACCAGCCTAACATTAACTATCTTTTCAAGCACCTTGCCGATACAGCTCGTGAGGGCGATAGGGCGATAGCTACCAGGATTTGTAGGAGGTTTGCCGGGTTTTAAAAAAGCTAGGACAGTGGCAAAACGCCAGGCATCGGGGTACTGGTGTGTGGTCCAGATCTGGTTATATATTGCTAAAAGCACTTTCAGGGCTGTAGGGTGCATTTTCTTCAACATTTTATAGTGAATGCCGTCTGGACCAGGAGAGGTGTTTTTAGTTTCCTTGAGAGCGTTATAAATTTCTAAGATGGTAATAGGTTCGTTATAGGGGAGATTTTCGTCTGTGTTGAAAATCAGACTTCGACTCTCCTGCTGTCTTTTAAAGGCCAAGAAAGCTGGTGAATAATGATCACCGCTACTGACGTTAGCGAAGTGCCGGGCTAGAGCTGCCGCAACGCGCTGTGAGTCCGCGGTTTTCTCACCATTGACGTCCAAGCAGGGTGGGCTATAGCTCTGCTTCCCAGACATCTTCTTCACTCGCTGCCATACCTTCGACATGGGCGTTTCAGCATTTAGGGACGATACATATTTTTGCCACGAACGTTTTCTTGCTTCATTCTTTGTGTGTAGAGCTCTTGCTCTGGCTCTATTGTAGGATATTTTGTCTGCCATACTTTTCGTCCTCTGATAGCGTCGCAGGGCATGTTTTCTTTCAATATTGGTGATGGTGCATTCATCTGTCCACCAAGGAACTCTGTGCTGGAGGGCCCCCCCCCCCTCGACTTAGGGATACTGACGCCAGCAGCGATCAGCAGGCAGCCCACAAACTCTTCCAATAAGTCTTCCACTGGCCTGGTCTCGTCAACATCACACATTTGAGTGAGTGCTTCGAAGCTCCCCCAGTCGGCTCGCCTCAAAATAAAGCTGGCTTCGGTGGGAGTCGGACGATTTTCCTCGAACCGTATCTCTATAGGGAAATGATCACTACCGCACAGATCATCACAAACATTCCAGTGCAGATCAGCAACAACATCAGGGGTGCACAAGCTGAGGTCTATAGCCGATGACACGCCCGTCTGCACATGGAAATGGGTGGGCAATCCTGTATTTAATAAGCATGCGTCTGAGTTTGTGAATAGGCCATCAATGATCCTCCCACGCTGGTCGGTGGAGGGATTGCCCCAAGCTATGTGTTTTCCATTAAAATCCCCCAATATGAGCGCTGGTCGGGGTAGCTGGTCGTACAGGGTCAGGAGATCTGCTGTAGTGATGGGATCAGCTGGAGGTAGGTACAAATTACAAACTGTGAGCAAGCGCGGGCCAATACCAAGACGTACCGCCATTGCCTGCAGTGCAGTGTTCAGGCCAAGCCTTGTGAAGCCCGTATCCCGCCTCACCAAAATAGCTAAGCCCGTACCTGGCACCGGATTTGGTAGAGGGGAGAAGGTCTCTACGACGTAACTCGCCGGTGGTGTAGGTGTCAGACTTCCGAGCATTGTCTCTTGGAGGCATACACAGCCCGGCTGAAGCTCTTGCAGCAACCTCCTCAGATCACCATAATTGCGGCGGTAGCTTCGACAGTTCCATTGCAGAAGACTCATTATGTTTATCGGCTTGAAGATCTCTCAGTTGGGGTCAGTTTTTTCTCTGAAGTTTGTTTACTATCTTTTGGGTTTTTGCCACTCTCCTGCCTCGAGCTCCAAGGGAGCAGCTGCACATTAGGCGGGGGCATTGAGGGCATATCTGCTGGCATAGGGAATTTCTTTCTCATTTTAGTTGCTATACTTTCAGGTACCACAACAACACGTTCCAGAGAGCGAACACGATGGGTCACGATGTTACTTCCCTCGCGTCCTCGCTCTCGAGCCTCTCTAGGTTTACTGGACACTTGGACAGGTATACATTCCAGTCCTTGAGGTTTAACCGTTGGGTCATCTGAATTATCAATATGCTTAAAGGTGGGACGCTTTTTGGGGGCTTGCCCTGTCATCCCTCCAATTGGAGACGGAGTGCCGCTTTGCAGGCGCTTTCGGGCACCAACTGCGGTAGATGGATTTCCAGGGGAGGTGTTACTCTGGGATTCAGGTCCCTTATCCATTCCTTTTGACCCCGGGCTCTGAGAGCCCTGTTTCTTTTTTCCCTCCTCCCTAACAGACGAAACCTGCATTGATTGATCGCAGCCAGGTTGGTCAGCCACAGCTTCAAAAAGGCTCCGGGCATCCACACAGACATCACCCAAAGTCGCACAGGACGGTGAAGGGTCTGACACAGTACCGGCAGCGCGTGGTAAGTCACCATCGGAAGACTTTTCTGGTCTTTCGAATCTAGAGTAAGAACTTCGGGGTCTTTTATGTTCCTCATTTGGAGCGTCAGTCTGGGTTGCTATACTAGTCTGTGTTACGGCATGAGCAAACTCGCCTCCGACTCTCATCGGTATCTCCTCGCTGATGCGTGTTCCGCCGGACTCAGCTGTCTGTAATTGCGGCTGACGCACAGCCGATGAATAACTATGCGTAGGGCGCACGTAGCGACCGGAAACCTTCCGCTTTGCCTCACCATAGCTTACGCGCTCAGTAGTTTGTGTAGAAACTATTTCCTGTTCCAATTTATAGATAGGGCAGGACTGGTCACTGGCGGGGTGGGGCCCCTCACAGTTGGAGCACTTAGGTGGTAGAGTGCAAGGGAGTTCATGTGCTGCTCGGGAGCAGTGACAACAGACAGCTTCTTGTTTACGGCAGCTACTTGCACCGTGACCAAAACTTTGACACTTAAAACATCTACGCGGCTTGGGTATATATTGCCTCATCGGGCACCGCGTCCAGCCTATACTCACGGACTCAGGTAGGCGCGTAGAATCGAAGGTCAATATGTACAACGAGGTGGGTATTTCAGCTCCGTTCTGTCTTCTTTTGGTCCGGTAGATAGATTTTACTCCACTTCTGGCAAGTTCTTCGAGTAGAGTTTCATCTCCGTAATTTGGTTTATTTGTATACCGAATAGTCCCCTTTGTTTCATTCAACCTTCCATGAGGAGCAACAGTGATGCTCACCCCAGCAAGGGTTTGGATTCTTGAGATAGTTTTTGCCTGATGTTCATTTCGAACCTCCACAAGGAGCGAGCCCGTTCGCGTCTCTGTTATCTTCAAAGGTTTACCACCAATTTTTCGTTCAAGTTCTCTATTTGCCACAATTACATCCATCTCTGCTAGGTTAGAACCATCACCCGCGTTGATGGTGTAAAATTTCTTATAATCTGGATGTGTATTCTCATAGAGGGGCACATCTGTGCGATATCTTTGGTTGGTACGTTGGCGGCGATGTCCAGATGAGTTTTCAATACGAAAACTAGGTCGCCTTTGATTTCGAGGTGGTATATATGGCTGAAGTACTAAATTTGTCTCGTCAGATTTTACGTAGGGTCCAGCGTCACTCACTGCAGCAAGCTGCGATGATACAGGTTGCAACGGCGGAGAAGGGGGACGATCATGTGAAGTTTCCGTTAAGAGCGCCGGGTCATTTCCAAGAGATCGAGGGGGATTTTCAGTAGTAGAAGCAAGCACAGGTTTAGGATTCTCTTTCGATAGGGATTTCTCCCTACCTATCCAGGCCGGCTCAAGCCGGAAAAGAACCCCTCGGGCGATCAGCAGCATTCTGGTGCATCTCTGCACTTAAGGCGGGCACACGCTGACCACTAGGAAGTAAAAACCTCCTCCCACCGTCGACCCCGGCCCGTGGCAGTCCCCAAGTACGCCCGAGGTAACAGAGACTTTATAACCCGTAACTGCCGGGGCCCGGTTTATATTTACATGGGAAACCTCACCCATGGTCCCCCTTTTGTCAGGCTGCTCCAGTTGAGCCAGCCTACCATGGTTGAACCTACCAGAACCGGGGCCCCGGCAGTATAGCCTCAACCTTCATTGCAGCACGCAAGCCCTCCCACCACGACAAGGTAAGGACATGGGGAGGGTTGAAAGTATAAGGAATAATTTCAGCCATGAACTTGTGACACACGAGTGAATTAGGTAAGCTTCTTGCAGTTGTGATCGAGATGCAAGAGTGAGTCGTACGTCAGGAACCAGCCGCAAACGTGGCGAGCGTTGACAGAAATTGTATGTACCTACACTCATTTATGAAAGTACAAGGAATAATTCTAGCTTTGAACTTGTGACACAACAGTGAGTTAGGCAAGCTTTTCGTAGTATTTATTAAGATGAAAGTAAAACCAACTTTCCAGCACCTCGACCCCAAAGCAATACTACCCTTTCTTCAATGCCCTTAATCAGCACCCAAATTCATTCGAATTCCACGGAGGCTGTCCGCAGGAGCCTAGTATCTACCGCTTAACCTACGCCTCACAGAAAGTAGCCAACCTTTCAATTTAATAAACGCACTAACAAACGTAAGAGACAACTCACTTGTTCATGAGTAGAAAGCCTTTGTCACTGAGCCTCTCCTTGAAGCGTTCCCTGAGGTGGTTGTATGGGAACTCTGTGAACTGCGTGCGCTTCACCACCGGCAGCTGGCTGTAGCCCGGCCAGATGGCATCGCTGGGCGTGCCCAGCTCCTGCAACACAAGCGCCACGTCAGCACACACGTGCAAGCCACAGTGAGCACAAACACTCCATTCACGGTGGTGACCTGAAGTCTCCGACTTTAGTTAGATGTTATTTAAGCCACCATAACCGCAAAAAAGCATCCCAAAGAGAGGAAGGCACCTTTTAGTGAGGAGATAAGAAAACGACTCTGAGTGGCGTGACGATTCCCAACACAGTTCTGAACTAATTCCTAATGCCCTGCGAGTTGAAGTAGTAACAGTAAAGACTTGCTAAACAGTAACAGTAGAGACAAAAATACACGTGCAAGCCACAGCAAGGACAAACACTCTCTTCCCGGTAGTGACCTATCTTCTTTATAGATCTTTGCGAGTGCTGCTCTTTTATCCGAGTGCGCTGTCAGAGCAGCAGTCGCTGCAGCAGTAGTTACAATACAGGAACAAGAAACCTAACGTCCTGCTCAGTCTAGCACATTCTGAATGCAACTTCATCATATATATTAAAAGGTAAATTTACGAGGGAACTCCTCAAAAACATGGGGTAGGTAGTATGCTCAGGTTAGACGAGTTATAACATGAGTTGGTTTGAGCCTCTTCAGGAATATGTTGGTTTGAGCTATGTCTGTGAGATAAATTGAAAATTTACCTTTTAATTTAAACCATGAAAATTACTTTTCGTGAAAACCCTCAGCGACCAGGTAGTATTTAATTTTAATCAGGAACACCTAGATATTTCAGGGTATAAAATTAGCACAATTGCTCACTGTTCAGGAAAGACAATGGTCGTTACCTCAGTAAACCTCACACGTTCATGTATCCTTAAATGTAAAAAAAAAATAAAAAAAAGTGCAATCTGAGTTTAAGATTCATAAACTAATAATCTCACTAATCGTATGATGAACATGCTTTGGAATTCATTTCTACGCACATGCTTATTTGTTATACACGTGAGCGCCTCTTTCCTTGTTTTTACACTAAATCACGTTCTCATCTCATTAAAGAAGGAATATGATATTTCTGGAAATTGAATCGTCCGCATAAGAGTTTTTGACGTACTTTCAATTACGATAAACGTCATGAAGTAATAGTAAAAGAGGACTGAGTGGCGTGATAATTTCCAACATAGTTCAGAACTAATTTCTAATGTAGTAAGAGTAGTGCTAAGGTTACAAGCGCTTTGACAGCGCATCAATTTCTAATGCTCTGCGAGTAGTAGTAAGAGTAAAAATTTAGGAAGCAGACCTTAAATATCCTGTTGAGCTGGTCGATCTCACTCTTGCCGGGGAAGAAAGGCTCCATGGCGAGCAGCTCTCCGAAGATACAGCCGACGGACCACACGTCGATGGCGGTGGAGTAGAGCTTGGTCCCCAGTAGGAGCTCGGGGGCGCGGTACCACAGCGTTACCACGATCGGGGTGTACTGCTTCAGGGGAGACCCGTACTCTCGGGCTAAGCCAAAGTCTCCGACCTGGGACACGCACCTCATCTTAACACCTTGACTGCGATGGGTTAAACTCAATGAAGTTCAGTATCCAAATCAAATTTAAAGTCAAAGGTTGTTAAAAATTTTACAAATAGCAAACATTAGTTAAAGTATTCGAGCAGTAAAGTTGGTTTCCCAATTCTGCAACTTACAACCTAACCAACCGTTAACAACTGCGGTGAACGTGCAAACACTTTAACTGCGACGTGAGCCATCGGTGGTACATCGGAGGGTATTTTCATAATGCTGTTCACCTTCCTGTACTCACTGATTTATTTATCGTGAATACTCAAAGATAAATGAAGGCATGATCAAGTTAATGTTTGCTTGCTGTTTTCAAAAAGGCTTGTTACAATTGAGTTTAAATTTGAGTTGAATGGTACACTTCAGTTTTACCTGCTAAGTGTTAATTGACTGAAATGTATGGTATGACCTGCATGCAGCAGAGACAGGAGCTGACATGTCGGTTTATTGATAAGCTTTTTTTGGATAAAAAGTTCCAGGCTGAAGCTGGTACAGACATAACACTTCTGAGTAGAACTCCATGCTCACATTTCCTTAACAGCAGGTTAGCGTTAAAAAGTATTCCCGAGCTAAATGAAACTCAGTACGACAGAAAAATCGCAAAATATCCCACTAACTCGAGTCACTAACATTACAGAAACTGACTTTGCTGCTCGGGCAATGAAGTCTCACTTCACCATCAAAAACTAAGTGATTATACTTCCTATACTGATATAATACCGTATGGATTATTGCAGGACGGTGGATGGCAACATGCACAAACTTTGGGAATTAACATGATCACTGGAATTAGCATTTCAAAGTGGGGAAAAAAAAAGACAAGATGCAACCTTAAAAATGAAGACCATATAGTTTCTGGTGAAGTGCTCAACAATCCAACAATACAAATCCCAAATAAACGCAAAAAATTCAGTTCAAGAAGAAGGACACGCCATGAGAAAAAAAATCTACAAATAAACACTAATAATTCACTTCAAGAAGAGGAATACAAATAAATAATACAAATAAACGCTTTACTTGAAGAGGAAGAAGTCACCTTGAGAATGCCGGTGTGAGACAAGAGCAAGTTGGAAGTCTTGAGGTCCCTGTGTAGTATCCAGTTGTCGTGCAGGTGGTGCACAGCCCGCAGCAGCTGGAGCATGAGCGTCTTCACCTCCCCCAGACTGAAGGACTGCTTCTTCTTGCTCATCGTCTCCATGAGAGACTTGAGGTCGTGCTCAACGTAGTCCATCACTATGTAGATCTTGTCCATGTTGCTGCCCACCACAATCTCCCTCACGGTAACGATGTTGTTGTGCTGGCCCTGAGATAGTACACAACCTCACATTGATCAACCAAATATACTCAATGAAATAAATTGAAATTCAACATGTTATAACTTCATGAATTTTTAGACGTCAAGTGCTGGAACAATTGCCTCATGCCCAACAGTTCAGAAGGTAGCTCATAGAGCCACAAATTTTGCACAAGAACAACAAAAATTATCTTTCGTGACAAAAAACTTGAGAGGTGCTCCTGTCTGGCGAGACACTGTAATCCCAGTTGGCTCTGAAAAGCCTCAAAGATCCTTCTAACTTTTAAGGCCTACAGACCATTTCAGAAGTAAATTCGCCATGAGTAAATTGCTAACTTTTAACCCCTACAAACCATTCACGAAGTAAATTCGCCATGAGTAAATTGTCTGAGTGAGGCATCGATTGCTCAAAAGAAAGTTCAAGGACAGACACCCTCACGCAACGCAGCGTTAGAGATGTGACTCAAAAAAATCATGTCGTTTAAAAAAAAACGTTTTTTTACAAAAAAAAAACATGGCATAAAAAAAACGGGGATATTTTTTTTCTAAATATTTTGTCTGAAAATAACTCAGCAAGAAAAAGAACCACATTACATTATTTGTTTTCATGACAGATTACAGAATAAAACAGCATACTTCTTAATTGATGGTTTTCTATGGTTTTATGAAATTTTTCACTTTCTGCTGTTTCATGTTTTGATGTTTCATTTATTTTACAATACATGTGAATGACCTTCAACTCCCGAAATGGTGTGTTATAATAACATATCTCTACATATGGTCATTGATAGCGATGTGACTAAAACACCATGCTTTTTTAAAAAAAACATGTTATTTATAAAAAACTATGACTAAAAAACATGGATATTATTATATTTTATGTGACTTAAAAAATCCAATGCTGTTTTTTTTAAACTTTTTTACAGAAAAATCATGACTATTATTATATTTTATGGGACAAAAAAATTGTTTTCTTAAAAACATGTAAAAAAAATCATGACTAAAAAAACACGGATGTAAATATCACGGATGTAACACGGATGTAAATATTAGAATCTCTTTTTATTTTTAGACTAAAGCCAAATCTCAATGATATGCAGTCTGCCTATCCCCTACAAATAGTTTGTTAGCAAATGTTTCTAATTTCATGCTTGTTTTTACCATTGTGATTTTCTGAATGATGTCTGATTTGTAATCTTTACTTTTACAGTGTTGAGAATGACCACTGCTAGTTGGTTGAAACGTTCACTTTTATCGATTTTATCAACCAATTAGTACAAAATTAGTACAAAATGAGTCTAAGCGTTGTGTCATTAGTCTTCCTATTTTTAATTATTCTAAGACCTGGTATGGTACTAATGGATATTAATATATTTTATGTCACCAAAAATTCATGCTGTTTTTTGAATATGTTTTTGTTACAAAAAAGTCATGACTAAAAAACACGGATATTAATATACTTTATTTGACTATAAACAACCATGCTGTTTTTTTGAAAAACATCTTATATACAGGAAAATCATGACTGAAAAATGTGGATGTTAATATATTCTATGTGCCAAAAAAAAACCATGCTGGTTTTTTAAAACATGTTAGTTTTACCAAAAAATCATGACTAAAAAACATGGTTTTTAATGATTTTTTCGTGAAAAAAACATGGTTTTTAAAAACGTTTTTTTTCTGGTCAGACAAAATTTAATAACACTCATGTTTTTATTAGTCATGATTTTTTGACCTTATTTTCAAAAGCATGGTTTTTTGGTCACATAAAATAAATTAATATCCATATTTTTTTACAAAGAAATCATGACCAATAATTGAATAATAATAACTTTTTAGTAAAAAAAACATGTTTTTAAAAAACAATGATTTTTTTGGTGACAAAATATATTAATATCCATGATTTTAAGACAACTTTTTATGAAAAACACAAAATAAAACAGCATGGTTTTTGGTCACATAAAATATATTCATATCCAGGTTTTCTTACACACGATTGTTTGTAAAAAACATGTTTTTAAAAAAACAGCATGGGGTCTTTTTAGGTCTCATAAATATATTCATGTTTTTTTAGTCATGATTTTTTAGTAAACATGATTTTTTTAAAAAACATGTTTTTAGGTCACATAAAATGTAATGTTTTTTAGTCATGATTTTTTTGTAAAAAAACAGCATGGTTATATTTGGTACCAGAAAATATATTAATATTAATTTTTATTAGTCAGAATTTTTTGTAAAAAAACATGTTTTTTAAAAAAACAGCATGGGTTTTTTTTAGGTCTCATATATATATTCATGTTTTTTTTAGTCATGATTTTTTAGTAAGAAAACATTTTTTTGGTCTCATAAATATATTATTCATGTTTTTTAGTCATGATTTTTTTAGTAAAAAACTTGTTTTTTAGGTCACATAAAATTTATTATGTTTTTTAGTCATGATTTTTTTTTTGTAAAAAAAACAGCATGGTTATATTTGGTACCAGAAAATATATTAATATTCATTTTCATTAGTCAGAGACTTTTTTGGAAAAAACATGTTTTAAAAAAACAGCATGTTTTTTGGTCACCTAAAATATATTAATATATATGTTTTTTAGTCATTTTTTTGTAATAAAAACATAAAAAAGGAACCATACAGTAAAAGTGGTGGTAGATAACCCACAATAAGAGGAACAGCAGGAGTCACAAAACTTACCACAGAACTTATATTGGAGTCAAAATTCAGAGCTTATTATCTCTGCATGTCTGATTTTTTTGGTCACATAAAAATAAAATCAGACATAGTAGAGATAGTAAGCTCTGAATTTTGAATCCATCAATATAAGTTCTGTGGCTCCTGCTGTTCCTCTTAGTTGCTTCTAGGTAATTGTGGGTTATCTGCCACCACTTTTACTGTATGGTTTCTTTTTGATGTTTTTATAACAAAAAAATGACTGAAAAACATGGATATTAATATATTTTAGGTGTCCAATAAAAAAACAAAAATATACCTAACAAAATTTAGGTGTGTGCAAAAAAAAACACATAAAAACACGTTTTTTTGCAAAACAACACGCCATCAAATAAAACCGTTTTTTGCATCACTACGCAGCATACCTTGAGCAGAGTGTTGATCTCTCGGAGCGAGGTGATGGGGAACCCCTCCTTCTCCTTCTCCATCTTGAGGCGCTTGAGGGCAACGATGGTGTTGTTGCACTTCTCCCTGGCCCGGTACACCACACCGTACGTCCCCTCCGCTATCCTGCACAGGCAACAGCAAAGGGAATCTTACAGAAGAGACAAGTGACGTACTCAAATTTGCGGGAATGGTTGCGTGTTGACCCCAGTTTAACCAGCACACAGCAAGACATTAGAGAATCTCACGGAATAGTGGCATGTCCACCTCTCAGTATTCCCTGAATCTTGAAAAAATTCCGTCAAAGAAGGAGGAGGCATAGGTCTCCTGCACACGGCAAGACACAAGTGATGCACTAGAATCTCAGGGAATAGTTGCATGATGACCTGACAATATTCCCCAAATTTCAAAAAAATTCAGTCAAGGAAGGAGAAGACGTAGAAAACAATAAGGAGTAAAATTTAGTCAAAAAGAAAGAAGCGTAGGAAATGAAGAAATTACGATTTTGAGATAGTTTGAACCAGATTTTTTTAACAGTATCAGAGCAGCATACAAATTTGCAATTTAGATGATAATTTGTGCAATACCCAATAAAAAATTACGAAAAGCTTGAGATGTAATGAAATACTACTATAGGAACAGCACAGAACTTCTGAAGGCAGACATGAGACAAAAGAGTGATGGTTGATCAGGCCTCAACACAAACTCGACTTTCTTTCATTGAACTTGCTAAGCAAAATATATTTTCTTTTTTGGAAAAAATGAGGCGAGTGCATCAAAGGTAACAAAGAAGCAAACAAAAACCTCACCTGTTGAGGCACTCAAACTCATCGACAGAGCGGCAGCCCATGATGGCGGGGTAGTAGGATGGCAACACCTCCTTCATGGGCACGGGGCTTTTGCTGGGGGACCTCGCAAGTTCCCCTGATGCTGAGCTCACATCTGAGAGTCCTTCACGTCTGTAGGGAGATCTGACTCATTAGTGTCATATCAGATACCAACTCATTAGTGTCACATCAGATACCAACTCATTAGTGTCACATCAGATATCAACTCATTAGTGTCACATCAGATACCAACTCATTAGTGTCACATCAGATACCAACTCATTAGTGTCACATCAGATACCAACTCATTAGTGTCACATAAGATACTGACTCATTAGTGTCATATCGGTCACATCAGATACTGACTCATTAGTGTCATATCGGTCACATCAGATACCGATTCATGAGTGTCACATCAGATACCAACTCATTAGTGTCACATCAGACACCAACTCATTAGTGTCACATCAGATACCAACTCATTAGTGTCACATCAGATACCAACTCATAAGTGTGACATCAGATACCGACTCATTAGTGTCACATCAGATACCGACTCATTAGTGTCACACCAGATACCAACTCATTAGTGTCACATCAGATACCATCTCATTAGTGTCACATCAGATACCAACTCAGTGTCAAATCAGATACTGACTGATTAGTGTCACATCAGATACCAACTCATTAGTGTCACATCAGATACCGACTCATTAGTGTCACATCAGATACCGACTCATTAGTGTCACATCAGATACCGACTCATTAGTGTCACATCAGATACCGACTCATTAGTGTCACATCAGATACCAACTCATTAGTGTCACATCAGATACCAACTCGTTAGTGTCACATCAGATACCATCTCATTAGTGTCACATCAGATACCAACTCAGTGTCAAATCAGATACTGACTGATTAGTGTCACATCAGATACCAACTCATTAGTGTAACATCAGATGCCAACTCATTAGTGTCACATCAGATACCGACTCATTAGTGTCACATCAGATACAAACTCATGAGTGTCACATCAGATACCAACTTATTAGTTTCACATCAGATACCAACTCATTAGTGTCACATCAGATACCAACTCATTAGTTTCACATCAGATACTGACATTTTGAATAGCATAATATTACAAGGGAAGGAATACTATCCGGCACACACTTTGGGGAGTCGTCAAAGCGCCCCTCCTTGCTGGGGGTGGAGGAGCCCGACCGTGCAGCCTTAACAGCGCCATTGACGGCCTGCGTCTCCTCGTCTTCCGTCTTTTTCTTCTTCTTGGGGCTCTCATCATCTGTGTCCGTGCTGTCGCTGTCAGAATCTGGCCAAAAATATCATACATTCTTGGGCATATGATGGTTTGGGTAGGTAGCCATTCAAGTTTTTTACAAGACCAATGAAATGTAAGAAATGTTACTGAAGTTGCTTCTTCTCCAAACAATTCTTAGCACAAAATTTTTTACAGAAATATTGCAGCTCTATAACTTGATATACAAAGAAAATTACGAATTTTTTGGCAAAAATAGCAATTCTTAACTATGAGAAGAGTAAGTAAGAATAAACTACCCTTGAAGAGCAACAGAGGCAGTGGAACACATCGAGACTGAGCGTGCTCACTGACCCGACCAGCCTCAAAAGATCCACGCAGACAATCCACAGCAAAGTTATTCCTCGTTATTTACTGAGGAATAACGTGTGCTATTCCTTGTAACCGCTGGAATTGGACTAACCAGCTTGGTGGCGGGAGACGCGCTTTTCAGACTCGTTCACTAGGCTCCGTTGCTTTAGAAATATAGCAATAAGCTGTACCAGACTCAAGATACAATCTTGTGGTATCACTCATGGTAAATAAATTGTTTAAACCGTATCAGCAAAACGTCAACTCACTCGTGTTGGAAACACTGCTTCACAGAGCTGCGATATTCTCTCCCCACCAGCATTTCTCACGAGCCAAGATAACACAAGTGCAGCACCGCCACTCAACTCAAGATCACACAATGTCTAATGTCTGAACGTTCAAGAAGAATTATAAGAGAAGACATTCTCACAGGAATTATAATTCTCACAGGAATAATAATAATTCTCATAAGAATAAAAAGTATAAGAATAATTTTAATCCACTCATCCTCATGCTTTGTTGATCAAATTAAAAAACCACATCAACTTTGAGAACAAAAATAGGAATGTTTGTGACCTTTTCACTTGAAATAACTAAAGCAAACAGCAAGCTAAATGACAGAGGTCAGTGAATGAAGTGGACCAAGGACACCTGACATTTAACTACCACAAAAATATCAAATAATATTTACCTGCCACAAAAACATCATAAATAAAACTGCCACAAAAACACCAAAAATAATATTGACCACCACAAAAATGTCATAAATAATATTTGGCTGCCACAAAAATATCATGATAATATATGACAGGAATCTAAAATATAAATATACCACACCAACACAAGCAGCGCGGGAGGGAAAACAACAGAGAGATACCGAAGTCTCAAAACGCTAGAGCAGTGGCTCTTATACTAGGTTAGACATGGTACAGTTTGTGCACTAATGCAGTATATAATTATATACACATGTTTCCAAGTTGAAGAAAAAAAAGCACATTCAATTTTCCAACTACAGAGGTTTGATGAATGCATAAATAAAACTTGTGGAGTTTAGTATTTCAACAAGGTTAAGAACCGCTGTGCTAGAGTGTGTCCTCAATATTCTTTTTTGTCTCATGATGCTAGAGTGTCTCCTTAATATTGTTCTAATATCTCGTGACGCTCGAGCGTGTTATGAGCTGCTCCCCCTCACCAGAGTCGGAGGAGGACTCGGAGGAATCAGAGTCAGAGGCATCGGAGGCCTTGCCGTCGTTGGCCTTCTGGTCCTCAGTGGCCGCTGAGGCTGGCTGCTGCTGCTGCTCCTCTGCCTCCTCAGGCTTCTCCTCCTGCTTGGCCTCCTGCTCCTCCTGATCTTCCTCCTCTTCATTCTCGCTGATGATGTGCACCTCGTCTGCTCAAAGCCAACGACCACTCTTATTTCTTGTCTTTATGTCATTGCCCCAACTCACATATTGTACTATTCTATTGTCCAACTCCCATATTGTACCATTCTATTACCCAACTCACATATTGTACTATTCTATTACCCAACTTTCATACTTTACACAACTTATTAAGCCTTTATATATAATGCATATATAATGAATCAATGTTTACAAACCACATTTTAGTTAAAAAAGTCTATGAATTTCCTCCCCTGAGATAGGCAAAGACAAAATTTCGATTTACTTCGTTTCAATATCCACAAGACTTAAGAATTAATGCTCTGTCTCTGCCCACATCAGTTAATGCCACACCCACACCGCTACCTCTCTCGCAGTGTAAGAGAATTGCTTACTGCCGTATTATAATTATTCATTACATGAAGTAGAGTAATAATAGTAAAACCAGGTTTCTAGCGCTTCAGTAACAAAGACTATAACGCGCCGATCTCAATGTTCGCAGTGTCCAATCAAGTGGTTGGTTTCCGGAGAATTCACGTAGGAGAGACAAAACTGTTTAAACGGTCAATGAGTCAGGAAAGCCAATGTTGAGAAGTTCAGCTCAAAGAGCCAGGAATTCATAAAGGATGTACAATATCATCAAGCATCCTATATCTCGTCTACAAGATGAGCATCAGAAAGAAAAGCAATTAATGAATCAAAATTAAAAACGCCACGGGGAGGGTCTCCCAGCATACCCTCCACGAAGGCATCAGGATTATCTCTAGGCAACACAGGGTAATATTGCAAGCGGAAGTCGGCAAAGCTCGGGCATTCCGCCAGCAGGTGGCGCACTGTGAGTGGCACCAAGCAATCGCCGCAGGAGCTGAGGATTCCGCTCAATGAGGTATTTATGCGTCAAGCGAGTGTGCCCGATCCTCAGGCGACACAGCAAGACTTCAAGCCGTCTGTTATGATGGCTCAAGGAGGGCCAGGCTCGGGCGGTATTCTTATATTTTCGCAGCTTGTTCTCATCGATGTCGTCCCACTGCTGCTGCCAGACGTCACTAATCGCTGCTTTGATTAGAGGATAGAAATCTCGACATGGGACTGCAGTATTTTGGGGAGGCATGGTAGATCCCGCGGCTTGTCGCGCCGCTTCGTCCGCTCTGTCGTTGCCGCGCACATCAACATGCCCAGGTACCCAACACAGACACAAATACTTCTGAGTGCGGGAGAGTAGCGCGAGGCTGCAGGCAATTTTAGCAACAATCGGATGCTTCGAGTTATAATTTCGGATGGCTAGAAGGGCTGCCTTAGAGTCTGAAAGTATTACGTATGGCCCCTGGATCTGGCGCTCTTCTACGATACGCAAGGCGGCAAGGATAGCGAGGAGTTCCGCTGAGTAAATTGAGGTTTCGGGAAGCAACCTGTGCATCACCGTTTGCTCCTCAGTGACCGCGGCACACCCGACGGCACCGTCGGTCTTTGAGCCATCCGTATATATCTTGACAGCATCGTGATGATTTTGTAGCAGGTGATCAATGAACAGGTGCCGCAGTAGCACACTTGTCTGGTCGTTTTTCTTGGAATAGTCAAGAGCTGGGCAAAAAGTTTCAATTGGGATCCACCAAGTCGGCTCTCCTTTCTTTGGTGCCGGAGAAATCTCAAATGGTGGGAGTTGTGAAAGGCCTAGTAAAATCCCGTAGTCGGTGGATGATGGGAGAAAGTAGGGGAAGGCATCATCAGCTTGAGTGTCTCCCACCACACTGTATCAAGTAGGTGAGGCAGGGACCTGCTTAAGCCGCACGAGGTACTGCAGCGTTAAATGCGCTCGACGGTACTGCAGGGCTGGTTCGCCACTCTCCGCGAGCAAACTCAGAACTGGCGATGTTCTGACGGCACCTGTGCATAGCCTCAAAGCACTGTTGTGCACTGGATCTAATAATGATGAGGAGACATTTGCAGTTTGGTAAATAATGCATCCATAGTCGAGCTTTGCTCTGATGGTAGCTCTGTAAATTCTCAGCAGGGTCACTCGATCTGCTGCCCAGGTCAGCTTAGAGAGGCATTTCAGAAGGTTTAGCTTTCGGGTACAGTTTCCTTTTAGAGCCTTTATATGAGGTTTCCACGCGAGCTTGTCATCAAAGATCATGCCCAGAAACGTCACAGTAGGGGAAGATCTTATAGGCCTACCCTGGAGTAGCTCGGGAGTAGGTTTGTCGGTCCGGCTGGGCTGTATGTGTAACATCACGGTTTTTTCACTGAAGAGGGTGAAACCATGGTCCCAAGCCCAAGCATTTATTCTATTAACTGCATCCTGCATACGACGGGTTAGAGCTGGCAGGTATCTCGAGGAGGCATAGATCATGACGTCGTCTACGTACAACGAACATGAGATATTGGCTGGCAGGGCATTCGATATAGCGTCGATGGCTAACAAGAATAAAGTGCAGCTTATAACGCTGCCCTGGGGAATGCCCTCAGTTTGAGTCATGAGTGGGGAAAGAGTGGAGCCAATCTTTACTCTGAAGCAGCGCCGCCTTAGGAATTCCCGAAGATAAAAAGCCAAGTTGCCTCTTATACCGAGCTCGTGTACCCTCTTCAGAATTCCAAATCGCCAAGTCGTGTCATAGGCTTTCTGCATGACGAAGAAAATACACATAGTATGTTTACCTTGGATGCGATGCTTGATAATATGGTTTTGAAGTCTAACAAGGGCGTCAGTAGTACCCCTAAGAGGTCGAAACCCAAATTGAACAGGGAAGAGGAGGTCTTGGGATTCCAAATGCCGCATCAGTCTAATGTTGACAATTTTCTCTAAAAGCTTTCCCAAGCAGCTTGTGAAGGCTATTGGGCGGTAACTTGTCGCTTCTGTTGGGGGTTTGTTGGGCTTTGCAAAGGCCATTATTATGCTTAATTGCCAAGCGGAGGGGTAGGAGTGCATTTCCTAGACTTTGTTGTAAAGAGAGAGGAGATATGTTATGGCTGTAGGGTGCATCTTTTTCAGCATTTTATAATATATTCCATCTGGTCCTGATGCAGTGTTTCTGGATTGTTGAAGGGCATGAAATATTTCCAGATATGTAATTGGCTCATTGTAGGCAAATTGTTCATTAGTAGTAAAATCAAGTTCCTCTTCCTCTTGTCGTTGCTTAAGTTGGATAAATGTAGGCGAGAAATGTCTCCCGCTGCTCATTTCCGGAAAATGCTCAGCTAGATGGGTGGCTACGCGATCTAGGTCACATACCAGTTCTCCAGTTATTTTAAGTGATGGTAGTTTTCGTCGGCCTTTTCCCTTCATTTTCTGAATTGGTTGCCATATCTTGGAGGTTGGTGTGTCAGTGTTCAGCGAGGATACATATTGTTGCCAAGATTGCTTCCTGGCTGCCTTCTTAATGAATTGGGCTCTGGCTCTCACTCTGTGGTAAAGAATTTTATCTGCAACGGTGCGACTGCGTTGGAAGCGTCGTAAAGCTCTTTTCCGTTCATAGTTGGCACGCGCACAGTTGTCGTTCCACCAGGGCACTCGATGTTGCACATAACCACCTCTTGAGCGTGGGATGGATACGGATGCGGCGTCATTAATAGTTCTTCGGATTCTTTCTGCGGCATCATCCACGCTTTGGACTTCCTCTTCATCGAGGGAAGTATGCGCTTCAAAGGTACTCCAGTTAGTGTAACAAACACAAGCCTGACATACGTTTCGTCACTGGAAGCCGACCCGTCAGGATGCCGACCAGGCAGGAATTAGCTACTCAGGCTAAATAGCTAGGCCCAGATACTAGGTCAAGGTACGGCACGGACAAATAACAAAAGGGTATATTTAAAAGGGAGGTATGATAGTTAACAGAACAGACTCGGGGCGTGTCTTGCGGTAGCCGTCTCTCTTACACGAGATCGTAACTCTCCCGCTGACTAAACACCCCGCAGAACACCCTAAGCTTCAACAAGTAAAAGAGGCATAGGATTCGAGCAAGCACGACAAAGGACAATTACGAACATCAGGCAACACAGCTTTATTAGCCTGTTTGTAGACAAGTGCACTCTATGAAGGTCCTAACGCAACTGACTAGCTTCGGTCGAGCAGTCACCCACTTTAGCTGCAGCCAGGCAGCCGCGGGACGGACCTCTATGTAAATCATAGCGGTACCGTCAAGGTAAAAACACGTAGTGAAATATTTTCACTACATTAGCACGGTGGAGTTTGTAGTGCGGCTGAGTATGAACGAGATGGCGGGTCAGTACGGTCATTATGATGGGGAAGTGGTCACTCCCATGGGTATCTTCTAGTATGGCCCATTCAATATCCGGGGATATTTCAGGTGAGCAGAGGCTGAGGTCTATAGCTGATGAGTAGCCAGTTTGGACGTGGATGTGAGTCATGACATCTGAGTTTAGAAGACAGATGTCTGTGGTAGAGATCAATCGCTCAATGGTTTTTCCTCTCTGATTGCTAATAGAGTTGCCCCATGCAGCATGCTTAGCATTAAAATCTCCAGCCAGTAGAAACGGAGGAGGTAGCTGCGTGGTTAGATTGAGCAAGTCGTCAGGATTGAGAGCCAGATTCGGGGGAATATATATGTTACACACGGTGAGATAGATCGCGCCAAGTTTGATTCGAACAGCCAATGTCTGAAAGGGTGAATTTATATCTATCTTAAGTTGCGGCACGTCAAACCTGATTAAAACTGCAAGTCCAGAGCCAGGAATAGGGTTAGGATTGGAGGAGGAGGCCTCCACATTGTACTGTTGGAGGTTGCCAGGCCTGATGTTACCAAGCATGGTCTCCTGTAGGCATATGCATGCAGGTTGGTATTCTTGTAGTATAGCTTGCAAGTCTTCATAATTTCGTCTAAAACCGCGGCAGTTCCATTGTATGATATTGTGCATTGAGCGACATTAAGGGAGATTTCTTGGTGGATCTTTTCTTGTTTCTAAGTTCCGAATCTGTTGGCTTACAATGGTGGGAATAGGTCGTTCTCCGTCTGACTTTCTTCTGGTTTCTCCCCAAACCTGCATTGGGATAGCAGGCGGGGGCGTTGACGGGAGGTTAGGAGGAGGAGGATATTTCTTGAGGAGGTCTGCGCTAATGTCAGCTGGGACTTCAGTGACTCTGTCTAGAGAATGTATTCTCCGCGAGTGAGGCTGCGAGGGCTTTTTAAAGCTATCTCTGGAGAGATGGGTCTGTGAGGTTGTGTTCTTTCTACTTATTGGGTATTCCTTTTCTTCATGCCTAGAATCCGATTGCTCTTTAGGGATTTTGTTGTGGCTAAGATCTTTTGGTGGTGTTCCGCTTTGAAGGCGCTTTCGAGAAATTCCGGTATTCACTTCCATTTCAACTGGCTTCCGAGATTGGGTTTGGCTTGTGGGATGAACTGCATCAGGGGCAGTAATATTTGGCCTTGCTGCGATTCGAGGCTTGTCTCGGTTGGAAAAAGTCTTGGGTTTCTTAGTTTTTTGGCCTTCGACAGTAGTGTTCTTGGCATCCCTTGGATTTATATCAGGTAGTATTAGAGGGGGGTTCTTCTCTGGTCGAAGTTGGGGTATTTTTGTAATGAGGATTTGATGTAGGGATCTGTTCGGTATCTCGAGTGTCCTGGCTCTCTGTTGAGAGGCTCACTTCTGTACAGGCAACGATGTTCTCTAGGGTACCAACAGGCACAGTCTCCAAAGCAGGGTTCGGGGGCCTCCAACCGGAGGGGGCACTCATGGGGGTTAGCGAGCGGCCTGTTCGGTGGGTCGTAGTCACATTTGTAGACCTGAGAACGTCTGCGAAGGAAGTGTTCTGTTTAACATAGCGGGCGGCTACTTTCCGCTTAGCTTCACCATATGATAGTCTATCTTTTACCTGCAGGGCCATGATCTCTTCTTCCCTCCTATAGGTTGGGCAGCTCAAGGAGGAGGCCGGGTGAGGTCCTTCACAGTTAGAACAGCAAGCAGGTCGGGAGCAAGGTAGTTCATGTAATTCCTCAGCACAGTGGTAACAGGTACTTTGGTCATTCCTGCACGTCCCTGCTCCATGTCCAAACTTTTGGCATTGGGCACATATTGCCTGACAGAGCACTTCGTCCATCCTATTGAGACCTCAGCGGGCAGCTGACATGCATCAAAGGTTAATATATAAATTGGTTGGTCGATCAGGACTCCAGTGACTCTCTTTTGTGTTTGGTAGACCTCGAGGATTTTATGTCTCTTAAGTCCCTCGAGGATTTCACTGGATGAAAATTTGGGGTAATTTCTGTAATAAATAGTGCCTTTTATTTGGTTAAGAGTCTTATGTGGTGCAACTGTCACCTCGTGTGAATCCAAAGATTTCAGGTTCATAATGGCTCGACTCTGGGCCTGGTTTGAGACCTCCACTATCAACTGCCCTGATCTTGCTTCATTAATATTTTTGGGTGGGCCTCCGATAGTTCGTTCTATCTCGTCATTCGCCCTAATAACGTTGATGGTAGACAGGTTCACATCAGTAGGTGAGGAAATATGGAAAAATCGTTTATATTCAGGTGCTTGCCTCTGTTCCTCCAGCGGCGGGAAGAAGGAGACGGAGCTGTTGACTCGTGGTCTCCGGGCTCGTCGTCCTCGTCCTCTATAAGCTGGTTGGTAGGGCTCTAGGGTTTCAAATTTCGGGCCATCTGGGTTTTCAGAAAGTTTCTCTTCAGTCAAGTGAGAATCGCTGTCTTTATTGAAGGGTGCAGCAGTCATCACCCTTGGAGTGGTCAGAGGAAAATCCATATGGGGGCTCAAGGTCATCAAAGGAGAGGTAAGGCTGGTTATCCTTTTAGGCATCCCAGCTGAGTCCGAAGAAGGCGCCGAGTCGTTACCGAGAGATCGTGTAGGTTGGGGTTGAGAAGGAGGCCCCATCCCCTGAGAGTTTTTAGAATTTTCATTATCGCCCATGGAGAGGCTGGTTCAAAAACGGCGGGTCTGTAGAGAGAATCCAACTCCTAGTTGCCCGCCCCAGGGAGAGGGCTCTGCCAATCTGAAGATGGACAGAGCTGAAAAAACCGCTTATTGCCGCCTTTTAACCCCGGCGACCATTCAGCTCATCAGCACAGTTAAACCTTGAGCTTGGGGTTTTGCCACCCCAGTTAGTCTGATCTCTCCAGCAGAGCCACTCCAACATGATTGAATCTGCCGGGGAGACCAATTCTCCCCGAAGGCCCAGCCCCCGCCTTCCTCGAGACACGCAAGCCCCCTCCCCACGACAAGGGCGGGATGGCGCGAGGGGGTACATGAAGTTGAAATGCTTAGTGAATTAGCCAATACAAAAAAAAACAACTTCCAATTAACACATGCATAAATTCTTGAGACACAGTTGGAAATCCATCATGCCTATGTTTCCCCTCTTCATCTTTATTGAACAATTATACTATTTATTGAATGAATGTTTATGAACTATTATTATACTATTGATTCAACCCTAGAGGCAATAACTGAAAGTTGAAAAACACCCACCATCTGCTACGTCTTTTTTGTGCTTCTTCCTCTTGTGGGAGCGGGAGTCGGGGGAGAGGGAGGGCCCCGTGTCAGGGGACCGGTCCCCAGAGGCGTCAAGGAGGCCCCGGTGGGGGTACAGCAGGTCTGAGATGTCCACCCGCTTCTCCTCCTCCTTCCGCTGCCGCCGGGACTCTGCGTCCCGCTGTGACTGCTCCTTCTGCTTCTCTGTGGTCACCAAAATTCGTCACTATTTCTGCTAACAAATTTTTCTTCAACATGATAAAATGCATCACTACTTCCACTAACAAATTTTCTTCAACATGATAAAATGAATCACTACTTCCACTAACAAATTTTCTTCAACAGGATAAAATGCATCAATACTTTCACTAACGAATTTTCTTCCACAGGATAAAATGCATCACTACTTCCACTAACAAATTTTCTTCAACAGGATAAAATGCATCACTACTTCCACTAACAAATTTTCTTCAACAGGATAAAATGCATCACTACTTCCACTAACAAATTTTCTTCAACAGGATAAAATGCATCACTACTTCCACTAACAAATTTTCTTCAACAGGATAAAATGCATCACTACTTCCACTAACAAATTTTATTCAACAGGATAAAATGCATCACTACTTCCACTAACAAATTTTCTTCAACAGGATAAAATGCATCACTACTTCCACTAACAAATTTTCTTCAACAGGATAAAATGCATCACTACTTCCACTAACAAATGTCCTGTAACAGAATTCTAATAAGAAATGTTACTCACTACTCCTTACATCTTAACTAAAGATTACATCTTCCATTGCCGGCAGACCGTCACTACAAACTACGGGACACCAGAGAAAATTACTCTATGAGCAATGCAGGACCTACACAACGTTTGTGAGACGAGGCGGTGCAGAAGAGGACACAACACACAGACTGGTAGCTCCTCCACTACATCACCTGTGCTCTACATCTCAGTGAATTCATAGGCTCAAAGTAGAATGCAAATTAAGGAGATCGTCCCAGGCCCCTGCCACTCAGGTGGTCATTTCTCATGTTTTTGTTGGAAAAGGACCCTTAGGTGGTGGACTATTCGGTCGTAAAATTTTATGGCGCTACGGACAATAGATCCCCCCCAGGGATCTATTGGGGACCAAAATTGGGGACCAAAGGGGACCAAAATCTTCAATTTTGAGCCCATTTCAACCCCATATAAAAAGAAAACAAATGGAAAATTGAAAAAAAGCCTGCGAGAGTTTGTTAGAAATTTTATAAGGATACTAAATCTGTCTTTGTTTTTGTTCTAGCATCGAAACTCGATGACGAGTCCCATATTGAAATATCAATATCAGTGAAATATCAATACCTAAAAACTAATATGTCAATTTTTTTCAAAAACTAAGGCCTAAATCAAAAAAATTGATGAAATAAATTGTGTTTCTTTTCAAATGTTACATATCATAGTCAAATTTCATGAGAATCAGACTGAAAAAAAATAAAAAAATAAAATAAAAAAAATTTATTCATTTTTTTTGGTTTGGAAATCACAATTCACACTGTGAATATGAATTTATGTATGGAAACTATCGAAATAAAAATGAAACTGCATTCAATTACATAAATTGTTCATTATATTACACTTCAACAAAAAATTTCGTTTTTTGCTTATACCCAACACTTCTAACTTTCAACATTCAAAATGGGACTAGTCCTCGAGTTTTGATGATAGAACAAAACTAAAGACAGTTTTAGAATCCTTGGAACATTTCTAACAAACTCTCACGGGCTTTTTTCAAATTCAAATTTTTTGAAAAAATTTATAGCACCAAACCCAAAAAAATTACTGTTGTATTTAGAAATTTTAAAAAATTAAAAAAAAAAATAGAAAAAATTTGAATTCTAAAAAAAGCCTGTGAGAGTTTATTAGAAACGTTCCGAGGATTCTAAAAACTGTCTTTGGTTTTGTTCTAGCATCAAAACTCGAAGACTAGTCCCATTTTGAAATATATATCCATAAAATACACAAAAAAACTAATTTTTCTTAAAAAAAAAAAACTAAGGCCTAAATCGAAAAAATGACAAGTAAAAAAGGTTTACTTTCACAAAATACATATAGTGGCCAATTTTCAAACGAATCGGACGAAAAAAGTTCAAAAAGTGGGACGATCTCCTTAAGAACAGTGATGCCCATTAAAACTTAGGCAAGTAGAAATTAGACTGAAAACGTATACTGTATATCATCGCATGAATAAAAGCCAAATTGAGACTGCAGGAAAAGTGTTCATGCACGGGAACAAATTCCTGAACTGATGTTGAACTGAACAGATGCAGGTCTGATACATGATATACTTGATGAATAAAAAAGAAAAACCAACGTGGCTAAGAATATGGCTTGTTTCGGATTTTTTAAACATTTGTTTTTAACATGATATTCTTAGCCACATTGATTTTCCTTTTTATCCTAAAAGTGAGATTTCCCAGAAATCAATGTCTTTCACTTATATTAAATGGAGTGATGCATGTTTGAAATATACCACATTTGATGCAGTATTGCAAGTTTTATGTACGATACATTTCACTCATGAGGGCTCGAACAGGCGAGAGAGAGAGTTCCATTTTTCAATACCCGATATAAGAAGTGTCACACAACTAGTAAAACTTTATTTTTCAACACGCAATATAAGAGGTGTCAACACCCAATATCGAACAGGTGAGAGAAATACTTCCATTTCTCAACACCGAATTTTAAAGGTGCTACAATCAGCATCACATGAGCGGCACACACTCACCGGCCGCCATCATGCGCTCCATCCTCTTCTCGCGCTCGCTCAGCTCCCGAGGGGGCACCGGCAGCAGGCCTAGACCACCACGAGACCTGCATGACACACAGAGCGTGACATATACACTAGCCATTGTAGTAATTGGAAGGTTTTTAGCGCTTCAGGGTAACACCAGACTTACACACCTCAATACAAATTACACTAGCGCTTCAGGGTAACACCAGACTTACACACCCCAATACAAATTACACTAGCGCTTCAGGGTAACACCAGACATTACACACCCCAATACAAATTACACTAGCGCTTCAGGGTAACACCAGACTTACACACCCCAATACAAATTACACTAGCGCTTCAGGGTAACACCAGACATTACACAACGCAATACAAATTACACTAGCGCTTCAGGGTAACACCAGACATTACACAACGCAATACAAATTACACTAGCGCTTCAGGGTAACACCAGACATTACACAACGCAATACAAATTACACTAGCGCTTCAGGGTAACACCAGACATTACACACCGCAATACAAATTACACTAGCGCCTCAGGGTAACACCAGACATTACACAACGCAATACAAATTACACTAGCGCCTCAGGGTAACACCAGACATTACACAACGCAATACAAATTACACTAGCGCTTCAGGGTAACACCAGACATTACACACCGCAATACAAATTACACTAGCGCTTCAGGGTAACACCAGACATTACACAACGCAATACAAATTACACTAGCGCTTCAGGGTAACACCAGACATTACACACCGCAATACAAATTACACTAGCGCTTCAGGGTAACACCAGACATTACACACCGCAATACAAATTACACTAGCGCCTCAGGGTAACACCAGACATTACACAACGCAATACAAATTACACTAGCGCTTCAGGGTAACACCAAACATTACACACCGCAATACAAATTACACTAGCGCTTCAGGGTAACACCAGACATTACACAACGCAATACAAATTACACTAACGCTTCAGGGTAACACCAGACATTACACACCGCAATACAAATTACACTAGCGCTTCAGGGTAACACCAGACATTACACAACGCAATACAAATTACACTAGCGCTTCAGGGTAACACCAGACATTACACAACGCAATACAAATTACACTAGCGCCTCAGGGTAACACCAGACATTACACAATGCAATACAAATTACACTAGCGCTTCAGGGTAACACCAGACATTACACAACGCAATACAAATTACACTAGCGCTTCAGGGTAACACCAGACATTACACAACGCAATACAAATTACACTAGCGCCTCAGGGTAACACCAGACATTACACAACGCAATACAAATTACACTAGCGCTTCAGGGTAACACCAGACATTACACAACGCAATACAAATTACACTAGCGCCTCAGGGTAACACCAGACATTACACAACGCAATACAAATTACACTAGCGCTTCAGGGTAACACCAGACATTACACAACGCAATACAAATTACACTAGCGCTTCAGGGTAACACCAGACATTACACAACGCAATACAAATTACACTAGCGCTTCAGGGTAACACCAGACATTACACAACGCAATACAAATTACACTAGTAGTAGTAGTAGTAGTAACAACATCAATTTGCTAGCGCTTCAGTGCCTGCACTATGTCGCGCCGAAGGTCTCGCAATTCAGGTTGTCTCCACTTCTCAAATTTCGAGGTCTTACTGCCACAAACATCGCACCGCAAGTCACAGCAACTATTAAACAAACAAAGACGCGACAGCCACGAGCGTGATCTGAACAACACTTGATTTCATTGGTGACAGTAGTAGTAGTAGCAGCGGCAGTAATAAAGGAGCTAGTTCAATACCATACTCCTCATGCTTAGGGTTCAATCAGTTCATACAATCATCTTAAGGTACATGCACAGTTTGCACATTGAGCAACAGCCTAACCCCCTAATGGGGGTCTCAGCTGCCCACCCAATTATGGCCGGGCGCCTTACCCGCGCTGAAACCCCCAGGGGCATTGCGCAGCGCGCCCGGCCATTTTACAGTTCAGTGTTTACATCGCATTACCATGCGTAGAATCTTCAGGCTAGATTTTTGAAGACAGATTACACGCTCCAATAAACGACTGCAGCGCTGTCACATTATAAGTTGACCGCTCAGCCTCCCCAAGTATTCCAGTCAAAACATCCTGTGCACACCCGCGAAGGTGCGGAAAATGCAGATTCCTGGCAACAGCATTCAGGGGACACTCCGCGAGGAAGTGCTTTACAGTCAAAGGCACACGACACCGTTCGCACTGCGGCTGTGGTAGCCGCTCCATCAGGTGCCCGTGTGTTAGCCGCGTATGGCCAATACGGAGGCGACAAAGCATCACCTCTAACCGGCGACCACGACAACTGGACGATATCCACTCACGTATAGTGGGTTTAATGCTTCTTAATTTATTGTTATCGTTAGCAGCGCTGTCCCATTCATGCTGCCATCGTTCTCTCACTGCCGCTTTGATCCGAGGGTAATAATCTCGGAAAGGAACCATCAGATTTAGAGTCTCCTCGTTTGCCTCTGCGGCCCGTTTAGCCTCCTGGTCAGCTCTTTCATTGCCAGACACTCCTACGTGGCCGGGCACCCAGCACAACGTCACAGATTTACGCTCACGTATTAAATTTATTAAGTTCATGACAATCTCACCAACGAGCGGATGGGTGCTATTATGCTCTCGAGTGGCCTCCACCACACTTTTTGAATCAACAAAAATAGCAAAAGTATCATACACACAATGTTTAATTAGTCGGAGGGCCTCCAACACACCGTAAAGTTCCGCAGTGAAAATGGACGACTCTGGGAGCAATCTCTTGGCGCTCACCAGCTCCCCCGACACAGCGGCACACCCTACAGCGTCTCCCACCTTTGAGCCGTCGGTATAGAACTTCATCGCACGGGCATGTTTTTCGGCAATATGGTCCAAAAAGATCCCCTTTAGTATGTGTGTAGGCATAGAATCCTTCTTAGGCATTTGACATCCCGGACAAAAACTCCCGATTGGGACACGCCACGTGGGAAAACTTTCCAAGAACACTGGTTGTATTCTCATTGGCCTCAGCTGCATTGCAGCCACGACTGCCGAATAATCTTCCGATGAGGGCAGAAAGTAAGGGAAAGGCAGATGTCGGCCTAGTGGCGCATGCACGCTGGTCCATGCAGGAGACAAGGGGACTTGTTCCAACCGCGCCAAGTACTGAAGGGTCAGCTGCACACAAATTACACTAGCGCCTCAGGGTAACACCAAACATTACACAACGCAATACAAATTACACTAGCGCCTCAGGGTAACACCAGACATTACACAACGCAATACAAATTACACTAGCGCCTCAGGGTAACACCAGACATTACACAACGCAATACAAATTACACTAGCGCTTCAGGGTAACACCAGACATTACACACCCCAATACAAATTACACTAGCGCTTCAGGGTAACACCAGACATTACACAACGCAATACAAATTAACTAGCGCTTCAGGGTAACACCAGACATTACACAACGCAATACAAATTACACTAGCGCTTCAGGGTAACACCAGACATTACACAACGCAATACAAATTACACTAGCGCCTCAGGGTAACACCAGACATTACACAACGCAATACAAATTACACTAGCGCCTCAGGGTAACACCAGACATTACACAACGCAATACAAATTACACTAGCGCTTCAGGGTAACACCAGACATTACACACCCCAATACAAATTACACTAACGCTTCAGGGTAACACCAGACATTACACACCCCCAATACAAATTACACTAACGCTTCAGGGTAACACCAGACATTACACACCCCCAATACAAATTACACTAACGCTTCAGGGTAACACCAGACATTACACACCCCCAATACAAATTACACTAACGCTTCAGGGTAACACCAGACATTACACAACGCAATACAAATTACACTAACGCTTCAGGGTAACACCAGACATTACACAACGCAATAAAAATTACACTAGCGCCTCAGGGTAACACCAGACATTACACACCCCAATACAAATTACACTAACGCTTCAGGGTAACACCAGACATTACACAACGCAATACAAATTACACTAGCGCTTCAGGGTAACACCAGACATTACACACCCCAATACAAATTACACTAGCGCCTCAGGGTAACACCAAACATTACACACCCCAATACAAATTACACTAACGCTTCAGGGTAACACCAGACATTACACACCGCAATACAAATTACACTAGCGCTTCAGGGTAACACCAAACATTACACACCCCAATACAAATTACACGAGCACTTCAGGGTAACACCAGACATTACACACCCCAATACAAATTACATTGACTTAACATAGGTAACAAGTATTTCTGGGCTCCTATAAGAGCAAGTACTGTATATTAAAATATGGAGCACTGCTACCTTAGAGCACACGGCTCCAGAAGTTTGAATACTTAATGAAACATTTACAGATCACACAAAATGAACAACAAAGCAACACTAGGTACCTAAAAACTAAAACACATAAAATTTTAACAATATTATTCAACTATAGACTACCTGTGGTGCTGTCCAGAGGCATGGTAGTGCTCCCCTTGATGCATGTAGTACTGCTGCTGCTGGTGGTGGTGATGGTGGTGCAGGGTGACAGGGTCTGGCAGCAGAGGTGGGGCAGCAGCACGGCCCGGGTCCAGGGAGCTGTAGTACGGGTCTGTTTCTGAGGCCAGCATCTGCTGCCTCCCACTGCCGTCCTGTCCGCCTCTCCTGCGGCCCTGCACACACGTTCCAGAATGACAGGGTGCACGCCAAACCAACATACAGTACCAGAGAGCACTCACTGGAAATTGTGTACGTTTTCTTCAACACGTTCAAAAATGAATTTAACCTAAAAGTAACCAGAAAGTTACATTGGGCATGCCAAACCACAGCACTGTTTGAGAAAGAACTCATTCATGATTTTTTCTACAAGCTATGAAATAAAATGAATCTAATCAAACAGTAACGAAAAAATTACATTGTGCACGCCAAACCAAAGCACTGTCCGAGATAGCACTAACTGGCACTCGTGTATGCTTGCTTCAACAAGCTGTAAAATAAATATAAAGCAACAGTAACCACAAAATCACATCATACAAAGTTTGAGAGAGCATTCACTGGCACTCATGTACACCTTCTTCAATAAGCTATAAACAAAATCTGATCTTAGAGTAAATTAAAACTAAATTAAAAACTAAAAAAATTAGGCTAAATTAATAATAACTTAGAGTAAACTTAATTGCTAAGAATTATAATCTTCATCAATCACTTCTAAAGTTTAGCTAATAAATTTCCAGCTCAATAAAATTAAGGAGAAATCCATTGCATTCTTAGTCCACTACACACAACTTGGTTGGCAGGACCAAGTACAGCTGGTCACCCCACACACCACCAGTCACCACACTCAGAGCTCTAGCAACGCAACTCACAGCACTGTCGCGCTTGGAAGACCTGGATGGTCTCTCTGAAGGCTTGCCTCTTGCAGCAGCGTACTCGCCAGACACGTCGAGGTGGCCGCTGCGGTTGCCTTCACGCTCCTTGTGGCGCCTGCTGCTGGACACGCTGCGCTCCTCACCCTCTCTGAGGCAAGCGAAAGCTCATCAGGAATTTGTGTTGTAGTGATGTTGTATTCTTAGGAATGTGACCTCCTAATAACACTAGAAATATTAGATTGATTTGAATAGCCATGCAGAAACCATAAAATGTAAACATTTGAATTTGAACATTTCCACATATCAAACTGTCATTAACATAAGGTTATCTAATTTACATGAGGTGCTGTGTCTTGCTATATCAAGGATACACTTTTGCAACTTTTTTTAATATCTAAATATATTTTTTATCAGCAGATATCCATAAAGATCACAAGATGCTATAGTATTTAGAAATGTCATGAGGTAAGCATTTTCTAAACCCACCACAGAACGGCAAAAAGATGCCAAAGAAGTAGATTAAAATAGATGGCATATAACATCAGAGCTCTGTAGCATAGAAACAGCAAATTAAGATGGTAGTTTATGAAAGAAGAATGAATTTAAAGAAAAAAGGAACAATTGATAAAAAGTGCAGCAGAATACCAATAAATAACGGTTTGTAAACAAGACCTTTCTATTTCAATAACAAGAGTCTAAACTGTGGACCACATATTCCCCCTTGGCTCATCTCTAGAGATGTAAACATTATATTCTTCATCATCTATTAAAGAACGTACCAAATTATCCTTATCTAACAAAAAATATAATGTGTATGGCTAATATTCTAAGTTTATCATAACCTGATGTCCATGCAGATACCATAGCTAAGAACCTAAGTGCATCACAAAATTATATACAGAAATACTATTTGACTTGGAAAATGGTGAGTCAACTGCGCATATTGATCAATGTACAGTAGTTACTATAGGTTGAGGCTTTGTTTCCATAGAAAAGATGTTTCCATAGAGGTGATAGAATGAGCTATTTTGTTAAGTGGAACTATTCTGATGTTCATAAATATAAAAATGATAAAAAAATATTCACCAAAAAACGTTTAAAAATATATAAAGCAAACAGGAACCATAAGACTACACTTATACTACACTTGACAGACAGCAAGCATGAGACCAGAAGGGGTAACAGCAGGCAGTTTGGGTGAGAAGGTCGGCCAGCACGAGGTGGGCTGATGACCAGGGAAAAAGATGCTATTGTTCTATAAATCCCAGATACAATATTTATTTTAAACTTTTCCTGAACAATACCTATATTACAATGCTAAGCCAAAATTATGTTAACAACCAATTGTCAAATTTGCAGAACTACTTCAAAAAATTGCAGTCCACCACTCCTGAAGTTACACCAACAGAGAACCGACCAGCCCTGCAAGAATTAATACCCAAGACACGAATTCAAATCAAATGCAGTCCTGACTAGCTGACAGCACCTCACTTTCACATTGGTCATGTAATGTGATTGCAAGGTTTGTATTTTATTATCTGGATACTTCCTAGAGCTTTAAATTTTTAGATGAAGGGAAGCAATGTGACTGTTGCTCTGCTGCACCAGCCTTGCAATGGTTATTGTAAATTACTTTCCTCAAAACCCCTCAATAACATACAGTAGATTTTCACTCCAAAATTTCTCCATGTTACTACTCAACATCATAAGTAGAGGCCCTAATTTTCATTTCCTACAACAGACATTCAAAAGAGAATGCTAGTGTAAAAGTTTTATCAAAAAGTTACAACAATTTTACATTTATCTTTACATCTATTAGCACTCTCTCCACTTCACACAATATTTGAGTTCTTTGACCATTTTTTCCTTAAACCCTAGAAAAGAAGATGCAAATTTTCTGCCAGAGGTCTTATAGCAGAGTGAAGATTAGAGAAAGAGCATTAGCCCTATTGCCTGCTTATAAATCATTAGGATGTGTAGATGAAGCACAGTAAGTCCTATTGCACTCATGTTGTCTCTCCAAATGAAGGTATTAATTCAAGGCCCTCAGCCAATTTGAAGAACTTCCTGCAACATATCACATAATATACATCATAGATAAAATAGTTTAGGTAAGAAGAAAATTCACAGCACTCTTCGAGAGATCTACCAAGAACCTGGAAGCAAAACAATGCAATGGAAAATGACCATCTTTCGAGTAAACTGGCCAAACCAGAACAATTGCTCAACACATTTACTACGTTTCTGTGGTTGCTACGGGTTGGTTTGGTTAGGTTGGAAGAAGCAGAACTGAAAAGCCATCTTTATTGCCGAGTACATTCTTGTCTTTTCTAACAAGCAAATAAAATATAATTGCGCACTAACATTTTAACTCGTATGTCCTAGTCTTCTAATTTAAATAAAGATGGTGAAATTAGTGAAATGGTAGCCATTTTTACTGGTACATGAATGAGCAATTTATCAAGTGGTACGCCTATATACCAATATGTTGTGAAGATGTTAAGCTACATATAAGAAGCACATAAAGTTATCTAGCCTGCCTACAGCAGCAAATAATTACCTGTGTCTTCTCCTTTCCTTGGAGTGGTGTTCCGAGCTTCTGTGGTCAGAACGAGAGCGGTGACCCTCACGTTTGTGGCGGTGGCTTGAGTCGCTTTTGTGTCGGTGGTGCCGGTCACGCTTGTTTCTCTTCTCTTTCTTCTCCTTGCCCCCCACATTTTGTGCCTGTGGAGGCTTGATGTCCAAACTGTCACCATTGTCACCATCATATGATGACATACTGCAAAAGAAAAAACATAACATGAACAAAATTATGCTTAAGGACACCGTCTGGGTAGAAATCGGGATTAGTGTTGATTTTCTGTTTTTAAATGCATCTTATAGAGGATTTTCATGCGCTTCCATTGGTACTTTCCGTTTACGTCTACTCCGAATAGTGCGCCCACCAGAGGGGGGGAAAGCGATGGGGGTGGAGTGACCTTGAACCCTCCTCCCCCTCATTATTGGGGGTCAATTGAGCGTGTTTCTCTGCAGGAATGGCATTATAGTTCGTTAATGGGCTACTCAGAGTGCTTCCATCATTCAAACGAAACATTCTAACGCTGAGTAAATATTTTATATAATTTTTGACAATTTCAAAATTTATCTGTTCTGCCGTATCTATGATACCGCAGCTTTCACTCATAGCTTGATGACGCTGCAGTATCATAGCTCCGGCTATGACGAGCACACCAATCCAAAGGGCTTGAAAAGAGCTACAAAACAGAGGAGTTGACTTGAAAAAAAAACATATTTTGGTCCCAAAAATTTTCATTTATTCAAAAAAGTGGTTGTTTTGAAGAATTACACGTATTGTCTTTTGATGCTGATTTTTTCCCAGAGTTCCAGAGCTACAGCAATGTTAATTATATCAATCAAAAGGGGCTTAAAAAGAGCTACAAAAGCTCAATAGTCCATTGTTGAAAACTTGGTAATTCAAAAAGAAAAAAAAAATTTTGTGAAAAAACACATTTTTAGGAAACTTGATAATTGGTTTCTCAAATGTATCTTCTTCCACAATTTTAGAGCTACAAGACTGGTTTATATACCATTCGATAGGGCTTAGCAAGGTGTATCCATACGCAATAGAACTTTTTGATACATCTATTATTTGGAAAATTACACGACATGAAAAAAAAATTGAAAAAAAGGTCACCTTTTTTTTAAAAAAGTCCCCAAAATCCACAAAAAGAAGTTATCGAAATTCCCTATTGCATATGGTTTTATAGACACATAAGCAATCTAAAAACGAAGTACTGGTTCTGTAACTTCAAAATTGTAGAAGAAGTAGGATTTAAAAAAAACTATTTTATCATATTTTTCGAAAATAAAAAAATCCAGAGCAGATACAAATATTTTGTCCAGGTAACAAATGATCTTTGCATCATTTCACACCTACTGTGATAATTTCAGAGAAATCCATCCGTAAATAACGGACTTTTTTTTACCCAGACGGTGTCCTTAATTCAATTTATAATGTTTAGGCTCTTTTACATTTTAAGTAGAATCCTTTCTTTAGATTTTCATTTTGCTTTGTTATCACTAATTAAATGAAACCTGGTATAATTTTTACTTCCTGCAAAAGGGACAACATAAGTTAAAGGTCTTAGTTTGGTGTCACCTTGGACCCAAAAACCTATAGTGTCTTAACGCTCCTTAAACCCAAACATGAGAATTATTGATGAATGCACAATAACCTACACAAAGTAAACAATTAAAGCTATGACTTATATTGGGTAGCTATATGCCCACAATGTTTATAATTAACATGAAAGCACAAGGGTTTGTATTTATAAATTTTGTAAGAGCATATCGGATTTATCAACATAAAATCTCAAGAAGGCCAACCCATGTCTATAACATCCATAAATAATGCAAATACATGAATAAATTAATTATCGCTTCAACATCCAGAGCAAAAACTTCAGCAGACACTGACAAAAATTTCAACTCATTACCCTCTGGTTTGTTTGCATAGAACAGTTTGACTGAGATGGTTGAGAGTGACCAAACTTATTTTATGATTTTCATGATTTTTGCTATTTATTTGTGAGTTTGTTGCTACTTGTAGTTTTTCTAAATATTTCATTCATAGTTACTTTAAAATAGATGAATTAAGGCAACTTGCTACAAAATCAAAAGTATTTTTGGTAGAGATTGAAATTTACAGATTAGAACATTACTAAAGTCAGTAGAGAAGTTAATTTTTTTTACCTTCATAAACTTTATGCTTCATTTATACCTAACAAATTTAGGACCACTATGTTGAAGTTTCAAAGTTTTACATACCTGGTTAAACTTTTTTTTTGTCATGAAATATGCTTAGAATGGTGGCTATTTAATATAGTTAGGACCCCTTAACTGGGTTTAAATAGTATTCAACACTGCTAGAGACTAAAATCAAACCATGCTTCTATATTTCATTGTTATAAAAAAGCCTGAACTCGGCACAATGTTTTAAAAAATTTGATATTGATAAGCAAACAACTTATAACTATGGTCATATAAAATGGTATTTCAAATTTTTGTTCTAAAAGGACAAGACTAAAGAACATTAATGTACACATTTGATTTAAGACTTAGCCCTTAAAGTTTACTCCATGGGCAGTAAGCTGCACTTAATTATAAAAAATTTAAAAATCTTTGGACCATCTGGTGACTAATTATCTTGTTTAATATTCAATAATAATACAGGATAATTTCTTAAACATGCATCCTGAAAGAACCTTCAAAAACTCTCATTTACAGTGAACCCTCGATAAGACGGACCTCGGTAATCCGGATATCGGATAAGACGAACGTCGTCCGCGGTAAAGAGGGGTTGCCCAAGTTACTGGCGTTAGTGACAAAAGTTGCCAATAGATGGCTCGCGCTTCAGCAGAAACCGCTCCCGCCATAATTCAGTTTGTTTACCCATAATTCAGTTTGGTAAATAATTAAATAAATAAATAATTTTTACTGTACTTTTTAGTAGTGAATATTGTAATTTCTTCTACCCCACAGGCTAAATATTTTAAAGTATACAGCAGTATAATTTGTGATGCATAAAAAACGGTTCTATTTGATGGCGGTTTTTTGCAAAAAAGTGTTTTTTGTGTTTTTTTTTGCACACACCTAAATTTTGTTAGGTATACGTCTGTATTTTTTAGACACCTAAAATATATTAATATCCATGTTTTTTAGTCATTTTTTGTTATAAAAACATCAAAAAGAAACCATACAGTAATAGTGGTGGCGGATAACCCACAATTACCTAGAAGCGTCTAAGAGGAACAGCAGGAGCCACAGAACTTATATTGATGGAGTCAAAATTCAAAGCTTTCCATCTCTACTATGTCTAATTTTATTTTTATGTGACCAAAAAAATCAGACATAGCAGAGATAATAAGCTCTGAATTTTGACTCCATCAATATAAGTTGTGGTAAGTTCTGTGGCTCCTGCTGTTCCTCTTAGACTCCTAGGTAATTGTGGGTTATCTGCCACCACTTTTACTGTATGGTTTCTTTTTCATGTTTTCATTTCAAAAAAAATAACTCAAAAACATACATATTAATATATTTTAGATGACCAAAAAACATGCTGTTTATTTCAAAAATGTGGTTTTTTTTACAAAAAATTCTGACTAATAAAAATGAATATTAGTATACTTTATGGTACCAAATATAATCATGCTTTTTTTTTACAAAAAAAATCATTACCATAAAACACAATATATTTGGTCAATATTTACTTGAATGTTGTCAACGATTTTCATAATTTCGTAGCTATAGATAGGTAATATAGTCAATTTTAAGACGTTTTACATGAATGACAATATGCCAGAAAATACTTATTTTTCGAGTTATTTAAGTTTGAAGTTATACGAACGGCACTCCTGAATTGCCTTTTTTGCGCAAAAGCAGTCATTGTTTTTGCAATAGAAACGGAAGCTAACCCCCTATGTGAAGGCAAAAGTAGGTGTGAAGTCCGAAGGGTAGAGAGATAACGCTGGTTATAGGCGACGTTTACTGGTAACGATGTTGCAAGGGGGTAGAACACGGACCAAATGCGACTTTGCAAGTCGCGCACGTCTTTATATAGTGTTAATTTGCTGACCAAGCACCCGCACTGCAGTAAAACCGCACCCAGGCGTTGCATCAGCATATGTACGAACATATGTACAGAGAAAGTGCGCAACCGCGACGGCACACACCTTCCCCCATGCCTGATTTATTACAAAATAAACGAATCAAAGGGAAGAATCGTAAATTAAAAATCAACACAGTAAGCTAAAGGCATCCTGGTTAGAAAAACCAAAAAAATAAAAATAATCCTTTCGTGGCAAAAACAACTGCCAGTAACAGGAAAAACAAACGCGTCCAGTTAAATTCAACAAAAAGCATCGCAAAGAAAAACGCAAACACCCCCATCACCAAAAAAACATGGGAAGAGGCGCTGCTCAAGACACGTATAGAACGCAAAAAAAAAAATTTTGGCACACGAACATTGCAACATAAAAAATTTTCTGGCAACAGAAAACCTTAAAACAATGCACCTCGGCACGTGTCGTACTAAAAAAACAAAAATCCGCTAACATGAACACCAGCCATGAAAAACACAATTAACTCTAACATTGTTTTGTGTTAAACAGTTCAAATGCTAACGCAGTAAAAATGAAAAAGAAAATCGCATCGTTGAAACAACAACTAAAAAGTTTTTAATCAAACACAAATAAGAAATAGGGCACGCAGATACCTCGACAAATAAAAAATCATTCTCGCCATAAAATTTAAATAAATCAATACATTCGTTAAGGATAATAATAACACGCATGAAATTAAATACACAATACCTTTAAAATTTTAAATGAACAAGTATTCGCATAAATTGAGTTATCGATAAACCAAAATGAACAAATCATAATTATATACCTGAACACTGCATCGACTCGAGCATCTTCGCGAACATGGTTAAAATGAAATACGTAAAACACAAGCTTGGAAATACCTACTTAATATTAATTCATGAGTAAATATAAAAACATCCGCTTACATCTCTGGTGAAAGAGTAACACCGAGCAAAACAACACCGAGCAAAACACGAGTTCTTCGACAAAGGCAATTTCGGAAAATTTTATAAGAATCAAAACTATTGCCTCGTAGGGAATGAAAAATGATACAGAAAAGTTGAGTTGATATTAAATAAAGCATCATTAAAGTTTTCACCAAAAAGAAACATTCAAAATATCGTCTGCGTTACCGTAGACTTAAAATAGAAGTTAGTGTTATAGCCAAACATCGCACAAATTAGAACGGAACTTTTTTTTTTTCCACCATTAGTAAAACAACCAATCAGAATAAACAGAGTGCCGTAGACTCGTAAAACTTAATTCTATCGGTAACATAATGGTATAGCACGTGGATTAAGATATAAGAGAATACGGAACAAAATCCAAGACACACTAGTTTAGAACATCAAATATGAATATGAAAATCGGTTTCGCACTCTGCAAAAATAAAAGGAAAATCACTAAACCGATACAATTTATCTTAATCCAATAGTAATAACATGTGAACAAAGTCCAAAATTCTTGAACTACTCTGAATTTATAATTACCACATTTTAAGTTACTAAACTTATTAAACCACGTTTTCAACATTACGAACATGGTAAAGTAACACTGTAAAGTATTAAAACCACATTAAATCTTCAAGGTAAGTTACTCTTTTCAAATCACTGCGCGCGAAGTTGAATTTCAGTAATCTCTTGACTGCGCGCGAAGGTGAATTCGAGTAATCTCTTGACTACTCGCGAAGCTTAGCTGCCGTCAAGGCCATCGATGTTTGTTGACAGTTGCTGTGTGCCAGCCTGTCGCAGCCGGACTCCGCACTGCATAGTGCGTACCCCGTCACGTGTGACTGCGTGACTCGGCTGTAATCGCTGTGCTTCCTTGCTGGCACAGCAGCATGAATCGCGTTACAGATGTCGTGTTACCGCTCGCACACGCTCGAACTGAAATTGGAATTCAATACAAAAACGATTAGCATGGCTAGAGCGCAAACTTTCGTACATGAATGCACAAATAAAGTGAAATGACAAACAAAAAGTAGCTTCCTCATTAGCATCCAAGAATTTTCCCGTAACATAATTGCTAAACTAATAAAAACGACTAAATTTTGCATTTACATTTAATCTTCGTTACAGACATTCAATTCTCTCATTAAACAAAATACATCAGTAATCTTATCTCGCAAATGTGGAATTCAAAACTAAAAACTGTTAATTAACCGTTTCTATCGTGAGCAAAACTGGGGCATTTTCAGCCTCGATGCACAATGAAAAAATAAATTTCTGCAAGGTCATCAATGTTTCTTGCCACGACAGATCACAATCAACAATCACGTACTGCTTTTGCACAAGAAAATTACGTATTATTATACTGTACTTGTTGAACTGTTACACTGTGAACGGGTACTTTACGTTTCACTTATCGCGTTACGTTAATGCCTTAATTAAAAAGGTTAAATACTAATGCATATACGAGGTTAACATGAAGCATAAGCAAATACAACAAAAAGACACAATTCAATACATAGGAAACACACATTTTACGCTACGTACACGAAAAGTTGTCAAGGTAAAAATCAATATTGACGTTAAGCACTCTAAATTTTAATCGTTCAATCAGTTGTTAATTATCCCGTAGAAACTTTGAGAGACTTGACGATAAATTTTGCATTCTTTTACGTTTGAATAATAAAATACACAACATAAAACTATACTGAGTATGAAATTCGGGTAGGCTTGCAAAATGACTTGTATGACGCACTAGATCGTAAACGTGCTCAAAAACATTAAGAACAGCCACTCTCTTCAAAACATATTCAAAAAATAACGAAGAGATGAATGAAATTTTGCTCTTACTTTTAATTAGTTTCCACTATTCAATTATATGTCAATTCTTCAAAACACATCTTATTCATGACTATTTACCAGTCATATTCATGCCCACGCCTTCGTACCTCGGCTGCCAACTGTTGCTAAACAGAGCCACAGGAAGTAAGGCGCCTCACTGTCTGGCGTATGAGTCAGCGTTTGCATGTCGTCTAGTGCTCTTTTTTCTCCGAGTTCAATGTCTCGGTGCAGCTGCGTGCAGCTCTGCACACTCTACACTCTGTACACTCTATTACTAGTTACTCTTAACTTAATACCTCACCACCACGCGTGGTTAATTAATGGGCGTCTAACGCCTCTCATTACTTCTCTTGTATGTTACTTCTGTTCGCCAGCACAATGACAACCGCAATCTACAATGCTACTCTGATCATCATGGTATCAATGGCATTAATTCCTAGTTCATCAACACGAATATCGTTACAACAATGCCTCGGTTCTACAGATACTACCCCAACGTCTTTACCAGAGATGGCATTGAAACTTTCACCACAAACACTGTCGACCCTGGGTAGATTCGCATTACCGGGAACATCGCAAACATTCGCTTCTCTAAAGCTTACTCACTTAAGTGTCTGCGCGAATTCATTTCTACTTCAATACTTTGACCTCGCTGATAGAATTACCTGGTACTAATTTGCCTTTTCCCAGATAGCCCCACAGCATTTCTGTCTCGGGGTTTTTTCACTGCCCCACAGCACCGCCATTTTCGAGGCTCTCTCTACCGTAGCAAATATTACTCTTTACGCCTCCTCTGGGCAACCACGTCTGTCATCAGACACTCTGCATTATTTACGGTATTCAAAAATACTTCATTCTTACTTTAACCGTGCTATCCGTGCACATCAGGTATCATCAGAATATCATCCACGATATTTTACCTCACTCGGAAGAGTATCTTTACTCCTTCCTACTTATATTTATCCTTAATTCTCGAAGTCACATAACACTTCTCAGCACATTAAAAGCCACAAAATATTTCATCATTATTTTCTCATCATTACGTCATATTTCATCGTTATTATTTCTCGCTAGGCTTAATCCTCAGCCTGCTCTGTACTAGTCGAAAACTATCTTTCAATTCCTGTTCTAATTTTACTATACTCTAACGCTAGAAAGTTGATTTTTACAAGGGTCTTCAGCATCACCTTTGGGCAAATTGGAATGCAGTTCCCCCCTCCATCATCCTACCAGACGCAACCAGCAAAAAAATAAATCTCACATGACCTACATGTTGTACAGACCACAGAAGGCATTTAAGTATACTTATCTCTCTGTCGCCAATATATCCACATCAGAAAAAAAACTGTGGTAGGCATTCTACTATTTCGAAAATCACTCGATACTGAAATTTCAGGCATAATTACGTTACGAGTCTGGTCCCTACGTATGACACAAATAACATCACAGCTCAAATGAGTTTAACGTTGCTTAAGATTAAATTCACACAACTAAAACAATACAAAAGTACTTGAAGCACTTATAGCAACACTTCGAGAAAATAGCGCCACTCACTTTTAAAAAATAAGACTCGTAACACCTTGAAAACAGCTCATGTCTAGGGGTCATTGAACACACAGCCTGCTCTCTGCAACTGCAAGTACAGCCCAGCTAGGTTGACCTTGACGCCCGCACGTACTGGCACTGGCTGACGCGCACGCTGCACGCTGCCTGCCTCACGTGCAATGAATAGTTAGCTGCAACGGCACTGTTACAATTATCACCATTAATTGCTGCTTTACTTATCTTAAATTGTAGTTAGAGTTGTCGCACGATGTCGTGATCTGTCATCGTTGTAGGCGATGCACCGTCACTGCTCCGTCCACAGCACTAAGATAACGAAACTGTAGTCGGATGAATCACCTCGTAGTTGAAGTTTTCAGCTCCGTAGTCGCCCTCTCCGTAGAACTCTGAACCTCTCTGTCTGTAGATGCTGTCCTTATAGTCGATATCTCGTTGCTCTGCAGTCTCTGCAGATAATCTTCGTAGAATGTATATTTCTTCTCTTCACCAGACGATCTTCCTGGAGTTCTCTCGAATTCTCTGTAGTTATCACCGTCGTCTTGATTTGCTGAAGTCACTCGACCCTCTTCTCAAACTTATTTAGGTTTCTCGTCGAATACTTTATCTTCTTTTCTTCTCAAATATATCTTCGCGAATTCGTGGGTCCGTCACTTGTCTCGCCACCAGTGTGAAGGCAAAAGTAGGTGTGAAGTCCGAAGGGTAGAGAGATAACGCTGGTTATAGGCGACGTTTACTGGTAACGATGTTGCAAGGGGGTAGAACACGGACCAAATGCGACTTTGCAAGTCGCGCACGTCTTTATATAGTGTTAATTTGCTGACCAAGCACCCGCACTGCGGTAAAACCGCACCCAGGCGTTGCATCAGCATATGTACGAACATATGTACAGAGAAAGTGCGCAACCGCGACGGCACACCTATTACAAACGTAAAGAGGTTGGGTCATGAGAGGTAGCCACAGTTCTTTTAGTGAAAATTATACATAAAGGTTTCTAGTGACGTTTGTTTACATCGACTCCAAGATGGCTGCCGCCATCTTGGGTACCGGGTGGCGCCATGGCGGCAGCCACCTTGTAGTCGATGTAAACGGACGTTACTAGAAACCTTTATTTATAATTTTCACTAAAAGAACTGTGGCTACCCCTCATGATCCAACCTCTTTACGTTTGTAATAGGGGGTTAGCATCCGTTATTAATTAAATTACGCTAGCCGCGCACGCTTCCATGGCGCGCACAAGCCAGCTTTAAAGTTGAATAATTTGAAAATAACGCATCACCAGGCAGAATGCCATTCTTCTTGTAAAACATTCTTAAATGTGTTTCTTCATTGATTCTTCGCAACAAAATTATGAAAATCGTTTACAACATTAAGGTATATATTGACCATATATTTTATGACCTAAAAACCCCATCCAGCTTTTTAAAAAATAATTTTTTTTTACTAAAAAATCATGACTGAAAACATGAATAATATATTTATTAGACCAAAAATTTTTTTTTTACTAAAAAATCATGACAAAAAAACATCAATATCTTGAGACCTAAAAAAACCATGCTGTTTTTGTTAATAAATGTGTTTTTTTCCAAACAATGATGTGTAAGAAAACCTGGATATGAATATATTTTATGTGACCAAGAAAACAATGCGGTTTTATTTTACGTGTTTTCCATAAAAATCGTGTCTTAAAATTATGGATATTAATATATTTTATATCAACAAAAAACTCTGTTTTTTTTAAAAACTCTGTTTTTTTTAAAAACTTGTTTTTTTTTATTAAAAGTTATTATTCATTTTTTGGTCATAACTTCATTGTAAAAAAAAACATGAATATTAATTTATTACTTGCGGCGCACCTTCAAAATTGGATGAAAAACCGTAATAAGAAACCGCATTAAGATTTAGATTGAGACTTTTGTGGAGGTGCTTGTGTAGAGTTGACAAAGGTCAAGTGCAATTCCGATTCACCACAGGAGTAAAGTACCAGAACGCGTGGTCGCAGCATGCTCAAATCTTGGGAGCAGATGGGGCCTTGTGTAAAAACCTAAAGTTCCGACTTTCGGGTCGATCAGGCCCATATAAATGCTTTAAATGAGAAAAAACCGGTAAAAAAAAAGCGTTTGGTATTTTTACTCTCAATAATTTTGGTGCATGTCTAGAGCAATGCCGATCTCATTTTCTTGTAGTCAGAGTAGCGGTACACATCACCCAAAAACTTGAGGTTTTTGGTATAGAGAAAAATTTTTTGCTAGAGCCTCTCAAAAAAAGCATGCGAAAAAATGGACGATTTTTGGCATTTTTTTCTGGCCAGGCCCGCCGCTGAAAAGCGTCCAAATTTTAATATCGCGTAGACATTGCAAAGTTCTTTAGTTGAAAAAAATCACAAAAAAACTGGGTTTGTAACTTTTCGAAACAATGAGCCTCAAAAATATCTAAAAAAAAAGTGGCATCCGCGCCAAACGTCTAATGTTAACATTTTACCGGGCAAACCGTCTCATTTTCCGAATAAGGGTTGAGAACAATAATTTCGAGAAATTACTTTTTGGATTTTTCGATTTTCGGCCTAGAAAATTTTTTAGGGGGGCTTTGAAGTTGGGTCTAAAATAAGGCCTTTTTCGGTCGGATTTTTTTACTGCTTCTCCTGGCGTATCCATCGCAAGTGGAAAGTTCAAAATTTGATGAGAGGTTTACATCAACAATACCTACGACCCACAGGAACGGCAACGCTCTTAACTCAACCGTTTGGCCACAACAGCTCATCAAAAAATGCGGGATTTTCGATTTTTCGCTGCATAAAAAATTCTGTTGCCCGCACAGAAAAAGTCATTCAACATGTTTTGCTCGTCGCATCATTTTACGTGTTCAGTAAAATTTTCAGAGCAAAATTCGCTGTAGTTTACAAAATAGCCGTTTTTGGCAATTTTGCCCATATCGCTCGATTTATGTTTCCCCGAGTCATTGCAATTTCTATTATAGGGCATAAAAAAACATTTTCCTGGCCTTGTTTCTACTCGAACTAGTGTGAAAGCGCAAACCATTGGAAATTTTTTCTAAGCAATTTCGATCCGAGTGCTGAGGAATGAGTGTTCAAAGTTTTTTCGTTTATAGGTATTCGAGTGCACGCAGCTCTGTTTTGATGGCAAGGTAGTGTCTTTAGAGTTGCTAGAAATATTTCTTGTTTTGAGAGTCAAGCGGAAAAGGCTCAATTTTAATCGCTCATATTTCACTCATATTGAGCGATGCACTCATTTGAGGCTTTTTGAGTGGTCCCACAAAAAATTTCATAGAGACTAAATGTGTTGGAAATGCACGATTTACTCATAGGTGTTTTATGTATTCCATCAACATTTTTTGTCAATAATGGCCATACTTCTTTCTAATGTCAAAATTTTCCAAGTCCTGATTAGTGATGCAAAAAAACGGTTTTATTTGATTGCGTTTTTTTTGCAAAAAAAAACATGTTTTTTATGTGTTTTTTTTTTGGTTTTTTTTTGCTCACCTAAATTTTGTTAAGTATATGTCTGGGTTTTTTTTTGGACACCTAAAATATATTAATATCCATGTTTTTTAGTCATTTTATTGTTATAAAAACATCAAAAAGAAAGCATACAGTAAAACTGGTGGCAGATAACCCACAATTACCTAGAGGCGTCTAAGAGGAACAGCAGGAGCCACAGAACTTATATTGATGGAGTCAAAATTCAAAGCTTACTATCTCTACTAAGTCTGATTGTATTTTTATGTGACCAAAAAAATCAGACATAGCAGAGATATATGCAGGCAGAGATATATGCAGAGATAACAATGGAGAACTGCGACGTTTACTGGTACGATGTTGTACAGGTAGGGATGCGGACCAAATGCGCAGGCCCTAAAGAGCTCACCGCTTATAAGACCTCTGAGCACAGGGGTAGGGAGGCATGTGTTATGCTTCCCCGCATAACTGTGTACGGAACATCGCTAAGAATCTGGAGAAGCGTTGTCTGGCCTACAACGTAATCCTTAACGATTCTGAAAGACCAAATATTAAGTCTGATTTCTGCGAAAAAGCATCACAACGTTAAAGTCTAGAACAGTCGACTCGTCGAGAACGATGTTCGAACGCCGAGAATACGCGTAACGAACAGACACGCAAAGGGAAGATGCCAAGGACCTCAACGAGTGTCTTCTTTGCTTTAGTTCATAATGTTTTACATTGTTCTATGGGGATTTTTATATAGTAATAGGTGTAAGGTTAATGAGGTATATTTTCTATTTGATAACAGGGATATATTGCGTTCATATTTGTAACCTTATGAGGTCGTTATTCAGAGTTGGCATCTTAAACGTAGCCGAACGCAGGTTGTCTGAGGAAGCGAGGGTCAGTCTGGGCAAGGTCACCACCGAGAGTAGTCACGCACGAGATTTCACCTTCCTTGGCCCAGATGGGTAGAGGCTTGCCTCTTAAATTCACTACTTAAAGTCATCCTAGAACATCTGTGCCCTCATTCGCTTGCAAGTGATTTACTTCAAGAATACTCAACTGCAGTGCCAATATAACGTAAATTAGAGATTGTCAATCTAGACTGCTAACTGTCGATCAACCTCAACCAAATATGGCGGTTGCGCTCCAAGGCGTCGGCAGGGCCACGCCCGGGTCGTCAACCCTGATCTCCGAACCTCAGTTAAGTCCCTCTCTGATATTATATCGATCTGAGCCCCCTCTTACGCTTCTGGGTATATCAGGTCGCGAGTGAATAAGTAGTGTGCGTTCAATTAGTTTGCGTATTTTCGATGATTAACGTTTTGATAATTTTCTTTTGTTCAATAGTGAACTTCCTTTAATGTTTCCAGAGTTTTTTTATATCCTTCAGATAGATAGGAAGAGATGAGATGATATGATTTAGAAAGAAAAGATGTTTGAAGCCATGAAACACGGCTAAAATGTACAATTAATTTATGGCCTTAAGCCGGACTTAACGCTTACCGAAGATTGAATTAAATATTTATTCAGATAAACCCTGAATTGGTGGCAGCTACTTTGAAAATCTATAACTAGAAAATATAAGAAATGTGACGAATAATCTTAATGTCACGACGAATAACATCATGAGAAAAGAATAACATGCATCACGACAAAGACCGTCGGCAGCGAAAAATGAGCGGAGCGTGACAGGAGAAGCAGTCACGACACATGCTCGCTTGCAGATAATAAGCTCTGAATTTTGACTCCATCAATGTAAGTTCTGTGGCTCCTGCTGTACCTCTTAGACTCCTCTAGGTAATTGTGGGTTATCTGCCACCACTTTTACTGTATGGTTTCTTTTTTATGTTTTCATTACAAAAGAATGACTAAAAACCATAGATATTAATATATTTTAGGTGACCAAAAAAATGAGCGGTTTTTTTAAAAACGTGTTTTTTTTACAAAAAATTATGACTAATAAAAATGAATATTAATATATTTTCTGGTACCAAATATAACCATGCTGTTTTTTTTGCAAAGAATCATAACTAAAAAACAATATATTTTATGTGACCTAAAAAGCCCCATGCAGTTTAAAAAAAAACATGTTTTTTACTAAAAAATCATGACTGAAAAAACATGAATATATTTATGAGACCAAAAAAATGTTTTTGTACTAAAAAATCATGACTAAAAAACATGAATATATTTATGAGACCTAAAATGGTGTTTTTTAAAAATTATGTTTTTTTTTACAAACAATGATGTATAAGAAAACTTGGATATGAATATATTTTATGCGACCAAAAAAACCATGCTGTCTTATTTTATGCATTTTTCATAAAAATTGTCTTAAAATCATGGATATTAACATATTTTATGTTACTAAAAAAATCATTGTTTTATTTCAAACATGTTTTTTCATTAAAAAGTTATGATTCATTTTTTGGTCACGACCTTTTTGTAAAAAAAAAACACCCCCTCAGGGGGATACAACTATTGTATCTATGGGAACTAGCGCTCCCAGGAGGACAATGTGAGGGCCCAAGCTGAGAGTGAGGTAGGCCTCCTTTTTGTTAAAATAAAATGCTTTTGTTTTGTTGAGGACCACCTTTTTTCGATTCACTGCTGTCCTGTTTTTCAGCACCTAATACTGTCTTCTTCAACTTTGATCTTGTTTCATAATCTTCCTTCCTCTCTTTGGATTGCATTTGTTGCTGGGTAGGGAGGCTAAAACTAATGACTAATCTAATCTGTAAAAAACATGGATATTAATTTATTTTAGGTGACCAAAAAAAACATGCTTTTTGAAAAAAAGATTTTTCTACAAAAAACAGGAGTGTTATTAAATTTAATCTGATCAAAAAAACATGACCTTTTAAAAACCATGTTTTTTTTAAAAAAAAGTCATTAATATCCATGTTTTTATGTCATGATTTTTTGGTAAAGAAAACATGATTTAAAAAAAAACCAGCATGGTTATTTTTGGCACATAAAATATATTAATATCCACATTTTTTAATCATGATTTTTCTGTAAAAAGATGTTTTAAAAAAAAAACAGCATGGTTGTTTATGGTAAAATAAAGTATATTAATATCTGTGTTTTTTAGTCATGAATTTTTTGTAACAAAAACATTCAAAAAATAGCATGGATTTTTTGGGCACATAAGATATATTAATATCCATTAGAATCATACCAGGTCTTAGAATAAAATATCCACAAAGAATCTATTCACTCTATAAAACCTTTCGGAGACTAGCTCTATCCTCAGTAAGTCATTCAGTCAAATGTTTTTCAAAGGAACAGTGAAAATTCATTGTCCATTTCACCAAATTTTACTGAATGACTGAGGATGGAGCTGATCTCCAGAAGGTTTTATGGAGTAAATAGATTCTTTGTAGATACTTTATTCTAAGACCTAGTACAGTTCTAATAAACATGATTTCAATATTAACAGCATTCTTTGTTTACAAGTTTCTAAAGACAATTTGATTAAAGAAAAATAACTTTCCTGATACTTACATCCGTGTTTTTTTTGTCATGATTTTTTTAAATGTTTAAAAAAAAACAATTTTTTGGTCCCATAAAATATAACAGCCATGTTTTTTAGTCAAGATTTTTTGGTTAAAAAACAATGTTTTAAAAAAAACAGCATTGGATTTTTAAGGTCACATAAATATATTATTATCCATGTTTTTTATTCATAATTTTTGTATAAACATTTTTTTTTTAAAACAGCATGGTTTTTTAGTCACATCCCTATCAATGACCATAAGTAAAGATATGTTATTATAACACACCATTTTGGGACTTGAAGGTCATTCACATGTATTGTAAAAAGAATGAAATATCAAAGCATGAAACCTCAGAAAATGAAAAATTTCATAAAACCATGGAAAACCACCAATTAAGAAGTATGTTGTTTTATTTTATAATCTGACATGAAAACACATAATGTAATGTGGTTCTTTTTCTTGCCGAGTTATTTTAAGACAAATATTTAAAAAAAAAAACAAAATATGCACATTTTTTTTGGCCACGGTTTTTTTGTAAAAAACGTGTTTTTTTGAAAAAAAAACGGCATGGTTTTTTTTGAGTCACATCTCTAGTCCTGATCATCGTAAAATTCCCGAAGCCGCGCGTTCGGCGAATCATCATAAAATTTCATCAATCTCGCGTTTTCAAAGTCGATTTTCCCAGCAAGTTCCAGTGCTATGTATGTCAATTTTTGATCACAGTGAGAATGTATGCTTGTCATGAGGACTAATGACACAAATGAATAAGAAAACGTTAAAATCTGGGACTTTTGAGTACTCAAAGTTGCCTCATCGTTGAATTTTTACGACGCCGGACAGAGAACGGTCCATTTGCTCAACTCTGCGTTTTCGAATCGACGTGATTTTTTTTCTGTCATATATGAGGAGTAGATTATCAACTCTGCAGTTTAACCCTTTAACGTCCGAATTTTTGTACTCATATTACCGTTAACACAACCACCGTCGCTACACTGGCGCTGGCATCAGGCAGTCACCGATATCAGAATGGGATAGGAACTGACACCCGGCAGAGAACTACAAAGAACATTTTAGGGAACTAATTGAACAAGAAATACAATATATTGAGGGTATTTTTGAAAGAGGACACTGGTGTCCTCTGGGGCATTAAAGGGTTAACAATAAACTGGTGAGCCTACACGTTTATTTTACAGAATCACCGTTGTCGAGAATACGTCGTAATGGAGTCTCAAACATGCCTTCTCAGTGAAATTTGACGTTCGAAGTCGCGAATCTAATGGAAGTGGGTTTTTGACTCAAATTTTCTTGCAATTATCAAGTGATTGGGGTTTTCATCTCTCTTGGAGATTTGCGATATAACAGTCATACATAAAAATCAGCAAAACATGTAAAAACTTGAATAAATCTACAGCTGTTAGACTTTGAAAACGCCTTGTTGGTAGATTTTTAGAGCCATGCGAAATCTCGTTTTGAGCTCTTTTTTTGCCAATTTGTGTGTTTACCCGCAGTTTTTGATGCTAGAAATCTGGAATTTGGTCTGCTCATAGGTCAGAAACTGTACTTTTGATTCCGTGAATAAAAAAAGCTCATTGAAAATTTGGCTCTTTGTGACCATGGCTTAACAACAGCAAAAAACTATCGCATCTGGCTGGGACCTGTTTGATTGCGAAACAAAGTAGTTTGAGTTAATATTTCTCGCATTAGTTTTGATGATACGACATTGAAATTTTTGTATTTTTTGAACCATGAACTTTCCAACAGTGCACTGAATTTTTGTTTAGAATTAGATATTAAAACTCATCGTTTGACTGCCTCAAAATCCTCAATCGCATTCGCAGATTCTATGAGCCACTCATTGTCAATGAGTGGACATCATTTAGAGGCTCACTCAGGCTTCATATTTGATGAGGATGTGTCTCCGATATGCACTGAATTTTTGAGAGTGTTAGCGGGTCATAAAAACATTATATACGGTAACTAAAATATTATTACTGAAATATTTTCAAAAATTTTTAAATACTCACTCAGACTTTGTTCAGGCTTCTATGTCGGTCAGTAATTGAGAAAAAGGTCGGGTTACACGGGAAAATTGTTTCCGCTCACAAATTACTTCATTTTGAGGAAATATGAACCTCAACGTGAATAAGTACTCATTCTAGCGTAGATGATGAAGTTGTGTTTTTAATGCGTTCCAATTCAGTCAGGCTATAGTGTTTGATGAGAGGATCAATTTCATTATGTTTTTCTGGAGGAAAATTGGCCACTTGAAGTTTCAAACTACACAACATGAATCTATTTCAAAATTTGATTAAACGCTCATTTCAGTTAGTTCAATGCTGAAATATACATAAAACTTGCTTCATGACGTACGTAAGAGATAGCGTTTTTTCATCTTGAGAAACTGAAAGTAATGTGTTTTGAGTATTTTTCATTTTCAATAATAATCCATTGATGAACTCGGTCTCCAATTGAGTGAAATTTCAATGAGGCATATTTTTGTTGGCATTGAAGGTAGAAGTCTGAAATTTTGATACAATCTAGAAATCGATGAGAAGTTTGAATGGTTACATTTTGAGAATGGTCCATTGATATTTGGGGAAAAAAAAGAAACTTTGGAAAATTCCATACCTGTTTAAATTGATGAAAAAATGGCACTTAGATACAAGCCAGAAAGTTGATTTTACGCTCAAAAGAAGCAAAATCAAGAGCGTTGTGTGAATTATGTCGATGAAAATTTTGTTAATGAATTTTTTTCAATATATAAGGAAATGAGTTTATACAAATGTTTTGGCTGTTTTTTCGTCAGGGAAACGTGTTGTGAACATTTTTTTTGGACACTATGGAAGCGTTGCAATGTGCGAAACGTACGCATTTCGGGAATTTTAGGAAATGGTCGCCATAAGTCTACAGATGGTGAACTGTTATTTTCGATGAAAAATCACAAAAAAGTGGGAATTCATGCACAAATGTATTTCAGTTTCATGCAGAGGGAGATGTTGAAGGTTATATTAAAAGTCTATGGGGTAAATCTACCCAAAATGGCAGAAATTGCACATTAATGGGCATTTTGTAAGAGTTTTTGAGTGATTCGGAGTAAGTAAAGGGCTTCTTGGTTTTGATAGGTATCAAGACCATAGCTGTGCCGCTCTGCGTAGGGCATCGCCCCGCAGAGCGGCCCCTAAGTCACGACCAAAATATTCTAGTATTAAACGTGAATGCGCGACGGCACGTGTGTTGCATAATCATTTTCCAATTGAGGCATATAATAGCAATGTTTCTCTATTAAAAGCATGCTAATTTTCAGTTGGATGTGATCTTTTGTTTGCAAATTCATTTTATGATTATTTTATTTAAATGATGTGGGTTTCTGTAGTGGTTTAGATTGAAGTAGGATCAGATTGTATGGGATCTCCGGAGAAATGAAAGATGGGTAATCTAATACTCTACACCATTCACCTCTCTTGCATTCCATTACTTCACGAAAATAAATTAGAATAGTTTTTCGGGTTGATTTGAAAGAGTGTGTTCATGGTAATTTGAACTATCATCAAGTTGGTGAATATTTGGGGTTCTATAGTAAAGTTTTCATTCGAATATTCAGTGTGAAACGATAGTGTGGTTTTTGGAAGTGGGTATAAACTTGTAAGCATATAAAACTTGGTAATCATGTGTGCTATTGGAGTGCTATTTTCGTACGTCTGACCCTTAAGTGATATTGAACGTTTTTTGTAAAATGCTTTTTACTGTTTGAGGGGCATGTATGGGAAAACTTATATTGAACATAATTGGATTGAACATTTAGATAAACAAGTATTGATTGTATTGGGAATTAGAGGTGTGATAGAGGCATTTAATCATCTTTCTGTCTCCGTTAAGGAAATTGTTCTGCAACTTTCTGTCGAGTTTTAAAATATAAGGAATTGAGGAGGGTAGTGTAGGTTTGGTGGAGTGATTTAGTAAGAATAAGGGGATGTATGTTAAGATAGATGGGATAGAATATGAGGGATTGAAAATTCAACAATAATATATGATAGAATGGTTTTGAATGTGAGGATATCATAAATTAGGATTGGATAGGTTGTGATTTTGGGAGAGTTTAACGATAATTGGTAGGTTTTGGGATTATGATAGTATTAATGAGGTTCCCATCTGAAAGGTTTGGTGTAAGTGTTATTATAATTTTTGACCGGTAGAGTGATGGTTGATGGTTAGGTGTGAGTTGTTGGTTGGTAAATAAAATAGTGGCTGTAGTGTTTAAAAGTAAAACATAGAAGTTTGGTGAGAAGTAATACACGGGCTGTACTAAATTTGTTGTATGCAAGTGGTATGTTGTTGTTGGTGATTTGTTGTTGATTTTACAAGTGTGAGATTTGTGTGGGATGGATGGTTTGTTGTTGATGGTGTTGAGGTTGTTGTTGGGGTTGTTGTTGTTGTTGGGTGGTGTGTGGAGGGGTGAGTTGTCTGGTTTTATGTGACCAAAAATCATGCTTTTTGAAAAAAGTTTTTTTAACAAAAATTCTCGACTAAAAAAACATGAGTATTATTAAATTTATTCTGCCAAAAAAACCATGGCATATTTAAAAATTATGTTTTTTTTTCACAAAAAGTCATTAATATCCATGTTTTTTAGTCATGATTTTATTTGGTAGAGATGACATGATTTAAAAAACCAGCATCATTTTTTTGACATATAGAATATATTAATATCCACATTTTTTAGTCATGATTTTTCTGTAAAAAGGATGTTGTTAAAAAATAAACAGCATGGTTGCTTATGGTCAAATAAAGTATATTAATATCCGTGTTTTTTAGTCAGGACTTATTTGTAACAAAACCATATTCAAAAAACAGCATGGATTTTTTGGTCATACAAAATATATTAATATCCATTAGAACTGTACCAGGTCTTAGAATGAAATATCTACAAAGAATCTATTCACTCTATAAAACCTTTTGGAGACCAGCTCCATCCTCAGCAAGTCATTCAGTAAAATGTTTTGTAATGGAACAGTGAAAATTCATTGTCCATTTTACCACATTTTACTGAATGACTTACTGAGAATGGAGCTGGTCTCCGAAAGGTTTTATGGAGAGAATAGATTCTTTGTAGATATTTTATTCTAAGACCTAGTACAGTTCTAATAAATATGATTTCAATATTAACAGCATTCTTTGTTTATAAGTTTAACTGATTAAAGAAAATAACTTTCCTGATATTTACATCCGTGTTTTTTTAGTAGTGATTTTTTAAAAATGTTTTTAAAAAAAAATTTTTTGGTCCCATAAAATATAACAATAGTCACGTTATTTGAGTTATGATTTTTCTATTAAAAACAATGTTTTAAAAAAAACAGCATTGGATTTTTTAGGTCACAAAATATATTAATACCATGTTTTTTAGTCATAATTTTTGTATAAATAACATGTTAAAAAAAAACAGAGTGGTTTTTCGGTCACATCTTTATCAATCACCAAAAGTAAAGATATGTTATTATAATATACCATTTTGGGATAACAACATTTCACATGTATTGTAAAATATATGAAATATCAAAACATGAAACCACAGAAAATGAAAAATTTCATAAAACCATAGAAAACCATTAATTAAGGAGTGTGCTGTTTTATTTTGTAATCTAACATGAAAACAAATAATGTAATGTGGTTCTTTTTCTTGCCGAGTTATTTTCAGACAAAATATTAAAAAAAAAAGTATCCACATTTTTTTTGGCCATGGTTTTTTTTGTAAAAAAAACATGTTTTAAAAAAAAACGGCATGTTTTTTTTTAGTCACATCTGTAAGTATAGTGCATACAGTATAATGTATTATGTATTTAGGCCTTATTAAGATAATTATTTATGCACATATAGGCATATATATATAGGCATATCAGTTATTCCGGACAATCGGCTAATCCGGATCATCCTTCCCTCTAGTAGTCCGTCTTATTGAGGGTTGACTGTAATTAGATCAATTTTAAAAAAATTCAACACTCATAAAATCCTAAGCAGTACTATTTTGAACACGATATTATGATTGTGCCAAACCTACCGGAAAGCAAATAAGAATCAGTGGAATTATGCAGGCTGTCTATTACAGCGCTAGTAAGATTTGGCCCATTTCTCTGGATATATAATTTGAGTTCACATTTTCCTTTGGAGATACCTAAATTGAAGAATTTACTGTAAAAAGTCTACAAATCTACACCAAACCTTGGCATTCATCAAGTTAGATAGCTACAAATTAGATCAGATACTGTCAGCACCATCCTGAACAGCTTGCGTAATAGTGACTATTTTTACTTGCGCTCAGGATGCAGCAGATGAATAATATAGCACTAAAAATTTTTTTAAATTGTACTAGTATTTCTCAGAATTGCAAAACTGCTTCAACTTATTTAATCTATCAATTATTTTGGAAGTTATTATGGAATTTTTAGGATTATTTACAAATAATTTTTTATATTAAAGAAACTATATATTTCAGCAACTCAAAATCAGTCTAAACATATAAATGGTTCATTTAAAAAAAATTCATTTTAAGAAAAAATTACACATACAAAAAAATAATGTTGTACCTACTTAATTTTATTATCTTTCTATTTCATAGCATGAAAAAAGGGATACTATTATAGCATGAACTTAAACTCAACATATAGGTCAAAATGTGTTCAAGAGAGGTAATGTAACTGCAAAGAGAGAAACTAGAAAGAAAATCTTGGAAAAGATAACAAACAAACTTTTCTCATTGCAATACAAGCAATACTTTATGAATTACAACAGGAGCTTTAAAAAAAAAAAGCATTTTAGCAATGAACTTAGCTGAAAAGATCTACATTAAAAGAGCGGTAAATATGAAGGATATAACAGTTATCAATTTTGTAAATTTCAATGCCTAAACATAGTTAATTTAATCAAAATAAACAAGTTTTCATCTATGCACTTTCCGTCTGAAATGAGTATCTTATTAGTTATTGCGGTAAATGACTTACCGCAACTCCAGTGTTTAAAGCGGAAAGAAATTAATTGATCGCACGATATGGCAGAGTCTTGCTTTTGACACGCTCGTGATCAAAGATGAAACTAAACCTACCACTATACCTTGTTAAATACTTATTTGACAAAAAAAGTGTATAGAAGAAAAGTTTTTTATTCCAATATTACCATGATTCAAGCAACAAAAATTTGAAGATCGATGAGTAGCTGTTTATTCGTGCGCATTCATCGTAAAAGACGAAACTAAACCTACAGCTATAACTCATAATATAATCATTTCAGACAAAAAGTGAATAGAAAAAAACTTGTTTATTTTGGGTCAATGTTTGGCATGATGCAATCAAAGGACATGGGAATTTTATTTCAAAGAATCACCAAGGGAACCCATTTAAGAACGTTTTACATGAATGGCATTCTGCTCTCTGATGCGTTATTTTAGAATTATTCGACTTCAAAAATGGCTTTGGCGTGCCAAAGGAAGCGAGCGGGCCACCAAGAATTTAATTAATAACGGAAGTTAACCCCCTATTGCAAATGTAAAGAGGTCGGGTTGTGAGGGGTAGCCACAGTTCTTCTAGTGAAAATTAGGCCAATATTTATTTTAGGTGCGGCACGGAAATTTAAGATGTCGTTGCTTAGAATCACTAAAAGAGCACATTTAAAAACCTTTTACATGAATGACATTCTGCTCGCTGATGCGTTATTTTCGAATTATTGAACTTTGAAGTTGGCGCGGGCACGCACGCGCGCGCCGCCTATTACAAACGTAATGAGGTTGGGTCGTGAGGGTTAGCCACAGTTCTTTTAGTGTAAATTATAAATCAATTGAAATTCTACTATGCATAAACATAGTTGATGAGATGACGAGTTATATTGTCAATGCGAAAGACTTGTTTCAAATGTTCCCAGATACGTCGAACCCACGATATACCAGGGTTGAAGTTACGGACCTGCGGTCATCTCAAGGCTGCCAGTTACATCGAAGCAGCGGTGCGCGCTTGCACACACTCGATCATTTGACGTAATGGGTCAGTTACAACCTTTATTTACAATTTTCACTAGAAGAACTATGGCTAACCCTTACGACCCAACCTCTTTACGTGTGTTATAGGCGGGTTAACTACCCTTATTAACTAAATTACGGCGCCGGCGCACGCGCGCCAGCGCCAACTTCAAAGTACAATTATTCAAAAATAACGCATCAGCGAGCAGAATGTCATTCGTGTAAAAGGTTTTTAAATGTGCTCTTTTAGCGATTCTAAGCAACGACATCTTTAATTTCCGTGCCGCACCTAAAATAAATATTGACCGAAAATTATAAATAAAGGTTGAAAGCAACCCATACAGGTCACAAACAATTGTGTTTACATCTGCTCCATGATTGCGGCGGTCGTACCAAGTGGTGCCATCTGTGAGCGGACTGTAAAGGTGACGGTATTACGTGGCGCCATCTATGAGCTGACTGTAAAGGTGACGACGTAATAATAACGACTAAAAAAAACGGTAAATCTGAAGGAGATGACAGTTGTCGATTTTGTAAATTTCGATGCCTTAGCATAGTTAATTAGATCGAAATAAACAAGTTTTCTTCTATGCACTTTTTGTCTCAAATGAGTATTTTATTAGTTATGGCGGTAAATGACTTACCGCAACTCCAGTCTTTGAAGCGGCAAGAAATTCTTTGATCGAGTTGTATGGCAACACTGCAATGGCGTCTCGCTTCCAGCGTGCTGTCTTGAAAGACGAAACCAAACCTACCGCTATACCTCGTTAAATACTCATTTGACGAAAAAAGTTTATAGAATAAAAGTTGTTTATTTCGATTTTATTACCATGTTTCAAGCAACAAAAATTCGAAAATCGATGAGTAGCTGTTTATTCGAGCGCATTCGTCATCAATGACGAAACTAAACTTACCGCTATAAATCGTAAAATACTCATTTGAGACGAAAAAAGAATAGAAGAAAACTTGTTTATTTTGATTGAAATAATTAGGTTCAGGCACCAAAAAGTGGAAAATCGACAACTGTCATCTCCTTCAGATTTACCAAAAAACTTCAAAAGCACCAAATACGAGAAATTGTATGTTAAGTTTTTTGTGTTATAAACTGAAAACAATATTTCTTATTATTTTATCAACAATTTCTATCATTCTTTCATTTCTAGTTACGAAGTTCTGGTGACAACTTTAACACCTCATGATCCGAACTTGGCCTTTCCCAACCCAACCTGGTCGTAATCTGTTCCATATTTTGCGCCGGAAAGTGATTTTACGTATAACTTCAAATCTGAATAATTCAAAAATAACGTATCAGAGAGCAGAATGTCACTCGTGTAAAACATTATTAAATGGGTTCCTTTAGTGATTCTAGGGAATAAAATTTTCATTTTCTTTGATTGCATCACGCTGGACATGGACCTATTTTGGGTAAATGTAAAGGACTTGACCATAATTGATATTCGAATTTTCGATGCCTTAATAATGTTAATCACATGAAAATAAACAAGTTTTCTTCAATGCACTTTCCGGCGGAAATGAGTATTTTAAAAGTTATGGCGTTCAATGAGTTACCGGAACTCCATTGTGCATCACCCTATTACAAACGTAAAGAGGTTGGGTCGTGAGGGGTAGCCACAGTTCTTTTAGTTTTATAATTTTCACTAAAAGAACTGTTGCTACCCCTCACGACCCAACCTCTTTACGTTTGTAATAGGGGGTTTGCTCTTCGTCGGCTTGGTTGGCGCGCGGGAACGCCTGTTTACTTTCACGTCGAACCGCGCGGTATATTTTTCCCCGCCTCAAACACTGGAGTTACGGTAACTCATTTAATGCCATAACTTTCAAAATACTCATTTCCGCCGGAAAGTCCATTGAAGAAAACTTGTTTATTTCCATGTGATTAAAATTATTAAGGCATCGAAAATTCGAATATCAATTATGGTCAAGTCCTTTACATTTACCCTATTTTGATTTAATTAGTTAAGTTTAACTAGTTAGTTAGGCACCAAAAAGGGGGAAATTGATTACTGTCATATCCTTCAGATTTACTGAAAGAGCTTGGATCATACCCGTCTGATTAAAAGTGTAGTTAAAAATTTGCAGCGCAGAAAGCAATGTAAAAAATTGATAACTCCAATTTAACCTACCTTTTTCATAAGTGAAAACCTGTAACTACGCACAAGGAAGGAATTACCTAATAATAAATTTGATGACTATAAAGCTCTAAACTTACCTGAAGTCAGACTGTTGATTTTCTTCAGGTTCAATTTCTAATATTTCACCATCTTCCTCCATCATGGAATAAAAAAGTTTATTTAGAAGCAAAGCAGAATATGAAATACAAGGAGAATTCTATTCTGATCAATAATGAAAATTAAAAACGTTTCAGATGAACTCTACAAAGAAAAAAATAAATAAAAATAGACCACAGGCGTAAATATCAAGGATACGTAGCAGCAAAATAAAAATCAAGACGTTGGTGACACCTTCACGATTAAACAGTTCTCACTCATAACTATTCACCCTAAGTTCGAGTATCGCGTGTTGAATAAGATATAATTGCAATACTGTTTGCTGATCAAAGCAGGCCATGCGCAGTTTCCGCAAGTTCACCTTCATCCGATTCGCAGAAAAGTGCAGCTTACGCAGGAAATATGAATCCTTTTACACCTTCGGTTCTTAAATGGTAAAAATTTTCTTTTTGTCTGTCTTTTTTTCAGATACTAGATGAATATTTCCATTGATATTTAATTCATACATGAGACTTCTAATCATATCATACAGTGCTTGAGCTTCTCCTTCAAAATATCAAGGAGATGGTTTGAGAATATTGTGCAGAAAATGTTTATTCTAATAAAAAATACAAAAAACAAAGCAAAAAAGTTTTTATACTACTTATACGCAAATAGTTTGTTTGTAGCAAAATTACTCGGAGCTTTATATACATGCACTTAGTACGTAATGTTTGACGACTGCATTTATGCACAGAACTTCAGTTAAAATTACTGAGAATTTCATATTTCAATAAATTCATACTAATTTTTTGTACTAGGTTACACATACCTCATTCCACTATCAAACAGCAAAATTCTGTAGTGATTTTGCATAAGTTTCCGGATGCTTTGTGATTAAATGTTGCTCAAATTAATTACCAACCATTGTTTCTTACTTTTCATGCTATAAGTACATATTATGTTCGGTCATTTTTTCTATATCTATTTATAATCACGCAAATTAATTTGGATCTACCCATTTTACATCTAATCATAATTCCCCATTTCACTAGTTTCAACGTTCATAAGCTCGAATTTTATTATGGGAGTGCATTAAGTAGTGTGTTTTTAACAATGCATCGCATGCACAGTGTTTTCTTGACCACTTGTAATAAAATGCATCGTTAAAATCAGACCAACGCCGCAGAGGGAATGCATTCCAAATCTAAATCGTTTGTGCTCGTCATAGCCGCGTGTCTTTAGGACCTGCCTCCATGCGGGCAAAAGAGAGTTCGAGTCCCGGCGCTGGATGGCGATTTTCTATGTTGGGTATAGGGAAAAAATTGCATGCACAATACCCCCACTCTACCCAGGTGTCTGAAATGGGTACCGGTCTTGACCGGGGGAAAGCGCCATGGCGTCCTGGTGTTAGTTATAAGGAATTTGAAAATCCAATGTACAAGGTGATATGTGTCAGGCTTGAAATTGGAAATAAAGCATCCGTAGATCCGCCGGTCACGCCGGTGCAAAAGAATGCATTTTTTCAACAAAGTGTTACAAGGATTGTGTTCTCTTAGTTACTTATTTTAAATGCACTATCAAAATCAGATTAGGCAAGGAAGGGAACTCATTTTAATTGTGTTTTTCTGTCGATCATTTTTTATTTCAACATTTTACACGGGTATAACGATACCAATGTATTATTATTAGTTAAGGATGTTAATGTTAATGTGCTTTAAAAATTAATGTATCAACATTTCATGTTGATACTCTATTGGAAATAAACTGTTAATCTTTTTTCTTTTTCTTTCTGTGCTTGTCGTAGCCGTGTGGTTAATAATAATAATAAACTCAGTTAACGACAACTTCGGTCAAGGACTATTTAGTTGTCGCTTTGGTAGTTTACCAAAGTAATCTTCGTCTTGATGCAATTATGATTTCAAAGCAATATTATTAAGAGTAATCTTAGCCCGTACGTTCAATTTCATCCACCGAGGACTTCACGGAACCAACCACGCCGAGGCAAACCTGATAGAGCGAGACACAAAGAATTTGGTGCATATCAATATTCTTCCCGTACTTGACGATGCATGGGGGTTATCCAGAGTTTTAATTTCATTGATAGTAGCTAGAACCCCCGGGTGGGGTTCCAGCTACCCGCCCTCACTATGGCCGAGCGCTGACCCATGCTGGAACCCCCTCTCAACAGAGAGTTGGGGATATAAGCACGGAGCGCTCGGCCATTTGCTTATCAAAATTCCAAGGTAGTGTCCGTCACACCTCCACTTGTCCACTTTCACCTTCACAGATTTCCGAACACATTGATTTCCTTGATGAACTCCAGCACTCTACGGATGGGTCCTCCGTCCCGCAACACGTTCCCCGTATTAACATTCTTACCGGTTCCCGGCTCAAGTATTCGGTCTCTTGTTAGCTGCAGCGCGGTGCATTCTTCCATGATATGTTTTACAGTTATGACCTCTGTTCCACACCATCCGCAAATGGGTCTCTGTCCGAGAGCCTGCGGGTCCAAGAGATAACTGTGAGTTAGGGTTGTATGGTTCAGTCGCAACCTATTTATGACCACCTCTTCCTGTCGGTTCAACTTCAAGTCGGCTCTCTTCCACTTTCCGGGGCTGGGTTTTATTGCTCGCAAGTCTCCTCGTTCCTGTTGCCATTCCACGTTCCAAATCTCGTATGTTCTTCTTCTGATTACCGGGAGCCAGTCGCTGTAGGGAATCAGCAGAAATTTAGCAGGTCTGGTTGCTGCCGCCTTTGCCGCCTGGTCCGCGCGCTCATTTTCAACTATGCCAACGTGGGCTGGAACCCAGCTAATTGTTATGTTCTTTCCATCCGAAATAATCTGGTGCATCTCAAGCGTTAATTTTTTCAAAAGTTCATTATTTTCAGTGTAGTTATCGATCAATTGTATCGAGCTCATTGAATCGCTGCATATTACGAAGTTCTGGGCTGGCGTTTCCTTGATGATATTTAAGGCAAGCTTGATAGCGTGCAGTTCGGCTGTCATAACACTTGCCACGTCTGGGAGAGAGGCGCTTCTGATGATATCGCCCATCACGGCCGCTGCACCTACTCCCGTCGGTGACTTTGATCCATCTGTGTAGATGATTTTATGCTTTTGGTATCTCCTCATGTTATCTCTGTGTATGTGCCGTACGATAGATGCGTCTATTTCTTCTTTCTTCATTTTAGTCATGTGCTGTTCCACTTCTGGTCTCCTCAAGACCCACGAAAATGATGCAGGTGTAAGGCTCGGCTGGACGGGCTGGGTTGGAATGTTATACCGAGTTAAGGCCTGACGTATTCTCTGGATAACCGGTTCTGAGGTGCACTTGCGGCTGGTAAAAAAACATTTCAAGTTTAGTATTATTGACACAACAATATGCTGGATTTAGGAAATGACATTTAAGCTTAAAGAAATATCGGAGTAGCAAGTCTTTCCTTCGTAGCTCTAGTTTTGGTTCGTTGCAAATGATGTGGAGGTTCGCTATTGGTGTCGTCTTGAATGCGCCCGTACTAATGCGCATTGCCTCGTTTACGACAGCATCAATCTCCCTCAGCGCCGCTGCACTGGCAGAACCATACACTATACTTCCGTAATCAATCTTTGACCGGATCAGGGATCTGTATAATTTCATTAGAATATCCTGATCTGCACCCCAAGTATATGCAGACACAGTTCTCATCTGGTTCAAGTCATTTCGGCATTTTTCTTTTGTCTTATGGATATGGGTAATCCAATTGAGTTTTCTGTCCCAGTGGAGACCAAGGAACTTTGTGCTTTCGACGGTTGGTATTGTTTTTCCTTCTAGTTGCAGGGTTGGAACAAGTGTTGGTTCTCTCCCTTTATAAAAATGTTGACGTACCTTATAACGTTGCCCGGCTCCGACACCGACAGCAACCGCCAACCAGCTGCCGCAGCTGTTTGACCTTCCTCCTTCTCTCAGAGGAACGAAAGCAAGGCACTTGCCGGCTTACACGAGTACCGAACCTCGGCGAAGACAATATGAACGAAGAACGAAACACACGCGCGTCTGCACTCCACCACGTCCATACCTACACTGCGGCCATCCATGATGATCCATCCGCCGCCTACCGGCAGCGGCGGCAAGATCCCAAAGTTTTGGCGGTAGAGCGCACATCCCTGCAGCACCCTCTTGCGGCGGCAAACACTTCAACACCACATCTCCCCCAGTTTCTCACGAAACTCGCAGTGCTTGGTGCCTAGCATTCGTACTCATCCAAGTACGTGGGACGCCATCGCTCGCGGCGCGACCGCCTCAATGGCTCAGGCTCCCCCTGCTGCGGCTCCGTATCACTGTCGACAGCATTGCGCTCCTCGCCCTCTTCTTCAGGGGAGTCCTCAGCCGACGCGTGCTCTGCCGCCGGCACAACGGGCGCCGGGTTTAGTGCGTCGACAACAACTGCATGGGCAGCGCAAAAGTAGCTGCACCGCCGCCGCCCCCTCCACCGAAACTCACTGCTTCGGGCTCCGCGGCGCCAGCAACCCCACTATGGTTCTCAGGAACCCTGACCCGGTCACCGCCAAATCGCCGTCTCCTGACGTCGCGCACATGCCTAGGCATGCCGTCTACGCAGACTACGTACTTAGACACGACGCTGGTGACCTCACCAGACGTCCACTGCTTCTCACGAAGGCAGTGGGGGTTTCACATACACCTCATCACCAACAGCAAAGCTGTTGTGCGCGCAGCCATCAATCGCCCGAAGATTGACGTCGAACGGCACTCGCCAGCGATACCGAAAAATACCGCTCGAAGGGACTGAGCCCGCCTCAGTGTCTTTCCGGGGCGTCACATTGTACCAAAATGGAGCCTCTTCAGGAGTGATACCTCCCCTGGCGGCGATCCTCTTGATCGTCCGATGATTTCTCTCAACGATCCCGTTGCCGCTCGGGGCGTAGGCGGCACGGAATCGCAGTGAAATCCCCCACGCATCAGCGAACTGCTCCACAGTCGCTGATCGGAGCGCCGTAGAATTGTCCAGTAACAACTCGTCACACGGCCCTCGCTCAATTACGACCTCACGCAAATGAGCGACGATACTCACTGCAGACTCATTCAGCAGCCGCCGCCAGATGGCGAACCGCGAGGGTCCGCAGTCAACCATGGACAAATAGAGCTTGTTGCCATAATGGGTTACGTCAACCGCAACTCGGCGCCAACTCTCCTCCACAGACAGACCTCCTCGCTCCACGAGATTTTCCTCCCGCAGCGCAGGATCGATCCGCTGGCAGGCCTCGCATCCAGCCAGCTCACGCTTCACCTGTTCGCGCGTCAGATCACTACGGATCTGATGCGCCAAGTAGAACGTCCGATCGATGCCCAGATGATGCGGCAGATGAGCCGCCCAAATGGCATCCTCGAGACTCTCCCCAGTAGCAAGCACGGCAGACACATCTGCGTCGGCTTCACCACCATCACGGTAACTAAGCCACCTCTTAGGTACCCTGGTCAGCTGGTCGGCCTTGTTCTCGATCGTCGAGACGAAGCGAACAGACACGACCAGACCATGCTCAGCGATCGTCTCACGGATCACCCCAAGACGTCGCTTCACGAGCATCTCCGCCGCGCCCTTCGTGCGAACACGATTGCGGCCGTCGACAGTGTTGTCCATCCATGTGACGACTGTCCGGGAGTCACTGGCGACCGTGAAGGTCTTAAAACCCCACGCAATCGCCAAATTGATACCCCGCGCCACCGCCTCCAACTCGGCCACGTTGATATGAAGGTGGTCTGACTCTTTTCGGCTCCAAGACGCATCCTCCACAATGAGGCCATCGACCTCAAGGGCCACCCCGACTCCGAGGGAGCTGGCATCAGCCCACACGGTAACTATACCCTGCGGGTCGACACCCCACACGCCCCCAACAGGGTCTTCCCGACGAGCCCGCGCCATCATCGGAAAACCATCGGATCGTCCCGATGAGGCAGCGTCCGTGCGGAATACGTTCGCCATTCTGTAATTATATTGATGAACGGAGCACACATAGTAGTTGATATACAGCTAAATTCTATGTTTTTTAATGCTCACAAGTCGTTATATTTCGTAACAGTTTGTTTCGTGTCTTGCGATTTTCTTGCGTGTCTTGCGTAGAGTGCGGAGGAGAACAGACGCTCCGCGTAAACGCGGCGTCAAACATTTCAAAATGTAAGGGAACAAAACTTTCCCAAAACCCCAAACTCGAACTGAGTATCTGTGAATGTGCTTTCTACCTCATTGAATCGCAAAAGTGAAAAACAGTAATCAAGTACAATCATTTGTGACCAATTTAATCGTGCAAAAACAGTCTGGTGCTTTCTGTAAACTTTGTCTCCACTCGAAGTCTGTGTAGCGACCCTCGGTGTAGCCTCCGTCCCTGGTCAACCGCAACACCTGCTCCTCCCTCTTCCGCATATAGAACAAACGTACCACGAATACCAGCATGAAAACAAAAAAAGGCCCGATGCACTAGCAATTTTGAATTTTGTGAAGACAAACATAAAACACAGTGAGACATTTTTTGTTATTTTATCAGTTATTGCAAAAAAAACTATGTTGAGTGTCTATGACGCTCAATTTTGACCTTTAATCCTCAAAATTGTGTTCAAATTACTTTACCAGTAAGTAATTCTGTCCTTTTATTGAGAACTTTTGGTGAAACAGTGACGTAAAAAGTGATTTAGAGAAAAATTTTCTGTAAATGTTGAAGGTCGCAAAATGAGTGAATAAAACGTGAAACCCTGAAACAATAGAGCTCTATGAGGGCTCAGCTACACCAAGTCTGCGCCCGCACCCCTTCCTCCCCCCAGCCTACCCTCTCATTGTGAGAATTGCCACGCTGTAATAGTGGCTAACTTAAATCTGTGTTCACTGCTAGAACATAATTCCACAACGTAAGGCGAATTTTCAGCAATATGACGTCTTTTGGATAGCTCACCATAGCAATCTTTACATGGAAAAAAATAGTATTGGTTTCTTCAAAAGCAGACGAGCGAGAAACGCCAAGCTGGATCACCGCAAGCATCCTGCTCCCCGCCCTCTCCCCCCCCCCCCCCCCCCCCGTCTCTGTCTACTCCGCCTTCTCTTTTCCTCTACTCCTCCCCCTCTGTCTTACGAGCGGCTTCTCTTCGTCTGGCATTAAAAGGCGGTCTTTTTCGTTTTCAAATGCGAACAAGCAATGCAATCCCTCATTCGCAAATATTTCAATGATGGCTATCTTTCTTGTCGAAAGTTAATCACTCAATTTTCAACCTCCTCTGAATAAACAAAATTAACTTTCTTTTGGTGAAATAGTGACCCACCAGTTAACTTTGGTGAATAGTGACATAAAAAGTGAAAGAGGGATTACAAATTTTTTAATTATGAAACGTTGAGAAACTGAATAAGTAAAATGTGTCAACCTGCAAAGGTCTGAACGTCATTTTCGTCATTATTCACGGCCGACCAACACTCTCCCAGTTTCTCGCCTCCTTTCTCCAGCATTTAAAGGCAACTCTATCTTCTTATGTTCTGGTGATGTTTTTTAGGTGATGTTTTTATGGCAATATTTTTGGGTGTTTCAAATTCTAAATGAGAAGCTAGCCCTCACTCATGTGTAAACGATTACCCTTCTACCCAAGACGATCGTTATTCACTCCGTAACAGCTACAGAGTAAACAAAATTTTGAATTATCTTCACCTTTATTCACTCATCCAATACAACTTCACAATGTCTCATTACGAAACTCGCTCAGCTACTCGGAAAGCAGCTCTATCTGGAGAAATAACATCCCTCACAACAGCGCCGCATGAAAACTCAAACCTCATAAAGCGGAATATATCTGAACCGTTCAGAAAACGAAAGCAAAATCCACCAAAATTCTCGCGTGTAAAATCGCTCGTTCAAAAGCCTAAGCCGCTCACAATGACTATAAAAACTCCGACAGAGAAACGGTATGACGTCGACGAAAGCACCGCAATTCCCAAAACATCACCAGTGCCGACCGACAGAGAATCGACGGAGAGGTGCCCGACAGAGAATCTAGCAGCAGAGTCGCCCGTCTTTGACGAAAATCTCCCAAGCGCTGCTTGTACCTCATCACTGGCGCCAGCTGCCACAGCACCACCGCTAGCTCCTTCGTCTCGTCCCAACGATTGCGTCATGGCGGCATCTCCCCTGTCCTGCGTCACTGAGAAAGCTCAAAATTGTTCACCAACGACGACGACACCGACATCAACGTTGGAACGCGATAAAATTTTCGATGTGAGGAACCATTCAGAGACTAAAATGGGTAATTTTAATTATAATTTTAATGATAAATTGTGTGCAGGCCTTTCAGGCGGTGGAGTTAGGTTTGAAAATGCATGCGCGGCAGCTGACACTGGCAGTAAAGTACCTCAGAGCGTAAACTGCGAGGATAACTTAAAATTTTCAGTGGAGAACAATACAAACAGACCTGCTAAAGCTTTTGATGGGTACTTACATCCTCTCCAAATGACCAGCTCCCAAACTATTCACGAAATAAATAACATGCTGTCTCTTACAGCTGCATTTCTCAATAAAGCTTTGAGACAAAATTGTCCCCCAAGCCCAGCGTCGATTTTTTCCACTGTATCGAATATTCAAATGATTACAGAACAGCTTTTTGCTTTAAATTATTGTATCAGCGCTCATGATTTTACGCCGGTGGTAGCTGCGAGTAACCATCATTATGCGAAATCCCCTCTGGACACTTTTCTCGTTGGAGACAATAGTCTCACAAAAATCAACAGAGATGACATTGATAGCGCATGCAGGATTCAGACCATAACTTCGGAACGTCTTAATGATCTTTATGATGAGATTGAACGCGCACCTCCATTCAGGAACTATATAATTAGTTTCAAAGGCTTGAGCCTCTCGTCCCATAATCTCAACAAGTTAAAAAATTTGATCATGACAAAGAATCTTTTTTCTTGTATTTATGTGGTGAGCGCCTGCAGTGGGCAGCAATTGTACATGGCATCGAGCCTGTGCAGAAAAATTGGTCTTAAACTGATTCCGCTGCGAGCAAATGTAAAAACCGGTCCTGTTAATGAAGCTTACAACAATGTCCGCACTTGGCCCGTTACGCGAGAAGACACGCATCATTTTCTTCAACAAATTGCTCTAAAATCACCTTTGAGACTAACTTCACATTTTATCTCCTGTGTCAGAAACTCCCATGATCTGAATGAAGAAATTGAATACTCTAATGATTATGCAAAACAGCAAAATGAGTTGAATGATTGTTCTAAGTTGACCGCCTATCCACGTGAAACCTCCAGCGGCATAAACCAATGTTTGCCTTCATATAACAAACCCTCTCCTCCCCTCTCCTCCCGATGTTTGCCCTCATATAACAAGCACTCTCCGGCATCCGCCACAAACAATTGCGGAGTGCCTACAAAAAATAGGTTTTCATTGCTGTCCAATGCTGATGAAGAGGATGAAAAGCCCCTCTCAGACACGAGTATAAATCAATATCCAATCACATACTCGGAAGCAGTGAAATCAACAGGAAGAGAGAAATCGCTGCAAAATTGCAGTCGACAATCGATGGAAAATCCACTACCCAACTGTGTGCACAATCATCACCAGAAAAATATAATTGACACGAGCATTTCTCAGTTCTCTGCAAATCCCCATACAAGAAATCACCACAGAACGGGAATTCAGAGCCAGAAAAACGTAAATTCCCCGCACCTCTCAGAACCTCTTAATGATTTAAAAAGTGCGAAAAAAAACGTCTCCAGCCGCATTTGTGAACGCATGAATTCCACAATGGATGAATTGAAACGATCATGGAACATAAAACTGATTCCCACCAAAGCCGATGGACACTGCCTCCTTCACGCAGTAGCTCATCTACTTACAAAACAACCAGCATCAAAATGGAATTACAATTCCCTAAAGGCTGCAATCAAAACAGAGAGTAAAGCAAACAACAGCACATATGCTAAGTTTTTTGACAAGAACAGTGGCGACATGCAAAACCTCATAGATAATTACATTGACGAAAAACATTTTGACCAAGCTGCTGTAGACCTTATACCACTAATCATTTCAAATGTGACAGGCCAAAAACTTCTCGTCCTGGATGAACAGGATCATTGTGTTTGGAAAATATCAGTCGTTCCCAATTCAGAATTATCAAATAATAACCCTCCACTACTGCTCCATCGTAAAAACGATCACTACAGTGCTCTTGTCACACAAGGCAAAAATCAGACCGGGGTTACCTCATCTTGACAGAGTGCCGCTGCCCAGCCAAATAGTAGACTTTCTTACATAGCAGATGCTGGGCCAAACACCCTGGGCAACTTAGACAAAATCGATAAATCCCCTGAACGATCCCATCGAGATAGTAACTTCACTACCTTTAAAAAGAGTGCTAATATAGGTAAAATCAACATCAAGCACGTAAATGCTTGAAGCCTGAATGGTAAATTGGATGAAATCAGAGTAATGTTGGTCACTGAAAAAATTGACATTTTGTGTGTCTCAGAAACATGGTTTGATTCACGAACCCAAAGTTCATTTTTTTAACATTCCTGATTACGTGTTGTACCGCTACGATGGCGCTAAAACCAGCAGAGGCAGTGGATCTTGTATTTTTGTGAAAGAAATGTACTCAACATCTTCACTACTAACTAATAAAGTTTGCGAAGGCATTGAAATGGTTTGGTTAGAAGTGCAAATATATAAACACAAATCAATAATCATTGGCAGCCTTTACCGGTACCCATCGTCTCCCCTAAATCTAACACTAGATTTCATTGAGGAAACCTTCAAAGAAATCCTTCAGGCAAAAAAAATCATTCTTTGCTTTCGGAGATTTCAATGTTGACCTAACGGACAAAAATAATCAGCTAAGCAAACTATTGTATAAACTAAGCTTATCACAAATGGTCAAAGAACCGACTCGCATCACTAAAGTCTCTGCAACTCTCCTCGATCTAGCAATCACAAATAATCCCACCGCAATACTTAGTACAGTAATATCTCCTTCTATTTCCGATCACCACTCTATAGAATGTGAAATTAATATTGCGAAGGAAAGACAAAAATACCGCTTAATGACCTATCGCTCGAAAAGGCACTATTCAGCAGAACTATTTCAAGAAAAACTACTCGATAGGTCTACCGAATTCCAGAAAATGATGCAATCTGACGATGTTGACATGCAAGTGTCAATCTTCAACGAGAACTTCACAGCAGCTCTCGACGAATGTGCACCTTACGTCACCAAAAAAACCAAGCCAAAACGGACTGTTTGGATTACTGACGAAGTTAAAGAGATGAGCAGAATAAAGAAAGCTAACTTGCGAGAGTACAAAAACAATAGATCAAACAGTACCTTATACAAGAGATATAAAGAACATGAAAAAATTCTTCGAAAGAAAATCACTGAAGCGAAACAAACTCATTTCCACCAGGCACTGATAACGGCTAAAAATAACCCGAAGCGAACTTGGGAAATCATTAGTGAGGTAGCCCCATATAAAAATTTAGATCGCATAAGTAATTTTGAAAATCCCTTGGCAACAGCCACGGATTTCAACACATTCTTTTCAAAAGTAGGGGCTCAAGTTTTCAGTGAGGTGTGCACCAATCCAGATGAAACGACAATTGAAAATTCATGCCCCACGGCACCCTCGAGGACTGATGTCAAGTGGAGACCACGCCCTGTCGATTTACCGGAGTTACGAAACATCTTATACTCACTAAAAAACACAAAGGCAGTTGGACATGATGGTATCAGTCTTCAATATATCAAAGACAGTTTCCCTGTTACAGCACCATGGATTCGTCTGATAATTAATACATCAATAGTAACCAACACATTTCCAAACCAATGGAAACACTCCATTATTAGACCGTTTCACAAAAGTGGTGACTTAAATACAGCATCAAACTACAGGCCCATCAGTCTTTTGCCTGTCATGTCCAAACTATTGGAGAAAGTGGTGACAAATCAACTGTCATTTCACCTGGACGAGTCAAATTTACTCCACCAAAATCAATATGCCTATAGAAGAAATACTAGCACTCAAGACGCTCTGCTCAATATATCTGAAAAAATATACAGTGACATTGATCAAAAGAATGTAACACTCTTGCTGCTACTCGATCTCTCTAAGGCGTTCGATAGCGTCCAACATGAAAGACTTCTACGTAAAATACTGAACTTGGGAATAGACACGCAATGGTTTGAAAGTTACTTGTCAAATCGATCTCATGCAGTCCGCATAGAAAACAAATTGTCCCCATTCACTCAAAACAATTTTGGTGTTCCCCAAGGATCCATTCTTGGTCCACTACTGTTTTCTATTTTCATTAATGATTTCCCTCCAATGCCTTCTGACACACGGATCTCAATGTATGCAGATGATGTTCAAATTGCAATAACAAGTTCTGTATCGGAAATACCACAGACGCAAATTAAAGCCGAAACTTTACTGACTAGCCTGAAATCATGGTGTGGGAAATTCCACAACTTCATTTTCATTTTCAGTTTTGTTTTCATTAATAATCGACAAGGAACAAAGTCGTACAAGTTTTTAATATTTTATTAAGGAGCCGCACAAGGTAGTATATACCTTTAGGCCTTCAGAGGTGAACACATCTGTTCATAAGTAGTTTTAAGTTTCAAGTTTCAAGTTTCAAAGTTCAATAGTGTGCGACAGTTGCTCTAAGACAGTAGGAAGGATGCTTCGCAGCGTCAAGGCACGGAAACAACAACCGAGCGGCATCTCAGCAGGGCAGAGCAAGGTGTGCTTTAACAGAAACGTTGCCGCCAGAGCGTGAAGCCAGAGAGTAAGAGGCCACATGCCGACCTGAAGCGAAACAACAACAAGGTAAGTTCAGATTAGGTACAAAAGAACAAGACCAGACTCAAAAGTACCATTGTCAGAAAACAATTTCAGAATATCAATGTTGACGACACACCTACACGCACCCGCAAGGCCTAGGTGAAGTCGCACGTTAGAGGTGAGGAAGACGAGACGCTGGACTGAAGAAAGAAAACTGCCAGTGGAGTGGCCCCAGTGTCAATGGCACGGAACGTAGAAATCATACTGAAGACAAACAAAACCAAGTTAAACGAATGGTACAACCAAAATATCGAACAAATAGAGCAAACAAAAACAAACAAATCCAAATGAGTCAGAATCAATATCGACAAATTAAGCCTGCAATAACTCACCCAAGTTTATTGCCACACTTGGTGAGTATAATACCACTTTTAGAAGAATGTTAGGAAATTTAGAGGAAAACAGTCAAAGGCAGGTGTTCAGGTAAGGACAGAAAGAATAGTTCAAGGTTTTAATTCGGTTGAAAGTCATAGGCCCAGAGGAAATAAATTATTAAACAGCTCAAGGATGAGAGGTAGCGCATCCAAGTATTAGGAGCTGATGTTAAAGAATTTAGGTTCACTGAGATATGAGCAAAGCTCAATCTCTAATATAGTACGGCGAGATGCCGTTAGTTCAATTCAAGTTCAATGGGATTTGAGCAAAGCTCAATCCCTAACAGTAGCGGCACTATGCCGTCAATTCAATATTTAAATTTCAATGTTTAAAACCCTGAACACCTTTAAGAGATTTAAATAAACCCAAAAATAAGCAAAAACTGAATAACAGCCACAGTCACGCAAACTTAAAAATAGTTGAAACACAGAAGCAGCAAGAAATTAGAGATACTTAGGTATTGTGACAAATTAGAGGGTTGACACCGGGAGGACGACTCCAATGCAGCAACAGACCAGCGCTCACCTTAAATCCCAACTAAAAACTGAAAAACTCCACCGAAATTACTTCCCACTGACTGTAAACGACCGGAAACAACCGAAAGGAGCAAAGCGACTCGCCCAACTTCACGCCACGGTTCCGACTGACGAGTGCACCTCGCGAGCATGTGGGAGATTTTCCCACAATGGTACGACCGAAATGGTCTGAAATTAAATGCTAATAAAACACAATGCATTATTTTTGGATCCAAAGATGCAATTAAAAAAACTTCAGATCTTACTCTTGCAGTTGGAAATGATGAAATTAATGCATCAGAAAAAGTTAAAAATCTGGGTATCTGGTTCGATAGAAATATGTCCTTCAAATCTCACGTTGAGACTACTTGCAACAAAATCTACGGAACTTTAATGTTTTTTCATCGTATAAAAAGTATGCTAGACGAAAAATCCAGATTATTAGCCATTCAATCCCTTGTGTTATCGCGCATTGACTAATGCAGCCTAGTATGGGGAGGCTTACCTCAATACCTTAAAAGGGACTTACAAAAATGCATGAATTTTGCAGCCAAGGTGGTATGCAACGGTAATTTCAAAAGAAGTGATCACGTAACCCCTCTCCTCAATAAACTCGGCTGGATCCCTATCCAAGAAAGGCTCCTCATGCAGAAGGCCCAATACGTATTCTCCTCGTTATATCTTCCTCAGAGCAATGCTGAGATAGTGCGTTTCCATCCACCCACTGTAACCAATCAAAAACCGAACAGAAACAATAATGTCTTAGTCAACTATCGTTCATCTCACTTAGGGCAGAAGGCTCTGTCCATATCAGGCGCCTTACTGTGGAACAAACTTCCCCTGAGTATTAAAGTCCCTCAAAGACCGAGAGAATTTAAAGCCAAAATAACTCGTCATCTTGTGTCTCAATAATAATCCTTAATTACAGAACATACTGAATGAGTACTGACGAATCTCATTTCCCTGGTATCTCCCTTGCTGAACAATCTCCCTCGCTCATTGTTTTATAATTCAAGACATCACACAATAGTTTTGAAGTATGCGTAGGTATTATGATTTGACCGCCTATACGTTGTCATTTGCAAACATGCTTACTTGTATATGTGTGTACGTATATAGGTGTATGTGCGCATATGGGTGTGTATATGTGCACGTACAACTGTGTGCACTAGAGTAGATCAACCAGTCGAAGGTGCATTTTATGTCATTCCTCTCCGTTTCTGTGCAAGCATCAAACTAGACCGACATGGTACCTATGTGTGTGTGTGTGTTGACCAATTGCAGACATTCTGCACCATATTAAAAAAAATAATGTGTTTTTTTTCTAATATGAAATTGTAAAGCATCCATGTAAAAAAATAAATTCTTTGTGTGATCATCCATTTATACTGCAGTAATATACTTATTCGGCTTATAGTTATATGCTTATAATAATGTGATACCTATGTTTGTTTATCAACTGCCGACAATTTGCGCCATATTTCAAAGATAATGTGATTTTTTTTTCTAATATGAAACCTTTATAGGACATTAATGTTTTCTTTCTTATTCACGTCCCACAATCGTTTTCATGTTTCCGACTTAAGTGGACTGTTTTGTGCCACTATTTTTAGTACGAAATATTATAAAATTCATGTTATAATAAAAGATATTTTCTCCGTTTCCCTCGATTGGAATTCTGGTTTATACGAACTAGTTTACGCTGATATTTGCGCACATGCTTACTTGTGTATATGTGTACGTGTCCACGCTATGCGTATGACACTCTGTAGAATGCGTATGTATTGCCTCGATGCATAGAAATGCATTTGTGTTTGCTTACGAGTTTGGTGTAAGTATGTGCGTGGGTATATGTGTGCATGTGTATATATTTACATGTATACGTGCACATATGTGTATACTAGACTGACAACTAGCATTTTACCAGAGATAGTGGTCTTTTTTCTGTGCACACTCAACTTGTAACATTACCTAACTCGTCATCTCTTTAGTATTGTAAAGCATTCATGTAAAAACTATACTTTTGTTGTACGATCATCCATTTATATTTATATAAAATGCTTGTTAACTAATGACCGTTATGTTAAAATTGTTGAATCAGTAATACAAAACTTATAATCTTCTTGGTCCTCATGCTTATATGTATATATGTATTTGTGTGTGTGTGTATGGATATGCACACACATGCATACGTATATTTACATATGTGTGCATATGGATATATATTTATATATTTTTTTTTCATGCTTCCTTAAAACGACACTTGTGAACATTGACCGAAACAAGCGATTTCATATATTATTTTCCGGCGTCAAGAATTACGAAGTTTTATGTCATGTACATGTAAACTGTCAAAAGTGTTTTCACCTCACAATGAAAATGCATCGTCCATGAAATTGTGTTATCTCTTATAATTATCATTACATGTATTATCAAATGTAGATTAAGCTAGATTAGGAGTTCATTGCCCTCAATCATTTCTTTTCGACTAGTGACACGAGTTTTTCAATACTCGTGTGTGTGTATCATCTAAGTATATTAATTTTAAGATATTTAAAAACCAATGGTTGTAATATTGTACAATCTCTATTGGAAATAAACTGTTTTTCTTTTTTTCCTTTTCTTTTCAGCTCCGCAGCCAACGAGCTGACAGAACTGTCAACCGAGTCGTCCCAAGAGCCACTGCACCCCAGCCGTTTCAAGAAACTGCAGCAAGGACGCAGCCACCCCGCCACGGGGTAATGGCCGACTAACCGGCCGCACAAGGAAAACAGCCCTCTCTTCGTTAAGCCGACATTCACCGAACCAAACTCGGAAAGAGCAGTCCCCCGCGACATCCGAAGATGTCCGTTGGAATCTTTCCGTAGAGAAATCCCCAACAACCGGCCTCCATCCAGGCTCTCAGGCTCCTTCGCCGCAAGTCCGTACCGCGCCAGGTGCTCCCGGAGCTCCTGCGCGCTGAGAATGGACTCACAAACCACTATATCGTCGATATAGTGGTCCGTCCCTCGACGAACGCGGTCGTTCAACGACAGAACCTTGCCGAGAATCACCGTCATGATTCGAGGCGCACACGAGAGGCCGAAGCCTAATCGCGTCAAAGCGTAAGGTACACCCTTAAACTTCACGATCTGGTACCGCCACAGATCCTCGGAAACGTGGATCTGCAGGTACGCGGACTTAAGGTCGACGACCTTAAGCTCGCCCCGCAGCTGCCGCCATTTCCGAATCTTGTCGCCACACACAGCGACCATGTCATCACTAGTATGACACTCGACAAAGCCGTTCAACTCACGATAATCCATGACCGGACGGACTTTGTCCTTCGTTGGCTGCACGACGGCCAGCAACGGAATGACGCCCTGGATGGGGCCATGCCATCGCCTCAACAAACCCTTCGAGATCCAACTCTGAATCTCCGCATCATAGCGCTCACGCACGAGAGGCGCCCGAGTACATCCGTACTCCGCGATCCGAGTCTGCAACCCCTCGGGCGGCTTCTCGGACCACCGCCAACTGACGGTCCACCGACCGTCAGCGAACCTAGCAACAAAGTCAGGGTCGACAATCTCGATCGGCGCTGGCGCACCTCTCGACCCCACCGACCCCAACCCTGCCACCAGGCCGGCTCCCAGCTTGGCACAGGCGAATCCATTGCTGGGCCCCCTACAGCATCCAGCTGACCAGGATCTCCCCCAGTCAACTGCATACTTCGAGTCAGGACCTCTCCTGACGGTGACGCCCCCCATGTGATCAATAACATCACTCCCTAGGAGACAGTCCACGCCAAGATTCCCCAACTCCGGCATGACAAGCGCAGTGACACCAAAGCAATGCCCCTGCAACCCGACTACCACACGACAGTGCTTCCCCACATGGGAAGTTCTGCCGTCCGCCGTTAGCAACGGCCGCCCCGGCCGGGGGCGTTGGCCCACCACCACCCGCGGACAAACCACCGTCCGCTCGCTCCCGGAGTCTACCAGACACCAAGAACAATGCCCATTCAAGATGGCACGAACGACTGGCAACCGACGCCCCGTCGTAACGCCAGTCGCTCCGAGCGATTCTAGATCGCCCCGCCCCAGCGACACACTCGTGCCGCTCAAGATCCCTCTCTCCGAGGGGGCGCCGTCACCTCCCTCGGGGAGAGGAGACCTCCGGTAAGCTCGGCTTACACGGTTTCCATTGAGGAGGACGCGTCGCCCCGACTGGCGTCCTCCGCAGAGAAACCCGACCCACCAACCGTAGGCCTACCTACCGCCGGACAGTCGCAAGCAAAATGCCCGACCTCTCCACACGCAAAGCATGCGAACTTCCTTTTTGCGGGAGCCTTCACGGCCCCCCTACCAGCAGGCGCCGCAGCGCCTTGCTTCTGCGGGCAAACCCGCACGCGATGTGCACCGCCACAGCGGTAGCAAGCACCCTTGCCACCACTGCCCTGCTTCCCCGAAGCAGCAAGGTCTGCCCCGAGCCTGGCCTCCTGGCCTCGCCCGGCTACAGCCCTCTGTGCGGCCATTCTTTCCCGCACTTTCGACACCACAGCATCGAACGGCGCAGTATACGCGTCCTCACGCGAAACTGCCCAAGTATACAGAGTAGTGGGGAGACCCTCGTAGAACTTGACCCTAAAAATCAAATCCTTCTTAGTCGACCCCACTCTCCCACCCAGACGCGCCAAGTCATCCAGGTACACGTCCACCGACTCCCCGGCTGCAAGCCGACGGTCGGTGAACCGCCTATACGCCTCCTGCATAGGCAACGCAAATTGCAAGACCAGCGTAGACCGAACTACCGACCACTGAGCAGCATCACCGACAGTCATGGAGCGAAACACCCGAGCGGCATTGCCGTCGAGCATGAACCCGATGACGTCGGTCGGAGCTACGCGCTCCAGCTGGCAGAGCCTCTCCAGGTTCTCCAGCCACTCCAGCGCGTCGACCGATCCATCGCCAGTCAACTTAGGGTGCGTTCACACTACGAGCGGAGCGAGCGGAGCGGAGCAGAGCAGCAATAATGTTTGTACAGGTTTGAATGCAGAAACGCTTGGCTGTTCACACGACAAGCGGAGCGGAGCGGAGCGGCACGCTCGGGAAATTCGTTGGGATTTTTTGACGCTCGCGTCGAGCGTTTCTCCTCGGCTCCGCCTTTGGATCGTCATATCTTACAGGGGTAGAATTTTCGTTTGAGTTGAAAAAATCTAGTATATAACTAGTTATTTGTACAACTAATCACATAAAAATTATAACTGATAGTGTAACATGTAATATTTTAGTGTAATTTCACCCATTTGGGTTCGTTAATCATTTATTTCTATTTTCTTCTGCTTTCTCTGATAAGTTATTTTATTATTGCTTCAGTTTAAGGAATTTATTTTGCTTTTCTCGTGATGTAGTTTCATCTTTCTTGTGATGCTGTGTATTTTATTATTTGATCTTGATTAAAGTATAATTATTTACGATTTTTAATATATTTTTCATTTTTTCCGTAAAATGGGAGAAAAAGGAGGCCGTATGATGATGAGGAGGACTCAATGAGTGTCAAATACACAATAAGTTGCAAAATTTTATGAGCTTGGGTGATTTTTTCTAATACTAACGGAAAGCATATCAGTGTTTCGAGAACTATTTGGTCAGGACAAGTCAATATTTGTCAGTATTTTTCACTTAGGTTTCTCTGGCACAACCCTGAATTTCTGAAGGGAATTACTTTACGTTCACTCACGTTCAAGTCACCACAAGACTTTTTTGTTCGTACTGGCCTACGAAAACCTGTAGTAATATATGTGATACAGCCTATATGGAAAGACTTTAATTTTTCTTAAACTACTTTGCTTTACATGTATCCTCAATAAAAATTTGTTTATTACTAAACAGCAAATTTATCTAATCTCGTTAGAAATTTTTCTTTCTATAAGGGATTGTAGTACATCAAAAGTTGCCGGCTTCATCCGTAAATAATCGTAGAATTGTGATTCATCTCTCCTCAGTGCTTCGAAGAGATAGTGGTATGCTCCATAGCGATCTTTCCTCATGTTGATGGGATGGATCCAGTGTTTCCGTTTTGCCGTCGAGCCACAGAAGCGCATTCACGGAACGCTCCATAGCGACTGATGCTTGTGTAGGTCGCTCTGCTCAGCTCACATGTGAACACACGGGCCGCGCCGCTCCGCTCCGTGCCGCGACGCTCCGCTCGTAGTGTGAACGCACCCTTAGGCAGCTGCCTAGACAACCGGTTGAGGATCGGACCACGCGCCTGAGTCAGGATGTTAGCCAACAGGCTAACATCCTGTTGGCTGCCGCCAGCTCCGGCTGCCGCAGCCTTCTCAGCTACCTCAGCTGACGCAGCCTTTCCAGCCGCCGCCATCTCGCTACCAACAAGATGGCTACCACCGCCAAAAGCCTAGATAGCTTGTTGACGTACCTTATAACGTTGCCCGGCTCCGACACCGACAGCAACCGCCAACCAGCTGCCGCAGCTGTTTGACCTTCCTCCTTCTCTCAGAGGAACGAAAGCAAGGCACTTGCCGGCTTACACGAGTACCGAACCTCGGCGAAGACAATATGAACGAAGAACGAAACACACGCGCGTCTGCACTCCACCACGTCCATACCTACACTGCGGCCATCCAGCCGCCGCCTACCGGCAGCGGCGGCAAGATCCCAAAGTTTTGGCGGTAGAGCGCACATCGCTGCAGCGCCCTCTTGCGGCGGCAAACACTTCAACACCACAAAAAATTCATTGCGGTCGTCTTGGTTGAGGAGAATTTAAATCCGTTTTGCATTGCCCAATGGGTGATTTTGTCTATTGTTATCTGTAACTCTGCTTGTACTTTGGTCTTGTCGTAATCTGCAAATGCTATGAGGAGATCGTCCACGAACAGAGAGCTGAACAATTCTGATGGGATTTCACTTGCCAATGAGTTTGTTTTTACTGCGAAAAGCGTGACACTTAAAGTGCTTCCCTGAGGCGTTCCTGTGGCTAGATCTTCAGCTTGAGACATTTCTTCCCCAAGTTTTACTTTAAACGTTCGATCTTTGAGGAATTCCTCAACGAATTTTGGCAATCTTCTCCTTAGACCAGCCGTCGCCAAATCTCTCAAATTTCCGTAGCGCCACGTCATGTCGTAAGCCTTTTCCAAATCAAAAAACACTGCCATGACAAATTTATTATTGGCCAGCGACTGGCTAATGTACGTATCAAACCGTACAAGATGATCTACGGTTGCTCGATGTCGTCTGAAGCCACACTGCACACTGGAGAGGAGTTTATTGTTTTCGAGGTATTCCATTAACCTTCTGTTGATCATCTTTTCGTATGTTTTGCATACACAACTCGTCAATGAGATTGGTCTATAGTTACTAGGGTTTGTGTGATCTTTGCCGGGTTTTGGGACAGGGATTACAATAGCCTGTTTCCATGGTTGATAGACGAATTCGGAACTCCATGGTTTGTTGTTTACTTTCAGTAGATATTGGAGAGCATTAGTCGGTAGATTCTTGATCATAAGATTACTGATATTGTCCGGTCCAGGTGTCGTGATTTTGTTACTCTTGATGGCAGATGATAGTTCACACATGGTGAAAGGAGCATTGTATGGTTCTCTGTTGTTGCTGGTGAAGTCCATTGGGGTTTGTTCAATAAGTTGCTTGTATAGTAGGAATTGACTCGAGTAGTTTCTATCGCTGGATGTGGTCCTGAATGTCTCGGCTAGTTTCTCAACGATGGTCTTCAGCGTTGAGTATTGGACTCCATTCTCGCTTAGCATTTTTATTTGTCTCTTCACTCTTCCTCTGATTCTATTTATTTTCTCCCACACGCAGCTGCTAGGCGTGTTGGTGCTGAGAGTTGTGACGTACTCTCGCCAACTGCTCTGTTTTGCTTCCCTGAAGGTTCTCGTTGCCACTGCCCGTGCTCTCTTCCACTTGACCTTATCTTCCATCAGTCCCGTCCTCTTATATATCCTGTAACACCTTTCTCTTTCCCGCCAAGCTGCTTTGCAGTCTGCAGTCCACCACAGCTTTGCATAACACCGTCTCCTCTTGTATTTAGGTACCCACCTCTCAGCAGCGCAACCAAACTTTGTGTAAAGATCGACCACTGCCGCGTCTGGATCCTCCGGTATTTCAAGTTCGTGGGCATTTCTCCATATTTCGTCTTCACGATATTGCTTCCAATTGCCCTTCCTGAAATTCCATCCTTCCGGCTCAACACGTCCGTCAGCTTGTCGCACTGATAAGGTCAACACTATAGGGAAATGGTCGCTGCTAAGCACTGAAGAGAGGGCGGTAAATTTTACATCCGGTGTTATATCAGGGGTGGTCAAGGTCAGGTCAATCACCGATCCTGAGACATGGGTGGCTGAGTCATCATTGATAATATTAACGATGCCTTGTTTTAGGAAATCTTCCATCAATCGTCCTCTTCGATCTATGGTACTATTTCCCCAGTCACTGTGATGGGCGTTGAAATCTCCCATCAGGATAACGGGTTTAGGCATTCCTTTGATTGTGTCAAAAAGCTCTTCGATGTTTATATTTGTCCTTGGTGGTAGGTAAATAGATGCTACTGTGATGACTTTATAGTTATTTAGGCACACCCTTGCACCAATAATTTGAGTAGGTGAATTGATTTCAATTTCTTGAGTTGGTATCGACGAGTGTACATACAGAGCCACCCCTCCATGGAACCTGTGGTTGTAATGGCCCTGCTTGCACAGCCCATTATATCCCTGTATAGGTGACACAAAATCATTCCCATGGAATGTCTCCTGGACTGCTATCACTGCAGGTTTGTGTGTATCAACCAGGTTGATGAGGTCTTCTTTTGATGTCGCCATTCCCTGCAGGTTCCACTGGATGAACTTGACTTCTTCCACCGCCATTACCTCCACTTGCGTGTGTTGCTTTCCTCAGAATGTTGACCAGGCTTCCTTTCATCCTCTCGTCCTCTAGGAGATCTCCGCCTGTAGCTCTCTCCCGAATTTCCACGCGGCCGCTGTCCTTTATTTACTCTTACTTTTGGGCGAGTAGACTTCCGTAGCTCCTCTTCGTAGTTACTTCTGTCCTCCTCCTCCACTCTTCCCTTTGCCTCTCGCGTGTATTCATCAAATATCTTCTTCGTTTCTCTCACTCTTGACTCTTTTTCTTTTTCGCGGGCAGATGTCTCAAGGCTTAGGCTGACTTTTGTGGTGTAAAGTCTTCCTGTATTGGGACTTTCACAAACCACTTCCGTTTCTCTCTGAGTTTCGTCTCCGGTCACTGACCACCTTCTGCTCCGGCCACCGTTTCCTTCACTGACCATTCCTGTTGTCGTCTTCTTCTTGCTTTGCTGCGGTTCCACTGCCGGTTCTAGGTCATCTGCACGATTTCTTTTCTTACTTGTTATTAGTTTTATTTTATCATGGTTGACAGGTGTCATTACTGCCTTGCTGTAATTCATTGAAAAGTTGGGGTGCCGGTAACTGAACAATACTCTGGCTTGCCCCTTGGATACACGCTCTCTGCTTTGAATCACCAGAATTTCCTCCTCCATTACTCGCATCCGACAATTCCTCGCTCCAGTTACATGGCCCTCACTGCAGTGGTTACACTTACTTTCTTCCGATGTACACTCATCCATTTCATGGCCAGCCAAGCTACACTTAGGGCAGATTTGTTCCCCTTGGCAGTACTTCACTCCATGGCCATACTCCTGACATCTTTTGCATAACGTAGGTCTCGGCTTTACTTCATAAACTTGTGATCTTGCTTGTTCTCCAGGTATATCAATATAATTTGGCAGGATAGGTTGTCTGAAGGACACTAATAAAGGTTTTGCGAGCTGGTTTCTGGGCTTTATCCATGTTGCTTGGACTACATCTTGCGCGCCGCATTTTTCCAAGAGTCCTGTCTTGAATACTTCAAAATTGTTTAGGTCATATTCGTATACGTAGACGAGGCCTTTTTGAACAGCAAAGTCGAGATTTTCTTCTACTGTGACCGGTAGTTCATTTAATTGTCGTATCAGCTTCATTTTACGGCTTTGTGTTGCATCGCACACTTCTACTGTGAACACAGTTTTACTGCGGGATCTAATTGCTTTTGGTTTGTTACCAAGATGTTGAGTAATGCACTTCTCCAGCAGCCAGGGTAACATTTTCCTTCTGTGTGCTTCATTCATTTTGCAGTCGAAATGTGTGATGAACTTATCAGGTGATGGTACTCGTTCAGTTTCTTGCACACCCTCTTTAATTTGTTTTGCCCTTCTTAATGTTACCTTTTCCTTTTCTATGATCTGCAACAAACTTCTTTCTTCCATTTCTTTGTCACACTGGGTGCTGCCCGCTGCATGGGGTCCTCCACAGTGAGCACACTTCAGCTGCTCAGAGCTGCAGTTCGGAGAGGAGTGGCCCACCTCAGCACACTTCCTGCAGACAAGTGAGGTGCTGCGGCATCGCTTGGCGGTGTGTCCGTATGCCTGACAGTTGAAGCACATCATCGGCTTACTACTAAATGGGTATACCTTGGTGTCCTGTCTTTCCCCGGAGACATAAATGCTGTAGGGAACCGTCGGTTGCTGGAATGTTATCAGAAAAGCTTGAGTTTCGGAATACCTTGGTTTAATAAATGTTGCTCTGGTTACTTCCACCACGTTGTACTGTTCCTGCAGACCAGACTTGAATTCTTCGATGTCAACAATGTCGAAGTCACTAATGTATATTAAGCCTACCGAGTGGTTAAATCGGCCGTATTCTGTCGTCTGGCACGGTACACCTTCCACGCACGTCACGCCAACAATCCTTTCTGCCTGCACTGCGCTCCGCACCTCCACCATCATCGTCTGACGGCCCATGCTGAAGATTCTTATCGGTTTCGCTCCAGTTATCTCTTCAATTTTTTTGATGATGTTAAATGGGTTGATAGTTCTCTTCCTTTCTGTTTCAAATATCATTGAGAAATACTTTGGAAAATATTGTTCATTGTCTCTCACAACTAGAGGCACGTATTTCTTTTTTTCTTTTCTTGGGTTTTTTCCTTTTTCTCCGTTAGTAGAACTTGTCCTGCAGGTGTATCTGATTGTGCCATCAACACTGCCTCCTCGATTCGCCTCAGCCGTCCCTCAATCTCACTCACTCCACCAGCACCACTCACCTCCGCAGCTGTGGCTTCTCGACTCTCCGCAGATCCATCAATTATTGAAGCAATTGCTCCTTCAATCCTCCTTCGAATACCCTCAATCCTGTTCCTCTGCTCCACCTCACCGTGAGGATTGCCGCTGTCTTGATCTCCCATTCCGCGTTGCGAGTCTTCCTCTCCCGATCAACTCCCGTTGGACACTCTTCACTCAACATTGTATTTAGTTTCAGGGGGGGTGGGCCCCCTTGATAAATCAAGGGGGCCGGTTAGTTTTTTCCTATTATACACACAGAAATTTTTGATATAATTTTAGGCTTTAGAACACGAACAAAACTACAAATTTAACACAAAATTGGAACAATACACGATTTAGTAGGTTATGCAACCTAGTTATTCACCTTACACTAACGAACGCGTAGCAAACCAAAAATGAAAAAGAAATTCACAACCTAGAGCACCGAGGTGCCCTAGGCGCCCCCCGCGTTGGTTCCACCCACAATAATTCTGATTGGCGATAAACTATTACAATAATCAAGTCGCTATCCCAGTACAACAGGTTGTACGAATGACAGTAGTCGTAGTGGGTGTACTAACGGCACCACCACGAGAAGGTGCGGGTGGGCTGGATACCCGCACCTGAGCACGGGTAACCTCTATCAAATCCTTGTCAGTTTTTCTTTTTTGTTCCCTAAACCACAAAAAGAAAGTTGCACATCAAATAACCGTAAGAAAATATTTCGAGTTCGATGCCAGTAAACGTGGTAAAGGGAACACGTAAACTTTCGGTTAAAGAACCCTATCTTCCGTGAAAGTGTCGAGGGTTCAAATCCCGGCGCTGTGTGGCGACTTTCTTCGTTGGGTATAGGAGAAAAACTCGAAGCACAATATCCCACTCTACCCAAGTGTCTGAAATGGGTACCTGTCTTGACCATAGAAAACTATCATGGCATCCTGGTGTTAATCTGAATGAAAACAATTCAAACTTCACATGCGCTTGATGACAAAACACAGAATGAAATCAGTTTTGCCTCAGGGTAGGGGAGAGCGGAAGTAGGATGCGCTAAACCACGTTTTCAGGACACTGTCAATGCCCTAGATGGGGAAATTGTAATTTTCCACCACACGATTTTATAGCGGCAATATATACAAGATATCCCGTTATTTCTCCTTATGGTGGCTTGTTTTGTTGTTAAAGTTGAACATTGAAAATTAAAATTACTTATGTACCCCTGTGGTCAACGTGGCCGAGTGGTAAAGAGATGTCGGCAGTTCGAATCCCGGTGCCGCACGGTGTTTCTACCCGTTCATAATATATACTGCAGAATGTTTTTTTTCTAGTCCTTGGACGACAGTAGCTCCTTCCCTAAAGATAACCCTAAATATTAAACGGAACTCTGATACGTACCAACACCTGCGTGTTGGGTTGGTTTCTCAAGAGACTTGTCAGCTTTATGAGGTCGGACAAAATAACCAATTTCCTGCAAAGAGGAGCTCAAGAATTCTACCTACCACCGTACAACTAAGAGCTTGTGGGTAGTCTTCGAAGGTTTGGGTCATAAAAGAAGAGGCGAGCTTTCATTTATTCACAAAATATGACATAAGAAATAAGAAAGAATTTTTGCTGGATTATCGCATGAGGCATTGGTTGCCCCCAGCAGATGGCGCGCGTGCCCTGAACAGTCAAGTTCTACTAGATAGATAAATCATTAGTTTCCGCCTTCCAAACCACAACAAAGGTGTCCCAAAGGAAAGAAGGATGGAAGTACCATTTAGCATGGAGCCAAGAGAACGCGGAATCTATGCACAAGGTGTTTTCCCACACGCGCAAATTTTCACGCAAATACAGGAAGTGCCGAGACAGATGTGAAGCATCCACCTAAGAAGAACACGCATCAACTTTTGACATTGGACTTGACCACTCCAATATTCCAAATCCTGAGTACAATTTTTGTGCGATCTATGTCGAGAATACATAGGAAAGTCTATGATAACATTTTTCGCAAACAAAAAGATAATTTCAGAACAGGGCACAGTCAACGCGCACAACACAACGAAGTCGCGTTCGAGAGTGCGGGTTGAAATCAGTCAGGGTTCTTGTTATATCTTAAGACTCTCTATGCCGCACTGTACACACATGCAACTCTATTCCGATACTTCACACGACTTACCTATCTCTAAAAGACATACATCCATAGACGCGAAGCATTTCACCAACACTACTCTTACGTTAAGATTCGCAACTCGGACTTTTGGCAAGAACACCAGGCGTTCTAACCTCAATACCCGAGTGTGAGGCAGAGGGGTATACGGCTGGTGCATACAGGGTTGCCAAATTGACATATTTTGCCAAATTAGCAAGTCAGGATCAAGTGAAGCCAGCGAACGTAAATATAAACCAACACAGTTTCTCAACTTCGATTCTGCCACACGGACCTCAGCTAGATGTGACTTGCAAAAGGAAGATGATGCAACACCAACCAACTCCACCCTCAACAACAGCCTACCAGTAGAGGAGCTGATCCTGAGAGAAAGCACTCGAACCATAGAGCGCCTTGCAGTAATAATGTGCCTCTAGCACAGTGGTTCCAAGCCTGGGGTGCGAGTAAAGTCGAGGTAAATAATAGGATATTGGCTATTAACAATTTAAAAGCGAAGAAAATGCTAAGAAGATTAGTCATTTTATTCAATGAGAAAAAAAACGAAAACGAGACAGAGATAAGCTCCATCATTTATTGGCTACATGTCAGTATTTTTACTCCAGGGGCAACGAGGTTCGAATGTAATTTCTTAATGGGTAGAGGGTGTAAAAAAGGTTGGGAACCCCTGCTCTCACGGCATCCTATTGGCTGTCACGTAACACCCGGCAACCAATGAGCGATAGGCACAATTCCAGTCACAAAATTAGCGTTCAAACCAGGAACCTCCTCACTTACTGTCACGCTGAGAGCGTGACTAAGCAGTTTTATGCTAGATTAATACAAAATACGTCAGGTACGAATTACTTAAACCTACACTCAACAGAGTAAAATGGAGCCATGTACACAAGAAATAAAACGATGTTAAACGTCGTTGTTAAATCAAGAGGGGAAAAGCAAGCAGCAAGTTCCAATGCAGTAGTTAGTCTCAAACGTCACGGCGGAAATTTTCATAATGCTGCTCGTCAACCAGTAGGCAAAAACTCAATTTTTATAAATAATTGATGGAAACTAAATATAGTTATGATCAAGTTAATGTTTGCTATTTTCAACATTATTTACGACAATTGGCGTTAAATTTGAGTTGAATATTAAACTTCAGTTTTACCTGTCACAATCAATGTGTGGTATGGAAACCTCCTTTTGTATCTCATAAGATACATAATATAACTTTTACTTTATGGTGACAAGACATCATTCCTGGAAGGCAGACAGCGCAAAATACATGAAAGCGTTTCAACACAAATTGAACTGCATGCACACAAATAGAAACCATATTTCAGCTTGCAAAAGCTTCATGGAACATTCTTACCTCAGGTATTTTTGTTGCAACCGTCGCAGCATCTGCGAAAGCTCAGGCGTGGTTTGCCTCGTGCACTTTGATTGGTTTATCCCATACTAACTAGCCACGAGTGAATGGAGGTGTGTTGTGTTATTTAGTCGTCATTGTTGTTTTTATTTGTGAAATGAATATTATCTTAGTGGAAATGAACAGGAATAATTTTATATAAGGAACGGTGCTTGCAATTTGTGCTGCGCTTAGTTCTATGCTGTTCGAAGAGAGATTCGAAATGACCATCAGCCTCGTCACTCTGAGACTTATGGTCTGTTGCTCAAATGTACCGCGCAAATTGTTATTATTATAGAATTTTGGAGGTTTCAAGTTGTATGTGTTTTCCTTTACACTCCCTTAATTTAGTTAAGGTTTATTTTCTTAATTGAATGAATAATTAAGTCCACATCTTTTTCTTTAAAAGGTTTAAGCCTCTGCTGAGACCACTGGCATGTCACAAAAGCAGCTCTCAAAAGAATCTAAACCATTGCCAGAGAACCACATCGCAAAAGCTGTCGTGCAATAGTCCATCATGCCAAAGAGATGAGCGAGTGATGAAAGCATAAGGTGGTGCAGCATGCCATAGAGATGAGTGAGTGATGAAAGAATAAGGTGGTGCAGCATGCCACTAGAGGCCAGGACAAAAACAGCGGTAGTGTAGGCGCCTGGAGGAGATCAGTGTCGCGGTGCAGCAGGATTACAATAATCTCAATCATAATAACTATAAACTCAGGGAACAACTGCGGTGAGCAAGGCTACAAGACGACGGACATGAGGATAATGAACTCAGTTAATGGTAACTGCTGTCAGCAAAGTCAGTTAACAAAAACTGCGGTCAGCAAGGCTATCAGTTGAACAACTTCTGTCAGCGAGACTACAATAGTAAAAATAATTAAATGAGTTAACAGCAACTTGGAGCAGCACGGTCAGTTACTGACTACTTCGGTCATCAAGGCTACAATAATAACCTCAGTTAAGGGCAACCTCGGCCAGCAAGGCCAGTTGAGGACAACTGGAGAGGAAGGAGGCTACAGGATGACGGACATGAGGATAAACTGAAATGACGAGAACTTCAGACATGAGGATAATGAACTCAGTCAACGACAACTTTGGTCAGCAAGGCTACAATAACAATAAACTGAGTTAACAACTGCCGTGCATTAAGGCTCATGATGATGAACTTGTGGATACTAAACTCAATGATAACTTTGGACATAAGGATAATTAACCAAGTTGACGGCAAGCGGGGAGCACGGAGGCTACAGGATGACGGACATGAGGTTGTCGAAGGTGGCCTCGTCGACGAGCGCCTCAGCCTCCGTGAGGGTGACGTTGTTGCAGGCCACGTCGCCCTCGCTAGAGCTCGTCTCGCTCTGCGCGCCCCACTTCTGCAGCTCTGCCTCCGTGGGCAGCGCGAACAGCTTAGCCATGAAGTTGTACGCGTGCCGGCTGTGTCTGTAAGCGGCATATTACGTGCTACAAAACATTTCACATGGACTATCAAATGCTAAAAATGATACTAAAAGTAATGCTTAGAAAATAAATCCTAAAAAAAAATGAATGCTCAAAAAATAAATGCTGAAAAATCAATACTAAAAAAATGAATTCTAGAAAAGGGTAAAAAACTCAACAAAAAAAATAATGGAAAAATATTTTGAAAAATCAGTGCTAAAATAAATCAATACTCGAAAAATCCAAAGCCGCTTTTAATAGTAAAAAAAAACTTTGCAAACTCAAACAACATAAAACTTTCAAATGAACACCATAAATGGGGAGAGTAGTAAGCCCACACTCTTACCAAGAACGAAAAGACTGGTCTGACCCTACCTTGTATCTTATACCGCGTGCAATACTTTTGTTACCTAAACAACCCTAGTCTGGACAAGGCTAGGTGAGATCGATTAAATGCAATACTTTTGTCATAAGAACAACCCTAACTATGGGCAGGACTCTTGCACATGCGCATAAGGTACCTGTGGAGCCCGAGACTGATGTTGCGCATGCGCCGTGACCACCTGCGCAGGCCCGGCGACAGCGTCGCGTTCACGGCCTGTGCCTCAATGAAGCTCAGCTGGTGAGGCAGCACGTACTTGCCAATCTGAAACATCACTAACGCTAGTCGCACCTCATAACCACTATTGAAATATGAGAACCAGCTTATGCTAGTCACACCTCATAACCAATATGGCAAGATGAAAATCAGCTTACGCTATTCACGCCTCATAACCACTGTGGCAAAAACCAGCAGATCCCAGAATGAACCTATACAAAATATAGGGTGTCCACAAAAAATGTTTTCACTGACCGATATATGTATGTATGAAACCATGAATAAATCCGACAGAATCACATAAACTGTTGTATTGTTCTGGTACCATATGCTGGTCAGTATATCCATTTTTTTGTAGACACCCTCTATAAACTTGGACCACACTATAATTAGAAAGGACTGTAGTTCACTGGACAAGAATATCTCGCCAACGACACGCCTGGAAAAACAAGCAATGAAGAGTCTGTATCGCAGCAGCAAGTTCGATCCAGCCCTGGAATGGGACAGCTGACGTCATCTGATCTGCTACAATATCGCGCTAGTCAAATTAAAGAAGAATAATTTATTTCAAGGAAAACTGTACAAGCAATTTATTGGTAATATCATATACTGTGTTTCTTCACATGAGGCGCACATATCCACCATATAACAATATACAGCTGTTGCTTGCTTGGTAGGTCCGTCTCCCTGTCACGCTCTTAAGGATTTCCATACGGGGAATGTTGCTACAATCCTGAACCAAGGAGTGGCTGACACTACAAGCAATGTAAGACCAGAGTAAGCCAGACCCATAAGAGTCCTATATCAGGGTATGATAGACCTACTAGACTCACAGACTGGCACGTAGTCAACCTGATTGAGAGTCCTAGACCAGGGTATGAGAGACCTATAACAATCCTGAACCAAGGAGTGACTGACATCACAAGGACTCCTAGACCAAGGTATAACAGACCAGTAAGAGTCCTAGACTGGCATGTGGCATACCTGATAGAGAGTCCTAGACCGGTGCGTGACGTAGGACTTGTTCTTGAGAGCAGCATCCAGCAGCTGGCAGCGAGTGGCGAGCCTCGAGATCTCCTTGTACGCCTTGTTGAGTTGCCGGGGGTACTCGGCTGGCACGTCAGACCGAGCGCCTGTCGGGGCATGCAACTTAGTAGAGAAAGCAGCACAACACTCCTGAGAAACCTACGGGATGTGCTCAGTACTCTCAACTTTATATTGTGATGCCTAGGCAATTGATCACATCAACACAACACTGCTAATAAGCCTATGAGATATGCTCTGCACTCAACATTATGCGGTGATGCCTAGGCAACTCCTCAATACAACACTCCTTATAAACATACAAGATATGCTCAGCCCTCAACTTTATATGGTGATATCAATACCAATCATTATAATTCTTCTGCAGAGATCTAGCCACACAAAATACAATCTTAAAGGAACGAAGACTAGAGATTATCTAGAAAGGACAGTAAAAAACGGAATGACTGTACACAAGCTGGGTTCCCTCACAAGATACACTGCACATTGAATTAGTAATGAAAAAGAAGAAGAATTTTGGACAAGAGAAAATTGCAATAAAATCTCATGCCTAAATTTGAGATCTTCATGAGACTCCAGAACAGAGATGAATTTCAAAGAAGAGAAAATTATAATAAAATCTCACGCTTAAATTAGAGTTATCAACGATTGTCCAGAACTCAGAAGATTGTCCACTGCCTCATTGCGCTCTAGCTCTAACCAAACAAGAGAAAATCACAACAACATTACATGCTTAAATTTAAATGTACGAGGAGATCGTGAGACTCGAATTTATTATGAAAAAAACCTAGTGGAAGCAGTGTCTTCCCGTACCAGATTCATTAATTGTTTCTGGGGGTGACTAGACGTTGAGCTCTCGATGCTTAAATTTAAGTTATTGATGACCACACAAAACAGCCTCACTGTGCTCTAGTTCTAACTTCAGGTCATTCCAAGGCCTTCATCACACAGTGGGCACTCACGTTTGCTTTCCTTGAGGACAGCGTCTCCTGCGTCATCCCCGAGCTTCCTCTTCTTGGGTCCCTTGCCTGCTCCTGCTGCACACGAATATTAGGCCACTTCAGCACACGTCAGCTGGCCCAGCTCAAGTCAGCTGCCCCAGCTCAAGTCAGCTGGTCCAGCTCAAGTCAGCTGCCCCAGCTCAAGTCAGCTGGCCCAGCTCAAGTCAGCTGCCCCAGCTCAAGTCAGCTGGCCCAGCTCAAGTCAGCTGCCCCAGCTCAAGTCAGCTGCCCCAGCTCAAGTCAGCTGCCCCAGCTCAAGTCAGCTGCCCCAGCTCAAGTCAGCTGCCCCAGCTCAAGTCAGCTGCCCCAGCTCAAGTCAGCTGCCCCAGCTCAGGTCAACTGGCTAAGTTTAAATCAGCTGACTCAGCTCAAGTAAGCCGTTCCATCTCAACTTCCTTTATAAAACAATGCAAGATCTTGTTTTTAACAGAGAACATTTGCAGACTATGTTTCCAATGGAGCAAGGATAAAGGTAGCTACTAAATAGCATAATGGAATGGTGGCAGCATGTACAAACTTCACCAACTAAACGCCATTCCCTTAATCACGAGAAAAATAAAATTTTCTCATGTATAACACAGCCCTATGCTGTACAAGTTTCTACAACACCTACAGAAAAACAACCCTCACACTACACTCCTAGAGATGAAAGGCATAACTAATTTTGTACAAGAATTACAGTTCTAGTGAAGCAATAAATGTTTCCTGCCATTTTTTTCTTTCCAAAAGTGGCTTCACTTAGAAACCTGCAAAAATAAGCATCTCAGTTTTCCTGCATGATCGTTCAGGTAGATGTTATCAGGTATCAATGGAAAACCTGATATAACTGCATTTACTTAGCAGCTGTAGCAAATATATTACTTAGCTGGCTTTAGGAATTGAAGCCAACACTAATAACAGTTGGCTGCTCAGCTATTGGGATGCAAGAAGGAGGGATCAATTAATAAGAAATTGCAGCAACTATGACAAGAGATGTCTAACCCTTCAGTCTGGTGGCTGGAGTGCGCTTCCTGGCACTGCCTCCCTTGGGTGACTTGTCCATTATCTCAAAATCAGGGTCATCATCGTCTGCCACGCCATCCTCGTCCTCTTCCTCTTGTTCATCCTCCTCGCCTCTGTACTCCTCGTCACTGTCTTCCATGGCTCCTGCATCTTGAAATTCATCTTCAAAATCCTCGTCTTCATAGTCACCATCATTGTCCGGAACATTGGCCACAGCTGGATTACATAATCAAGAAATTAGCAAGTTTATGCATTTAGTTTCAACTATGAGCAATTTCTGCCAAGTAAAACATTATTGGAGACAACTTTGAACAGTAAACTCAATCAAAAGCTGACAATTTACCCCTTATGAAAAGATAAATTAAAAAAACAAGCTTAATATGAGCTAATAACTGAAAATTGAGCAAACAGACATTAATCCTCATGCAATTTAAATCTACCAACACACACAGAGTGTTTTTAACCATTATACACTGCTATTCAAAACCACAGCACTCCAAGACAATAGCGAAAAGAGAAGATCAACACCTCTTACGCTTGTGGAAGTTAGTAATTTAATCAGTGTAAAAATATTGCCAATATTACTTTCTGCCATCAGTTGCTAATTATTCAAATTTACTGCTTCCAATATAGGCTTTAGGATTTTGAAGTAAAATGTTACACTTTTACATTTTCATCTCTTGTTTGAGGATTGAATTTATTGATTAGAGTTAGGAAGCTAAGGCATCATCTGAGGAACACACCACCCATGCAGCCAGCGTATAGCTATTATCATTCACTAGTGTTCACAGCCTATCAAAAATAATTGGGGCTTAATACTTTCCTGGAACAAATTTTCCAGATGTGGATGCTAAACAAATACATCCATCTTAATACTACCCACAATTAAAATATTCTTGTACTTGTACACTGATGAAAACTTTTATCACAGATACGGTCATTGAGCGAAATTGTAAGCATCACAGTGAGACAGAAGAAGCGGACACCAAACAAATAAATCAACACACCAAGGGTCTCATTAGGCAAGATCTGACTAGCTGTGTTTGATTTGCAAAGATGCAACCCACAATTGAGGAGGCCCAAGGTGTGAGGTGTGAAACAAATTCCATCCTTGAGCAGGGTGCCCCAGAGGTAGCTCTCAAGCTACACTCTTGGCATAAGCTGCTCCATCAAACACTTACCAAGTTTTTTTGCCTTGGCAGAAGTGAGGGAGCCTGCAGCCATGACGCTCTTGCTTCCTCCTTTCTTTGTAGCTGCGTTTCCTGGCTGCTTCAGCAATAAGATATACAGGTTATCAAAACTGGATTTCCTCATTAACTTTGTACCATCAACAACATGGGTAAACCTGAATTAAATTGAACAGAATCATATTCTCAAGCAGCTTATCTCACACAGCATTTGAAAAATTTGTTTGCATTCTTTAGAATAAAATAATTAGGATCTTGAAAACCTCTCACATTGAAAAATACATCAGTCACAGGGATATTTCAGAATTTCATTTACAGTAAACCTACTTCAATATATGCTTCTGGTTTGTAGATGCAATCAAATTTGTTAACCATTTATAAAACATTATTTATCTAAATCAAGAAATAAATTGAGCATATAGCAGCCGAATGTTTTTATCAATTAATAATCCATTGTCAGTGTTGAGTCACAATGTTTAATATTTTCTCCCCCCAATGTTTATACCACAATGATACAATATTTAGCATTCACACTAACTAGGAATGATATATCCAGACATACAATGAGGCCACAATACTTGTTAAGCACAAATCAAGCACCACCAGCACAGGCACACAACACACAGCTATGCTGCACAACACATATGTGCTCTAGTTCTACCATACAGAATTTCAACTTAAGTGGATAACTTGGTATCATGAATACAAGTTTTATATGATAAAACATTTACCCAAACCAGAGACAACAATTTGGACCAGCAGAAAGATTGAATTATACCGGTGAACTCTTCATTACTGCCATTGAAATTGACAATTATTAGTGCTTAGAAAACATAAATAACCTTGATTCAAAGTACACTTCTTTCTTATCTAAATATCTATTCATTTATGTTGAGATGAAACAACAAGTCTGTTGTCTTTACCAGTAAATGTCTATGTCTTTAAAAATCTGAGAAAATTTTGACCATAACTTTCTGCCTAAAATATCCCCTACATATATTGCATATCCCCTACATGAAATGAATAAAAAATTTGACCGGTTATTGCAACAAACTATCAATTAGTTTATTTGCATGGGAAAATAAGCATACCTTTTCTTGACCAAGAGAAGCAGAAGAAGACCCCCACCAAAACACTGAGGGGACAGCAGTGCTTTTCAGCTTTTCAGTCAGTTCTTCATCTGTAATGAAAAATATATATGTAAGTTGAGTCACTTTTTTGCTCAGAGAAGTAGCAACAATATAGGCCTACATCCATTGAGCTGTTAAAAAATACATTTGGTTGCAATGTTTGCATAATGACTAATATATACAGAGTCTCATACTTTGATGTTATGTCAACACATTGCATAATTCCAGTTGAAAAAAATCAAAGATAAAAAAATTTGGCAATCTTTCATTAAAATATATCACACATAATATTATATAATTAGATGTAGTTCAAAAGCTTATTTTATTTTATCAAAGCTATCTTATACTTCTCAGGACAGCATAAAAATATTAAGACTTGGTCTACACACTTAAAAAATGTAACACCATGCATTCAAACATAATAAGGAAACCTTAAGTACAATGTAATCTACTCATTTCAAAGAATACTGGACAGAAAATTAGCAACCAATCATTCACAAGCAACTAAAAGTTACTACAATTCTTTAACTAGCTTAATAACTTGACTCAATACCAAATCCAATCTGAAAAATATAATTAAAAAAGCCTCAACTTTAACCCACTATATAGGCACAAGCTAGATTAAAAGACTAACGATTAGTTTTTAATAAAAAATTAAAGCCTAGTCAAAATACTCACCTTCTTCTAAAAAGTCATCTTCAGTGAAGTGGTCTTTACAAATGGAGCTGCCATCCTTGGGTGTCCAGTTCACACGCTGCACTGCCACCAGCCACTCTTGCTTCAAGTCAGGATCTGAGGGGAACAAATAGGTTCCTCGACGGCAGCACCCAGGTACACAGCATGTGGTTCTAGGCATCTTTGATAAAACTACCATTAATTTTTTTTCAAATGGGCAAAATTTTAATCCTAATGACCTAATTAGGTTGTTAATTTAACTAAGTTACTGATTAATTTGTTGCAAACCAAAATTCTGTGTATGATGCACACACAGGGTGGCACTCTTGATTTATTTGCCGGCGTACTTGACTATTTCACGTCTGGAAATTACTGGGAAGTTATCAGGATTTTACTTATTTACTTGTTGAGTTAGGCACCCAGCCTTCAGGGGCATAGGGGCCTTGTTCACAGAGGATTGTAGCACAGCTAAATTGCAGCTGAGAATCCCGTGTCTTCCAGGAACTTAATTAGCTGTTTTGGAGGGAAATCTTCTGACAGTATCACACTCAAGGACAGGGTCTTTCCAGTCTTGCTGCACTCCAAGATTAGTTGATGGCGTGAGGCAGTCAGAGCTGGGCACTGAACAAAAATATGCTCAAATGAGCACTTGCACTTGCAAGATGAGCAGGAGGCTGGAAATGAACCCGAGAAGATATGTTGGTGGGTGAGACGGCTCACTCCAAGTCTCACTCGCGAGAGTATTACTTGCTCCCGACGAGGAAGGGAGAGGTATGGAGCAACCCCCAATGTGGGTTTGATTTGTATCAGGGTGGAGCGCGATGCGGACCACTGTGCTTGCCACTGCTCCCTATAATAGGTCTTGATGAGGTGATTGATTTCTTTCAAAGAATAGCAGACTGATGCGGTTGGATGATTTGATGCATTCCGAGCCAGTTGGTCAACTCTTTCATTGCCAGGAATTCCAACATGAGAGGGAACCCATTCCAGTGTAAATTTGTTGAGAAATTTGTGGAGTAAGGTTGCTATACTGAAGGTTAGGAAGTGTGACTTGCAGTGCAGGTTTTGGATAGCTCTGATAGAGCTAAGTGAGTCTGTCAATATAAGAAATGGTCCAGTTTGCTCTGAGAAAAAGGATATTGCAGTGAGGATAGCATAGAGTTCTGTAGTTAGTACTGAAGAATAGTCTGGTAGCTGAGCAAGAAGTGACGTTCCATCCGCCCATGCTGCCGCTCCGCTCCCTCCGGCACCACGGGAGCCATCACAATATATGGGAGTGCAGGTTGGATATTGAGATAGGAGTTCTGAAAATATCTGCTGCCATGCTGAATGTGGTGGAGAGGCCTTTATGAACTGGTGCAGAGTGTGTTTGACATGGGGAGGAGGGGTGCAGTGGAAGACATGTTTCTCTAGAGCTTGAATATTTGATGGTTTGATGCCCATGTTTTGAAGCTCATTGTGAGCTATTGCTGTAAGTGGCAGAGGTCAAGGTTGGATGTTGTAAAAGTTGAAAGGGTACAAGGAAGTTAGAAGTTTGTATACTGGGTGATCTTTTATAGTGAGAATTCTAGTCACGTATTGAGATAGTAGCATTAGGCGTCGAATAGAGAGGGGCATCAAGTCTGCTTCTGCTTCAAAAGTTGTTACAGGTGTGCATTTTAATGCACCTAGTAAAAGCCGAGCTGCGGCATATTGTATCCGGTCTAGAATTAATAATGTTGATGGTGCTGCAGCATGGAAGAGGAAAGTGCCATAGTCTAATTTGCTGCGTATTAGAGATTTGTATAGTGTTTTGAGCGTAGCGTAATCTGCTCCCCATCCCTGAGCTGAAATTATTCTTAGGAGTCTCATGTCCCTCATGGATTTATCTCTTAGTGATTTTATGTGCTTGCTGTAGGTGAGGCGACAGTCAAAAGTGATGCCTAAAAATTTGTAGTTTGAGACAAATTCTAGGGGAATACCGTGCATTGTGAGAGGTAGCAGCTGTGGTAACCTTCGGTAAGTAAAGACCATGGCTTTTGATTTGCTTGGAGCTAATGACAGACTCCACTTGTGAGCCCATTTCAATAGGTTGTCTAGAGCAAGTTGTAAGGTATTGATGGCTGCAGGGATGTCAGAGGTACTCATCCATAGTGCACAGTCATCAGCATAGAGCGAGTACTCAATGTTATGTGGGAAAGCTTCGGATATATCATTTATGAAAACATTGAAGAGGAGTGGGCTCAGCACAGACCCTTGAGGAACACCCTGTAAGGCAGGGAAGGGATGTGAGAGTGTGCTCCCCAGCTTTGTTTGGAGTTTCCTGTTTGACAGGAAGTCTCTAATGAAACAGAACAGGTTTCCACTTATTCCTATACTCAGAAGTTTTTCCAAAAGCAAAGAGTGATTGACAGAGTCAAATGCCTGGGTAATGTCAATAAAGAGAGCAATTACACTATTGTTTTGAATTAGAGCACAGCGTATGCTGGTTTCTAGGTGAAAGAGCGCATCGAGAGTAGAATGTCCGCTTCGAAAGCCGCTTTGGTGTGGACTTAGTGTTTGGGAACCTTCTAGATATCTTTGTAGTCTTTTTGTAATAATTCGTTCCATGACTTTGCAGAGGACATTTGTTAGAGCAATCGGCCTGTAAGAATCTTCCCTGTTGGCTGGTTTATTTGGCTTTAAGATAGGAATGATATGAGAGTATTCCCATTGATGGGGGAAACCAGTGTGCCATATGTAGTTGTAAAAGGTTGTTAGATTCTCTCTTTGAAGATTGGGTAGATGTGTTATAAATGCTGCAGGTATTTTATCTGGACCAGGGGTGTTGGAGCTGACATTTTTAAGGGCTATGTCCAATTCTTGCTTGGTGATTTCTTAGTTGTACCATGGTTCAGAACATCTCTCTATTTCACTGTATGATTTTTGAGATGTGCTTATGTGTGATCCTCTATTGGTAAAACTTCTGGCCAAAGCATCTGCAACTCTTTTTTCATCCGAGATAACTTTACCATTAATTAGTAGACCAATAGTGTGCTGCACAGGGGGATCTGAGTCTCCTGACTTTTTTCCAGACTGTGTGAGAATCTGTTGTTGAGCTTAAAGAGGAAATGAAATTTTGCCAGCTTTGTTTTCTAGCTGTCTTTATTGTATACCGAAAGATTGCTTGGGCTTTTTTGTATGCTATCCATAATGGTAGGTTACCTTGTCGACGCTTGTACTTTGAGTAGGCTCTACGCTTGATTTTTAGTGCTTCAGTACATTGGGGGGTCCACTAGCATTGGGTGAGACGCTTTCTGTTTTCAGAGTTTGACAGTGGAACAGACAGTGTGGCTGCTGAGATAAGTCAAGATTCTATTAACCCACAAGCCTCTGTGGGGGACATGAAATGAGATGGGAGATTCACGTTTGAGCTGAAGTCATCCCAGTTAGCTCTGCTTAAAACCCACCTGTTAACTGGAGTAGTTGGATGGGTCTTTAGGATCCCTAGCCCTTTTAAGATTGGGAAATGATCAGTATGGTAGTGATCTGGAAACACCTCCCATGAGAAGGCAGGAGCTAGCTGACAAGAGGTGATTGTCAGGTCTATATTTGAGTAACCACCTCTACTGTTTTGATTTGTTGGAGAGCCGGAATTTAGTACTGTTAAGTTATTATCATCTAACCACTTTGCTATTGTATTACCTCTCTGATCAGAAAAACAGGAGCCCCAGGATTGATGGTGTGCATTGGCATCTGCACATATAATAAATGGGGAAGCTATTGTGCTCAAGATTTTATCCAGTTTGTCACAAAGTGTTTTGTTTTCCATGTTGGGAGGGATATAGAGGGAACATATTGTTATGCTGGTGGAGTGGAAATGGAATTGTGCCATACTGACTTCTAAAGGTGTCTGGATGTTAAGTGGAGAGCAGGGTATTTTACAGAAGGAATGTATAGCTGTGCCTCCTCGCACAGTTAGTCGATCAGATCGGCTGATAGGGGTGGTTTGGCTGAGAGTTAGTGCATTAGTATTGGGTACATTTGTTTCTTGTGTACACATTATGTCAGGAGAGATTTCATCTAGTGCCAACTGTAAGGATTCTATGTTAGGTTGAAAACTGCGGATATTCCATTGAAGTAGCTTGTAGTTCATTGTGAAAGTGAGGTATAGCCCAGTTCAGAGAGTAAGGTGGAAAGAGCAGTTTCAATGTTGAGGCATGTAGCTATTTCTATAAGGCTTTCTATTTTGGCGGACAGAGAGGGAGTCAAGAGGAGCTTAAGTATGGCTGGTAATATAGCTAGCACCCAGTGGGGGACACTTGTAGGTGTACAGTTGGCTGCAGTTGTTGCTCTTTCTGGCCACTGAGTGGTTGTTGAGCAGGAAGGTTGTTCATCATTGGTATGGATAGGTGAGGTTGGGGTAGGGCATGGGCTAAGGCATGGCAATGGGGGTAGAGAGGGATCTAACATATAATTAGCAGAAGTGGTCTTTGAGTTAGCCTGTCCTGAAGGCCTTGCTGAATTATTAGGAGTTATTTGACCTTGTGTGATCCACTGAGAAGGGCCTGTGCTATTGTGAGCAGATGAGGATGGCTGATTGGAAGAATAAACCTGCTTATTTCTGTTGTGTTTTACTTCTGTGTTGCTTTCTTGTGATTGGTAAGCAAGTGTTGGTAAGGGAGGGAAGTTTTCCGTAGAGTGAATTAAAGGTGGAGTAAGTTTTGGATAGACATACTGAGGATCATTCGTACTAGCTTTCAGATGTTGTCGAGCTGTTTTAAAAGATACATTGTTCTTAGCTGAATATTGGCAGATCTTTTTTTCTAGTAGGTAGCTGGGGCAGTCTTTAGACAGAGCATCATGGTTGCCTTTGCAGTTGATGCAAAATACTGTTTCCGTGCACGTGCGACCACTATGGCCTTTCTTGCCACATCGGCTGCAGTATTGAGCGCTGTGGCACGAGGAGGAACTATGGCCCCATCTGCAGCATTGGTAGCAGCGTACAGGGCTGGGAACAAAATTGTCAATGCGGTATTTACTGTAACCTATTTTAATATGGCTTGGTCAGGTAGTGCTGAAGAAAGTTAGGACATATAAGGGAACATGAGAGCGTGAGGGATCTTGAAACAGTTTTCGTACAGTCACTACGCCATTTGGTCTGAGCATTTCTAGTATTTTGGGGAGAGAGTCATTTTCCAGTTCTGGGGCATACATTTTGCCTTGTATTGATTGGGAATTTAATGCGACTGACACTTGAACAGGTATGATATTGGTTGAGTCCAGTCGAAAGGTGTTGGTAGCAAGGAGGGCTTGCACTTGCTCTATTGTGTTGCACTTTATATATAGGCCACCAGATTTGAGATGTTGTATGCTCTCTATTTTTCCACAGAGACAACCTATGCATTTGGCTAGCTTCAGTGGGTTGATTCGAGCAAATGTTTTAGTGGTTTCAAGGCAGCGTACATACACCATTCGGGTGTTAGGCAAGTCGTCAAGAAGAGTTGGTTCTGAGAGGTTAGCTTGAGCAGCTTTTGGTTGCATGGGTGGTCTGGGATTTTGATTTTCAATTTGAGGAAGCTTTGAGGTCAGCAGCTGAGCATTGGAGTTTTGTGTGAGGTTCTCCAGAGTAGCAATGGCACATGGAATATCTCCATGCGAGCCCTGTGTACTAATAATACCTGAGAGGTTAGAGCATACAGAGATAAGGCTTTCCCTGCTTCCACGGTTGCTGTTTTCTATCATAGACAGAGGTTCTGTTGCTATGACATGTTTCTTGATAGCTAACTCAGAAGTGGGAGAAGGAATCCTTTTCCGCTTTGAGATAATGTCTTCAGGAGCTGAAGAAGGTAGGCGATGATGCAGGTTTTTTCCTCTTGCTTTACCGTTTCCAGGTTGGCTGGCTGCACGAGACATTGAATCTTTGGTAAATGTAAAGGACTTGACCATAATCGATTTTCCATTTTTTGATCAACAAATATTGTTGATGAGACCAAAATAAACAAGTTTTCTTCAATGCACTTTCCGTCGGAAATGAGTATTTTAAAAGTTATGGCATTAAATGAGTTACCGGAACTTCATTGTGCATCACCCTATTACAAACGTAAAGAGGTTGGGTCATGAGGGGTAGCCACAGTTCTTTTCGTTTTATAATTTTCACTAAAAGAACTCTTGCTACCCCTCACGACCCAACCTCTTTACGTTTGTAATAGGGGGTTTGCTCTTCGTCGGCTTGGTTGGCGCGCGGGAACGCCTGTTTACTTTCACGTCGGACCGCGCGGTATATTTTTCCCCGACTCAAAGACTAGAGTTACGGTAACTCATTTAATGCCATAACTTTTAAAATACTCATTTCCGACGGAAAGTGCATTGAAGAAAACTTGTTTATTTTGGTTTAATTAACAGTCATTGTTGATCAAAAAGTGGGAAATCGATTATGGTCAAGTCCTTTACATTTACCGAATCTTTTTGACGGGAGGCTGTGTAGCCGCCCGGCTTGTTAGAATCTTTGCTCATTCAGATTCAGCAGACCGTTTTTAGGAGTTGGGTGAATGTGAAGTTTAATGCAATCACGGAAAATAAGAATTCCGATCTTAGGAATCACTAAAGCAACCCATTTAAGAACATTTTACAGGAATGACATTCTGCTCGCTGATGCGTTATTTTTGAATAATTGAACTTTGAAGTTGGCCTTTGCGCCAAAGGAAGCGAGCGCGTGAAACAGAATTTAATTAATAACGGAAGCTTTTACAAACGTAAAGAGGTTAGGTCGTGAGGGGGAGGCACAGTTCTTCTAGTGAAAATCATAAATAAAGCTTCTAACCCACCCATTAGGGCGACGACCGCAATCTTGTTGACATTGGGTCCAAGATGGCGGCGCCCATGGTGGTCGCCATCAATGACCCGATGTAAACAAGATTGCGGTCGTCACCCAAATGGGTGGGTTAACACGTTAGTTGCAATGGGTTAAACCGAAGTTCAATATTCAACTTGAATTTAAAGTCAAAAGTGATAAGCAAATTTGTAAATATCAAACATTAACTGGGCCTGTTAAATACCACTAATTTAGAAAGGTTGTTAGAATTTTTCTAAACGACCCATCGATGGGTCGTTTCGCAGCAGGAAAAACCTAAGCACGACCCACCGGTGGGTCGTGTCGCAGTCAACGTGTTAAAAGCTTTATTTATAATTTTTACTAGAAGAACTGTGCCTCCCCTTCACGACCCAACCTCTTTACGTTTGTAATAGGGGGTTAGCTTCCGTTTATAATTGAATTACGCTCGCTTCCTTTGGCGCGGGAAGGCCAACTTCAAAGTTCAATAATTCGAAAATAAAGCATCAGCGAGCAGAATGTCATTCTTGTAAAACGTTCTTAAATGGGTTCCTTTAGTGATTGTTTGGAATATAATTATTAATTTCCGTGATTGCATTAAACTTCACATTGACCAGGAGTTGTAAATAGTTTGACGGGGAAAAGTAATAGAACAGTTTTCGAATTTGTTAACTTATAGCAGAGCACTTTGTCACCAGACTCACTCCATCAGGATTTTAATTGCTGAAAGCACCCAAGCGCATGTTTTTAAATTCGGTTCTCCTCCGGTTGAGTTCTTTCCTGCCATGCGGATGATCGTTGCTTAGCTTTGATTCTTATTCAAGCAGTACTTGGAATCTGAGTGAAAGCTATTGGGAGAAAGTATGTTGGGGGCATGCAAGGAAACTCAGTATGCAAAAGATTATTCATGTTAGAATTGGGAGACCTGTGGATGACTGGAGTTTAATAAATGTTGGAGGTGTAGGGCCTGAGTGGGACTGCAAGAGGTGGAAGAAAGAGATTGAGAGACAAACAAAAGAGTATGGATTGAATAAGTGGAAGCTTAGCATGATGCGGAAGCCTACACTTAACTGGTATATGAAAAAGAAAGCACCTAAGTTTGAGCTGTTCTATGATGGTAGTTTTGGAAGTCAACTCTTGTTTGCTGTGAGATGTAAGTCATTGAGTGTGAACAAACAAACAACAAAACAAAAAACAAAACCGTTTATTTCCAAGTTGTCACATGAGATACATATGCCAACATATTGGCTTTCAAAAGTTCCTTAATATAAGACGTCCTAAAACAAAAGATCCATACGAGGAGTATGTAGCAATCGCTACAAAAGCGTAAGAATATTAAATTTTCCCATTCGCACTTAAATAAATTAATTATTAGCATTAAAGATCTTACTCTAATTTATTATTAATTATTTTCTACTTCTAATTCGTAATCCTTAAAGTTTTTGTGCAAAAAGCATAAAAATTAAAGTCACGATTTAAATGTTCGTGTTTCAAGCCTCTGAATCTGGCAGCACTGTGCGTGGCGTCCTTTAGAAACACATTCTCTCGTGCCTTACTAGCTCGTGCATACCGCGTTCGTGTAAGTGAAGATATTTAGTATTTAAATAAGAAGAAGTAACCTGGTAATGTATACAAGTGTAAATTCCCTGTGTGCATGTTGATTACCTTAAGGATCTGTTCATCGTCGTGAATTAAGGATGAACTTAAAAATAGTGTTAAAGCTCTTAGACGGTGTTGAGATCCAACTTCAGTATATATATTTATTATTATATATGAGTTGTCGCAGTCGCCCATTAAATTGCTTCCGTCCCGTTTTCTATGTTCATGTGCTAACCGCCTTTGTAGAGCGATCGAGCTCCTTCTTCTTGTTCTTGCCGCCGTGCTCGACGGACGTACAGTACATGTAGTTCCTAGATTACCTACTGTGTTTCTATACCCCACACTCATACTTATAATCGTTGCCGTACTCCATTATTCCAAGATGGAATAAGGCCTCTCTGGTCTAACAGGTTATGGGCCCAGTAACCTAACTTTTGATGGCAATGACGAAAGGTATGAGTTGTGGGAAGTGAAATTTCGGGCCTACCTAGACTTGAAATCGTTGGGTGCCGTCCTCGAGGGCGAAGAATCAAGTCTGGATGTTGAAAAGAATAAGAAAGTTTTCTCCGAGCTTGTGCAAAGGCTCGATGATAAAAGTCTCTCGTTGATTATCAGAGACGCCTATGGAGATGGAAGAAAATCCATGAAGATTCTGCGTGATCATTACCTCGGCAGCAGTAAACCGAGAATTATTTCTCTGTATTGCGAGTTGGCTGCGCTGAAGATGAAAAATGGCGAGACGGTAACCGACTACTTGCTGCGGGCAGAGACAACTGCATCCTACCTGAAGAAAGCCGGCGAGAGTATCAGCGATGGACTGATAATCGCCATGATTATCAGGGGATCGCCAGCTGTTTACAACGCGTTTTCTACCGTCATCACGCAAATTGACAGTAAAGAAATGGACTTCATGAAATTCAAATCGGCTCTCAAGAGTGAAGAGGAAACAAAGAAGACCCGACAAGGCTACAGTGAAAGTGAAGAAAGAATTATGAAAGTGAAAGATTCTAAAATTACTTGTTACTTATGTGGTAAGTCAGGTCACAAGAAATATGAGTGTAAAAGTCACAGTGCAAAGAAAAATCGGTGGTGTTCAATTTGTAAAAGTGCATCTCATGATACTAATTTTTGCAGAAAGAGAGATACCGCAAAAGCGATGGCTACTGATAGCAAAGATGTGAAAAGCTCTTTTTGTTTTAGAGTATCAACAGACTCAGAAAATGCTTCTGTTGTAGACAGTGCAAAGTTACTGGTGGATTGTGGAGCTACTGCTCACATTATTTGTGATAAATCTAAGTTTGTATCTTTAGATGAAAGTTTTGACCCTAGGGATCATTGACGCCAAAAATAGGAAACACAATGTTCTTTTAAAAAATGTTCTTTGTATTCCTAGTTTTAAGCAGAATATTTTCTCTGTCTAGGCTGCTATTGATCAGGGTGCATCATTTAATTTCAGTCAAAACGCCTCAAAGTTGTTTGCTTCAGATGGGAATGCGTTTAATATTAAAAAATGTGGTAAGCTGTATTATTTAAATTCTGCAAGCTCTGTTGATTCTATTAATGCTGTTGGTGAACACACTCTGGAGGAGTGGCACAATATTCTTGGGCATTGTAATGTAAAAGATGTGTTGAGCCTAGAAGGTATTACTAAAGGAATGAAAATTACCAACAAGCATAATTTCGATTGTGAGATCTGTGTCCAGGGTAAAATGTGTCAATATAGGAGCAGAGACCCTGATGAAAAGTCAAGAAAACCTTTAGAGCTAGTCCATAGTGACCTAGCTGGACCTATAAGCCCTACTTCTTTTGAGAATTCCATGTATGTCATGTCTTTTGTGGATGACTTTTCAGGCCTCATTTTTGTGTATTTCCTCAAAAGTAAAAGTGACACTGTTGGGGCATTTAAAAAATTCTTGGCTGATTCTGCTCCATTTGGCTCTGTTAAACGTTTAAGAACAGATAACGGCACCGAGTATTCCTCAAACTTGTTCAAAGCTGTTGTCACGGAGAACAAAATAAAGCATGAATTTTCAGCTCCGTACTCTCCCCATCAGAATGGGACTGCTGAGAGATCTTGGAGATCATTGTTTGAGATGGCTAGGTGGTTGTTGCTGCATGCAAATTTGCCAAAAAAATTGTGGAATCATGCTGTAAGAACAGCTGCTTACATTAGAAATAGGTGTTTCAACATAAGGACAGGCAAAACTCCTTTTGAGTCTCGGTCGGTCTCGGTCTCGGTCGCGGTTTTGGTTTTGGTCTCGGTCGGACTCGGTCGCGGTCGGACGTGCGGGGAAATGGTGCGGTAATTGTTGAAATTGCAAGGGGGAAATAACCTAGCCATGCATAAAAATTATACTATCAGTGAATGTGTTTGCTACCTGTGGAACAACGAAAAGAAAAAAAATAACTTTTGTCTTATTTCTGCTTAAATCAGTGCACTTTAAATGAAAAGCCAACGAAGCAGTGCTGGCAAGGGGTGTGAAATGGTGTGCTCAGCTTGGTCTCGAAAGATAGGCCTGAGTGAAGTGTGAAGTATCCTTGTTCCCTCAGTCTCCCCTCACCGCGCCCGCACCCTCCCCCCCCCCCTTTCCCGTACACCTGCCTCCCGTCCTATGACCGTTCAGAGCATAGCAAAACCTGGACTTTTCCGCTTCAAGCAACCAAAGATATTACGTTTGTTTTTGATCAATTTTTGGTAATGTCAAACCTCTCAGTTAAGTTTTTGTTTCACTTCCTACGTGGCCGAGACGGCAAATGTGCACGAAAGAATTATTGTGTTTCGTACCTCCGTTTCACTACTGACACCGAATAGTTTGAATACACAGAAAGTTTGAAGTGAGCTACCAGTAAGAACAACGGGTGAACGAGAAGTTGAAAAACATTTACAATCACCAGGGAAAATACTATAAAAAGTGCACCTAACCTTGAATTTGTAATTCAAATATGTTCTCACTAAAAGCGTTAGTCATCCTACTGACGATGTGTTTCTTGATCCTGCAAAATTTCCTGCAAAATTACCGCAGCGAAAGGAAGCCCATCCGAACGAAGGAAAAGACTGAAGATAAGGCTGAATACTAAGATACGCTTTCTTTATAATCAATGAAACTAAAATTTAAAAATTGTGCTGCCCCTCAATATCATCATATCACATTTTGTACCAGATCTCATTCTGTTGAATAATTAAAACGTCCCTCAAATAGGAAGAAACTCTCGGCCAAAAAAAGAAAAAAAATCACGACTCGTGTCAGAGACTGTGACCTAGTCGTACAAAATGCAAAATGCAAAATTGCATGTCATTGTTCGCGGCCAACCCCAAGCCTCCCAGTTCCTCGCCTCTGTCCTCCAGCATTAAAGGGCAACCCCTCTTCTCTCAGCTGTGAGCTTCAATACCTCGATGAACGGCTTGGATTTACCTCACTTTTCATAAAATACTTGCTGAGCGAGGTAAAATTTAGCAAATCAGTATCAGCGATATATATACAAAAATTACATCGTTCCCATAATTCAGTCATAGCTATGCAAATATAACGCACAATGCATCACTACGAGACTCGCTACGCAGGCCGGAAAGTGCCGTTCTCTGCACAGATGTTGCCCTACACAACATCCCGGAAAAATGGTTCTTTCAGGGGCAAAAATACGACCTTACCAAGCAAAGTGCCTGCAAGTAGGAAACCTACATCCTCTCACTCACAAGATTCTAATGCTCAAAACGCAGGAGACTTGCTAACCGCTGCCAGTAACTCCTTCAGAGAATGTGTGTCACTTTCCGAAGCAACGTCAGTGAAGACTATGCAACCAATATCGCAGGACGAGGGAAAACATATCTGCCAAACCTCCAGCAATCATTTGAAGGTTCGAAGCAGTGAAGTCTCAGCCGCAGCACCACAACCAACTGCTGCTCCTCATCTGAACAAGCATAACAGCGTGCCAGCTCCCCAGCTCTGCGTCAACAACAACGCTCCAAACTGTCCGCCAGCGACGGGGACACAAACGCCATCCTCATCAGTGGTACAAGACAGAATAGTTGTTATTAATAAGGACATTTCAAGCGTGGTAGACTCTCCTCATTCTCCAGATCATATGTTCGATAATATTCGCGCACAAACCGATACTGGCAGTAAATTACCCCAGAGCGCAAGCTGTGAGATCAAAATGAAATTTCCAGTACAGAGCAATAGAAAAAAACACTGTTACTTCTTTAAATGGCTACTTGCACCCGCTTCAAATCACAAGCTCTCGAAAAATTCATGAAATTATTCACAATTTATCTCTAACAGCAGCGTTTTTCAATAAATCCCTAAGACAACGTGAGCCTCCTAGCCCGTCGTCGATTTTCTCTACAGTATCAAACATTCAGAACTTAACCGAGCAACTTTTTGCTTTAAATTCACATATAAGTTCTCATGACCTTGCAACTGCGGTACCTGCTAGTATCTCTTGTGAAGTCGACTCCAATTGTCGAGAACCTTACGATACTCTGCTGCAAGGTGACAATATCCTAAGCACGATCAGAAGGAAGGACATCGATCGCTCTTGCTGGATCAAAACTGTTCCATCTGGGCGCTTCGACGACCTTCTCCATGCTATAAATTGCATGCCTAGATTTAAAAATTATATACTAAGTTTTGATGGTCTCTGCCACTCTCCCTCAGACCTTGCTCGAATCAAACAACAAATTGTAAGGAAGTACGCACTTTCTACTATTTATATCGCCAATGCTTGCAGTGCGAAAGAATTCAACAAAGCGATGAATTTCTGCAAAAACCTGGGTTTAAACTTGATTCAATTTCAAACTTACCCAGATAATGAAAATGGTGACGCACTCAATAACATTCAACGGCCTCGCACCCAGGCAGAAAACTTCTGTTTTCTTGGACAACTTTCAATGAAATCAACATTGCGAATCACCGTGCCATATTGTCCTCATTTTAACAAATGTCAAGCAAAAATTGGAATTGTAGGTCATTCCAATGAATCGAAAACTTCACGGAAAGAGACAAATAGTCTCACTTTAAACTTTGGAAAAGAATATAAGCCTATGCACATCGCTGCACATGGTACACCAAATCCTTCAAAAGTGATTGCGTCATCAAGCAGAGCTCTGAGTAACTCACCCACCCACAACATGAGGAACATGAATAAGCCTGAGCCTTTCCCTGACTCGATCTCAGACAAATATAATGTCAGTACGAAAAATAAATTTGCGTTACTTGCAACAGACACAAATAGTGATTGCGACATGCCCTTCTTTTCAACCAATTCTCAACTTTCCAGTGAGTACGCAGGAACCGAGGAAAGTCAAGCTAATAACGATATTCAAAACTATTCAAAAAAAATCAAATCATTCAAAAAAAATCTGTTGCCTCTGCCAGGCCTCCGTTGAACGATCAAACCGATACTGCTACCGCAAAACCAACAGTGAATCAAATTTGCACACGCGTTGCAAACACACTGGACGACTTGAAACGATCGCTCAAAATGGAGCCTGCTTACACTGTAGGTGACGGACACTGTCTCCTCCACGCCGTAACGACGCAGCTTGCTTCACAACAAAGATCTAAATGGGATTATACATCTCTGAAAATAGCCATCAAAACTGAGAGCTCCAGAAACAGGGACCAGTATGCAAAATTCGTTGACAAGAAAAGTGGCAGTTTCAAACAACTCATCGATAAGTACATCAATAGAAAAGTCTTCGATCACGCAGTTGGAGACCTCATACCCCAAATACTTTCTAATGTGACGAGAACACCAATTCACGTATTTGATGAAAGAAAAAATGGGATTTGGAAGACGACAATCTCCCCTACATCAAGTGCTCTGATAAACTGTCCTCCGGTAAACATACACCGGAAACAGGACCACTATAGCGCCCTTTTGAAAATGCGTGATGAAAATCGTGTTGCTCCCTCCCCCATCTTGTGACTAAATAACAGTGATCAAATTGAATTTGAAGCTGAAATCACAAACAATGAACGCGGCAATAAAGACCTAGAGACGAATACCAAATGCCCTGCTAGACCTAAAAAATGCAATAACTCCACTAAAGATCTGCCTATTGAGATAAATAACATCAAAATATTACACATAAATGCTCGCAGTCTCAATGGTAAAATGGATGACGTACGAGTAATGTTGATCACTAACGATATCGATATTTTATGCGTATCTGAAACATGGTTCGATTCACGAGTCGAAAGCTCATATCTCAGCATTGCCGGGTACACATTGTACCGTTATGACGGAGTCAAGAGTAATAGAGGTAGCGGTTCATGCATTTTCATCAAAGATGTCTACTCTACATCCTTATTTCCGATAAAAGAAAAATGCGAAGACATAGAAATGGTTTGGCTCAATGTTCAGGTAAACAAACACAAGTCTTTCATTATCGGCAGTCTTTACAGACATCCGTCAGCATCTCTACGTCCAACATTAGATTTCATTGAAAATACGTTTAAATTAATCTCTGCAGCTAAAAAATCTTTCTATGTTTTCGGAGATTTTAACGTAGATCTGACAAATAAAAACAATAAGCTAAGCAAGATGCTGCACAGACTTAATCTTTCTCAAATGGTCCAAGAACCAACGCGAATTACCAACGCTTCCAAAACTCTTCTTGACCTAGCAATTACAAACAATCCCCAAGCAGTACTCAGCACAGAAATCTTACCGTCCTTTTCTGATCACCATTCGGTAGAATGCCAAATAAATATTGCAAAAGAGAAACAGAAATCTAGTTACATTTCATATCGCATGAAAAACCACTACTCCCCTGAAATATTTCAAGAAAAGCTATTAGACAGATGGAGTGAATTTCAAGGCATGGAAAACACCGATGATGTCAATCTACAAGTTTCGCTTTTCAACGAAAATTTCGTATCAGCTCTTAACGAATGCGCACCTTTCACTACGAAGAAAGTTAAGCCAAGAATTTCTAAATGGATAACAGATGAGATAAAACATTTGAGCAGAGCTAAAAGAAATTTGCAGCGTGAGTACAAACTGAATAAATCAGACAGTACGCGTCGAAAATTATATAAAGATCATGAGAAGATCCTACGAAAAAAAGTTAAGGAAGCAAAACGGGACTACTTCCACAAAGAACTCTTGGCGGCAAAACAAAACCCTAAAAGAACTTGGGAAATCATTAGAGAAGTTGCTCAGTATAAAAACTCGGAGTGCAAAAGCACTTTCGACAACCCCTCAAAAATGGCTAATGACTTTAATACTTTCTTCTCAAAAGTTGGCGAAGATGTTTTCAATGAAGTATCCAGGACAGTTTCAGACACATCTACAGGAGCAAATCTGAGCGATGTATCATCCCCAAATAGTAGAAACAAATGGAGACCAAAGCCGGTTAGCGTCATAGAGTTACGAAAAATCTTATACACACTAAAGAATACCAAAGCGACTGGACATGATGGCATAAGCCTCCAACATATAAAAGACAGCTTCCCTGTCACAGCACCCCTCATTCGTTTGATAATAAATACATCTATAGCCACAAACAAGTTTCCCGACCAATGGAAATTATCCATTATTAAGCCATTACATAAATCTGGTGATATCGACATAGCGTCAAACTACAGACCAATCAGTCTCCTGCCTGTTATGTCCAAACTATTAGAAAAAGTAATAACAAACCAGCTCTCGTCTTACATAGACGAGTCACATCTACTGCATCGCAATCAATATGCTTACAGAAGGAATACCAGTACTCAGGACGCCCTGTTAAACATAACAGAAAAAATTTACAATGATATTGACCAAAAAAATTTAACTCTCTTACTATTGCTTGATCTCTCCAAAGCTTTCGACAGTGTTGAGCATAAGAAACTTCTACAAAAAATTTCAAACCTCAGAATTGACACTCAATGGTTTGAAAGCTACCTACTAAACCGCTCTCATGCAGTGTGCTTGAATAACAAAATGTCATCATTCATACCAAACAATTTTGGCGTTCCTCAAGGTTCAATCATCGGCCCGCTCTTATTTTCAATTTTCATCAATGATTTCCCCACCATGCCGGCAAACACAAAAATCTCAATGTGTGCTGATGACGTACAAATTGCCATGACAAGCTCAACAGCAGATTTAAAAGAAACACAAGCCAACGCTGAAAACCTTCTGAGAAACCTTAAATTGTGGTATGACCAAAATGGCCTCAAACTTAACGCAAGTAAAACGCAATGCATTATTTTTGGATCACAGAATGCGACTAAAAATTTACCACCATTCAAGCTAACATTTGGAGACGTTACAATTGAACCAGTAGAGACGGTAAAAAATCTGGGTGTTTGGTTTGACAAAAATATGACTTTCAATTCACACGTCGAAACAATGTGCAACAAAATAAACGGAACCTTAATGTTCTTTCATCGCATTAAGAACACACTTGACGAAAAATCTAGATTGTTAGTGATTCAGTCTTTAGTTTTATCGCGCCTGGACTACTGCAGTCTTGTATGGGGAAATTTACCTCAATATCGTCAGGAAGAGTTGCAAAAATGTCTAAACTTCGCCGCCAAAGTGGTGTGCAAAGGAAATTTCAATAAATACGATCATGTCACCCCTCTTTTAAGAAAACTCGACTGGATCCCAATACCGAACAGATTCATGATCCAAAAAGCTCGACGAGTGTTCTCCTCTCTGTACCTCCCCCAAAGTAATGCAGAGGTGGTAAAATTTTTTCCATCTAATATCCCAAACAAAAGACCAAATCGGAGGAATGATGTTTTAGTCAGTTACCGTTCATCTAACGTGGGACAAAAAGCTCTCTCAGTTTCTGGAGCTTTTTTGTGGAACAAGCTTCCCCAGCATATCAAAAACTCTAAAACTGTAAAAGAATTTAGAGTAAATGTGTCACGTCATTTTGCATCTCTATAGACCTGCAGCATTTCGGTGTGAATTTCCCATTTACCAGAAATTTTAATTTTCCTGAAATTTCTGTTAGAAAATTAGAAACTATTTCATTTTACGTTTGCTAAGCCATTCGTGCATTCATCTTAACTATTTCTGTCGACAATAATGAGCACCCCAGCCGTGAGTTCAATACAGCAGAATGAACGTTTTTTCCATAATTAGGAGTATTTCCTCATCTTTATTTTGTTATTTTTTCTTCTCTGTGTTAATATTTAACATCCGTATGGAAAACATACTCTGAAATACATTTTGTGTGTACACCAATATACAGGTTTATAAATGTGAGGATTGTGCAAAGTTTATAATGAATTAAATTTTGGCTAACGTTGTCTCGTTATTTCAAAATCATTCTCGAAGATGTTTTCAATCGATTTCGGCTGAGCTGGGGGAGGGGTTAATTTAAGCATTTTCATTTAGTCTTTTAATATTTTTCCGTGCGTTTCAGTGCACACCAGCACTAAACTTTAAAATCGAAAAAAACTGTTAATTTCTGTTATCAAAATTATAACTTTGGACCATTGCTTAATCTACCTATATGTGCCAAATTTTGTAAATATTCTCCACTCAAATGTGATATCCGGCCACAATGTTACTCCATTTTATCCCATGTACACATGTCTGTATAATGCTGAAGAGTTGTGTTGTTTCTTGACTGTAACCTAAAAACCAGTTCATTTTACGTTTTCCGAAGTCTTCTTTTCCTTTTAGTTATTTTTTTTTCGAATAATTTCTTAGGATTACAATGAGCTCAACTGTCATTATCGGTGTAATAGATGGTAGGTTGTTTCTATCCTCTTATTTTATATTTGTATTTTTTTCTTATATTTCATTCTCAATAAGTACATATATTAATATGTGTGTGTACGTATAAAGGTATATATATATCTACATTAATAGATATACATGTTTCTATTTCATTTCTTTACACAAAAACCATCCGGTTAATAAATTTTATTGCACTAGCGAAATGATTCAAAAATAGATCTCCCACTTACACCAGAGGACGTCTCTGTGAATCGGATTAATGACAAATACAATTAATGAAATTAATCGTAATTTGAGCGTATGAATCGTGGTAAAATTATCTTTCTGTCCGTATGTTGTACAAGCAAATTTTGATGTTGAGTATATGTTTGTTTGCGCATTTCTGCCAAAATTTTGTAGATATTTGTCAATCATGAGTGGTAACTGGCCTACACTGTATCTCCATTTTATCCCATGTACCCATGTCCGCATGATGTTGCAGAGAATATCGAGAAGATATGATATATGATATATATTGAAGATATATGTTTTTTTTGTTGTTGTTCCTCAGCGGTAACTTGAGTTTTCTTAAAATTTCCTTTAGGAAATTAAAAAACCATTCCATTTATACGTTTTTCGAAGTCCTTTTCTATTCCTTATCTTTCCTCAGGTTATTTCTTACGATTCATCAGAGCTTGGGCTGTCATTTTAAATATTGAAAGAGTAAGATTATTTTTCATGTCTATTAGCATTTTTCTTATATTCGTTTTCAATACGTATATATGTGAATATGTGTGTTGGTGTGTGCGTGAGTGTGTACGTGTGCGCACGCAAACATAAATGTTTATGTTTCAGTGTAAACATGCACACGTTTCGCACACATATATGCGCACATGTACATATATCGGTTTCTATTTCTACTTTTTGCATAAAAAGCAAAACCTCAAGACACATTACATTTTACCTAAAGCTCTGCGATCAGTTAACACTGCACCAAATTTCAGAAATAAACAAATTGATTGCGCTTGCTTTATGATTTATAAATCGATCTATCACGACCCCGAAGGGCATTTCTGTGAACAGAAGAAATTAAAAAGTATAAACAGACAAAGGAAATAAAGCACTCGTGCAAAAATTATCTCTATATTTGTATGCCGAACAAGCCATGCATTTCAATTTTGAGTGTAAGTTTGTTTACGCATTCCTAGATGTGCGTGCTGTGTTGCGCGATGTTCTTTACAAATTATTTCGAGACTATCTTTTTCTCAATACTTGATTGTCATTTACGGTGTTGTTTCAATCTAGTACGGTGTAGCGTTTTTTTGTATTTTTCCTACTTCGATGATCTTATAAATAATTCGAAAAATACTAAAGAATTCTTCGAAACTGCCAAGTTCTTAGTTGAAATTATCGAAGTAGGAAAAAGGCAAGAAGCGCTGTACCGGAATCTCTTGGAATATAAAATATCCAAGAGATAATATTTCTCATTTCTCATTCAACTACCCTTGACAGAGTTAAACTATTAGCACGACCCGTATGGTTTGTCTATTAGTACGCCTCGTATATTTTTTCTATTATTATGCCTCGTATGGTCTATCTATCTGTACACCTATGATAGTATTGTCTAATATTACATCTCGTATAGTTTGTCTATTATTATGCCTCGTACGGCTTATCTATTTGTACACCTCGTATGGTTTGTCAATTAGTATTCCTCGTATGGAACTTTGTTAGACTATTAGCACACCACGTGTGGTTTGTCTATTATAGTACGCCTCGTATATTATGTCTATTAATATGCCTCGTATGGTCTATCTATTTGTACACCTCTGATAGTTTATCTATTAGCACACCTCATATAGTTTGTCGGTCATTATGCCTCGTATGGCTTATCTATTTTTACACCTCGGATGGTTTGTCAATTAATACTCCTCGTATGGATCTTTTGTTTTAGGACGTCTTATATTAAGGAACTTTTAAAAGCCAATATGTTGGCATATGTATCTCATGTGACAACTTGGAAATAAACGTTTTTTTTTAGATGTTCACGGGAAAGAAACCTGACCTTTCCAATATGCACATTTTTGGATCAAAATGTTTTGCCATGGTTCAAAACCCAGGAAAGCTTGACCCTAGGTCAGAGCAGGGTACTTTTCTGGGATATGACCCGTGCAGCCCTGCTTACATGATTTATTTCCCTGAAACTTGTCAAATAAAAAGAGTCAGATGTGTCACATTCTGTGATAAAATTTCTAGAAATGTGGTGGGTGAGGATGAGTTCATTGCTGTAGATAACCCTGCTGAGCTGAAACAAAGTGAGAAGGCTGACAAGGCTGAGGCTGAGTTGAAACCTGGGACTGTTTCAGAAGTGATTCAAAATGAAACTCATTCAGATGCAGAGCCCACTAGAAGAATTCCTTTGAGAGAAAAGAAGCCCCCAGCTTATTTAAAAGACTATGTTGATCCAGATGAATTGGATATCACTAATAATTTTGTTGATTATTGCTACAGAGTGAGCAGTATCCCTAAGTCTTACTCTGAGGCAATTTCATCCCCAGATTATGTTGAGTGGAAACAGGCAATGACCACTGAGATAGCTGCACTAGCCGATAATGAGACGTACGAACTTGTTGAAAAACCAAAAGATAGATCTGTTATTGGGGGACGATGGGTCTATAGTGTTAAATCAGGACCCAATGACCAGGAAACTTTCAAAGCTCGTTATGTAGCCAAGGGATATTCCCAAGTAGCTGATGTCGATTTCAAAGAAACTTTTTCTCCTACAGCACGCCTAACTCTGTTAGAATGATGATGGATATTGCTGTGCAAAAGTCGTACATTGTGCACCAGATGGACGTGTGCACTGCTTACCTTCATGCAAAAATTGACTGTGATGTTTTTGTAGAACAGCCTGAGGGATTTGTTGAACTTGACAAAAATGGAGAGAAGTTAGTCTGCAAACTCAAAAAATCTTTGTATGGCTTAAAGCAAAGTGGCCGTAACTGGAACAACCTTTTGCATCATTTTCTTGTTGAACAAAATTTTGTTCAATCTCTCAGTGATACTTGTGTCTATGTGAGGGAAAGCGACTCTGGAAAAGTGATTATCATTGTATGGGTTGATGATTTAATTTTGGCCTCTTCTAACGCTGTTGTATTGAGTGAAGTAAAATGTTCGTTGTCAAATAAATTCAAAATGAAAGATCTTGGACAAATTTCATGTTTTCTAGGCATTGAATTTGATGTGAAGCATGACTCAATTGAGATGAAGCAGTCAAAGTATGTTGAGAAAATTTTGTCAAAATTTAGGATGTCTGATTGTAAGCCTAAGTCTATTCCCTGTGATCCCAGTGCCAACAAGCTTGATGTAAGCTCTGATTCTAGGAATTTGTGCGATCCAAAACTGTTCCGTGAGATAGTTGGCAGCCTGATCTACTTGATGACTTGTACTAGGCCTGAAATTTGCTATGTTGTTACATTACTGTCGCAACATTTAACTTGTCCAACAAATGCTCATCTGAATTTGTGTAAATTTGTGTTGAAGTATCTTAAAGGTACTATTTCATACGGTTTGAAATTTGTGAAATCCGAGAACCCCGTGCAAATTACTGGTTTCTCTGACTCTGACTGGGGTGGATCCTCTGACCGGAAGAGCATATCAGGATATGTGTTTAAGTCATCTAGCAACAGTTCACTGATATCTTGGAAGTCCAAGAAACAAAATATTGTTGCTCTTTCAAGCTGCGAAGCTGAGTATGTTGCCTTGACTTATGCTGTGCAGGAGGGAATTTTCCTCAAACAGCTTCTGTGTGATATGGATAGATATGATGAACCGGTTGAAATTTTTGTTGATAATAGAGGTGCTATTGACCTAGCCAAAAACCCTGTTCATCATCAACGCTCGAAACATATAGACATAAGATTTCACTACATTCGAGCAATCATTCAAGACAATAAAGCAGTTTTGAGCTTTGTTCCTTCAGAGGAAAACATAGCTGACATGTTCACAAAGCCTGTTACTAGACAGTCGTTGCTTAAATTCAAAGTGTGTGTTTAATTCTGAGTTACTGTGTCTGACATGTTTCCATTTTAGCTTTGTGTAGATCAATTGCAAGAAAAGGTAGAACTTTCTTGAGTACACTACTCTAACGCTAATGCGGACTATGCATTATTGTGCGTTATATTTTTTTTGTATCGTGCTCAGTGTAATCTGTTGATCTACACTGATGATTTTTTTATGTTGTTTTTCTGCTGTTCAATGTTCAATGAAAGATCTGAATGTTGAAATGTTAGCTCTAATTGATTACTATGTGAATTGATGCATAGTGGGATGGAATACTTCAGTTGGAGGGGGTGTGTTGAGATCCAACTTCAGTATATATATTTATTATTATATATGAGTTGTCGCAGTCGCCCATTAAATTGCTTCCGTCCCGTTTTCTATGTTCATGTGCTAACCGCCTTTGTAGAGCGATCGAGCTCCTTCTTCTTGTTCTTGCCGCCGTGCTCGACGGACGTACAGTACATGTAGTTCCTAGATTACCTACTGTGTTTCTATACCCCACACTCATACTTATAATCGTTGCCGTACTCCATTATTCCAAGATGGAAAGAGGCCTCTCTGGTCTAACAGACGGGCATGTGTATTTCGAATGCTACCTCAACGTGAAATAGCGTAAACATTTGCGTGTCAATGTTTCATTTCTTGTCGAATTTTTTATTATTACTATTATATTCAACTACGTTGACCTTTTGCCTCACTAACAAAGTTCGAAATTTTACGCTGCCATATTAGTTCAAGACCAGTTTACGAATACGGCCGGTAGAGCACGACAGAGCTGCTGGCGTCTTTGTTCGCGGTGCCTTTGTTTTCCAAAAATGGCGAAGCAATGCTGCCGACTCATGTCATGTAAAATTCGTACCTTTTTGGTACGCGGGATAGTATTTCTTTTTTTTTTCACAACATAAAGTACAGTAGTTTTCTGAATTGTGTTTAGCGTGAAATTATTAATTGGGAAATGTCTTTTAATAATTTCGTACGTTTATAAATTACGAAAATTATTCATGTATATGCCTGCTAAAGTTTTTTAGTTTTCTTCATTTTTATAACTCCTTAAATCTTGCGTTAATCGCATTTATTTTAATATAAATCACCATCACCAAATTAAAATCGAATTTCTCTTATTTTTGCGGCAGAAATACATATTAAGCATCTGCCATCGTAAACGCGTACTCCTCGCATAAAAATGCTTCGTGAACGCGCATGGTTTATTGCAAATGGCGACGCTTGAGACCGCCGGGTTAATCGACTGATTTTCATGCTTTCGTTTTGCGCATATTTCCTTTCTGTGCAAGCAAAACGTTTAGTGTTTCTCTTTTTATTGTGGAGATTATTCCCTAATTTTTAGTATTGCAAATGATATTTATCAGTGATTTTCAGTAGGATTTATATCAATGAACTTTAGAATTGTTCTCTGTTATTTCTTTTACAGTTATAGAGATGTTTCTAGAGCACTGAACAAGCGTCATTCTCATTATTACGCAATTTTTGCCGTGTTATGTCTTTTCGCGGTTTCATGAATCTGGTGTTATGAAATCACGACTTTTTTTCCAAAACTCCACCAATTTAACCTCCTTGATTGCTGTCCTGCAGATTCCTGCAAAAGTTGCAGTCTCTTGATATTTTCATGATATTCCGTAGATCTTGTGTTTACTTGCATGTAGTTTCGGTAATGAATAACGATGGTCATTACCGGAAAGTCTTTAACCTAATGCTCTGATATTCAAGCCAAAGGCATTTTTGAGCAAGTTGCCATTTACAAAAGAATCTGCCCTATCTCCTTGAGCTTGCCAAAAGTGAGAATCCTTAAAGTAGCTCGTGTCGGATCTGTAGAATTTCTCAGTGATGTTCTGCTGTGTGGGAGTTTTATCATGTACGATGTTGTGGGACTGTCAGTGGTGGAATTTTCCTTGATGTCTCCTTGGATCTGCTCATCCAGCTTTTGGACTCCTTGCAGGACTTCAACGTCATCGCCACACACCACTCACAACAGTCTCCCTGGGCCTTAGTGGGATTCCCTTTGTTGGATTAGTTTTGGGTTTTACCTCAACCGTCGACATCTGAACTGGCCCGATCTTAACTGGACGTGACTTAACCAGAAATTACCTGGCCTTGGGCCTCATTTTGTCTCGCTTGTTTGGGCTCTAACGCTACTTAACTCACCTAAGAATTGCCTTAACTTGAGCCGCCCTGCCTGGCTTCAACTCAATTAAATTGATCACTCACAACGTCACGGTTTCCTCCAAGTCTTATAAACTGGGCTCTTAAATCATTTGCAAACAACACACACTGTCGAATCCAGCACTTCTCCAGGAGCCGCCCGTCTGCCCGGACTGCCAACCCTCTTCAGCCAAGTTCATCGGTTGCTCAAGACTCGGCGGTCCTCTCCGGCTTCCTATCAATATATCAAAAAAGCTGAGTCCAGAGTGCCTTATTATCCTTTCTCATGGTTTACTCCTAAATGCTTATCGAGGTTTGTAAGGACTGGCTATACCCACGGCCACAACATCATCACAACCACCAAATCCTTACAAGTATTAATTGACAAACCATCCGAGGTGTAAAAATAGATAAGCCATACGAGGCATAATAATCGACGAACTATATGAGGTGTGCTAATAGATAAACTATCAGAGGTGTACAAATAGATAGACCATACGAGGCATATTAATAGACATAATATACGAGGCGTACTATAATAGACAAACCACACGTGGTGTGCTAATAGTCTAACAAAGTTCCATACGAGGAATACTAATTGACAAACCATACGAGGTGTACAAATAGATAAGCCGTACGAGGCATAATAATAGACAAACTATACGAGATGTAATATTAGACAATACTATCATAGGTGTATCGATAGATAGACCATACGAGGCATATTAATAGAAAAATATACGAGGCGTACTAATAGACAAACCATACGGGTCGTGCTAATAGTTTAACTCTGTCAAGGGTAGTTGAATGAGAAATGAGAAATATTATCTCTTGGATATTTTATATTCCAAGAGATTCCGGGACAGCGCTTCTTGCCTTTTTCCTACTTCGATAATTTCAACTAAGAACTTGGCAGTTTCGAAGAATTCTTTAGTATTTTTCGAATTATTTATAAGATCATCGAAGTAGGAAAAATACAAAAAAAAACGCTACACCGTACTAGATTGAAACAACACCGTAAATGACAATCAAGTATTGAGAAAAAGATAGTCTCGAAATAATTTGTAAAGAACATCGCGCAACACAGCACGCACATCTAGGAATGCGTAAACAAACTTACACTCAAAATTGAAATGCATGGCTTGTTCGGCATACAAATATAGAGATAATTTTTGCACGAGTGCTTTATTTCCTTTGTCTGTTTATACTTTTTAATTTCTTCTGTTCACAGAAATGCCCTTCGGGGTCGTGATAGATCGATTTATAAATCATAAAGCAAGCGCAATCAATTTGTTTATTTCTGAAATTAGGTGCAGTGTTAACTGATCGCAGAGCTTTAGGTAAAATGTAATGTGTCTTGAGGTTTTGCTTTTTATGCAAAAAGTAGAAATAGAAACCGATATATGTACATATGTACATGTGCGCATATATGTGTGCGAAACGTGTGCATGTTTACACTGATACATAAACATTTATGTTTGCGTGCGCACACGTACATACTCACGCACACACCAACACACATATTCATATATATACGTATTGAAAACGAATATAAGAAAAATGCTAATAGACATGATTTTCGGCTGAGCCGAGCCGATCGATTTTCGGCTGAGCTGGAGGGAAAGGGGTAATTTAAGCATTGCATTTAGTCTTTTTATTTTTTTTTTCTTTTCGTGCGTTCAGCGCACACTAGCACTGAACTTTCAAATCGGAAAAAACTCTAAATTTCTGTAATCAAAATTATCATTTTGGATCAAGGCCTAATCTTCCTATATGTGCCAATTTTGTGAATATTCTCCACTCAGATGTGATATCCGGCCACAATGTTACTCCATTTTATCCCACGTACACATGTCCCTATAATGCTGAAGAGTTGTGTTGCTTCTTGACTATAATCTGATTTTTCTTAAAAATTTCTGTGAAGAAATTAAAAAACAGCTCATTTTTATGTTTTTCGAAGTCTTCTCTTCCTTTTAGTTATTTTTTTTGCGAAAAATTTCTTAGGATTACAGTGAGCTCAGCTGTCATTTTCTGTGTAGTAGATGGTAGGTTGCTTCCATCTTTTATGTTATATATGTAATTTTTTTTTTTTTTTTTTCTAATATTTTATTTTCAATAAGTATATAAATTAATATGTGTGTGTACGTGTGTAGGTATATATATGTATCTACATAAATAGATATACATGTTTCTATTTCATTTCTTTACGCAAAAACCATTCGGTTAATAAATTTTATTGCAATTGCGAAATGATTCAAAAATAGATCTAGCACTTCCCCAGAGGGCGTTTCTGTGAATCGGATTAATGTCATATATAATTAATGAAATAAAGTGCAATTTGAGCATATGAATCGTAGTAAAATTATCTTTCTGTCCGTATGTTGTACAAGCAATGAATTTTGATATTGAATATACGTTTGTTTACCCATTTCTACCAATATTTTGTAGATATTTGTCAATCATGAGTGGTAACCGGCTTACACTGTATCTCTATTTTATCCCATGTACCCATGTCCGCATGATGTGGTGAATATCGAGAAGATACGAAAGATGTTTTTGGTGGTGATAGGGCTTTGCATATTTTTTAGGGCATATTTTTCATTTCTCATTCAACTACCCTTGACAGAGATAGACTATTGGCAAGCCACGTGTGGTTTGTCTATTAGTACGCCTCGTATATTTTGTCTATTAATATGCCTCGTATGGTCTATCTATTTTGTACACCTATGATAGCTTGTCTATTAGTACACCTCGTATAGTTTGCCTATTATTATTATGCCTCGTATGGCTTATCTATTTGTACACCTCGGATGGTTTGTCAATTAGTACTCCTTGTATAGAACTTTTGTTAGACTACTAGCACACCACGAATGGTCTGTCTATTAGTACGCCTCGTATATTTTGTCAATTAATATGCCTCGTATGGTCTATCTACTTGTACACCTCTGACAGTTTGTCTATTAGTACACCTCGTATAGTTTGTCTATTATTATGCCTCGTATGGCTCATCTACTTGTACACCTCGGATGGTTTGTCAATTAGTACTCCTCGTATGGAACATTTGTTTTAGGATGCCCTATATTTAAGAAACTTTTAAAAGCCAATATGTTGGCATGTATCTCATGTGACAATTTGGAAATAAACATTTTTTCTTTTTCTTTTTTCATGAAAAATAATCTTACTCTTTCAATATTTAAAATGACAGCCCAAGCTCTGATGAATCGTAAGAAATAACCTGAGGAAAGATAAGGAATAGAAAAGGACTTCGAAAAACGTATAAATGGAATGGTTTTTTAATTTCCTTAAGGAAATTTTAAGAAAACTCAAGTTACCGCTGAGGAACAACAACAACAAAAAAAACATATATCTTCAATATATCATATCATATATCATATCTTCTCGATATTCTCTGCAACATCATGCGGACATGGGTACATGGGATAAAATGGAGATACAGTGTAGGCCAGTTACCACTCATGATTGACAAATATCTACAAAATTTTGGCAGAAATGCGCAAACAAACATATACTCAACATCAAAATTTGCTTGTACAACATACGGACAGAAAGATAATTTTACCACGATTCATACGCTCAAATTACGATTAATTTCATTAATTGTATTTGTCATTAATCCGATTCACAGAGACGTCCTCTGGTGTAAGTGGGAGATCTATTTTTGAATCATTTCGCTAGTGCAATAAAATTTATTAACCGGATGGTTTTTGTGTAAAGAAATGAATTAGAAACATGTATATCTATTTATGTAGATATATATATACCTATATACGTACACACACATATTAATATATGTACTTATTGAGAATGAAATATAAGAAAAAAATACAAATATAAAATAAGAGGATAGAAACAACCTACCATCTATTACACCGATAATGACAGTTGAGCTCATTGTAATCCTAAGAAATTATTCGAAAAAAAAATAACTAAAAGGAAAAGAAGACTTCGGAAAACGTAAAATGAACTGGTTTTTAGTTACTTCATAGAAATTTTTAAGAAAACTCAGGTTACAGTCAAGAAACAACACAACTCTTCAGCATTATACAGACATGTGTACATGGGATAAAATGGAGTAACATTGTGGCCGGATATCACATTTGAGTGGAGAATATTTACAAAATTTGGCACATATAGGTAGATTAAGCAATGGTCCAAAGTGATAATTTTGATAACAGAAATTAACAGTTTTTTTCGATTTTAAAGTTTAGTGCTGGTGTGCACTGAACGCACGGAAAAATATTAAAAGACTAAATGAAAATGCTTAAATTAACCCCTCCCCCCAGCTCAGCCGAAATCGATTGAAAACATCTTCGAGAATGATTTTGAAATAACGAGACAACGTTAGCCAAAATTTAATTCATTATAAACTTTGCACAATCCTCACATTTATAAACCTGTATATTGGTGTACACACAAAATGTATTTCAGAGTATGTTTTCCATACGGATGTTAAATATTAACACAGAGAAGAAAAAATACCAAAATAAAGATGAGGAAATACTCCTAATTATGGAAAAAACGTTCATTCTGCTGTATTGAACTCACGGCTGGGGTGCTCATTATTGTCGACAGAAATAGTTAAGGTGAATGCACGAATGGCTTAGCAAACGTAAAATGAAATAGTTTCTAATTTTCTAACAGAAATTTCAGGAAAATTAAAATTTCTGGTAAATGGGAAATTCACACCGAAATGCTGCAGGTCTATAGAGATGCAAAATGACGTGACACATTTACTCTAAATTCTTTTACAGTTTTAGAGTTTTTGATATGCTGGGGAAGCTTGTTCCACAAAAAAGCTCCAGAAACTGAGAGAGCTTTTTGTCCCACGTTAGATGAACGGTAACTGACTAAAACATCATTCCTCCGATTTGGTTTTTTGTTTGGGATATTAGATGGAAAAAATTTTACCACCTCTGCATTACTTTGGGGGAGGTACAGAGAGGAGAACACTCGTTGAGCTTTTTGGATCATGAATCTGTTCGGTATTGGGAGTTTTCTTAAAAGAGGGTTGACATGATCGTATTTATTGAAATTTCCTTTGCACACCACTTTGGCGGCGAAGTTTAGACATTTTTGCAACTCTTCCTGACGATATTGAGGTAAATTTCCCCATACAAGACTGCAGTAGTCCAGGCGCGATAAAACTAAAGACTGAATCACTAACAATCTAGATTTTTCGTCAAGTGTGTTCTTAATGCGATGAAAGAACATTAAGGTTCCGTTTATTTTGATGCACATTGTTTCGACGTGTGAATTGAAAGTCATATTTTTGTCAAACCAAACACCCAGATTTTTTACCGTCTCTACTGGTTCAATTGTATCGTCTCCAAATGTTAGCTTGAATGGTGGTAAATTTTTAGTCGCATTCTGTGATCCAAAAATAATGCATTGCGTTTTACTTGCGTTAAGTTTGAGGCCATTATGGTCATACCACAATTTAAGGTTTCTCAGAAGGTTTTCAGCGTTGGCTTGTGTTTCTTTTAAATCTGCTGTTGAGCTTGTCATGGCAATTTGTACGTCGTCAGCATACATTGAGATTTTTGTGTTTGCTGGCATGGTGGGGAAATCATTGATGAAGGTTGAAAATAAGAGCGGGCCGATGATTGAACCTTGAGGAACGCCAAAATTGTTTGGTATGAATGATGACATTTTGTTATTCAAGCACACTGCATGAGAGCGGGTTAGTAGGTAGCTTTCAAACCATTGAGTGTCAATTCTGAGGTTTGAAATTTTTTGTAGAAGTTTCTTATGCTCAACACTGTCGAAAGCTTTGGAGAGATCAAGCAATAGTAAGAGAGTTAATTTTTTTTTTGTCAATATCATTGTAAATTTTTTCTGTTATGTTTAACAGGGCGTCCTGAGTACTGGTATTCCTTCTGTAAGCATATTGATTGTGATGCAGTAGATGTGACTTGTCTATGTAAGACGAGAGCTGGTTTGTTATTACTTTTTCTAATATTTTGGACATTACAGGCAGGAGACTGATTGGTCTGTAGTTTGACGCTATGTCAATATCACCAGATTTATGTAATGGCTTAATAATGGATAATTTCCATTGGTCTGGAAACTTGTTTGTGGCTATAGATGTATTTATTATCAAACGAATGAGGGGTGCTGTGACAGGGAAGCTGTCTTTTATATGTTGGAGGCTTATGCCATCATGTCCAGTCGCTTTGGTATTCTTTAGTGAGTATAAGATTTTTCGTAACTCTATGACGCTAACCGGCTTTGGTCTCCATTTGTTTCTACTATTTGGGGATGATACATCGCTCGGATTTGCTCCTGTAGATGTGTCTGAAACTGTCCTGGATACTTCATTGAAAACATCTTCGCCAACTTTTGAGAAGAAAGTATTAAAGTCATTAGCCATTTTTGAGGGGTTGTCGAAAGTGCTTTTGCACTCCGAGTTTTTATACTGAGCAACTTCTCTAATGATTTCCCAAGTTCTTTTTGGGTTTTTTTTGCCGCCAAGAGCTCTTTGTGGAAGTAGTCCCGTTTCGCTTCCTTAACTTTTCTTCGTAGGATCTTCTCATGATCTTTATATAATTTTCGACGCGTACTGTCTGATTTATTCAGTTTGTACTCACGCTGCAAATTTCTTTTAGCTCTGCTCAACTGTTTTATCTCATCTGTTATCCATTTAGAAATTCTTGGCTTAACTTTCTTCGTAGTGAAAGGTGCGCATTCGTTAAGAGCCGATACGAAATTTTCGTTGAAAAGCGAAACTTGTAAATTGACATCATCGGTGTTTTCCATGCCTTGAAATTCACTCCATCTGTCTAATAGCTTTTCTTGAAATATTTCAGGGGAGTAGTGGTTTTTCATGCGATATGAAATGTAACTAGATTTCTGTTTCTCTTTTGCAATATTTATTTGGCATTCTACCGAATGGTGATCAGAAAAGGACGGTAAGATTTCTGTGCTGAGTACTGCTTGGGGATTGTTTGTAATTGCTAGGTCAAGAAGAGTTTTGGAAGCGTTGGTAATTCGCGTTGGTTCTTGGACCATTTGAGAAAGATTAAGTCTGTGCAGCATCTTGCTTAGCTTATTGTTTTTATTTGTCAGATCTACGTTAAAATCTCCGAAAACATAGAAAGATTTTTTGGCTGCAATGAAATCTAATGTTGGACGTAGAGATGCTGACGGATGTCTGTAAAGACTGCCGATAATGAAAGACTTGTGTTTGTTTACCTGAACATTGAGCCAAACCATTTCTATGTCTTCGCATTTTTCTTTTATCGGAAATAAGGATGTAGAGTAGACATCTTTGATGAAAATGCACGAACCGCTACCTCTATTACTCTTGACTCCGTCATAACGGTACAATGTGTACCCGGCAATGCTGAGATATGAGCTTTCGACTCGTGAATCGAACCATGTTTCAGATACGCATAAAATATCGATATCGTTAGTGATCAACATTACTCGTACGTCATCCATTTTACCATTGAGACTGCGAGCATTTATGTGTAATATTTTGATGTTATTTATCTCAATAGGCAGATCTTTAGTGGAGTTATTGCATTTTTTAGGTCTAGCAGGGCATTTGGTATTCGTCTCTAGGTCTTTATTGCCGCGTTCATTGTTTGTGATTTCAGCTTCAAATTCAATTTGATCACTGTTATTTAGTCACAAGATGGGGGAGGGAGCAACACGATTTTCGTCGCGCATTTTCAAGAGGGCGCTATAGTGGTCCTGTTTCCGGTGTATGTTTACCGGAGGACAGTTTATCAGAGCATTTGATGTAGGGGAGATTGTCGTCTTCCAAATCCCATTTTCTCTTTCATCAAATACGTGAATTGTGTTCTCGTCACATTAGAAAGTATTTGGGGTATGAGGTCTCCAACTGCGTGATCGAAGACTTTTCTATTGATGTATTTATCGATGAGTTGTTCGAAACTGCCACTGTTCTTGTCAACGAATTTTGCATACTGGTCCTTGTTTCTGGAGCTCTCAGTTTTGATGGCTATTTTCAGAGATGTATAATCCCATTTCGATCTTTGTTGTGAAGCAAGCTGGGTCGTTACGGCGTGGAGGAGACAGTGTCCGTCACCTACAGTGTAAGCAGGCTCCATTTTGAGCGATCGTTTCAAGTCGTCCAGTGTGTTTGCAACGCGTGTGCAAATTTGATTCACTGTTGGTTTTGCGGTAGCAGTATCGGTTTGATCGTTCAACGGAGGCCTGGCAGAGGCAACAGATTTTTTTTGAATGATTTGATTTTTTTTGGAATAGTTTTGAATATCGTTATTAGCTTGACTTTCCTCGGTTCCTGCGTACTCACTGGAAAGTTGAGAATTGGTTGAAAAGAAGGGCATGTCGCAATCACTATTTGTGTCTGTTGCAAGTAACGCAAATTTATTTTTCGTACTGACATTATATTTGTCTGAGATCGAGTCAGGGAAAGGCTCAGGCTTATTCATGTTCCTCATGTTGTGGGTGGGTGAGTTACTCAGAGCTCTGCTTGATGACGCAATCACTTTTGAAGGATTTGGTGTACCATGTGCAGCGATGTGCATAGGCTTATATTCTTTTCCAAAGTTTAAAGTGAGACTATTTGTCTCTTTCCGTGAAGTTTTCGATTCATTGGAATGACCTACAATTCCAATTATTGCTTGACATTTGTTAAAATGAGGACAATATGGCACGGTGATTCGCAATGTTGATTTCATTGCAAGTTGTCCAAGAAAACAGAAGTTTTCTGCCTGGGTGCGAGGCCGTTGAATGTTATTGAGTGCGTCACCGTTTTCATTATCTGGGTAAGTTTGAAATTGAATCAAGTTTAAACCCAGGTTTTTGCAGAAATTCATCGCTTTGTTGAATTCTTTCGCACTGCAAGCATTGGCGATATAAATAGTAGAAAGTGCGTACTTCCTTACAATTTGTTGTTTGATTCGAGCAAGGTCTGAGGGAGAGTGGCAGAGACCATCAAAACTTAGTATATAATTTTTAAATCTAGGCATGCAATTTATAGCATGGAGAAGGTCGTCGAAGCGCCCAGATGGAACAGTTTTGATCCAGCAAGAGCGATCGATGTCCTTCCTTCTGATCGTGCTTAGGATATTGTCACCTAGCAGCAGAGTATTGTAAGGTTCTCGACAATTGGAGTCGACTTCACAAGAGATACTAGCAGGTACCGCAGTTGCAAGGTCATGAGAACTTATATGTGAATTTAAAGCAAAAAGTTGCTCGGTTAAGTTCTCAATGTTTGATACTGTAGAGAAAATCGACGACGGGCTAGGAGGCTCACGTTGTCTTAGGGATTTATTGAAAAACGCTGCTGTTAGAGACAAATTGTGAATAATTTCATGAATTTTTTGAGAGCTTGTGATTTGAAGCGGGTGCAAGTAGCCATTTAAAGAAGTAACAGTGTTTTTTCTATTGCTCTGTACTGGAAATTTCATTTTGTTCTCACAGCTTGCGCTCTGGGGTAATTTACTGCCAGTATCGCTTTGTGCGCGAATATTATCGAACATATAATCTGGAGAATGAGGAGAGTCTACCACGCTTGAAATGTCCTTATTAATAACAACTATTCTGTCTTGTACCACTGATGAGGATGGCGTTTGTGTCCCCGTCGCTGGCGGACAGTTTGGAGCGTTGTTGTTGACGCAGAGCTGGGGAGCTGGCACGCTGTTATGCTTGTTCAGATGAGGAGCAGCAGTTGGTTGTGGTGCTGCGGCTGAGACTTCACTGCTTTCGCACACTGATGAGGATGGCGTTTGTGTCCCCGTCGCTGGCGGACAGTTTGGAGCGTTGTTGTTGACGCAGAGCTGGGGAGCTGGCACGCTGTTATGCTTGTTCAGATGAGGAGCAGCAGTTGGTTGTGGTGCTGCGGCTGAGACTTCACTGCTTCGAACCTTCAAATGATTGCTGGAGGTTTGGCAGATATGTTTTCCCTCGTCCTGCGATATTGGTTGCATAGTCTTCACTGACGTTGCTTCGGAAGGTGACACACATTCTTTGACGGAGTTACTGGCAGCGGTTAGCAAGTCTCCTGCGTTTTGAGCATTAGAATCTTGTGAGCGAGAGGATGTAGGTTTCCTACTTGCAGGCACTTTGCTTGGTAAGGTCGTATTTTTGCCTCTGAAAGAACCATTTTTCCGGGGTGTTGTGTAGGGCAACATCTGTGCAGAGAACGGCACTTTCCGGCCTGCGTAGCGAGTCTCGTAGTGATGCATTGTGCGTTATATTTGCATAGCTATGACTGAATTATGAGAACGATGTAGTTTTTGTATATGTATCGCTGATACTGATTTGCTAAATTTTACCTCGCTCAGCAAGTATTTTATGAAAAGTGAGGTAAATCGAAGCCGTTCATCGAGGTATTGAAGCTCACAGCTGAGAGAAGAGGGGTTGCCCTCTAATGCTGGAGGACAGAGGCGAGGAACTGGGAGGCTTGAGGTTGGCCGCGAACAATGACATGCAATTTTGCATTTTGCATTTTGTACGACTAGGTCACAGTCTCTGACACGAGTCGTGATTTTTTTCTTTTTTTGGCCGAGAGTTTCTTCCTATTTGAGGGACGTTTTAAATATTCAACAGAATGAGATCTGGTACAAAATGTGATATGATGATATTGAGGGACAGCACAATTTTTAAATTTTAGTTTCATTGATTATAAAGAAAGCGTATCTTAGTATTCAGCTTCATCTTCAGTCTTTTCCTTCGTTCGGATGGGCTTCCTTTCGCTGCGGTAATTTTGCAGGAAATTTTGCAGGATCAAGAAACACATCGTCAGTAGGATGACTAACGCTTTTAGTGAGAACATATTTGAAATACAAATTCAAGGTTAGGTGCACTTTTTATAGTATTTTCCCTGGTGATTGTAAATGTTTTTCAACTTCTCGTTCACCCGTTGTTCTTACTGGTAGCTCACTTCAAACTTTCTGTGTATTCAAACTATTCGGTGTCAGTAGTGAAACGGAGGTACGAAACACAATAATTCTTTCGTGCACATTTGCCGTCTCGGCCACGTAGGAAGTGAACAAAAACTTAACTGAGAGGTTTGACATTACCAAAAATTGATCAAAAACAAACGTAATTTCTTTGGTTGCTTGAAGCGGAAAAGTCCAGGTTTTACTATGCTCTGAACGGTCAGAGGACGGGAGGCAGGTGTACGGGAAAGGGGGGGGGGAGGGTGCGGGCGCGGTGAGGGGAGACTGAGGGAACAAGGATACTTCACACTTCACTCAGGCCTATCGTTCGAGACCAAGCTGAGCACACCATTTCACACCCCTTGCCAGCACTGCTTCGTTGGCTTTTCATTTAAAGTGCACTGATTTAAGCAGAAATAAGACAAAAGTTATTTTTTCCTTTTCGTTGTTCCACAGGTAGCAAACACATTCACTGATAGTATAATTTTTATGCATGGCTAGGTTATTTCCCCCTTACAATTTCAACAATTACCGCACCATTTCCCCGCACGTCCGACCGCGACCGAGTCCGACGAAGAACCCCTTCCAGTCATGCCTTCCAACAGACGTACATGGAGATGGAATGAGAATAATAACAGATTATGTCAGCAGTGTAATAGTGGAGTAGAGGAAACAATTGAGCATTTTGTGCTGGAATGTAGTAAGTATGAGCAAGACAGAGAGAGTTTTATGAATGTGGTGTCTGAGCAGTATGGAGAGAATGAGTGGAATGCCAGATGTGCTGAAGATGATTGCGGTATGAGCTGTCTTGCTGGATTGGATCAGGAGTGTAATGCGAGTATCACTGAGGCTATGAAAGTGTTTCTTGTGCGTGCCTGGAGTAAGAGACAGTGACTGGAATGAGCCAGTCTGGTAGAATGGGCTGTAATGACCCAATGTGCCGGGGGATGGTGTTTTGACACATGTAGCATATCGCTACAAAGCGTAAGAATTATGAATTTTCCCTATCGCACTTGAATAAAATTAATCATTAGCATTAAAAATCTTACTATAATTTATTATTAATTACTTTCTACTTCTAATTCGTAATCATTGAAGTTTTTGTGTAAATACATGAGAGATCAAATAATCAATCGACATTTCGAGTTTAAAGCAGCCCGATACGGCAACATCGAAGAGCGTCACTTGAACTGACTCACTCTTGCTTGTGGCTTTGGCGTGCGAACATCATCTTGTAAGTGCAAGTGAAATTTAGGTTTAGAGTAGAAAGAAACCGGGTAAAGTATATGTGCCATGTGTTTTTCGTGTGATTGTGTTAAACGTAAAGAACTGCTCAGTGTCGTGAAGTAGGCATAAACTCTCAAATAGTGTTAAGATTTTTAGACTAGCATGTGTTATCTAGAGTGCTAACTCGGTGATATAGAATGACTATTGCGTGTCATTTCCAAATTCATGTGTTGAAATTTCATACTAGATGTTCAGCTAACGTCATTGTTTTTTTTCTTACGGCAAAACTTATATTGTGGTTGCCAGTATCATATCGAAAATTACTCATAAACTGACTCGTGAACGCACGCGGCCAAATCGCCGGCGTTCTTTGTCGATAGTGTGTCTTTGTTGTTTTTCAATGGCGGAGCAGATACTGCTGCTTTCCGTCACTACTCCGTGACCATAACTGCACTATAAGCATGTGTTATAATAGTATCTTCTTTTTTTTACAAGGCGTACTTGCAGTAGTTTCTCTTAAATAATGTTTCAACGCGAAATAATAATTAAAGACGTCTCCTAATAATCTCGTATGTGTACGAATTACGAAGGTTATTCATGTCTATGCTTGCTAAAGTTTTGAGTCGTCTTTTATAGCTCATACTCCTTGAACCTTGCGTTTAATCGCACTTATTTCAATTTAAATCATTTCAATAACAATTTAATTTCATTCTGTTCATTCTTGTGACAAAAATACCCACTACCATTTGCCTTTCGCGAGTGCGCACAAATTATGCCGGCGGCTTGGCGGATGCCGACGTGTAGAGCTATGGGTGTTCTGTTATTTTCCGTGGGTACTTCCCGCGAGAATATCGAAAGAAAGTCGTACTATTTGAGGACATTAATAGACTGGGACAATCACGGTGTTTATTTCATAGTACGTGGAAACCAACTCTAAACGACGAGATGCAACGTTTAGAAAGCGCGACTCAACGCCTTGCTAACGTGTTAAAGTGAGCTGAACAATTATAGAGAGTATCTCGAAATCGGGTAGTCCGAGTTAAAGGAAAATATGTCCTCTAAAATAAATGATATCAGCAGTACATGTGTACCAAGGACAAAAGGTGTAAAGTACGAAGGGGTAAAAAGAAAAAGACTAAGCCCAAAGGACAAAGGGGGTAGCACGATTGATGATCAGTTTGATCGGAGCACTTGTTTACACTATGAAGTTTAGCGGAGGAATGGGCTGCTGAACAGCGAACCCTGCTTGAAGAGCGTGAATGTTGCCATAAAGTGGCACTGAACTCGTCTCATGAGACGGTGTAGATTTTATCTATTTTAATATTTATTTATCTTTTAAATAAAAGACTTTTAAAGTTACAAAATTACTTTTAATATTAAATTCTAAATTTGTATTAAGTATTCAGTAATTTTTCCGGGCACCACAGCACTACCCCGGCCAGACGCGGAGCGCCCTCAGACACCAAAATAGTGGTAGTCCGCTGAGGGTTTGAAACGAACGGTACGACCCGATCTAGTGCGAGGAGGAGGTAGCGAGGGTGCTGAAATGACCTCAGGACAGCGCGGAGAAGGCTGAGGAGGAGGAGGAGGTTCAGGAGGAGTCGGAGATGAGGGTGTAGAAGAGGGTTTAGAAGAGGTAGGGGTACGACTATAGGCGGGTTTCAAGCGATCAATCGATACGTTTGAATCACCCTGAGGAAGTTTAAGCTTAAAAAATTTTGGGTTACGTTCTAGGACTTCGTAAGGACCTGAATAAGGGGCTTCTAAGCTCCTCTTGATCCGGTCGACTCGCAACCAAACTTTTTTGCAATTCTGTAAGTCAACGGGCACGTAAACAGGTGGTGAATCATGGCACGAACCTTCGGAAAGGCGTCGGAAATCGAACTTATGCATTTCGTTGACAAAGGTTTGGATAACGTCCGAAGAAAATGTTCTAGGCCTTGTATCGGCAACTAAAGGTTGAGGACAAAGCATATAGGCGCCAGTCACGGCGGTGAAAGGAGAAAAACCAGAAGAGTTTGGAGTCATGTGCAAGCCTAGCAGAACGATAGGAAGGGAGAAATACCAATTTTCTCTACGGGCCATAATGGCCGCTTTAAGAGTTCGGTGCAATCTTTCAACTAGGCCATTGGACTGAGGCCTGTAGCTGCACGTACGAACATGGTGAAAACCTAGGAGGTTCGCTAATTCACTGAAAAGTTCTCCCTCAAACTGTGCACCTCTGTCGGTCACCACTTCCAACGGGACACCAAAGCGTGATATCCATCCGGATACGAAGGCAATGGCGACCGAGGAAGCAGTGGTATCAACCAGAGGAACAGCTTCGCACCATCTAGTAGCGCGATCAATGCAAGTCAATAGGTACTTGAAGGGTAAAGAAGTTGTAGAAGTAGGTAAGGAAGCAGGAGGAAGAGGGCCCACAATGTCGATGTGGACAGTGTGGAAACGATCAGATTGCGGAGCGATAGGGCTAACAGGAGATTTGGTGTGTTTATGCACTTTTGCCTGCTGACAATTTTCACAATATCGGACGAAACGATGGACATCTTTGTCCATATTGGGCCAGAAAAACCGGGCTTTCACATTTTTGGTAGTATTTTTATAGCCCGGATGTGCGAGATTGTGCAAGAATGCCATGATCTGCTCGCGACAAGCAAGGGGAACATAGGGTCGAGGACAATCGGTAGAGGAATCGCACCATAGTTTAAGATCAGGGGCAATATCGAAGGGTGTCAGCCTTTCTTTCAAAACACTCGTTTCAGGGTCGTCAGCTTGGGCTATAGCCAGCTTTTTGAGATCGAAAACGTCCACCGATGTTGCGCACACGGGGCGCGACAAGCAGTCTGCTACTACGTTCAGATCTCCTTTAATATACTCTATTGATGTCACGTATTCCGACAGGAAAGACAACTGTCTTTGCTGCCTATCTGATTTAGCAAGAGTTTTGGAGTAAAAAGCCGACACGAGTGGCTTGTGGTCAGTGAACAATGTCACTGAGTGGCCGTCAACGAGTGATTTGAAATGCAGCACCGCCAGGAATGCGGCAAGTAGTTCACGATCGTACGTCGAGTACGTCTTTTGAACATCGGAAAGTTTCTTAGAAAAGAAAGCGACAGGTGCAGGTTGGGAGTCAATCAGCTGGTACAGTGCTGCTCCAACAGCGAAGTTAGAACTATCGGAAACAAGATGATATTCAGAAGCATCAGGAGAAGGAAAATGAAGAGTTGGACAGTCGGCGAGAGCCTGTTTTAGGTCACTAAAAGATTGCTCTGCTGCCTCAGTCCAAGGCAATTGTTTAGTTGACGGATAGTTACGCAAGAGTTCGGTTAGACCGAGAGCTTTGGTGGCAAAAGAAGGGATCATGGGGCGAAAAAAATTAAGCATGCCCATAAAACGTCGCAAGTCTCGAGAACATTGAGGACGGGCGCAGTCGGCAATCGCAGCCACTCTGTCAGCGGGAGGTCGTATGCCGTCCGCGCTCACCTCATAGCCAAGGAAGGTCAGTTTAGATTGGAAGAAACTGCACTTGTCAATCGACAATCGCAATTTATGTTGAGCGAGAAGGGTAAGAACAGTGGACACATCATTTAAGTGCTCTTCCTCGGTTTCGGAGGCAATGAGAATATCATCCAAATAGACGATGACGTTTTTTACGTTAACGAATAGGGCATCTATGTACCTCTGAAACGTCGGACCGGCATTCTTTAATCCAAAAGGCATGTACAAAAATTCATACAAGCCAAATGGAGTCGTTACAGCAGTTTTAGGGATAGATTCAGGAGCAACAGGAATTTGTAGGTAAGCGCGCTCTAGATCGAGCTTAGAAAAGATTTTTTTTGAGTGCAAGGACATTGTCAGAGAGCGAAGGTGAGGAATAGGGTATCTATCACATACAGTGAGAGAGTTAAGTACACGGTAATCTCCACAAGGTCTCCATTTACCAGGTTCCTTCTTTGGAACGAGGTGCAACGGCGATGCCCAAGGAGAATTGGACCTTCTAATGATGCCTGCATTCAACAGAAATTCAAATTCCCTTCGAGCTGCTTCAAGTTTAGAACCCGTTAACGGTCGTGGCTTGAAGTGGACGGGGGAGCAAGAACCAGTATCAATTGAGTGCTGCACGGGGCAGTCGGTTGATGCATCGTTTGAACCGAGTCGTAAGGGAGAGGTCAAAATCGGGTGGTCGGCCAAGATTTTGCGTACACGGGGATCTATTTGGGTCAAATCAGCGGAGTACGCGGTTAAGGGATCCTTCGAAAAATGAAGGGGAATTTTCCTACCTGTCAAGGTATCTATTAGATTACTGTTCTGGCAGTCAACAAGTATCGAGTGCGCGGCCAAGAAATCAATTCCTAGGATCAGCTGAACTACCTCCGCAATGACGAATGTCCATTGCAAAGATCTTCCCAACCCTTTAATGTCCACTACAAGATCGGCCTCGCCTCTGCAATTAATTCTTTCCCCTGACGCTGTAGAGAGTGTTACTGCAGTGGGACGTAGGTATCCTACCTCACAGGAGGGTGGTAAAATGCTAATCCCCGCCCCTGTATCGATGAGCAGATTAACCTCACTGCGACCTATACGTGCGCTTACTGAAAGCGGTCGTCCGACGGTCACAGCTTGAACAGACGACCGATCTAGTTTTCCGACCTACGGAACGGGCTAGCAGGTCTAGCGGGAGAGGAAGCTCTACTTGCGGGTCGAGAGACCGGCAAACCGGGTTTGTAATTAGAGCACCAGCGCCGGCATGATCTAGCTTCATCCCCATAGTAAAGGTGTGCTCTACAGACCCTAGGACGCTGGTTTGAACGAAAAGCTCTGACACCTATTGGTATGTTGGGGCTGTCATATTTCCCAATTCTCTCCTCGTGTGCGTTCCGGGCGTTACTTCGGTAATTCATGTGTGCTCCCGCCTCAGGTGCCCTTTCCCTAAAATTTGGTTCCACAGCAGCTACCTGATGTCGTGGAAGGTACTCCATGTAGGTTTCTGCAATGGACGCCATAGTGTCCAAGTCGTGCTCCTGGCGCGCGGCTATCCAGGGGCGTATGGCTTCAGGCAAACTGCTCACGAACTTGAGTCGGAGGAAATCCTCCGACAGGCCTAAGTTGCTTTCAGCGGCTAAAGTGCGTAGCTTTGATAGAAATTCCCTAGGTCTGTCATGGCAATACAACCCCTTCTGTGAAAGGAGCTCATCAAAGAGTTCCTTTTCGGATCGGGAGTACCGTGCACGCACAAACTCTTTTAACCCCTCATAATCAGCTGCCTCTATGAGCGTTTGTGGTATATGACGAGCTATGCGGCTACTCAACGCGCCTAATGCGTGGTGGAACTTTAACGATGAGCGACGCACCCCGGCGACAATAAACTGGCTTTCGAGAATGTTGAAAAACATGTGAGGATAAGCCTCATCAAAGTCGGGGGGACGTACCAATGCTGCGTTTGTGGGAATGTGCGGCTCATTGTCGTCTACGGTGGCTTGACCGTTACTGTTTGGTGTTGGGGGTTCCATTTCTTTGCTCCCCCAATGAAAATAGGAAAAGGAGAAATATATATATAGCGAAAGAATTTGAAAAATTGAAATAAATGCAATGCGTAAATACAGGAAACGTCGAAAATAGGATACGTTCACGGAAAAAGGGAAAAGAAAAAAAAAAAAAATTATGTGAAATATAATAGTTATAGCGATAGAAGTTGGAGGAAAATGTAGTGCGGGAAATAGAGAAAACGTCGCAATAGGGGAAACTCGTTGGAAAAAGCAATCAATAAAAGAAAAAAAAAGAAAATAAAAAGGAATAGGAAATATAGAAAAGAGCTCGCTTGCGAAATATACTATGGTGCACCGGAATGGACTCACTACCTATGCAATGAAAAGCAAATCAATAAAACACAAAATTTTCAAAATAAAAAAAAAAAATATGTGCTCGATCACTGGTGAATTCGCTACTCACGATAATTTTGCAGTCTTCGGCTCTTGTACGCCCTGGGGTCTTCTTTTCTTGGTTCTTGGTGTCGGCGTCCACCGGTTGGCTTGCAGGAGTTCGGCTGCTGGCTTCGGCGATCGGCTATGCTACTGCTGATATCATTTATTTCATAGTACGTGGAAACCAACTCTAAACGACGAGATGCAACGTTTAGAAAGCGCGACTCAACGCCTTGCTAACGTGTTAAAGTGAGCTGAACAATTATAGAGAGTATCTCGAAATCGGGTAGTCCGAGTTAAAGGAAAATATGTCCTCTAAAATAAATGATATCAGCAGTACATGTGTACCAAGGACAAAAGGTGTAAAGTACGAAGGGGTAAAAAGAAAAAGACTAAGCCCAAAGGACAAAGGGGGTAGCACGATTGATGATCAGTTTGATCGGAGCACTTGTTTACACTATGAAGTTTAGCGGAGGAATGGGCTGAGCCGCCGGGTTATTCGCCGCACTGATATTCATGTTTCATCTCGCGCACATTTCCTTTCTGTGCAAACAAAACGTTTAGTGTTTCCTTTTCTTATTATTGGGTTATTATTATTCCTTACCATTTATTAATTGCAACTGATATTTATCCGTGATTTTTAGTAGGATTTATATCAATGAAACCTGAGAATTTTTCTCTGTTATTTCTTGTACAGTTATAGAGACGTCCTAGAGTACTTGAAGAAGCATTAATTCTCTTTATATGAAATTCTTAATTGCTGCAATTCTTTTCTTCTGCTTCTTGAACCATGTCTTGTTAAGTCATGTGTTTTTAAATGGTTCCAGGGATTTGATCCCCGATTTTGCTCTTAGATAATCACCAATAGTATTACAAAAAAATTCTTAAATTTTCTGCCTTGTATTTAAAGCAGGAGCAGCTGTATAAGAGTTTTCTTAATTGATTCTGTCCTATTTCTCTACCTTTGAGCTTGAGAACTGATGAAATTAACTAGAGTCAAATCTGTAGGAATTCTCGAATTCTGCCGTGTGGGAGTTTTATTATTTGACGATGTGTGGACTGTCAGTGGTGTTTCCTTGGTGTCTCCTTGGACTGTTCATCCAGCTTTTGGACTCCTTGCAGGACCTCAACGTCATCACACACACCACTTACAACATTCTCCCTGGGCCGCTTTTGGGACTCTCTACTTGGATTAGATTTGGCTATGCTCTGGTCCTTTAGCCTTATATATTCTCTAATTACGGGCCTTAATTCTCAACTGCCTAAAATTACGGGCACAATTGAATTATCCTCTCATTTGCCGAATTCAGCGTGCCTGGATCTTAATTACTATTCAAACGAAGAGTCATCATCGCCATCAGGCTCGGCACCGGTGATCAAACTCACCTGCTCCAAAATTAAGCAGGCTTTGCCCACACAAATAGCAACGCACCGATTGTTGTGCTTGTTTAAAAATTGCCCTCAGTAAATTGAATATTCGGAACACCATACACTTAAAAACCTCGTCCACCGGCCGGAGCGACTGCCTCAGGACTGCGAAGTATCTTCAGTCAAGATCTGCAGGATCAAGTCTCGGCGATCCTCCCGGCTCCTTCAAATAAAACCATACACAAAAGCTGAGTCCAAAGTGCCTTATTATCCCTCTCATAATTTTTCCCAGATGCTTGTCGAGGTTTTGTAAGGACTGGCTATACCCCTCGGCCAGTAACCAAACACACACTGGTTGTCCCGGTGATGCCTTCCAATGGAGGCTTGTGACAAGGATCGTAGATCCTGAGTAGTTTAGTGGACAAGTCTGGTACCAGGCGCTGAACTCTGTGTGAAAATTGTGGAGGGAATTGTAGGCCGTTACAAAGGCCCCGACACTGTCGGCCCTCAAGTTCAAGTTCAAGTTCACTTCAGAACAAATTAGTTTTTATAAATTAATGAAAATTGATAAATAATGAGCTGTTTTTGCGCAAAAAAATTATTCAGAACACGGTAAGAAATCTAAATGAAACACAAAAATATTGAAGTTTTTTATATGGCATGAATGTATTTAACAAAAACGTTAAGAATTTTAATAATAATTAGAAGGCAGCGCCAAGAATATAAATATTTTGAGCATATTATATCAGGGTAGTTTTTCGAATTTTTTTAATAGATAATACCAAATTAAAAGTCAATAATTATTGAAATCATTTTAATAGGATATTTTATGTGCAAATACGACTTCACACTTTCGGTGTTACGCAAATGTTTGTAAACAACGATGAAGTCACCCATATACGTCCGTGTGTCGCTGCGATCGGTGGTGGTTGTAAGTAATCTTGCTGATAATACTCATCATCGTGGTTACGCCTCGTTCTAAAGTGCATCAAAACTAACAAATCGCAAATTTAATTTCAAGATCTAAAGAAGTAACCTTTTGAGTGACCCCCGTGTAAGAGGGTTACCTCGCCTCTACTACTAAAATGTCCCAGCCAACGGCCAACAGATATGAGGCCCTGATGGAGTCCAGTGGTGACGAGAGCGAAATTTCTGTGGCAGGGAGACAAACCGTGAGTGAGACTACCGTCAATGGAAAGAGCAGCAACCCGGCCGTCGGAAATACAACAGTCACCGAGGTCGAAATGACCCAACTGAGGGAGACTTCAGATTGCGTTATTGAAGGATCTTGGTTCCCAAAAAATAGAAGATCCAAAAGGTTGAGAAACAATAATGACTCAACTTCATCAGACTCTGCCACTGAACTCAGCAAGAAACGCTTAGCTGCTGACAGAAGCAACAAAAAATCAGAAGTGAACTTCCCTACCAATAAAACCCAGGAGTCAATGGGCAGTGAAACAACTGTGATCATTACACAACTAGTAGACAGTAATAACAATCTCATTGGCTCTCTTGCAAAAAAGTTTACATATGACCCAATTGCCCTTTCAAAAGGATTGAAAGAAATCCTCAACTATGAGGTAGTCAAGGATGTTCGAGTGAATAAGCGCAGAAATTTGGTAGCAGTTGAATTTTGTCAACCTAACCTCACTGAGAAACAACAGCTCCTACAAATTACCAATGTAGGAAAATTTGCTGTTAAATGTCATATACCAGCTACAGATAAAAAAGATACTGTCTGGGGAGTCGTTGGTCCAATTGATCAAGATGCTGACCTTGAAGAGGTTCGGGCATCTGCCTCTTGTGAGAGTGCTCCAATTTTAGCCATGCATCGTCTTCAGCGATTCACTCAAGGGAGAAAAGAGTCTCATTATCTGTCAAGGTATCTTTTTGTGGAACTGAACTGCCACAGACAATCAAAGTTGGATTTATGAGATTCAAAGTCAGGCCATTTGAGCAACCCCCACTCAGGTGTTATCGGTGCCAAAGGTATGGACACTTTGCCAGTGGCTGTACTGCTTCCATCAGATGCTTAGTTTGCAGTGAAAATCATCTGAAAGAAGATTGTTTATCCAATGTAATTCCAAGATGTGCCAATTGTAAAGGGTCCCATGTGGCAAGCTCGAGAGATTGCCCTATAACACAAGATGCACTGAAAATTCGTTCACTCCAGCAAGACGGCTTAAGCTTCAATGATGCTCGAAAGGAAATAGTGCAGCAAAAAAATGCAAAATATAACCAAAGACCACTGCCTACAGCAGGGACTAGTAATCCTACTTCAGGAAGCCAACATGGTAATCGAGCGCAAGATCAACTGGCAATGAACTCTACAGGACAAGAACTATCACAAGAATCGGTAAATGTTGAGGACTTGACCATAATCGATTTTCCACTTTTTGATCAGCAAAGATTGTTGATGAGACCAAAATAAACAAGTTTTCATCAATGCACTTTCCGGCGGAAATGAGTATTTTAAAAGTTAAGCCGTTAAATGAGTTACCGAAACTCCATTGTGCATCATCCTATTACAAACGTAAAGAGGTTGGGTCGTGAGGGGTAGCCACAGTTCTTTTAGTTTTATAATTTTCACTAAAAGAACTGTTGCTACCCCTCACGACCCAACCTCTTTACGTTTGTAATAGGGGGTTTGCTCTTCGTAGGCTTGGTTGGCGCGCGGGAACGCCTGTTTACTTTCACGTCGGACCGCGCGGTATATTTTTCCCCGCCTCAAACACTGGAGTTACGGTAACTCATTTAATGCCATAACTTTTAAAATACTTATTTCCGCCGGAAAGTGCATTGAAGAAAACTTGTTTATTTTGGTCTCATCAACAATCTTTATTCATCAAAGAGTGGAAAATCGATTATGGTCAAGTCCTCAACATTTACCCAAGAATCTCCACAAGAAGGCACTTACAGAGGACTGACAACTATAGAGGTGGAAGCAGATGTCCACCAGACACAAGGGTCGTATTATCTGCCGCGGAGAGCCCCAGGGAGGAGAAGCACTTATGCAGAGACTCTGTACAAAACTACGTTACATAGTGACCTCCATAGCACAGAGCCTCCCATACAGCCATCAGCTTTTTCCAACATAGAACAAGTTATATCAGAGAAGCTACAAAAAACAATTGTTGAAAAGTGTCAAGAAGCAGTGCAAGCAGCAGTAGAGGCTATTTTTTCTAAAATTAGCAAATTCCTCTTAGAAGCTCTCTCTGCAAACCTGATGAAAGAAAGTAAGAAACAATGAGACCTGCTTCTGATAGGAATGGCCCGCAACCATTTTGGCCCCAAAACTGGTGAAGCACTTCTAAATGAACTTCATCATGCAGCAGAGCCAAATCAAGCACAAGCCCCTTATCAACAGTCTGCAGCTAATCAAAAAAATAAGGCTACAGGAAAAAAACAAGGAAAGCTGTCCAACATGCCCAAAGGACCTGCAGAAGTTCAGCCAGACTCAAGACAGAAGTCCTTGACACGTTGGAGCAACTCCCAGATAAATTCCCACAAGAAATGAAAAATAAGTTTGTCCTTACCAATCAAAATTTGAAGCGGCAAAACTGTAGAGAAAGTCAATTTATGTTAATCCAATTTAATTGTAATGGGTTAGTGAGTAAGCTGTCAGAGCTTAAACTTTATGTTTATACTAAAAAGCCTGATATAGTCTGTTTATGTGAAACTTGGTTACATTTGTGTGAACCCAAGTTTGTGGGTTATCAGGCTGTTTGGTTGCATCGCAATACGGCCCAAAGGGGTGGTCTGTGCATTCTTACTAGGAATGATATTTCATACTCATGCAATAAATTGAATGCTTTTCCTGGTGGTAAATTAGAGATCATGTCTGTTAGAATAAGTGCAGTGCTGGGAGCTTTTGACTTATGTAATATATACAATCCTAATGAAAATGTTCCATTAGAGGAATTTGTTCACTATTATTCACAACTTTTAAACAATTGTATCATGATTGGAGACTATAATGCTCATTCTCCCTTGTGGGACGTTAGAGAGAGACATAATTTTACAGGATGTAGCATTGAGCAATTTATAGATTCCCATCCCATGGGGATATTAAATCCTCCTGACCTCCCAACATACATTGACAAAAGAACTGGCACTGCTTCAACCCTGGATCTTTGCATATCATCACATACTCTTCTTACCAGAGGAGTGCTATGTAGAGGTGCTGATTTGGGTAGCGACCACTTTCCAATTGAGTGCAATTTTGGCACAATTTTGCATAAATCAGAGATGAGCTGTCCAAAACGTTGGATAGTAGAAAAGGCTAACTGGAATGCCTGGATTGCCTATTTGGACCAACTAAAATGCAACATTGTTTACCCTGCTTCAGCTGAAGAAATAAATTCCACTCTGATTCAAAATATTTATGATGCCTCTACTAAGTTTATCCCAAAAACCTCTGGAAAACAGAGATGTCACCGAGCCACTCCATGGTGGGACTCTGAGTGCGCAGCTGCTGTAGCTAGGAGACGCAAAGCAAAAAATGTCCTTGCTCGCACACCTAATGCTCACAATTTGCACTTGTATCAAGCTGCAGAATCTTGTGCTAAGCACCTGATCAAAAAGAAAAAAGCAGACAGCTGGAAGTCATTTGTTGGCTCATTAAATGGTGACACCAGCCTCACCAAAGTTTGGAGAGCTATTCGTGGTATGAATGGATCAGCTATGCCTAATCAGCACTTCCCTTTGAAAGCATTGCACTCTTCCCGTGCTACAAAGGCTGAAATGTTTTTGGAACATTTCACCAGACATGAGATTGCTTGTGATGGAGCCTTTCCAGCTCTGGTTTCAAATACAGTTAAAGAAATTAAAAAGCTACCCATTGAAGAAAATGAATATAATTCCCCAATCACTTTATCTGAAATCTTTAAAGCCTTCCATGGGTTGAAGCAAACCAGTCCAGGGAGTGATGGTATTTCATATTTGATGTTGAAGAAATTGCCTGAGAGCTTCTTGAACAGACTGTTAATCCTATTTAATGCAAGCTTCTTTACAGGTATTGTGCCTTCCTTGTGGAAACTAGGAATAATATGTCCTATAAAAAAACCTAATAAAGACTACACAGAGGTGCAAGGCTATCGACCTATCACCTTACTACCCTGTATAGCCAAATTAATGGAGAGAGTCATTAAAAAGAGACTAAATCATTTTCTGGAATCTAAACAAATCTTTTCCATGTACCAAACTGGATTTCGACAAGGAAGGTCAACCTGCGATGCTCTTGTGCTTATTAATAATTTCATAAGGGAGTCTTTGAAAAATAAATTGTTTTGTGTTGCAGTCTATATTGATTTAGATAGTGCATATGACTGTGTCTGGCATGAGGGCCTTTTATACAAGTTAACCAAACTTAAGTGTGATATCAGGACTGTTCAGTGGGTACAATCTTATCTTCAAAATCATTCTGTCAAGGTTAGGATTGGTTCAACCTATTCTCAACCTAAGAAACTAAAGTGTGGATTACCACAGGGTGCTGTTCTCAGCCCTACTCTGTTCAATGTAATGTTGCATGATTTACCCAGTGGGGAAAAAGTAAAGGTTGTGTCTTATGCAGATGATATCACGTTGCTGTGCTCTGCTAAGTCTACAGAAGAACTTAGAGGTGCCATGCAGACCTTTTTGAATGCATTTAGTAGATGGCTGTCAAAATGGAAACTTGCAGTCAATCCCCTTAAATGTAAATACCAACTATTTCATAACAGGAGGAGTAATCATTATGTTAACCTGAGACTATCAAATGTGCTTCTGACTCACATAGAAAATCAGAGAGTTCTAGGGGTTATTTTTGACTCACCTAAGTTATCACTCCATAGTCATGTGAAGCACATTCGCACAGAATTTCAAAAGCGATTGAATGTGATGAGAGCACTTTCCAGTGCCAAATGGGGATCATCACAATTGCTCCTGAGAAGAGTGTACATATCATTTATTTGCAGTAAAATTTCATATGGGTCAGTCATCTTTCCTAACTTCAACAAGAAACATATGCATATGCTAAAAACCTTGCAGAACTCCGCCTTGCGATGTATCTTGGGTGTGCGCGCAACAACACCTATAATGTCTCTTGAGGTTGAGGCGTATATTATGCCTCTGGATCTTTATTTCCAGTATCTCTTTCTAAAGTGGTGCCTTAGAAAACAATGTGATTCTTCCGAAATGTACTCAATTTCTGCGCATTTGAAATTATTTTGCAGACCTGGTGGGAGTCCAATAGCCTTAAGATTGAATAACATTTTGGAGAGTAGAAATATAAGATTGTTTCCAAAATCCAGTAAGTTCAGCCGTTTGACACTACCTGCCATTACCAATTTTGAAAATAATATCTCGCTTGATATTCAAAATGTAAAACTCCTCCCCCCAAATATTGTCAACTGTGCTTTTGATCAGTACTTGAGTGATGTATATGGTTCGTGTGAAAAGATTTACACTGATGGGTCTAAGACTGCTATTGGGTCAGTCTCTGCTGCCATGTATGTTCCATCTGTGGGTATGTGTACTACTTGGCTTATCAACAGCTCTCACTCAGTCCTTGGTGCAGAGCTTTTTGCCATTCTCCAAGCATTGAAGTACATTCAAAGTTTGCCAAATCAGGATGTACCTTATGTTGTATTGAGTGATTCTCAGACAGCACTCCAGCTTATTTTGAATAATTACAATGATGCTTATAGGGGTTTCTGTTATGAAATACAACATCTATTATTGAGTTTACCACAACCTGTACATCTGCAATGGGTCCCTGGTCACTCTGGCATAAAAGGTAATGAAGTTGCTGATAAATGTGCTAACCTGGGCCACAATAACAACAAATCTGCCTGGACTAGGTTGCATTATGAAGAGCATCTTACAGAATTAAAGGGACAGTTCCTCAAACTGTGGTGCACCCAGTGGCGCCTTCAAGTCGAGACATCTAACAAAGGTCATTTTCTTAAGAATCTTTTTGATCAACCTAGAATGCTAATTCACCCAAGGGGAACATCCCGCATTGTTGAAAGTGCTATTAGCCGATTGAGAGTGGGACATGCAGGTGTACAGGCCCATTTGTTTCGTTTTAATATGAGCCCTACTCCAAACTGTGACTGCTGCGATGTCCCTGAGACCATCCCCCATTATATATTACATTGTGTGAAGTATAGTCAACAGAGATTCGTGTTTAAGGTGTGTATTGAAAGTATGGAGGTTGAATTTAATCTGAAAAATGTATTAGGAGGAGGAAATTATCCTATTAGCATTGAGAAAAGAATATTTAGTTCCCTGGGTACTTTCCTGAAAAGTACTGGCAGGTTATCTATATTGTAAGGTAGATAAATGTCCTCAGAATAGAAGCCTGATAATAAAAATTTGTTACTGTGTGTTGGAAGACTAATCGCTTTTGTGTTATGATGTTAGAGGAGCTGTACAAAACTATTGTACTTGTAATGCAGACTTTTCTGCTTTTCTGTAAACTCAACCAATAAGGAAGAAGAAACCTGTGGATGAAGAACTTTGATAATAAGCTCCCAGGTCCAACGGTTCTCTTTGCAAGACCAGCGGCTTTAAGAGGGATAGACCATCCCTCACCTCGAGAAGAAGAAAGAAGAAGAAGATCAAGTCACGCTAGGATTTGCATCATGTTTGTATTTAGTCAGCATTGAGGGAAGATTTCTCCAACGTGTTTAGTTTTACTAGTGAATAATTAAAGAAACGTCAATTGTGCACCCTAAGTATGTTTAATCTTTGACATACTACATTTTCTGTAATAAAATCTTGTATAGCCTAGGCCTAAATGAAAACGTCTTGTGCGATGATCATTTATTGTTTGTGATTTTTTTAGTTGGAAATGGGAAAAAATAGTTACGTGGAGAGGCAATCAATCACACGACTTATACGTTACTTAGTACGTGCTTCTTCATATTTACTTATACACGAATGATAAATTCGAATTTGTAATATGTCAAAATTATAGTTTGATATGCAAGATCATTTACATCCACCTCTTGTATTATCATGAATATCAACGAGTGGTGCAGACACTCAAGATTATGTGTAGTTGTTAGGAGATTGTCCTTTGAAGACGCTTTCAAGAGTATAAATAAACTTTGAGTTCTCATGCTCCAAGTTAAAATTATCCAATAGAATGGATTCTGTTTTTTCTCATTTATATGTTTAAACCCCTGAAATGGTTATTGCTTATACCTGGCTTGTCTATCAGTTTTACAGCTTTTATGATAGGAAATATGGTAAATCTGAAGGATATGTCAGTTATCGATTTTCCACTTTTTGGTGCCTGAGCCTAATTAATTGAATCAAAATAAACAAGTTTTCTTCTATGCACTTTCCGTCTCAAATGAGTATTTTAAGATTTATAACGGTAAGTTTAGTTTCGTCTTTGATGACGAATGCGCTCGAATAAACAGCTACTCATCGATTTTCGAATTTTTGTTGCTTGAATCATGGTAATAACATCGAAATAAACAACTTTTCTTCTATACACTTTTTTTGTCTGTTGGCTTACCGTCAAAAATCTGCTCGATGCCTTCACCGCCAGCAGACCCGTCAAGTAGCTGCCACAGCTAGATGACCTTCCTCGTAGAACCAGAGGAATTCCGAAAGCAAGGCACCCGCCTTGCTCACAGACGAAACGAAAGAGAACACGCCGGCACAACCGACGCAAAAACCGAAGAGCGAAAGCACACGCGCGACTGCACTCGACAAGATCCATTCGAACACTGACGTCACTCGCCCGCCGCCAGTCAGTGGCGACAGCCAGGAAAGGCTGCGCCAGCCAGTCAGCCAGTTGCCAGCCAAATTCTCGAGACTGGCGGCGGCCAATTTATCACCACATCTCCCCCAGTTTCTCACGAAACTCCCGGTGTCCAGTGCTTAGCACTCGTACTCGTTTATGTACGAGGGACGCCGTCGTTCACGGTGTGACCGCCTTAATTGCGCCGGCTCCCCCTGGGGCTGCTCTGCCTCTCCATCAGTAGCGGCAGGCTCCTCGCCCTCTTCCTCAAGTGAGTCTTCACTAAACTCATTCTCTGCCGCCGGCGCCACTGGCGCCGCGTTTAATGCGTCCACCACCACCCTCTCAGGCAACGCAAGAGGAGCTGCGCCACCGCCGCCACCTCCGCCGAAGATAACTTCGTCGGGCGCCGCAGCGCCCTCGGCGCCCCGGTGATTCTCGGGGACACGGCCCCGATCACCCCCAATGCGTCGTCTCCTGACGTCGCGCACATGCCTGGGCATGCCGTCTACGCAGACCACGTACTTTGACACGACGCTGGTGACCTCACCTGACGTCCACTGCTTCGTGCATGACGGCAGCGGGGGCTTCACCCACACCTCATCGCCGACAGCAAAACTGTTGCTCGCGCCGCCATCAATCACCCGAAGATTGACGTCAAACGGCACTCGCCAGCGATACCGAAAAATACCGCTCGAAGGGACTGAGCCCGCCTCAGTGTCCTTCCGGGGCGTCACATTATACCAAAATGTAGCCTCCTCAGGAGTGATACCTCCCCTGGCGGCGATCCTCTTGATCGTCCGATGATTCCTCTCCACGATCCCGTTGCCGCTCGGGGCGTAGGCGGCACGGAATCGCAGCGAAATCCCCCACGCATCAGCGAACTGTGCCACAGTCGCTGATCGAAACGCCGTCGAATTGTCCAGGAGCAACTCGTCACACGGCCCTCGCTCAATTACGATTTCCCGCAAGTGAGCGACAATACTCGCTGCTGACTCATTCAGCAGCCGTCGCCAGATGGCGAACCGCGAGGGACCACAGTCAACCAATGACAGGTAGAGCTTAGTGCCATAGTGGGTCACATCAATTGCAACCCGGCGCCAACTCTCCTCCACAGACAGATCCCCCCGCTCCACGAGATTTTCCCCCCGCAGCGCAGGGTCGATCCGCTGGCAGGCCTCGCATCCAGCCAGCTCCCGCTTCACCTGTTCGCGCGACAGATCACTGCGGATCTGACGCGCCAAGTAGAGCGTCCGATCAATGCCCAAATGATGCGGCAAATGAGCCGCCCAGATGGCATCCTCGACACTCTCTCCAGTGGCAAGCACGGCCGCCACCTCTGCGCCGGCTTCCCCACCATCGCGGTAACTAAGCCACCTCTTAGGTACCCTGGTCAGCTGGTCGGCCTTGTTCTCGATCGTCGAGACGAAGCGAACAGACACGACCAGACCATGCTCAGCGATCGTCTCACGGATCACCCCAAGACGTCGCTTCACGAGCATCTCCGCCGTGCCCTTCGTGCGAACACGATTGCGGCCATCGACAGTGTTGTCCATCCATGTGACGACTGTCCGGGAATCACTGGCGACCGTGAAGGTCTTAAAACCCCACGCAATCGCCAAATTGATACCCCGCGCCACCGCTTCCAACTCGGCCACATTGATATGAAGGTGGTCTGACTCTTTTCGGAGCCAAGACGCATCCTCCACAATGCGGCTATCGACCTCAAGGGCCACACCAACTCCGAGGGAGCTGGCATCAGCCCACACGGTAACCGTACCATGCGAGTCGACACCCCACACGCCCCCAACAGGGTCGTCCCGATGAGCCCGCGCCAACAGCTCCGCAGCCAACGAGCTGACAGAACCGTCAACCGGGTCGTCCCAAGAGCCACTGCACCCCAGCCGTTTCAAAAAACTGCAACAAGGACGCAGCCACCCCGCCACGGGGTAATGGCCAACTAACCGACCGCACAAGGAGAACAGCCCTCTCTTCGTCAGGCCGGCATTCACCGAGCCAAACTCGGAGAGAGCAGTCCCCCGCGACATTCGAAGATGTCCGTTGGCATCTTTCCGCAAAGAAATGCCCAACAGCCGACCTCCATCAAGGCACTCAGGCTCCTTTGACACAAGTCCGTACCGTGCCAAATGCTCCCGGAGCTCCTGCGCGCTGAGAATGGACTCACACACCACTACATCATCGATATAGTGGTCCGTCCCTCGACGAACGCGATCGGTCAGCGACAGAACCTTGCCGAGAATCCCCGTCATGATTCGAGGCGCACACGAGAGGCCAAAGCCTAATCGCGTCAAAGCGTAAGGCACACCCTTAAACTTCACGATCTGGTACCGCCACAGATCCTCGGAAACGTGGATCTGCAGGTACGCGGACTTAAGGTCGACGACCTTAAGCTCGCCCCGCAGCTGCCGCCACTTCCGAATCTTGTCGCCACACACAGCGACCATGTCATCGCCAGTATGACATTCGACAAAGCCGTTCAACTCACGATAATCCATGACTGGACGGACTTTGTCCTTCGTTGGTTGCACGACGGCCAGCAACGGAATGACGCCCGGGATGGGGCCATGCCATCGCCTCAACCAACCCTTTGAGATCCAACTCTGAATCTCCGCCTCATAGCGCTCCCGCACGTGAGGCGCCTGAGTACATCCGTACTCCGCGACCCGAGTCTGCAGCCCCTGGGGCGGCTTCTCGGACCACCGCCAACTGACGGTCCACCGACCGTCAGCGAACCTAGCAACAAAGTCAGGGTCGACGATCTCGATCGGCGCTGGCGCGCCTTTCGACCCCACCGGCCCCGCCCCTGCCACCAGGCCGGCTCCCAGCTTGGCACGGGCGAGTCCATTGCTGGACCTCCCACAGCATCCAGTTGACCGGGATCTCCCCCAGTCAACCGCATACTTCGAGTCAGGACCTCTTCTGACGGTGACGCCCCCCATGTGATCGATAACATCACTCCCGAGAAGACAGTCCACGCCAAGGTTCCCCAACTCCGGCATGACGAGCGCAGTGACACCGAAACAATGCCCCTGCAACCCGACTACCACCCGACAGTGCTTCCCCACATGGGAAGTCCTGCCGTCCGCCGTTAGCAACGGCCGCCCCGGCCGGGGGCATTGGCCCACCACCACCCGCGGACAAACCACCGTCCGCTCGCTCCCGGAGTCTACCAGACACCAAGAACAATGCCCATTCAAGATGGCACGAACGACTGGCAACCGACGCCCCGTCGTAACGCCAGTCGCTCCGAGCGATTCTAGATCGCCCCGACCCAGCGACACACCCGTGCCGCTCAAGGTCCCTCTCTCCGAGGGGGCGCCGTCACCTCCCTCGGGGGGAGGAGACCTCCGGTAAGCTTGGCTTACGCGGATTCCATTGAGGAGGACGCGTCGCCCCGACTGGCGTCCTCCGCAGCGAAACCCGACCCACCAACCGCAGGCCTACCTACTGCCGGGCAGTCACCGGCAAAATGCCCGACCTCCCCACATGCAAAGCACGCAAACTTCCGTTTGGCGGCGGGAGCCTTCCTGGCCCCCCCGCCAGCAGGCGCCGCCGCGCCTGGCTTCTGCGGGCAAACCCGCACGCGGTGTGCACCGCCGCAGCGGTAACAAGCACCCTTGCCACCACTGCCCTGCTTCCCCGCAGCAGCAAGGTCTGCTCCGCGCCTGACCTCCTGGCCACGCCCGGCAGCAGCCCTCTGTGCGGCCATCCTCTCCCCCACTCTCGACACTACATCGTCGAACGGCGCAGTATACGCGTCCCCCCGCGAAACTGCCCACGTATACAGAGTAGTGGGGAGACCCTCATAGAATTTGACCCTAAAAATCAAATCCTTCTTGGTCGACCCCACCCTCCCACCCAGACGCGCCAGGTCATCCAGGTACACGTCCACCGACTCCCCAGCCCCAAGCCGACGGTCGGTGAACCGCCTATATGCTTCCTGCATAGGCAAAGCAAATTGCGAGGCCAACACAGCCCTAACTGCCTGCCACTGACCCGCATCACCGACAGTCATCGAGCGAAACACTCGAGCGGCGTTGCCGTCGAGCATGAACCCGATGATGTCGGTCGGAGCCACCCGCTCCAGCTGGCAGAGCCTCTCCAAGCTCTCCAGCCACTCAAGCGCGTCGACCGACCCATCGCCCGTCAGCTTAGGCAACTGCCTAGACAGACGGTCGAGGATCGGCCCGCGCGCCTGAGTCAGGATGTTCGCCAGCAGGCTAGCATCCACAAGCACACCACCCGACATGCTCCCCGCCGGCGGCGCTGGCGATGCCGCATCGCCAGCTCCGGCTGCCGCAGCCTTTCCAGCTGCGTCAGCCACCTCAGCCGACGCAGCCGTTCCAGCCGCCGCCATCTTGATGCCCACAAGAAGGCTACCACCGCCAAAAAGCCTAGATAGCTTGTTGGCTTACCGTCAAAAATCTGCTCGATGCCTTCACCGCCAGCAGACCCGTCAAGTAGCTGCCACAGCTAGATGACCTTCCTCGTAGAACCAGAGGAATTCCGAAAGCAAGGCACCCGCCTTGCTCACAGACGAAACGAAAGAGAACACGCCGGCACAACCGACGCAAAAACCGAAGAGCGAAAGCACACGCGCGACTGCACTCGACAAGATCCATTCGAACACTGACGTCACTCGCCCGCCGCCAGTCAGTGGCGGCAGCCAGGAAAGGCTGCGCCAGCCAGTCAGCCAGTTGCCAGCCAAATTCTCGAGACTGGCGGCGGCCAATTTATCACCACATTGTCAAATGAGTATTTAACGAGGTATAGCGGTAGGTTTGGTTTCGTCTTTAATGACGATCGCGCTGGAAGCGAGTGCGCATTGCAGGTTGCTGTCCGACGTGCTCCTTGAATTATAACTTGCCGCTTCAAACACAGGAGTTGCGGTAAGTCATTTACCGTGATAACTAATAAAATACTCATTTGAGACGGAAAGTGTATGGAAGAAAACTTGTTTATTCTGATCTAACTAACTATGCTTAGGCATCAAAATTTACAAAATCGATAGCTGACATATCCTTCAGATTTACCGGAAATATTTGAATTCCAATTAGTTGTAATTCATTGTGTGTACCAACTAACTTTTATTTAAATAGTTTCTATTCTCTTCCTTTTAGACGTAAAAAAATTGTGTTCTAATATAAAGAAGAAAGGTTAGATGCAATACTGTTCTAATATAATGAAAAAATATGTTATATTTTAATGACCAAGGGCTGGTTGTAATCAATACTGTTAGATGCAATATTATTTGCAATTGAGAAAATTTTTTAATGCAAAAATTGGAGACTTCTTTGGAAATGTAAATATTGATTTTAAGTAATTGAAGTATACTGTTTGAGATTAGAACAATTGACATTCAGTTTATTATGTTGGCATTCTTTATAAGACATAGCCTATATTTTTACCCATTCCTTTCAGTGAATTTTGGACTTGATAGTTTGGAGTTATTTTCAGGGTTCAGAATTTGTTCTAGATACTATTTATCTAATTTTAGTAGTACCTTCATTTCATCATGAAAGAAACTGATTACAGCATATCTAGCAGCCTATTGTGTGAGCTGCTAGAAGTCGCAATCCATCAAATTTTATACTCTCGTGGGCTCTACCCGCAAACTGCATTCCAGAGCAGACGCAAGTACAATATTCCTGTCCAGGTGAGAATTACTATATATAGTTATTTTCAGTATCTTGCTTTTCCAACAGAATGCCATAAGAAGTGAATTGATTGTAACAAATGAAAAATTATATATGTGCAGCTTCAATCTTTTCTGTGCTGTCAGACTCTATATTTCATGTCTAATATTTTTAGTAATTTAAAATAATAAAAATGAAAGTATTTAAAGATCACTCTCTCTCACATAGCAATGTGCATTAGAATTGTATTTTCTTGAGTGATATAAATCTGTAATTATAATACTAGCACCTAATATGACTGGAAAAGTTACAGGTTAAAATGAAGGCCTGACTATTACCAGTGCCTAATTGTGTGTACCTTCACTACATTAATGTATTGATTATAATTAATTGGTAAATTGAACTTTTGTTTTGACTCAGATGTGCGTACACCCTGGAGTCTGCAGCTACGTTCAGAGTGTTGTGGAGGGTGCCAAGCCTTTGCTGCAGGATGGCAGCCTGCGGTCCTTGCAGCTCGTAGTGACTGCACCTGAAACTGACTCTGTTCTTGAGAAGTTTACCTTCCAGTTATCACAGAGTAGCATTCAGCCTCATGAACTGCGGTCAGTGAGTTTTGTCTAGATGTGTGTTGTTTCTTCTGAAGCAGATTGCTCCTAAGCATCTCTGCTATGAATGATAATTCAGATTCAATCCAAGTTTGTGTTGTTGTCTTTAGCTGCTAAATTGTGTTGAAAATCTCAAATTGATGTATTTTGTATTTTGGCTGCTGCTAAAAATAGCCATATATAAGTTGCCAATCCATTCTGCACACGGAGTTGATTCAATGCTTTTGTATAAATTTTACACTATTTTTGATTGATTATATTCAGTTTTTTATTTCTCTTTTGGTGTTGCTCATACAAAGCTGACTACAAATAATCTAACTTAATTGAATGTTTTAAAATCCTTTTCCAGATTCTTCAGATTTTTTTTAGCAGTTGCATGTAAATAGAACTTATTTCAAACTGTTAGTCTATATTTGAATGAATAACATGACACTACTGCACTGTTTAGCTCATATTATGAATATACAAAAAAATGTTGTTAAATAAGAAATGTTGTAAAAAGAGATGAAAAATGCTTCTTAATTTTGAATTGTCTATTTTTAAACCTTCAATCAACATAAAATATGTTTCTTTTTTTCATATTGTAATATCCAAAGACCAGGAAGCTAAACAGTCAACTAGGTGTCTACTGAGTCAAAACTATCTCCAAATTGTATTTTTGAAAACCTTGAAAGCAGACATATATTACAGCACCTGACTGGTAACTTATCATTGTTTCACTGGCAACAAAATATTTTTTATTCCTTATCCCTTGTCTCATATTTGTGAAGAAACATATTTTTAAAACCATTTTCATGTACATTTTCCTTGATTCTGACAGGCACACGGAGCTGGCACGCCTGGAAGAGAGCTTCCGTTCCCTGTGCCTCAAGCTGAGCATGAGCGACAGTTTGCTGAAGCCTCTGCCCCCTCGGTGCTCGTTTAAAATTCTCCTTCAGGTTCCGCTGGAAGTTTCCACATCCCTCCATTCCAAACAGGTGAACTGTGAATGTCTATATGCTTTTTTTATGGCGAATTATGTCTTCTAGTATTTGTGGCTGTGTTTTTATAGAATGTTGGTAAAATGTTGTGAGGTAATGTTGGTTATGTGATTATGTCTGCAAACTTTGGTAACAGTGTGCTGAGTGCAAGATGCATTCTTTCCACTTTCAAATGGTGGTAGTTTTAGTAGGTTAACCAGACTGAGTTACAAGTGACTATACTAGGAGGGTGCCCAAACAAGCAAACAGAAAATGAAAAAACCAAGAATCTAATTTATTTACTTTTTTAGTATTTAGATCACTAAACTTTACCAATTCTCTAGATTTCAATTTCAATGTGAGATTAATTAGGTAATATGCTTTCTTATGATATCGAGTACTTGTAAGTTGTATTTAATCCACTCAATGTTCTTTTCTTCTTAATGATTTTTTAACTGTGTTACTCTCACTGATATATATTCCTCCTTCAAAATAGTAGTCAGGGATCTTCTGCACTGTGTCACGCATCCCATATATTAACAGAGAATCAAAATTATTTGATTCTACATTTATTAAATTATGGAAAAATGTATAGTTCCATGTATCATTGCGCATCACTTGGTTAAGAAAACTCCCAACAACTTGAACCAACGTCAGTGGTTCTCAGGAATGACTTACAACCATGACATCGAGTAATGTAGCAAATGGGACCATTAGACTTAAATGCTTTCTCATTATATACAGTTCCACTTGCAGTGTGATGGATGTGGACAAAACTCGCGTGGATAGCATGAGTTGCACGTTATAGAAATGCCTCAGTCAAATGCTGTTCTGCATATCAACTGGACGTCATTCATGGTGTGAGTTTGCTGCCCTGTTGTGACACTAACGGCTAACTTAGAAGCACTATTTACTGTTATCATGAATAATGTATAGTAGATATGTTAGATGCTATTGTCTCTTGAATAAGTGTCAAAGTGTCCAACTTCATGTTGGTACAAGTTTATGTACCCCATGACAGCTGCTACGAAAGCTCAACACGTTCACCGCGTCTGTTAGCGTTTTTTTTGGTTAGGTTGCAAGTAGCAGAATAGGAAGATCGACTTCTGGAATACATTCTACCCTTCCTAAGAAACATGAATGATACGGTAACATTTCATCTCGTATGATGACAGTAATTTAAAAAAAGTTTGCTAAACAGATGAAACATCATTCATTGAAACCGGTGCATGAATGATCACGTTACCTATTGGTATACATATGACTCAATACGCGTGGGACGTGTTAATTAATATTAAGTAAATTTTGTAAAGTAGTGCGAGTTTGTGTGGATGCGCACATCGGGTGACGGTGTGTGTACCCGTGCAGGTAAAAGAAGGCGGCGATGGCGTGTGGGTGGCGGCGGACTCGAGCTGCGATGTCACTGAAGCCTCCAAAGTTGTGCCCCTCAAGAGCCTCGCGAATGCGCTCTGCCAAGTGCAAATCTACGTCGAGCAAGCCTCTACTGAAGCTGCAGCCTCGAGCTGAAGAAGTATTGTGTACGCCACGGTAGGGGAAACAAGGCAGAGTCATTTCTGTGGGGGAAATACATCTCCTCATGTTCGGCTAGCCAATAGAACAGCTTCATTTTAAATTAACTTTATGACGTCACCATTGCGACATGTCGAATAGTAGTGCCAGATTTGGAGCTAGCAGTGTTGTCAGATGCAATGTGAGCGCTGCTACTGGTCCGTTGCCATGACGTCAGTATTGCCACACGGTCGACATTAAAAGACTGGTTTGACCCTACCTTATTTCTTTTACCGTAGTGTAATTGCCCTCTTGTGAACTAACCACTAACGCACCAACGTTGGTGGTCCTTAGGAATGCCTAACAACCATGACATGGGCTTTCAACAAAACCTTGCAAATAGAGTGTTTTGAGGTTATTGAGCCCTAGGCCTATACTGCCTCAGACAAGGTGTAATGATATTGTTAATAATGTACTATATCTGTGTGTGTGTGTGTGTTTAGCGGCTAGTCGTTGCGATGTGGTGAGGGAAAATTGAGGTTGTGAGCTGAAAGGTAGGTAAAATTTTGTTGAACTAGAATTCGTTCTTGATTTATTCTAATGAATAGATTTTTACACTTCGTTGCATCGACATCATATCTCCTTAATTCGATTCTAAGTGGTGCCTCCGTCTCTTTAGAATACCTTTCTTTTGGCTGAGGAGGCCTAAACCAACTTTTTAATCCAATGTGTGATGGATAATACTGCTCTCTAGCGGGAGCTTGTATAAGTCAGCACAACGGCCCTAACGTTCCAATATAATTCACTTGGAATGAACATTCGGGAACTAATTTAACACTTTGACTGCGACGTGCGCCACCGATGGTACACGGAGGTAATTTTCATAGTGCTGCTGACCGGCCAGTAGTCGCAAACTCAAGTTCCATAAATATTTAATCAAAGCTAAATGAAGGCACGATCCAGTTCATGTTTGATATTTTTAAAATAGTTTATTACAATTGACTTTAAATTTGAGTTCTGCATTGAACTTAATATTTAGAAGTCGCAGTCAAAGTGTTAAGCTCTGTGACCCCTCAGGGGGATACAACTATTGTAAAGGGTGGGGCAGAAAAATCTATCCGATTTCAAAACGTTATAAAATTAAAACGACTGAAGTTATCAAAAAAATTTTTTTATTAGCATATCGCAAATTTTATGCCATTTTTATATTTAAGTTTTGAAAAGCACATCACTCAAATGTCGTCCTTGGGAGCGGATACACTGATTTAGGCGCTCGCGGTAGCTTTCCATGACTTTCACCGTCATTTCCACAGGAATTTCTTCAATTGCCCGAGCAATTTCCCTTCGTAAAGCAAGAAGGGTCCTTGGTCGATGCTGGTAAACCTTCGATTTGAGGTAACCCCAAAGGAAGAAGTCACATGGAGTGAGATCCGGTGAGCGCGGCGGCCAGCCAAGATCACCTCTCAGGGAAATGAGGCGACCGGGAAACAGTTCCCTGAGAATGTCCATTGATCGTCGCGATGTGTGGGCGGTTGCACCATCCTGTTGAAACCACACATTTTCCACGCCATTTTCCTCCATTTTGGGTCTAAGAAAATTTTCCAGCATGAAACAATAGCGCTCGCTGTTGACCGTTACGGTTTGCCCATTTTCTTCAAAAAAGTAAGGCCCCCAGACGCCTAGGCGGGAAAGAGCACACCACACAGTCACTTTTGGGCTATGGAGGGGTTTCTGATGGATTTCTCGAGGATTTTCGTCACTCCAATATCGAAAATTCTGCCTGTTAACGGCACCACAAAGGTGAAAATGGGCTTCGTCCGTGAAGAGCACAAGATCGTCGTTTGGGAGTTCTCGGAGATCGCAACACAGGTTCGTACGGGTTTCAAAATCCCTTTCACTTAATTCCTGTGCAACAACCATTTTGTAGGGATGCATTTTGAGGTCCCGGTGCAAAATGCGCCGAATACTGCGGTTGGAAATAGCCAAAGCGAGCGAATGTTTTCGCGCCGAACGACGCGGGGAACGTTCAATCGCGGCTCTCACATTGGCCACGTTTTCAGGTCCTGTTGCTGTCATGGGACGTCCAGGCGACTTCTTTTTCAATGCTGAACTCGTCTGTCTAAAATTTGACACCCACACTTTAATCGTAGCGTGATGTGGAACAGGATCATGACGCCCGAGTCCGAAATGAATTCGAAAAGCACGTTGTGTAGCAATTATCGAACCGCCGCATTCGATAAACCGCTCAATAACAAAAGCACGATGTTCACCAGACCAAGGCATGTTGACTACTGACAAATGGCATAAAACCGGCTTTCTAACGGTTCTTACCCCACTACTCTACCTGCTCCCTCTTCTGAGAAAAAGGGATTTGAAATCGGATAGGTTTTTCTGCCCCACCCTGTATCTATGGGAATTAGCGCTCCCAGGGGAAAAATGTGAGGGCCCGAGCTGAGAGTTAGGTAGGCCTTTTTTTTTGTTGAAACAAAAGTTTTTTTTTATGTTAAGGACCACCTTTTTTCGGTTCACTGCTGTCCTGTTTTTCAGCACCTCTCACTTTCTTCTTCAACTTTTATCTTATTTCATGAACTTCTTTCTCATCTTACTGTTTCTATGCCCCTTCAGCATAGATTCCTCATTTTCTTATCTCCATACTAAATGGTGCCTTCCTCTTTCCTCTCTTCGATACGCTCTATTTTTGTAGCGGTTAGGGAGGCTTAAACTAACTTATAATCTAATCTAATCTGTTAAGCTCTGTGATAAAAATATGATATTGTTTTTCTTAAATGTACTCAATGTTTCAATTATTATATATTTATTTGTGTTTGTTTTCTTACTCAACCTTGTCCTATGCTGTGAAAATTGATGAATCACAGAAAGGAAATTTCACTGTTCCCTTTACCAATTTTACTGGTACCAAGTGTATTTGTTTATATGTGTGAAGGGAACATTGCTGAATATTGACAAGGATTTGATAGAAGGTACATTCTTACTAGAGTGTATCTAGTCGACCTGCACCTTTACGTGGTGGTACTATTAGTATACCTACTTGTCTTTGATATACATTAGATAATTAATGTAAAATAACAGGCTGACCTCATTTAATTATTCTTGATAGCTTGTTGTAGGTAGAACCAACGCAGGCGGCCCCCCCTACATCGGGGTTTTGTATTATTTTGTTCTTTTATGTAGATTATTAAACCAATATCATCTGAGGAGCTTGTAAGCAGTTACAAGGTGCCCCCTAGCGATTGTGCTAGGGGGAGCCAACCGGGGTCTCCCCAGTACGCGATGGAAACCCATCAATCCCTACCTGCCGCTGACGACCTGGACACTCAAATGGATACTGCTAGTTCTGCTCTAATGCAGACTAACGATTTGCCTCCTCTAAGTGTGGACCCCACACAAGGAGCGAGTGCCGAGACTGAATTAAATAATGGAAAAGATCAGACGAATGAGAGAAACTTATGTAGCGAAGACGCTTCGAGGGCCAAAACAGTGGAAGCTGAGACAACCCGAGAGCCTAACAATGATGAGGAAGCTGCGACCGGAGATGAACAGAGCATCTGGAAAACAATGAACCGACGACAGGTGAAGAGGAGACGACGAGATGACCGGCGAGCGCGTCAGATGCTGAGACTGGAAGGAATGTTCGAGAACTCCATACCATACTATATCAAATATTATACTGTACGATTCCCTGGGGTCAATATCTCCAGAGATTTGAACGTGTTGCTGGCAGAACGCGACATTACTAAGACAATTGGTACTCCAAAGAAAATCGTAAAATCTGGGTATAACAGTCTCCTCATTGAGACAAATAGTACAACCCAATCAGATAAGCTGATGAAACTGGACCGCATTGGCGGAAAGGGAGTAGTAATAGAGCCCCACCGATCACTCAACACTGTTCGTGGTGTAGTCCGAAGCAAGACTTTCGGACAGTGTTCTATGGAAGAACTGAAGGACCACCTAGCTGACCAGGGAGTGATTGACCTGCGGCGAATAGAGCTGAGGAGAGATGGCGAGAAAGTTGTTACCGACACATACATCCTGACATTCCAAAAGCACACGGTGCCAAGAGCTGTGAAATTGTCATCTTGGCACAGTGAGCTTGTAGAAGAATATAAAGAAAGACCGCAACAATGCTTTAAATGCCAACGCTATAGCCACGTTGCAAAATACTGCCGCAGAGAAGCAGACACGTGCTCCCGATGTGGGCAGGAAGGGCACCAAAAAAGCTCCTGTCCTAATGCCGTCCGATGCTACCATTGCGGGCAGCCTCATTACTCAAATGATAAACAATGCCCAAAATATCAAATTGAAAGTGAAATTTTAGCCACTCAACAGAGATTGAAGACCTCGCGCTCAGAAGCCATGACCTCGTTTTGGAGAAACATCCGGAGCATGAGCGGATGTATAGCGCGGTAGTTAGGGGAGATACAAGTACCCCTGCGGAAGAACCCAACTCTGCTGCTCCTCAGGAATATATGCCACAACAGCCGACTCACACTGAACAAGAACCTGCAAAACCAGAAATAAGGCCAGTTCAGGCAAAAAACAACAATGAACAACCTCCTAACCAAATCACTGCGTGCACTGATTCTACTCCTCGCAACGCTAAATCCGCTCCAGCTACAGCTGATGTAAAATCGAAGGCCACCGATTCAATTAGTACAAGCTCAGGAACTCCAACAGTTGCCGTCTCCCAACCCATCATTTCACCGAAAAGGACGACGCAAAAAGAAATAAATAACGCCACACTCTCTAAGCCCAAGGTGCCTACAGTCTACAACCGACAACGAAAACAACTGGAGCCAAACGGAGAACCCCCTAAAACAGTGAAAGGCCAAAAACCTACGCCGGCTTCTCTCACCAAATACTCTTTCAAGCGGAGGGAGGCAACTTCCAGCCTTACAAACCTCCAAGGCTATGGAAGCGACGATGACGATGGCAACTCCAGTAGAAACTCAATGACCTACAAACCGAAGCCTACTGCACCAACCAAGAAACAGCGGACGACATCGCCACCATCAAGAAGCCGAGACCGAGCATCGAGATCAGCAGAAAGCCAAAAAATTCAAGTGATCGGAACCTGAAGGAAAACAAACCAGTACCTCTATTTGTAAATGAATTTTGATTCATTTATTCAATGGAATTTAGAATCGTACCGAACCAAATTCTGTGAACTTAAACAACTCCTCAATCTATACCACCCTGCATGTGTCTGCCTTCAAGAGACCATGCTCCGGGACAGAACGGTGACACCACCCACTCAGTACTCTCTCTATACCTCTGGTGTGACCCGCGCTGATGATCACGAGCGGGGCGCTGCAATATTGATCCACAGGACAATACCGCATCACCGGATTGACTTGCGTACCACGTTGCAAGCAGTAGCACTACGTATTAATCTGCACCGGACATACACCATATGCTCGGTCTACTTGCCGCACATCAATATACAACACCAAGAAGTTGAAAATTTGATTTCCCAGCTGCCTACCCCGTATATTATAATGGGGGACTTCAATGCTCGAAACCAACTATGGAATGACAACGTGGTAAATGATAAAGGACAACTCATGGAAAGAATAGTAAGAGAAAATAACATCTGTATCATGAACGATGGACAACCTACACATTTTCACAGGCAGACGGGATCCCTCTCTGTCATCGATTTAACACTATGCTCTCCTGACTGCTATATGGATTTTAAATACCATGTTAATGCAAACCTTTATGACAGCGATCACTACCCTATCCATCTCGATCCTGTCCATCCTCAAAATATGCAAGCCAGATATGAACGGTATGACCTAAACAAAGGAAATTGGACCCTGTTTAGCAGACTGACCCAGTTGTCAAGTGAGGATATCGACCAGCTGAATGGAAAGAATGTTGAGGATCACACAGCTACTTTGACCAACATCTTACAGCAAGCTGCTGATACATCCATACCTCGCAAGAGCGGCTCTCTACCGCGACCTCCGGTACCGTGGTGGAACTCTGAGTGCGAAATGGCAAAGCGCGAGCGTACGCGAGCTGAAAGAGCCTTGGAAAGATGTAACAATGCGTATAACAGGATCCGATACAATAGAGCAAAGGCAATCTGCCGGAAGACCTTCCTGACAAGTAAACAATCATCCTGGAAAGCTTTCATCAGTAGTATAAATATCAAAACCAGCTTAAACTTAGTATGGAAAAAAGTCCAAAAGCTGTCCGGAAAATTTAAATTGACTCCTACCCCAAAGTTGAGAGATCCCCGTACGAACAACCTGACTGAAACATTGCTGGAAGCTGCGGAGATGCTGGCGGAACACTTCTCATCAGTGAGTGATAACGCAACCGTCGACGCATCCTTCACGCGATATAAGGAAAGGTGGGAAGGAAGACCTCTGCGGTTGGGGGGAAACAATGAAGCATACAATAGCCCCTTAACCATGTCAGAACTTAAAACTGCCTTACGCACAGCCAGCGATAGCGCTCCCGGCCATGATGACATCTCATACAGCATGATTAAAAAAGCCCACGAAACCTTCCTCCCTGCAGTACTCTCTCTCTTCAACAAAATATGGTCCCAGCAGGAATTCCCAGCAACTTGGTCACTAACAATAATAATAGCAATTTTAAAAGCTGGTAAAGATCCGACATCTCCAAATAGTTACCGTCCAATTGCTCTCACCTCATGCTTAAGCAAACTGCTTGAAAAAATTGTTAACAGGAGACTAGTCTGGTTTTTGGAATCGACTAGGAAAATAGTAAATATCCAATCTGGCTTCCGGAAGAACCGAAGTACCACCGACCATTTGGTGACGCTGTCATCACACATCGCTTCGAGTACTACTTCAAAGAATCACCTTGTTGCCGTCTTCTTTGACCTACAGAAAGCATATGACACCGCATGGACATACGGAATCCTACTGAAACTTCAGAAATATGGTATACATGGGCACCTTCTTGCTTTCCTACACAATTTCATGAATAATAGAAAAATTAGAGTCCGTCTCCAGAATGTCCACTCGTCAACCAAGAGCCTCCGAGGAGGAGTCCCTCAGGGAAGTATCCTCAGCTGCGTGTGTTTCCTTGTTGCCATAAATGATATCGCTGATGAAATTCCGCAGAGTGTCCATCGGCTTCTATACGTAGATGACTTCGTCATCTATGTGTCGGGCAAAAAACCGGAGTTCCTAAAACGACAATTGCAGATCGCTATTAACCACCTCACGCAATGGACAGCAACCACTGGATTTCAATTCTCCCCATCCAAAACAGTGACTATGCATTTCTGCCGTACTCGTGGCTGTCTGAAAGCCTCCCCCGAACTTCATCTAAACAATGCAGTGCTACCACATGTTGAACAATTCAAGTATCTGGGATTAATCTTCGACTCGAGCCTTACCTGGCGGCCTCACATCCAATCCCTCAAACGATCATGTTCACAACACATAAACTTAATGAAAGTCATATCCCATACCCAGTATGGAGCAGATCGGCAAACCTTGCTCCGTCTTTATATGGGTCTACTAAAGCCAAAATTGGACTATGGCTCAGAAGCTTATAGCTCTGCATGTGCTACCCTAATGAAATCATTGCACACTGTGCAGAATTCTGCCCTTCGGGTAGCTACTGGTGCGTTCAAAAGTTCACCTATCTTATCTCTCCATGCAGAAACCGGAATAAAACCTTTAGCGTATTACCTGGAAATAAAGATCGTAAACTATTACCTTAGACTGCTCTCTGATCCTGCTCAACAAATTCTCTCAAAAATTCGCTGTGCTTCGGGACGCCTGCATGCAAACGAAAGAAGCCCCAAACCATTTTATCTTCGCCTGCAAACGATACTAAGAAACTATGACATCTCACTGGAGTGCGTGGCTCCGGAAAGCGTCTCCCCCATTGCGCCGTGGGTCTCTCCCCCGATAGCTGTGTGCAGTGAACTGGCTGACCTGCATAAACGACTGCTTGGTGCAGCCCCATCCAGAGCCCTATTCCTCGATCACTTCGTACGTCACTCTGAAACAGCTGTCTTCTTTACCGATGGATCTAAAACTGAACATGGCACAGCATATGCAGCCGTCCATGGGTTAAACATACTAGCGGTCAAACTCCCTTCAGTGGCTTCGGTGTTCACAGCTGAGTTGTGTGCAATACTGTCCGCGGTGCGCGCATCTCGAGCGGTGGATACGAGTATGATCACAATCGTCTCAGACTGTCGTAGCGCCCTACAAAGTATGATAAAACCCTGCAACACCCATCCTATAATAACGCAGATCCTAACGCTGATGACTGAGATCGGAAAACATTATACATTGTGCTGGGTGCCTAGCCATGTGGGTGTGGCGGGAAACGAGAGAGCTGACGAGGCTGCACAGTCTGCCACCCAACGAGAGCGCCAGATACGCAAAGGAATGCCTCGCGGAGACTTCGCATGTGCCTTTAAAAGACTCGTCCATCAAAATTGGAATCATGACTGGCGTGAAGTGACTGAGAACAAACTCCGAGAAATTAAGGACACGACGCAACCCCTCCGAACAAGCTGCTGGACCAACCGGGAGTGGGAGATAAAGCTGTGTCGCCTCCGTATTGGACATACACTTCTAACGCATGAGTATTTGATGAACGGGACTGCGCCGCCGCAATGTCTCCAGTGTCAAGTTACTGTGAGTGTAAAACACATTCTCACCGAGTGCCAACGATATGCTGCACTAAGACGCCGTTACTTCGGTCAGAGCGAGGTGGTGATGAGCGAGTTGCTGGGAGACTCGGGCCCGGTTGAATTGGGGGGAGGCCTCTATAGGTTTCTCCAAGAAGCTGACTTATTCTATGTAATCTAATTTCCCATGAGTTCTAAATTATAAAGACAGGCAAATTGATAGTGATGCCATTTATAATTTTAGTTTGAATTGTGCTTGAAATGTAATATGTTACTGCGACTCACTGTGCGGATCACTTGTTAGTGGTAACGGTGGTTAAACAATTACAATAATAATAATAATAATGAATCACAGAAAACAACTAATAGAAAGAACACTTTTTTGCTTGTAAATTGCTCTGCAGAAATTCGTGTTACACAACACCTATATTAAGGACCTATACATTTGAAAATTTAAAAAATCAATGCGTTGTTTTTGGCATTTTATCAACTTTTTTGAAAACAAACGAAAAACAGAGCACCCTATTCAACATTTTTATTGAGTGTTTCATTTTAGAATGGTATTTTACTTTCAGTTGCAACGGTTTTCAAACTTTTTATTTTGGTAGATATTAATTTAAAGTGCAAGCTTATACAGTAGGGGCTCAACTCCATTCTCTTAATTACGGTTCTTTAACAAATGCCCGAGAAACTGCTTGTTCTGGCAAGCGTATGTACCGCAAGGGTGCGTGAACTCTAGAAATTCAAAGAAAGAAAAGAAAAAAAGTTTATTTTCAAATAAAAAGATACAATGCCAAAAGCAACACGTTGGGTTTTTAAAATTTTCAAATACCAAATACATAGGTCCTTAATTGGATGGCAAACCATACGAGGTACAGGCCCAACCACCTTTCTTGTCCTGAAGAGGAAATTGTGCCTCAAAGAGAGGGCTCGCATTACACACTCGTATTATTCCACACTAGACCACCCCCCCCCCCCCCCCTCTCTGTTTGGAATAAAGAATGAAGGCGAAATTAAAGAAAGGCCATAAGAAATAAAAATTTCAATCTCTTAAGAGTTGATGAGGCCGAGCTTGTATCACAGATACGCTCATCACGCACTTTTGGCTGGCTCCGGACGCACTGGGTCCAAGCTCGCAGGATTTCCACATCGCCCACCCCTCTCCCTCCACCTTCGAGTAGCTACTAAAGTTGCCATTCGCGCCAATTATTGAACTATGTAGCACTACTGAGGTTTATTAACCTGTCTGTTCATTATGCAGTTATTTTGAATCACTGCAATATAATCACTACAAGTACTTAGTAAGTAGATATTACAGCAGAATACTAAATTTAACCTGTATTAAATCATTATAAAAAGTTTTTACAACGGCCGCTGGTGTTAAGCTATTCGACCCTCCATCTCGGCACGCAAATACAGGCATTTTTAAACTTTTTTAAGTTTAACCTTAAACTAACTGAACTTGGCCTAACCTAACCTAACCTAACCTCTTTACCTAACTTAACTTAACCTAACCTAAATTAATTTAACCTAACATTTCTGTAGCTGATTGGAGGTGGTGCTGCAGCTGGTTGGAGGTGGAGGGAGAGGGCTGGGCGGTGTAGAAATCCTGCGAGATTAGACCCTGTGCGCTCCGGACAGACCGAGGGACGGACGCGGCTCTTATTATAGTATAGACTAGTCCACCCCCCTTTATTTGAGATAAAAAAGAGGGCGAAATGAGAGAAAGGCCGTAAGCAATTAAAAAAATACAATCTCTCGAGAGTTGATGAGGCCGCGAGAACACGGCCCGTCAAAACACATAGGGCTGGAGCTTGTATCACAGATACGCTCATCGCACACTTTCGGCTGGCTTCGGACAGACCGACTGACGGACGGACGCGGCTCTTATTATAGTATAGATTACTCGAGCCTTATTCAAATCTTCGTTAATCTCATCCTCAGATGCTACTGGTAGCGAACATTCTTGTACTACATTTTGGTCTCTACACAAAAGCTGATTTTCGACTTATGACATGTTGTATTGCTTGAACCTCTTTCACAGTACAACTGTCGGACCGATCACCGATCAATATTGGAATGCTATTGCTTTCGAGCATTCGGATCATCAGCAACACTAACACCGAGCTGCTCAATTAACTTCGCCGTTGTGATCACGATTTCTTGAAATGTTTTCATTCAGGTCCTCAATAATCTTTTTTCATTTTGGGAGTTTCATGGCCTGGTTAGGTAGCCAGCAATTCATAGTTTAAAGCAGGAGTGAACAGCTATGGACATTGGTAAGGTCTCATTGTTGAAGAGTTACTAAAGGCTCTCCTGGAGTTGTTTGATTTTTCAAGAATATACCCTGATAGCGGTATCTCTTAATTGTTCAGTAGGGGGTCAGTTCTAAAAACCTCTACCTGATCCTTTAGAAGATTGGAGTTATGTGTCAGTATCAACTGTACTAGACTTAAGTACTGCTATGTCGCTGGTGATAAATAAATTATTTAAATCGGACTATCTAAATGAGCGCTGTCTTCAGACTACAAGGTGTCTAGAGAGATAGCAACAGGCTTCATTATTTTGTTATACTGAGACAGCAGCTTTCTGTCGACCTCATAAATGGCTGGCAGATGATGACCACGCAGGATTATAGAATATTTTTCCTTTTGATCTCGGTCCTGCAGAACTGTAGTTTCCCAATGCAAGAATTGTAGAAGTTCCTGTGGGTTAGGTTAGGTTACTAGTATAATAGTTTTACCGATGGCAACTTTAATTTGATTGGCAGTCGGCAAGTTTGCGGTTTTGCGAACTTGTACGCGAAGAAAGATATTTTGCAAGTTCATGTATGCAATATTTTGCCTGCAAATCTGCGAATGTTTCGTCCGTCCGCAAATTCGCGATTTGCGGACTTCATTTGCGGAATGCCCATCTCTGTATTCTGTACGCCTATTTGTAAATCATTCGAAGTTTTACAATACACAGTGGAAGAAATGAAATATTGATCAAGCGTTAATGTGTCCAGAAATGTATTTTTGTTTTAAAAATACACATCATATGAAACTTCACTTTCTACGAGAAAAAATTGTTCATGGGCTTCTTTTTAATTAATTTATAACGCTATCAATGATATCAAACCCTGATCAATTCGTGAACTATAGCATTATTTAGAATAATTGCACGTCTGTGAACAATATTTCATAAGAAGAACGCTCACAACTGAACAAGTATTTCGGGAGAGTCAACTATGTATACTTGCATTGCTCAACAGTGCCACAGGTAGCTATACCAAAATTTAACCATTGTACTAGACTTGAGAAACAATCTTGTGGTGAATAAAATGTTTAAAGCACAGATATGGCTGGTCATTAACAAACGATTCGAAAATTGAGCCCTCGTCGTCTCCATGAGGCGCAACCAAACCGGCTTTGCATTTGAAAATTTTCAGAGCTTCAAAGGCGCAAATATTTTATTGCAATTTTATTACTTGCAGCCCAAGTAATTTAAAGAATTTACCGTAATGTGTCACTGCATTTTGGAATCTCTTGTTTATGAAATTGGTTACCAGATGTACCTACAAGAATTTGCTAGCGTCCATTTGTGTGCAATAGTTATATTTAGAAAACAATGTATATTTCCAAGCCTTCGATGGAAACTGTATAACACATTCTGTTCAGAATTCCTTACCTTGAAGGTTCATAATTTGTATTTGTCAAAATAACCCCAGTGAGTTCGTTCTTATCTGTTATAATTGCTCAACCTCCCGAGAACAAACCTGCGGAAATGTTCTCGCTCGGTTCGCAATAAGTTTTGGAACAAACACCAAAAGACTTCAAACACTCTACTGATAGACGAAAAAAAAGATGCTTTATTCCAATCAATCAAGCCTGATCCATTATATCATCTTGTACATTGGTTTTCCAAATGTCTCATAACTAACACCAGCACGCAATGACGAATACCCCCGGTCAAGCCGGTACCCATTTCCGACACCTGGGTAGAGTGGGGAATTGTGGTTGAGTTCTTCCTTTTCCCAACGGGAAGAATCACCGGGCGGCACTGCCGGGGTTCGAACTGCCGACACCTTCCCGTGAAGGGCGCGCTTGTAACCACTCGGCCACAGTGACTGCAGAACGGACGAAACGGAAAACGAGGAGACGTGGATACAGAGATGCTTTCAAAGACACTGCCTGCATATTAAAATAGAAGCTTACACGATTACTCAATGATGATCGATGTTGTTCAGAGCATGATGAGTGCAAATAAATAGAGAATGTAAAAACAGAATTTCCGTTCTACAATTTGACATTTGGAATATAGCGTGAACTAATCAAAGTTAACATGATTGCTGCATGATTATTTTAAAAATATACTCATTAATACCAGGATAGATTTTTTGAAGCAATGAAAATTGGTAGACTACCTTAACTTACACAAAAACATTAAAATGCGTACGTCTAAAACAAAAAATAATCATCCACGCTGAGATAGATATTTAGGCTTAGACCTAATATGATGTGAAAGAACAGGTAACGCAAATGATTTAAGCAACTAAAGTCTACCTGTGAAGGTACGTAAAAGTTACAGTTCCTCCGTTTATCATCATTAGAAACTTTCCCATACTTCAGCATTTAATGTTTACAGTTTTTATTGATATAAATGACGAAGGTTTCTTCGTCGTTCGGGATGGAATTTCCTGCACTCTAAAAACAGGTTTTCTGGGAATCAATGCGCCACGTGACTTCTTATCTGATTAAAACACCTCAGTTTTACCTCGTTTTCTTCCCCAATTAAGTACGATGCAAACTTCGAGTTACATCAACTCCACAATACGCAAAATTTTACTGAATAATTTCATTTCAACGCAAATATTTTTCGCGTAGTACTAACAGCTGACTAACACACGATGTCAGCACTCCTCCATGTTTTTACGATGTTAACACAGTGGGCCACCAGTCGCCATGACAACGCTGACTGGGCCTAACACTTGCCCGATGACAACTCCAGTCAGTCATTCAAGTAGTACAGATGTGGGAGGTGCAGGTAGTGAGTGACATCCCAGCGAGTGTGATCACTTTCTGATAGTTGCATTTATTTTGATAGGGTACCCATATTTTAGCCCGCGTTCTTGAACGCCTGTTTCAAGTTACATGCGTAAAGGAAGTGTAACGTAGAAGAAGGAAGTGTATACGATAATGTGAAGTGTTCTGTGTTTTTTACCGAGTATTGATATAGAAATAAAGTAAATAAAGATTGTGCACGCCTAATATTAGATAAGAACCCACTCTCAGAGGCACTGCGATAACTTATCAAATGAGTCAACGCATTTCTTGCGCCTCGTTTCTTGCTTTGTCGAGGAGACGCGCTGGAGTTGTGGGAGTGCTTGCGAGCTCAGCGTGACTACATCACCTTGTTTAAATTACTCTTTAAATAACAGTGTAAATTAGTTTAAATTAGCGAATACATCCAATCAGCGAATACATCCAATGAGCGAATACATCCAGTGAGCGAATACATCCAGTGAGCGAATACCTCCCATCATGTGTTTTGTCTCTAAGTGACCTATACTAAGTGACAGAGAGAAAAGTCATTGTTATATCAAGGATAATATTTTTTGAAATACCGGAATGGATAGCGAGCGTTCTGAAAGAGACCGCTTGCATGGGGAGAATGATGACACAGATTTTGAACTTTTCAACTCTTTGGACGCCACTCAAGGGTCATTGCCTTTCCATGCAGATTCACAATTGGATTCAATGGACAAAAACTCCCAGGCTTCTAATGCACCCCGCACTTTGCTCACCCAAGTTCCCTTGGAACCTCCTAGCGAGAAAATAATTCGCTTGTCTCAGAAGCCTGACGACCGCCAAACCTTGCGGTGGCAGATGCAGCCCATTGGCAGCTACGATAGTTTGTCAAACATGATTTATTTTGGGAACATGTCCCTTGAAGAGAAACATTTCACCTTGCCGCAGTCGTCACAAGAAATTCGCTCCGCAGCCGACCTGCGTGAGGCAGACCGTGAGGAAGTGTATCCAAGCTTCCAAGACCTCGATATTCCCGAGCTTTTGTGCGACGACGGTCGGGCAGAAAGGGAAAAATTTCACGAGATTTTAGCTCAGCGCCAAGTCCTGAGCGCCGCAGAGGGTGCAAAGAAGCGGCCAGCTGAAAATCCAACAAATGTTTCTTATTATAAATCCACTGCATCGAGTAAAAATCCAACAAATATACCATATTGTAGATCCGGTGTATCGGGCAGCTCAGGTGATACCGAACTAAATCCGGCCACACCATCGCACGACTCACCAAGACCGTCGCCTTCACATCACAATTTTACTCTCATAACAGAAGCAGAACTTGCAAGCACCGGAGAACAAAACTCTTCTCCCTATTGCAATTATTTCGGGACAATCAGAAATGACTTCTACGACCAGCTTGTTACCTCTTCTTACGACAGAGATGAGCCGGACGCTGCTCCATTGCAATGTTCAATTCCGAACTCGAGCCTTACTAACCTTGAGCATCCTTCGTATCAGCTGAGATTCAGGCAGGACTCAAAGCCTGATATGTTTCAAAACTGGAATGAATATGATGGATTTCCTGCGAGATTCGCTAGTCCAGATTACGAATTGGCTAAAAAACCTATCCGTTCATCGGTCGCTACAATATCACAGCATTCGAAGCCTATTGTCATAAAATGCAAGGAAAAAAGCACAGAACTACGAAAAAATTGCGAACCCAAAAGCTCGTCTTGCAAACTGGGAATGACTAGGAATAGTAACAAGGAGTTCTCGATCTCTCGTTGCAGTTCGGACTCGAGACATCAAATTTATTGCAGTTCAAATCGGAATTCAGCTAATAAAGTCAATCTCAGCAAAGGCAGCGTCTCATGTCCCTCTTTGGAAAAGATGGTGCAAGAAACGAGTTATTTTAATGCAAAAAGTCGTCCTAACATGCTTTATAATCAAGAAATATCTTCTCTATCATCGAAAACTGGGAACCAGCGCACCATTATATCGAAGAAATGCAGCTTCTATGTGGAGGAGAGAAAAGTTATCTCTTTGGATGAATTGACGTCAGGGAAAGAACACAAAGTCGCTGAGTTGGGCGAGCGTAATCTTCTGAAATGTTTTAATAACGGGCAAGAAATTTCCCAGGCTGAAGAAAGTCGGGGGAGAATGTATCCGTCAAGTGACAGTTCATCAGGAAATGAAGAGACAAGTGATGTTATTAGCTACGGAAACGAAACTTATACGGAAAAGGTAAATGGATTGCGAGATGCAAAGCAATCAACATTATTTATCAATACTAGAAGTCATCCACCGAGAAATATTGAACCTGCAAACATGGAATTCATACCCAAATATCAGAATTACACACATTCTAATAGCAATTCAAGTATCACATTGTTTGAAACAAGCGGTAATGTCTTAACATCGCCATCTCATTTCATAGGCCGTGAAGTGGTCAGAGAGAAACACAAAAGTATAACATCACAAGACAACGAGAGTTTGTCAAGCGAAAATGGCCTAAATCCCCCCCAAATTTTCCTGTCAAACGATAAAGACTCAAATCACCCCGATCTTTCTTTGTCAAGCGAAAAGTGTCCAAATCACCCAGAACTTTCTTCATCAAGAGAAAAAAACCCATATCCCCCCAAACTTTCTTTGTCAAGCGAAAAGTGTCCAAATCACCCGGAATTTTTTTCGTCAAGCGAAAAAAGCCCAAATCCCCCGGAACTTGTGCTGGACCACACCATCATCATTACTAAGTTGAATGACGACGCCGACTTGAATGCTGATGACCAGAGAGTTATGGGCGTGATTTCAGCGTCGTGTGCCGATAGGCTCTTTTACCTCACGCAGAAACGTGACGTGGTCTCGGACGCGTCACATCGGCAGGGTGGTCCTAAACAAGGGAAATTAGAACAGGAGCTGAACAGGTCGTCGATAAGTCATCCGCTTTTTGAAAAACAATTGCTGGAGTCATCAAGTGGCTTCCAAGACGAACAAAAAACGTTGCTAGATCACGGTGTGATGTGGTCAAAATTTGAAGTTTTTTCTACACAGAGCTCCGGGAAACCCGGAGAAGATGAAGGATGCATGAAACCTGGTAAGGTCCCAAATTGAGTAGAAATGTAGACAATGGTCGGTTATTCTATTTAAAACAGTATTAATATTGGTACTGAAGTCTCATAAATGATTTTTCTTTGTAATATTTTCGGTTGCAAAAATTTCTTAGCCTAACTCTATATATATTATTCTTTGATTCACACAAGGCGGTTTTTTTATTAATGCTAAACTAATTCTAAGTTAGCAACCTAATATTTATTTCCTGGTAGGCTGCCATAGGTTCCCTCGTTTAGCCCTCATTGCCAATATTGTTTACTGGTAAATAATGGCATAATAAAGTCTTACTTGTACTGCAGGTATTCAGTACTCATCACGCATTGATTTTGCTAGCATAATCTAATGTTAACTCCGATAGTCTAAAGTTAAAGCTTTATTGACGAACTCATGCAGAGAAAAATATCATCGCTGCTTGGAGAAATTATTTCACTAGCTGAATAATGAATTCACTTGTTAATATGTATTATTTTCCATAGAAAATCATGGGGAATTCTGGACAACTGTACACTCATGCTAACCACTTTTTTAGAAATACAAAGTCAACAAATATATTTTTAGCAATTTTTTAGGCCTTTGATCGTATTGCAAAAATGGGGTCCCTAGCGAAAAGAAATTTGACTGCTAGACTAGAAAATCTAGACTGAAATTGTTTGAATATTAGCCAAAAATTGTGAGATAAAAGAGAAACGCGGCCAACGTAAAATAACAAACGAAAATGATTTTTCAAAATTTATCGTCGTGTTCCGTTGAGTTCTTAAAAAGTTAGACCTCAAAACTATTATGTCTTTAGATTCGAAGTTCGCATTTCGAAGAAAGAGTTAATAAAATAAAAAGATGAGAATATAATTTATACAATACATACAATTTTTTACCACACGTAATACAGCAATAGATCGCATCTTAAGTCTAGTACAATGTACGCATGTGAGTTTAGCTACCTTTGGGCCCGAATAAGTTCAGCGACTTTCAGGGCATTTAAATTCATAAGAGAAGCAGCCATATGAATGAAGGAACATTATGCTTATCGAAGCTCAATATTCTGATATAACTGAATTTTCGATTTTGATTTCATTTAGAGGAGATAATTTGTGCAATCGTCACGAACGAGTTGAAGTTTCTTAATTTTTTCGATTTTCTGAACATTCATTCGTTTTTATAGGGTAAAATTTAACAATAAATGACAGCTAGCTGTTGTAATAATTTTAGAAGTTTAAAGAAATAGCGATTTATTTCATTTCACTTTCGATACTTTATTAATCAAACTTGTGAGTATAGATTCTTAAAGCATTTAGGAGCCATATCACACAAACTAGATCTAACAAAAACGAAAGGGCAAAAACCAGGCGACATATCATTTTTAAAAAATTGTATGTCAAAAATTAGAACGTTTCGGGCCTAGACCCATCTTCAGCTAAACAATCCGAAATGACAATAGTGAAAACATTATTAAACTAGATCCATCATTGACTAAAGCAATCCGAAATGACAATATTGAAACCTAAACTAGAGAAACTGTTATCTCGACAGTGGCACACATGAGAATGAAAGAAAGTGACAGGAGGATGGGGAAAGGTTCTAACTAACTATGTGAAGAGGGTGAGCGCTCTGCATGTCATTAAGCTGAGGCTGTTAAAAAAAAATGATAAAATGATTTTTAAAAATGATATGTCGCCTGGTTTTTGCCCTTTCGTTTTTGTTAAAATTGCGTTGCACGCAGAACTTATCGATAAAACTAGATCTACTGTCAAGGCTGTGATAACATGTGAACTAATGATAACGTGACGGGAAGTTCTGTCTCACAAATTATATCCGTCTGATGAATTGAGATTTGAAGTTCTTCTTAAGATCTCGCCTAAGAACGTGCGCTTCAAAAATGTCTTTAGGAAATTCCGTTGTAGAAATGATTTCTCGTATTAATTTTGCAACATCCGCTTGAAGAATTGAGATATGAAGTTCGCCCTTAGATCTCTCTAAAGAACATGGGCTTCAAAAATGTTTTTGGAAATTCCGCTTTAGAAATAATCTCTCGTCTTATTTCTGCAGGTGCCGTGAGCAACATGTACTCTGGCCTGGAGGAAGGGAGCAGCTCGGAAGATTCCAGCGATTCTGAAGGCGGGAACCTGGAAGTTTTCCATCGAGTAGCGGCGGCCCCTGGAACGACATCAATCTTCAGTCACCAGTTCGGATCCAAGACGAGAAAAAATATGCTCAAAAGTGCCGGGTCAGGGGAGAGAAATCCTTTAAATGATCGAGATGAGGACGAAAAAGAAATGAAGTGTGCTTCTGAAACACCGAATGAAATGGCGTGGGCTTTTAGACGTAGGCACGATGCAACTCAATCAGAAAGATGTTCAGAAAATAATATGTATTTAGCAGGTGAGAGTGCCCCACGCAGCGAGACTTTTGCCAGAAAAACAGTGAAATCCTCCGACACTTACAAGGTGAAGTCTCGCTTTGATGACGGCTTTAAGGTGGATCCAACGTTCGCCTCAGCAAACAACGCCGTATATTCTTCATCAGGTGAGTCAAGCGACCTGAAGGTTGCTCCGTTACTCGGTAGAAAAACCAAGGCAGGGTCAAAATAGTCTTATATTCGTCGACCGTGTGGCAATGTTGACGTCATGGCAACGAACCAATAGCAGCGCTCATATTGCATCTGGCAACTCTGCTAGCTGCAAATCTAGTACCACTATTGACCTAACGACATGTCGCAATGGTGATGTCATAAAGTTTGTTTGAAATGAAGCCGATCTATTGGCTAACCGAACAAGAGAAGGTGTTTTTTCTCCCATAGAAATGACTCTGCCTTGTTTCCTCTACCGTGGTATGATGGCCTTGTTTCCTCTACCTGTTAATGTTGCAATCTTGTAGCTTTGTACTGCATTTTGCTAATTACGTGTGTGGAAAGACAATTTTAAAACCAATTAAACATTTTCTTTATATTTTGGCCAAGCCGTGGGCTGTCATCAGAGTGAAAATCAGAGTGAAATTATCAATACTGTTTGTTTCGCATGAAATTGTTCTTATTCGCAAAAACAACGATATAGATATAAATTTTGCCGATGAAGGGCAGACTGCATGAAACTGTCGATACTGAGCAGATCGCAATATATCAAACCAAGAAAAATTGTCGATACCTTATGGATCGCACGACATTGTTAGCAAATGAATCGCTTACTGCATAGTAATACCAATCCTGAATGGACTGCATAAAACCACCGATCCTAATGTAAATACCATAACTGATGGTATTACCTTTACCTCAGTTACACATTACCCAATGGTAATACCTGTGTGGCAGACAGGGTGCAGTGCTGTGTGGCAGACAGGGTGCAGTGCTGTGTGGCAGACAGGGTGCAGTGCTGTGTGGCAGACAGGGTGCAGTGCTGTGTAGCAGACATGGTGCAGTGCTGTGTGGCAGACAGGGTGCAGTGCTGTATGTCATACAGAGTGCAGTGCTGTGTGGCAGACAGGGTGCAGTGCTGTGTGGCAGACAGGGTGCAGTGCTGTGTGGCAGACAGGGTGCAGTGCTGTATGTCATACAGAGTGCAGTGCTGTATGTCATACAGAGTGCAGTGCTGTGTGGCAGACAGGGTGCAGTGCTGTGTGGCAGACAGGGTGCAGTGCTGTGTGGCAGACAGGGTGCAGTGCTGTGTGGCAGACAGGGTGCAGTGCTGTGTGGCAGACAGGGTGCAGTGCTGTGTAGCAGACATGGTGCAGTGCTGTGTGGCAGACAGGGTGCAGTGCTGTGCAGCAGACAGGGTGCAGTGCTGTGTGGCAGACAGGGTGCAGTGCTGTGTGGCAGACAGGGTGCAGTGCTGTGTGGCAGACAGGGTGCAGTGCTGTGCAGCAGACAGGGTGCAGTGCTGTGCAGCAGACAGGGTGCAGTGCTGTGTGGCAGACAGGGTGCAGTGCTGTGTAGCAGACAGGGTGCAGTGCTGTGTGGCAGACAGGGTGCAGTGCTGTGTGGCAGACAGGGTGCAGTGCTGTGCAGCAGACAGGGTGCAGTGCTGTGTAGCAGACAGGGTGCAGTGCTGTGTAGCAGACAGGGTGCAGTGCTGTGTAGCAGACAGGGTGCAGTGCTGTGCAGCAGACAGGGTGCAGTGCTGTATGTCATACAGAGTGCAGTGCTGTGTGGCAGACAGGGTGCAGTGATGTGCAGCAGACAGGGTGCAGAGCTGTGTGGCAGACAGGGTGCAGTGCTGTGTGGCAGACAGGGTGCAGTGCTGTGTGGCAGACAGGGTGCAGTGCTGTGTGGCAGACAGGGTGCAGTGCTGTGTGGCAGACAGGGTGCAGTGCTGTGTGGCAGACAGTGTGCAGTGCTGTGTGGCAGACAGGATGCAGTGCTGTGCAGCAGACAGGGTGCAGTGCTGTGTGGCAGACAGGGTGCAGTGCTGTGTGGCAGACAGGGTGCAGTGCTGTGTGGCAGACAGGGTGCAGTGCTGTGTGGCAGACAGGGTGCAGTGCTGTGTGGCAGACAGGGTGCAGTGCTGTGCAGCAGACAGGGTGCACTGCTGTGCAGCAGACAGGGTGCAGTGCTGTGTGGCAGACAGGGTGCAGTGCTGTGTGGCAGACAGCGTGCAGTGCTGTGCAGCTAACAGTGTGCAGTGCTGTGTGGCAGACAGGGTGCAGTGCTGTGCAGCAGACAGGGTGCAGTGCTGTGTGGCAGACAGGGTGCAGTGCTGTGTGGCAGACAGGGTGCAGTGCTGTGCAGCAGACAGGGTGCAGTGCTGTGTGGCAGACAGGGTGCAGTGCTGTGCAGCAGACAGGGTGCAGTGCTGTGTGGCAGACAGGATGCTGTGCTTTGGATCTTAACGCAAATATATTTTAAAAGACAAGGTTCTATATACGTTTCATGTATCAACTTTATTGGAAATAAACTATTTTTCTTCCTTTTTTTCTGTGTACTAGACAAGGTGCAGTGCTGGCAAACAGCCACCGTCGCCCACAGCACCTCTGCGCGCCTTAGCGAACGCAGTGCTGGGGCTGACTCGTGTAGCGATAGACAAGCCAGAATCCTTCAAAAATTTCACTGAAATAGATTTACTAGTTGTCAGAACAGTGAGATAGATTTATTAGTTTTTAGAATAGTGAAACAGATTCATTTGTTGTTAGACTAGTGAAATAGATTTTTTGAAGGTGCGTCTCACTGAACGCTGGTCGCTCTGAAAAGGGAGATGAACGTCAAGTGCAGTCGTTGTCATATTAACGTGTCAATAACTCGTGTTAAACTTCGGAAATTGTTTTGTTTGTGAGTGTTGAACGCTTGTTTTCGTTTATTGAAGTTTAGTTTGTGGTTATCGATGATTTTGGCCTCGAAATCTTCATATAAAAGTGCGACACTACTGTGTTTTTTTTCCCACGTTTGCGGAAGAGATGTATTCGAAAGAGAAGATAATGAAACTCCGTGATTGTAAAACTCCATCGATAGTGTTTCCCGCGACTTCTGTGAAGCTTTCTAAAATATACATTTTAAGAATTTTTGTCTGTGAGCTCAAAATATGAGAGCCGGTGATTAACCTTTTAGGTTCGACTCACCATGCATCGAATACTCTAGAGCAGTGGTTCTTAACGTGGGGGGGCGCGAGCTTCCGTACTAAAGCCTCATTTTTCCCAGTGACGTTTTCGCCAAAAGAGTGAACTTTCACAGTTGAATATGTTTGAGGACCTATTTACAATATTCTTTGTTGTGAGCTCATATTTACCAGTCCATCTGCACACAATTTCCCCTGACGATTCTTAAGGGGGCGTGGGAGTAAAAAGGTTAAGAACCCCTGATCTAGAGTTTCTATTGAATATACTAAGCCTTCAATACAATGCAATGCTAAGCCTTCTCTCAATAACATAATTAACCCCTGGCACTGCTATTGTACACCTCGTATGTTTCTTTTTTACCAATTTAGGATCTTTATTTTGAGAATTTTTCAAAACCAACATGTTATACATTTCATGAATCAAGTGTCTTGGAAATAAACGGTTTTACTTTGTTCTTCATTTGAACCGAGGGAATGCTTCTTCTATGTTCTCCCTCAACAGTCTGTTGAACCACAGACATGGCTATTATGATACTTATAATAGTTTCAGAACCATTTAAGCTCTTTTATGTTCACTCTTTATATTTTCTTAAGTAAATTTTTTAATCTACCTATGATTATTTTTCTGAATTTAAAAGTATATAACGCTTTCTTTCTGCAAGTCAATGGAATCACTTTATAAGCTTCGTTTTTTCTTTAACAAATAGTGTACGATCAATTCATTTCTCTCACTAACTCAATAATCTAATTATTTTCTTTTCTTTCCAAATTAACAGTTTAAGATCACTTCATCTTTCAAATCATCGATTATTTTAAGTTATGACATCCTGTCTCAAATAAAGAGTGTGCAATCATTTCCCTGCACAGATTTACTGAATTACATCATCCTTCTTCCTTAACTCTTCACTGTCAAAGTGGATTCTAAAATCCACTTTCATGAACAGCTCTAATATATTTCATTCCTTGTGAAATTTGTGCCCTAATGTGCTCTTCGAAGTTCGTTGTCGAGTGGCAGTCACTTCCTCATTCTTATGTCGGTGACTACCTGATGCCAGAGTGAGACTAATGATTGTAGTTATAATAATTGTAATTTAAGTGGTAAAATATTGACGTTAAAGGGTTAATGACGTTAAAGGGTTAAGTACTCACACCAGCGTGCGCACTTATACTTTACCCCAAATTGTTGGGCTAAAATTCATCATTCAACTCACATTTGAAGTCAGTGGGATAGAGTAACTCTGGAAATAGCAATCATTACTGGATTATTTCTTCATTTAGCTTTAAGTGTTTGTGAAAATAGGGATTTGTGACAACTGATCGGTCAGCCGCACTATAAAAATCCCCTCCGTGGCCACCGGTGGTGCACGTTGCGGCCAAAGTGTTGAATCAAAGCCTATCTCAAAAAAATGTTTTAGGACTGAAAGCCGAGGTAGCCTGTTTGTCTTTTTTCATGCCAAAATAAAAGTATTAATATTTTAGACTAAATTTTGGCTATGGAAAATACGGAAAATACTGTACTCAGTAACCTGACTCGAATACCGTCCCTATAGAGCGATGTTTCTGCTGAAATTTTATCAGAAAATTGGTTAAGGTTGAGTCTCAAGATCTAGCGTGACTTACGAGTGTCTAAATTGCTCAAACTTTTAGTTAATTTTAAGCTAATTTGCTCTGATCATTTGAAATTTGTTATCTCAATTTCATGCTACGTTTTCTCCATGCACACTCAAGCAATCGATTAATGAAATTTTCTCTGAAGACAGAATAAAATATTCTCTCTAAATGATCACGACCGAACTCTGTGTGTCTGGGTACCCAAATACACTTCAATCACATATTAATCTGAGTTTTTTATTTTTTTTTTTCAAACTATCATTGCTATACAGTGCTGACCTGAAACATATCAGTGCGCATCGAATTATGCATGAAATGCTTTTATTTACTGGCTTGAACTAAAATATCAGCTCACGTTCGAATAATATTATCGTATTCTACCTTACGAAATGTCCACATTCTTCGAATTTTTTCTGTCATTTGGTGTCGAAAAAACTGCTTTAAAACTTTCTAAGCTAACTGCTTAAAATGCCACTGTTTTCTTTGGTAGGTTCGAACTTACATGATACGACAATGAATGAAGCTGATGCACAGAAAATTTAAAATCTCTTTAACCTAGGCGGTTAGTTTCAAGAATTATAAACCTGCATTCAAGGAGAAGTCACAATGGTGGGCCAATTGCTGCTCGAAGATGAATATGTGATCAACGTGAAGGTCCGACGACCCATCGATGGATCGTGTCCTCCTCCACCGACGTTCACAGTTGCTTGTCACGACTCAAAACACACGGAACTTGATGTCAAGGATGATCGTGGAAGGCAAGTCAATTTTCATCCTAACTCAAAACTCCCCCTACCGAGCTCCGACTACATTGGGTCTTTTACCATCGGCCCCGACAGAGGTGAAACCTGCGCGTACAAGGAGAATTTTCCCAAGTCTATTGGATGGAAGAAGCCAGCGATGCATCCTCAAGATCATTGGGACTCCAGGAAGCACACAAGCGTGACTTTGAAACCTGGGGGAAGAAAGATATACGATTGTAATCAAAGTGAAGCTGTAAGCTTAAAAGAAGCGCCAGATTGCGGATCTTTAAAAGAGCTCCCTTTGGTGAAGGTGTATGGAGAGGATTCCAATTTGCTAGCTACTAACGTGTTTCAACCTCCGGAGAAAAAGGAGGAACCTAAGCCTAGTCAAAAAGGAACACTGTACGTTGAGCGCATTGCTGATCATTGTAAGTCCACGAGCGGCGAACTGTACGTCCCTCCAGTGCAACAAGAGAAACTCAAAGACAAAAAATGTGAACTTACCGCCATGAAAGGAAACTCAAAGAGGACTGAGTCAGAAAGGATCCGAGCAAAAATGTGCAAGAAGTCATTCTCCCCTATCGTTCAGAAACAGGTCGTCCAAGCACGTGAAAATTTGAGCAGCATTTTAGAGAACGAAGTTGCAAATGACCTTAACAAACCGACCGAATCTTACCCTGCGCTTCTATCGCTCCCTTACAACGTGCAAAAGGAAAGGTCGCCGCCAAGCAGGCCGTTGACATTTCCAGCACCGCAGCCGTGCATCAAACATCCTTGTCCTCGCAGAAACGAACTGGATCAATGCGTTCATTTGTCGCAGTCGTGCACTCTTTTCCCGACCAGTCCGGCTTTTAACGCCCCGCGCAAATCTTTTAACTTTCCGCCATCACGGTCGGGATCTTCGACTAGTCTTCCACCGGATTCAAACTTAGAAGACTGCCAACCGCATTACTCCTCCGTGTTTCCAGGCACTTCCAGTCAACTAGAACCTTCATATTCGTTTAGTTATTACGACGAATGCGACTTAGAATCAACCGATGATGAGCAATTCACCAAGCCAGCATTTTTTCGCGCACCAAACTCTTTGAAGAGCCCTTCTCCGGTCGTGAGAACTGAGCGGCCTCCTCCTCTGTCACAAGCGCACGAAAATCTTCAACACCAACCTCAACTAAAAAAAAATGTCTACCCACGATCGTCATCTCCCATGACGCCTTTTGAAATACAGTATTCCGCTTCCGATCATCACCTCTCCCAACGTTCTGATGTCTCTCCGTTACCTGAGAGCTGTTTTGAACAGTGCTATTCGGATGGTGATTACACAACTTCGTACGTCAGTGATGCTAGTAGTCCAGAGAGAAACTCCTTTAGTCCATATTACGGTAGAGAAAGAAATCCGTGGAAGAATTCACTGGTGGAATTCAGTATGACCCAACAAACCGGACAACACCTTTCATCTAACACAGAAAAACCGCTTAAAATGAAAGACGATCCGTTTTTTAGTAAGGAAAATGTTTACCCTAGCCCTTCAAACCTCAAATCTAAGTCTTTAGCTGATCTGGACCATCAGAAGGTGAAACCTCAACAACGAATTCGTTTTGCAAGTCCGAGCGTTGTGGAGATGAACACTAACGAACATTATAGCAACAAAATGCCTTGGAATTCAACATGTAACCGAGCAAGAAGAGTAGAAAAGTCTACGGAATGCACGCCCTCTTTTGTTCACCGCACAGGTGAATCGAAGTCTCGCCAGACCATCTTTCGTGCACCTGACCAGCTGGCACAGAATCACCACCTGCCTCCCACTCGGACATTTTTCCCGAAAGATGTGTACAGTCACCATCTGGCAGCGTCACGTGACTCGTTACAAGGTCAGTAAAGCCGCGTGCAGGCATAATGCGAGCAAGCAAGAGTGCCTCTTTTGATGAGCGAGTTTGAGTTTTTCCAGATATGTTTGCAGTCATTTTATTAAATAATGGTTCTTTTAAATTCACAGTAAGTTTTGAGATAAGGACGTAATTGATCTACTAATCACTAAAACAGTGGAAATGAGTGTTTCAAATTTTACTTTCTTTTTCATGCAGCTACAAGCCGCCACTTTGTTCTGAACGTGACTTGAATGTTCACAGTTTTACATCAATCGCATTTTTTGGTCTGCAAAATATGATCCAACTAAACGAGGCCATTTAATTCAAATACGAGTTTATTCAGTGATTTCATATGACAATTACAATTCGTTCTTATATAATAATAATCTATACTATAATAAGAGCTGCGTCCGTCTGTCTGTCTCTCTGTCCGAAGCCTCCCGAAAGTGTGTGATGAGCGTATCTGTGATACGGGCCACTCGGCCTCATCAACTTTCGAGAGATTGAATTTTTTTGTTTTATAGCCTTTCTTTCTTTCGCCTTCATTCTCATTTCAAATAAAGGGGGGTGGACTAGTAATAATAATAATAATAATAATAATAGTAGTAATAAAAAGGGCAATTCATTTTTTAACTCTGTCACACTCTCTCAGTGACAGAGCCGAGCAATTTTAGCCGAGAGTCTGAGTTTAATTTTTGTGAAGAACGACGTTGGCCTCGGGACAAATACAACAAACTTTTATTTGTTTGAGGAGTCCACTAACGCGAGTCTACTTGTTTGAGCCTCGCGCCTAACACGGGGCTGTTTTTAGCCACCGTCACGAGGCTGTTTTTAGCCACCATCACGGAGACCGACGCGGCTGCAACTTACAGACGGTATTGCTCGAGTGCATCCCGGCAATTTAAATTGTGATGCTTCAATCCCAGTCCAACTTTTTCGCCGGAGCATCCATGTTTTTCGCCGCCCAAGTAATTAAATCACTTGGGCGGCGAAAAACATGCATGCAGGCGGAGAAAAAGTTAGACTGAGATGGTGAGGGCTGAAATGTAAACAAGCTAAAACTTCATTTTACAAAAAAATTAAAAATTTAAATAGTAGTTCTATCTAAAACGGTAGTTTATTTGAATATACAGGGTGACCTCCAAAAAATGCACTTACTCTTTGGCTGCACTGTACTAATATGTTTTTTATGTGTGGATTTGAAGACTTAGATACAAGTCTAATGAGATAAATCATAGAAAAGAACATAAAATATGAGAAAATTAAGTGTCGCGAAAGAAAACTTTGGTTCACTAGAAAGGAAAACAAAAAATTCACGAGTAATCCTCAGTGAAAGAACGAGAACATTTTTTGCGACACTTGTGCATGCTAATCTCCTCCGCGTCGACGCGCTGGTAAAGACAGCGCTTTGTGCCAAAATAGTTGAGGGTTTTCTTCTAAAATTTGTACTGTGAAGCTCAAGGTCGCTGAGGCACTCAGGCTAAACCCTGTACGTCAGGGCTTCTCAACCTCTCTATTGTCGTGTACCCCTTTAGCTTAATGGTGTATCTTCATGTACCCCCAGCACAGTTAAAGGCTTAGAAAACTATAAAATACACTTAATGATTAATAATTATACATACATCAACGGTTGTATGTAAATATACATTGCGCATTTTAACTTTTGAAGTATGGTAAATGTACCCCTAGGGGTACAATACCCTCGGTTGAGAAGCCCTGCTCTACGTGACGACAGCGGGACTTTACGCGCGAGAGTTCTGAGAAGCCTCTTTTTCTGTGAACAATGCGCACCTTCTCTCAAAAAAAACTTGCTTCCCTACAGGCAGGGAAATGTCGCAACGCATTTTTTAATTTTATGCAGTTACTTAAACATTTATTTGAGTTTCAATCTCAGACGTTGCCAAAGTTCATGCTAAAATGAGAAAAACATCAACATATTTTGAAATTTTAAGAAAAATAAGTTGACTTGCAATAGAAACACCTTGGTTTTAGATATTTTGTTACACTATAATGCGGTGTTTTGGGACGTGTTCGCTGCTCCTCACACACTACACACTCACTCACTGCTGCAGTCACACGCACTGTAGAATATTTAATGCCTGAATGTAAAATTGCTGCCATGAACAGATTAAACATAAAATGACGTTGAAATTGTTCCTTCGAACTAGAATTCTATGTCATTAACAAGTTTACTAATTAAACGTCGGAAAAAAGCCCCTCATGGCTAAATGTTGCAACGAAAATGACCTTTAAATGCTGTTTCTTAACCCTGAAGTTTCGTAAAAGGTGAACGATGAAATTATTTTCGTGCTTTTAAAATGAATTTAGCTAAGTCAACGAAATCTACATGTGGTGGAATATAACACTCCATATTCGCTTCATTTTGAAATTCAAGTGTATTTTTGTTTTCTTTTTCAGTAGCGTATCAGTTTAATTATGTATTTAATTATTTCAGTAGCGTATCAGTTTAATTATTCATAACTTGAACGTTGAATTCTCTAAGGAAGTTTATTCTGGAGAAATTCTGACGGTCTATGCCAGGGCATCTCAACCGGAGGTACATATGTACCCCTAGGGGTACATTTAACATACCTCATATGTTAAAATATACAACATGTATTTGCATACAACGGTATAAATATACATAATCATTAATCATTAAGTGTATTTTTAAAGTTCCTTAAACCTTTAACTGTGCTGGGGGGAACATGAACATACACTATTAAGCTAAGGGGGTACACCACAATTAATGACATTACGTCGTGCGTTATTTACCAAATATGTGAACTTAATGAGACTCCGAGAGATGTTTCGTGCGTTGTTTACGAATTTTCTACATGTCACAACTTATCATGATGAGTGAAATTGATACCTAGCTGTTCACGTAAAAAAGTAATGATCACGATATAGAAAAATGTTAACTATAAATATTAATGGAAATAAAAAGGGAACATGCACGGAACGAAGGAAGCAAAATATAGAAGAGCCTGGAGTTAGATATGCTCACTATTAAATATGTTAAGGAAGGAAACTCGAATTAACCATGCGCTAAAGAAAGAGACCATTATTGCGTTTATTCATCCGATCGTGGTAGAAAAACCACCATACCCTCACTTTACGCCATGGTTCTAAGGGTACCTTTGTTTCAACATGGTACGCTACCACATGACACCGTCATCCCGGCTGTGGTTCCGTTTACATCCGCTCAGAACAGTGTGATGAAGCTGGATCATTCTGTTGAATAATCACGATATTGGTGAATCTGCATATTGGTGAATCCCCATATTGATGAATAGCCATTTTGATGAACTTCTTACTGATGAATCACCCTAATGATGAACCCCCATTTTGATGAATTCCAATATTGATGAACCCCCATATTAATGAATTCCAATATTGATGAACCCCCATATTAATGAATTCCAATATTGATGAACCCCCATATTGATGAATTCCAATATTGATGAACCCCCATATTGATGAATTCCAATATTGATGAACCCCCATATTGATGAATTCCAATATTGATGAACCCCCATATTGATAAATTCCAATATTGATGAACCCCCATATTGATGAATTCCAATATTGATGAACCCCCATATTGATGAATTCCAATATTGATGAACCTCCATATTGATGAATTTCAATATTGATGAACCCCCATATTGATGAATTCCAATATTGATGAACCCCCATATTGATGAATTCCAATATTGATGAACCCCCATATTGATAAATTCCAATATTGATGAACCCCCATATTGATGAATTCCAATATTGATGAACCTCCATATTGATGAATTTCAATATTGATGAACCCCCATATTGATGAATTCCAATATTGATGAACCCCCATATTGATAAATTCCAATATTGATGAACCCCCATATTGATGAATTCCAATATTGATTAACCCCCATATTGATAAATTCCATTATTAATGAACCCCCATATTGATGAATTCCAATATTGATGAACCCCCATATTGATGAATAGCCATTTTGATGAACTCCTTACTGATGAATCACCCTAATGATGAACCCCCATATTGATGCATTCCATGCTGATAAATCCCCATACTGATGAATCCCCACATTGACGTGATCGTAACGGCCGGCCTGCGGCTGCCAGTGCGTCATCGCCTCCACCACACACAATCGCTGCGAGTTTGTGGGCGGCTTCATCTCTGCCCGGCGCTGAGGTGCTTCTAAAATACCGCGTTTTGTTGCGCGCACCCGCCGCTCCTTGCCAACACCGGGCATTTCCGCACTCGCAGCTGCAGGCAGCACTGCAGGCAGCACTGCAGGCAGCACTGCAGGCAGCACTGCAGGCAGCGCTGCAGGCAGCACTACAGGCAGCACTGCAGGCAGCACTGCAGGCAGCACTGCGGGCAGCCCTGCAGGCAGCACTGCAGGCAGCACTGCAGGCAGCACTGCAGGCAGCCCTGCAGGCAGCACTGGAGGCAGCACTGCAGGCAGCATTGCAGACAGCACTGCAGGCAGCACTGCAGACAGCACTGCAGGCAGCACTGCAGGCAGCACTACACGCAGCACTGCACGCAGCACTGCAGGCGTGAACGCAAGAGGGTGGTCTGGCTTGTTTTGTGTGTGTGTGTGTGTGTGGGGAGGGGTTCAAAAAAGAGCTGGGTTGAAACGAAGGCTGGGTTCAGATCGTGCTGGGTTCAAATGAAAGTGATGATGTGAGCAAGAACTGCAGTTTGGATAAGTTGAATTTTGTTGAAGTAGATCACTAATTTACGTATATAAATAAACGTATTTTTATAAACTAAATAAATTTTTTCTAGTGAGAACGATCCGTCACGAAAGCTGTGTGACGAAAAAAGGTGGAAAAGTACTACCATTATTATTTGAATTTTTTTTACGGTAGGGCCACAGTAAACATCTGTTTAGCCGTCAATATTTAGACCATCATTCTCGCTCAGTGGCCTGGTCATCGATCTTCCCAACACCGCAGCGTCTGGTAGCAAAGTAAACTGTGGTGGCCGAGCAAAGATGTGTTGAATTCATCTTTAGGAGATTAGACGCGGGCTACCCGTGATATTAGCAATTCTGGCACGTGATTGGTGGAGATGATGGTCACGTTACACTCATTATAGAAATCACTAAAGCGTCCTTTATTATAAAATGACATTAACCAGATTTTAGTAGTAACTGAAACGTTCTTTATTATGAACTTCTAAAATTCAACCTTATCCCTTAATATTAGTTTTCATACCGTAAGAAAACCAAGGACTTCATAAAGAAAACCTAAATTTATTATTCGAGGTGTTTCTGAGCCAGCTTCTCTTGCGCGGTAGACACCCGGCATTTTCCTTTTATTTCTTTCCACACGTCTAATTGTTATTTTCTTGATACCTAATGTTTAATCCTTAGTCCAAAAATTTCTGCTGAAAAATATCATTTCACATCCATTAGCTCGTTAAAGATGCAAAACGTCGTAATTTCATTTCAAAAAGCTGAGGCAAAAGCACAATTTGAAAATTCCCCACTGTGAAAATGGTCCTTTTAGCACAAAAACCGAATTTCTTTGTGCGATATAATCACGATTCCATTGGTAATACCACGTCAGATAGTAGCTTTAGCTAACTCACTGAATTCTTAAAGTATAAAGTATACTTTTATACTTATAGCATTGAGTGAAAAAAGAAGTGATCTTGGCTCTTTCATTTCTGATAATGTGGAGAACACTGTCGTATCGTGGACCTACACGTAGAGGCCGCATTTACAGATAGTGTGCAACATAAATGTTCTGGTTATGGTGCGTGAACATTGAAGATAGTGAATGTGTCCCGTTGGTGTCCGTGCGTGACTGGTGTCTGACAGGATAAGACTTGGGAAGAAACAACCTGAGAATAACCCACTTGGCTCGTTTCTGTCGCTATTTTCGTTCTATTATAACATTTTATTCTATTATTAATATAATACGTTTCATTCTTTCTTATACTATTTTCATTCCATTGTAACGTTTTATTCTATTATTATTATACGTTTGGTTCTTTCTTATACTATTTTCATTCTATTATAACATTTTATTCTATTATTATTATTATGATACGTTTGATTCTTTCTTATACTGTTTTCATTCTATTATAACATTTATTCTATTACTATTGTTATACGTTTCATTCTTTCTTATACTATTTTCATTCCATTATAACATTTTATTCTATTATTATTATATGTTTGGTTCTTTCTTATACTATTTTCATTCCATTATAACATTTTATTCTATCATTATTATATGTTTGGTTCTTTCTTATACTATTTTCATTCTATAATACCGTTTTATTCTATTATTATTAAACGTTTCATTCTTTCATATACTATTTTCATTCAGTTATTATTATTCTATTCTTGCTAGCACAGTAACTTTTCAGCACGATATGAGAGAAGACCAGCTGCAAATAAACTGAACTTCAATATCCAACTCAAATTTAAAATCAAAAGTTATTAAAAAATTCATAAATAGCAAACATCAACTGGGTAAAATGAATACCAGTAACTTGAAAAGATTGTTGAAAAATTTTCAAACGACCCATTGCCGGGTTGTTTTGCAGTTTGAAAACTTAAGCACGACCCACCGGTGGGTCATACGGTGATGGTAAACTCGAGTGATGAAGGTGAAGTGATGATAGCACCTGCGTTTTGTTTGGACAGCCGCTCTGTCAAACTGCGGGTACGACAGCCTCTGTGACTCACGCACGCACACTCACGTCGCTTTGAGCGTAGTATACATGGGTTGTCTATGCCCAGTTTCTCTTGTATTCAATGAACTGAGAAAAATTGTCATCATAATCCTCATAGTCTCCTACTGGTTAATATTCTAATATTCTGTTACTCCGGTATTCACTGGACTGTGAAAAAAATATCACCATCATCCTTATAGTCTCCTAAGTTACTATTCCGTTACTCTTGTACAGGTATTCAATGGTTTCCGGAAAAAAAGATCATCCAAATCCTTAATGTCTCCTAGTTACTTCAGTTACTCTTTTACTCAATGGACTGTGAAAAAAAAGGTTACTCTCATAATCCTTATTTTCTCCTAGGTTATTTTCAGTTATGCAGGTATTGACCGGAATGTGGAAAAATATAATTATGATCCTCAGAGTTTCTGGGTTATTTCAGTTACTCTGGCATTCAATGAACTGTGTATCATCATAGTCTTCATAGTCTCCTTTGTTAACATTCCGTTACTCTGGTATTCAGTGGACTGTGGAAAAGACCATAATTCTCTTGGTCTCTTAGGTTATTATTCTGTTTTTCAGTTGCATTCAATGATCCGTAAAAAAAGCATAATCATCATAGCCTCCTAGGTTACCATTCCGTTTCTCTCTCAGATTCTCTCAGTGTGATTATTTTTTTTTTCGGTGATGCGCAGATTCAGCCCAAAATCCAGCACAAAATGCGCAGATTGAGGACAAACATATGCACCGCAATCAAGGCTCGCCAGTTCCCAGGACCAAAAATATGACGAGTTGAGCCGGATTGCGTGAGAGGCGCCGGTGGAGAATTTGGTGTTAAGCGCCATTTCTGGTCGGTTTTTAGTCCGAGTTTTGAGAACTGAGGTTGTTTTGCTCCATCACGTATTATTTGTTGGGATATTGTTTAACTTATATCAACTCCCAAGCTGCCTGGGTTCGTTAGAAGGCTTTTTTAAACGCTCGTTGCTGCATTTGTTAGGTGAGGGACATTTGAGTTAGGTTTTTGAGCAGAATTTCTCTAAAAGTTTGGCGATGGTAAATTAACTTTTTTTAAGGCTGTGGAATGTGCGCAAGAAGGATTCCAGTCCATAAACCGCATTCCATGAACCTATGCTGCGAGTGGCACATTAACATTTTATAGGAGGTCTTAAATGTGTTGAAAGAGATAGGAAAGTTTTGAGTAGACTGGATTGGAAAAAGCTCGAAAAAATGAAAAAAGTCTGGAAAAAAGAAAAAAAGACTATACATACTAAAGAAAAAACAAATGAAGGCATTGATGCACGCAGGACTGCGCTGAAAACTCATGGTATATCATATAGATAAGATATCTCATAGGTAGAAAGATTTCAGGTGTGGTATTTCATACATATAAAATACCTTTTAGCTAGCAAAATTTGAAGTCCAGTTTCAGTTTATTAGATTCTGAAGAAAACCGCGTGGGTGTGCGACGCATCTCAAAGTTGGCGTGAAAACTTTCTGCGACTGAACAAACAGAAACTCCAGCTTCTGCTGCTCTTCTCCCATTGTGTTTCAAGCGGACGATATTTCTGACAAAAATCAAAAGTGATATCGAGGGCTTACGGTTATCGGCCTTCTTGGAAGTAGCGCTCGCCCATCGTGGTTCGGAATCCTTTATTCTCCAAAACATAAAGTAAAAAATCTCACGACTTAGCCGTCAAGTATCGAAGTTATTCCTACATTTTTTCTGGCTAAAAGAAAAACCAACGTAGTGGTTAAATACATATATATATATTTCATATATATATATGTATATATACATATATGATGATGTCCGTGGACACAGGACGAAACGCGTCGCAAAATTTTAATCACAAAACGTTAGGGGAGCTTTTAAATTCAATAAATTCCGATCAAAGTAAACTATTCCGAGAGCTAGAAAAATTGAACAAAACCATTATTAATAATCAATATGGCATTATATTTAATGAAACATATATATATATATATATATTTCACATATATATATATATATATGAAATATATGGATATATATTTGTATATATACATATATATATAAATCTTTGACAAATATTTATAAAGTTATAAATAAAAATTTGTAATGTAAAAAACACAAGAATTCAGTAATTTCAGCACTGATGATTGAACCTATGGATTCAATCATCAGTGCTGAAATTACTGAATTCATGTGTTTTTTTTTACATTACAAATTTTTGGCTCTCATGGAAGTGTGTTTATTGTGCAAGTATTTGTTTTTAGTGTGATTGAGTGAACAATATTGGGACGCAAGCAAACAGGAACCATGCGGCGCTGGCAGTTGCTTTTAGCATGTGAGACTTCACCCGATCACTTCTATAGTAAATATTGAGCTATTTTGTTTTAACACAGTTAACCGAACTGAAATTTGCCGCTACTTGTTTTTGCCCAACTACCGTGAGGCGCTAAACATCGTTTCAAAAACACTGGTCAACTAGCGAATCCACAAACCTGGGTGGTCTTTATAAGACAAAATTTTGTTCGAAAAAAGCCCAAATTTGACGACACTGGCCACGGGTTTTCAAACAAACCAACAAACCTGGGTGGTCTTTACGACGAAACTTTGTTCAAAAAAACCCATCTTGAGGATTTTAGCAGGAAAAAAAAACAATCTGGTACCCGTGACTGCAGGTGGCACGCTGCGTTCCAGGACCTCAGTGTTCTCATTCTGCGTTAAAAAAGTTGATTAAGTTGAGAGAACTGTTTATTTTGGAGGAAAACTCGTAATTATGATCATTTGAAGAATAATTGACCTTTTTAGAGGGAATCCCGTAATTGCAATCACTACTAAAAATAATTGAACTTTTAATTTCCAATGGCAGCCATACTTGTAGGAGTATGAAGATATCCATATTGTATGAGTACTAAGATATCTAATGAAAAGCTGGTTGTTTCATCGCTTCAACTCGCAGTGTGTGTTGAACCTTTATCTGTTTGCTGTGATGTATATCAATGTTTTAACGCAAAAATGTTTTCATATGAAAATTTTCTCCACAAAAATATACTCCATCGAAGATTCCACTTATTTCATTCAAAATAAACGTTATTTTATGTAAACTATTGTTTATTTATAACTCATTTTATTTATCATTTATTTATTTATGACATTTATAATCGTTTTATTTATAGAAATATTGCTTCATTTTGCAATTTGTCTGGACTCAAGTGCACAAAACCGCCGAGTTGAATCCAATTATACGACGTTTATTTATGAGTAGAAAATTCCTGCCGAAGCGCAGGGTTGTGGTAGACGCTACCCAAATTCTTCATTATGTTTCATGAAAGAATTTTTTAATGATCAGCAGCGTTTTTTTAATTAACTTTAATTAAATTTAATTAACTCAATTTTCATTAATTAACAGCGATTAACTTGCTCACACTTCATCTCTCTCGATGCAGACACACAGCTTTTGATATTGAAATATTAGTTCTATTGTCCGTAGAGTTTTTCAAGTTAAAAAATGAATTTTGGAGGAGTAACTACGCTAATTTCTAGAATCACAGATCTCGATTCAATTGGGAAAAATAGTTGTGTGCTGGCAGGAAAGAAGAAACTCTTGGTGCATACCAAAAAATGCCCCAAAAATTTTTTACAATTGGAAATATTAGATCGTGTATGTATAATTACAGCTATTAGCAGCTATTGATTAGTGGGATTCGACGAACATACGTGCCAGTTTTCAAAATAAAAACTTTTTTGTGTTGATTGCTTGGATTAGAAAGGTGCAATCGCAGAGTATCTGATCAAGTTTTATTTCAAGTGAACAATTAATGTTCAGGTAGGAAATCACTCAGCATTTCAAAAATTTGTAACACCAGCAAAACATTAAGAAAATATAGATATCCAAAAATCAACACTATTCTCCCCTGCTCAGCGAACAAAAGAATTCTTAAGTTCTCCGATGATGGAAAAGCAGACGACGTCCACTTAGCGCCAGGAACATGAGCGGGTCTCCCCAACCCCTCCCTAATTCCCCCAACTCCTTCCCAACTCCTCCCTAATTCCACCAACTTTCCAACTCCTCTCCAACTCCTCCTTAACTCACAGACTCCTCCCTGGCTCCCCCAACTCATCCCCAACTCCCCAAACTCCTCCCAACTCCCTCAACTCCCCCAACTCCTCCCAAACTCTCCCAACTCCTCCCCCACTCCCCCAACTCCCCTCAATCCTCCAACTCCTCCCCAACTCCCCCAACTCCCCAACTCCCTCAACTCCTCCCACTCCCACCCCAACTCCCTCAGCCCCTCTCTCCCGGCAAGTATTGGCTCGTTATCCAAAGGGGTAATTACGGACCTTTTCTGCGCTGTCCCTTCCCCCTGCAAAGTTCACTGTCGTGACCTCTGAGTTGCTCAATTTTATGTAGCTCGCAGGCTGCAGGAATTGATGTAATGAGCTGCGGATCTTTAATTAGAGTCCTTCTAAACCAATGTTATTTAAATACCAATGTTGTAAACACTTCATGTTTAATTTTTTGCTGGACATAAACTGTTTTTCTTTTTTTCTTTTTTTCTGACGAAGTAACTTTTCAACCGTAGTAATCTTATGAAATTTTGTGTAAAGAATTTGTGTGGGAGTCACCGTGAATATTTTTTAAAAGATAATATAGCCCTCGAAAAATTTTATTGGACGATTCAAACCGTTCGGGATAACTTTTTTTCCATTTTCTACCTAAAATATCATGGAAAAATACCTTGCTTGTTTCAAGATGATTTTAAGTGACGTATAGCGCCTACATATGAAGTCACGTGACGACTTTTGCTTGGTTTGTTTTTCTTCGTACGTGTCCAAAAATACAGTATATGCATATCATCATGCTCAGCGTGTGTAACTCACTGCTGGAGCATCAGCAGAAAGTATTATCTACCAAATTAAACGCTGAGCCGAGACTTAGAGCCATGTCACACGGCGTAAAAGGAAGCCGTTGAAAGAAGCTATCAACTTTTACCCTGCTACCGTATAATCTCCTTCCATGCAGTTCAAGTTTGAACGTTTCAGGCTCCGAGTACAATTTATATGCAGTATGTCCCACATAAACCCGAACCGAGTGTTTATTTTCAAGTATCAGTAATATCATCATAATCAGTAATACCGTTTCTATAGGTTAATTTTGAAGGATTATTTTGCTAGAAATTAAATGCTTATGGTATTCCTATGATGGTATTACTGATACGGGAAAATAAATATTTGGTTCGGGTTTTTCGTGGGACATACTGTATATCTGCGTTTGGATTAATACGCGAAAGGAGATCGATAAGGTTATATTTTTGAGGGACCATATTACCGAGGTGAAAGGAAACTTTGAAGAAGAAGTAGGGAATGTAAGTTGAACGTTTAGACGGTGATTAAAATATTAGGTCGAAACAAAATGCCAGTCTAACGCAATGATACGAAGTTAAGGCAAATTAGTTCTTATCTGATATATGTATATATATATACACACTTCTCTTTAAATGTTATTCAAATTCACATGTACACACTTCTTCATTTTTATCCTAACTTGTTAACTCACCTTACGTATTGTCACACGTCTCTTTAAATGTTATTCAAATTCACATGTACACACTTCTTCATTTTTATCCTAACTTGTTAACTCACCTTACGTATTGTCTTGCGCCACCCTACAAGGAGCAACAGCATGGGCTTAATGCGCTCTCACTTGTCAAAACTGACGTCAGTTTAATCTGACGGATTAAATTTCTCGGCTTCGCTGAAAGAATTCTAAGCGAATTAATTTATTCACTACCAAATAATTCTCATCCTCACAGCAAGGCACGATTTCCGCACAAGTTTAAACTTGTCAGAAGTCGCGTGTTCCTGTCTCGTTAAAAATGAGTGATGACGCTCACATGGAAGCGTTTCATTTCATCCCAGCTCCTAATTTGAGCGACATGCATCCATCACGCCGCGCACTTCGCAATGCTAACACATTGTGAATTCGACAGCCAAATCTGGCTTTAATTACGCCGCGTATATCACAGCGCTGGATCGCGCCGTTAGTCTTCCAGGCAGCCTGGAGCTCATTTGCTGAGACCATTTCTCTCGCCGTGTGTGTCTGAGCCTTCTGCCTCGTGAGGTGCGCTCTTTATTTCAACTTGGAGCAGTTCCCTTCAAAACGTAGCTCAACATTTTTGAAGGAGCTCAGAGCTTTGGAATATTCCTATCGGAGCCATTACTAACGTACACTTTAGTTGAACTTGGAACAGTTCCCTTCAAAACGCAGCTCAACATTTTTCATGGAACCGAGAGCTTTGGAATATTCATATTGGAGCTAATATTATTGGACACTTTATTTGAGCTTGTAGCAGTTCACTTAAAAAAAAACTCGGAATTTTTGAAGGTAATGAGAGCTTGGGAATATTAATTTTGGAGCCATTGCTAATGTGTACTTTATTTGAATTTGGAGCAGCGACGTCAGTTCCCTTTAACACGTCACTTGCTATGTGACTCACCGGCGGGTCGTTCTTGAGTTTTTTCATCTGCGAGACGACCCATCGGTGGGTCGTGTGAAAATTTTTAACAATATTGAACAATTAATGGTTTAATATATCCAGTTGATGTTTGATATTTATAAAATTTTTAACAACTTTTGACTTTTAATTTGAGCTGAATCTTGAAATTCAGTTTAACTTAGCGCAGTGAACTTGGTGAAGCCCAGGTCACAATTGTTGAAGGAACTGAGAGCTTGGGCAATGTTCATATCCATGTCGGAGCATTTACAATTGGGGAAAATACTCAGACTGATGACAACTCAGGCTTTCTCTTCAACCTTAAGTGAGTGGCATTCCAAGTTATCGAACCAAATGTGAATTGCTTGACTTGTAATAATTCTGTGAAGTTTTTATACATGGAAGGTAAGATTATCGAAAAAAAACCTATTCACACGAGCATGTTCACCGGCTTAACAAAGTTGCAGATGGAGATCATCCACCTTCTTTTGTTGTGTGAAACTTATAGAAATAATCATAAATGTAAACGACAGAGATTAATAATTATTCCCGCACCAGCTCGGAAATTCTTGCTGTACCTTAAATTTCGTAAATAATTTTCCTCTTGAGATATGGAACGTCTTCAGTAGCGCATTTCATATTGAGATAGGTTTGGGTAATCCACATTGAGATAAGTTAGGGTTGTCCCTATGTCTAGTCGCAAAAAAGTTTGTATTCCAAGCACGAAACACTGCCTCCATATCCCAGGGTTGACAGAGTGATTCAAAATTACTAACCATTAGGGTAATCACAAAACATACCAGCACGAACACAGTATATTTCAATATTTCAGTGAATGCACAATTAGACACAGACTGGGTTGTAAGTACAGCGTAGTGTAAGTTGTTCACGTGACTACGGCAGGAGAAGGAATGAGGACAGCAGCAGGGTGAGAACCATGAATACGGTTCTATGAGCAGAGTGTTCTCTGAACACATTCTCACACAAGAACACTGCAACATTCTTAGCATAATGTACAAACACATTCAAAGTGCTACAATCAAGATAGGACACTAATTGTAGCACTGTACCACATTTCATTCAGTAGGGAACACATTCGGACACTAAAACACTGTAACATAATTAGCATAACACCCAAACACATTCAAGGTGCTACAATCAAGAGTTCGACATTTCATTCTTCAGTGAAGACTGACGCTCTTCAATCAGGACACGGACGAGCGTCACGAAGAGAATTTTTAGCGTAGGCCTGGACGACAGGCCTAGGGCTCAGAGTGAACTGTTGCTGGGGACAGCCAAGGACCATTTTTTCAACTTTGATCTCAGTGAGTCAGCTTTACTCCAGCATTAAATTAACGTCAATCGGGCCTCAGCATTCCAGGATGGGCAGGTCTCTTTGACCGAATGCCATACAGGGACCGTTCAACATAATTTAATTTTGGTTGTATTTGTTTAATTGAAACATTTACTTTGCGCGGTGTATGTGGGAAGAGTTTCACGTTTGTGTTTCGTATTGCTGGTATTTATTCAATTTTTTTGCACGTGTATTTTATCACCTACGGTGAAGAATATTTTCTAGGTGGTTACAGGGTTTTAACTCTGGTCTAATAAGTTCAATGGAATCTCGTGTTCATACAATGACAGGATGGCCAATATCTAAGTATGACAACCGGCACTACTTCACCATTGAAATGTTTTGCATCGCTTCAACACGCATGTAAAATCCGAAATTCTGCACAAATCAGAATTCAGTACCAATAATTAAACTGATTACACCATGATCATCTCTTTGATGCGTAAGACTCCCTCCTTAGACCCATTTTCATTATAACCTCATGCTGTGTTTATACCAAAATCAAGTACATAAATGCCACTGAAACTTCCTCTATAAAAAATCTCTCCCAATCATGACGGCATATTTGCGTAGGAAGCGGACGACTCTTCCCTCATATGGCATCACTTCATGTATGGGCACCTCCGTCACTCGTCCAGACCACGATCTCATCTGGAAGGTCCTGCGGCCTGGCCAACATTCCAAACATTCCAGCTTCTGGCGCCTCGCTTTTCTGTTCCATCTTGACAAATGTACTCCGTGACTCACGTGTGTGCCGAGTAGAACTGACCAGTTTATTTTTCGTGCGTTCGTTTCTGCTCCCAAAGTAATTTTTTGTTCTCTTTTTCGTTTTGTTGAAAAGATCGAGAGAATTCAGTTGTATAATTGTTGCATTTCACTCAGTAACTTCATGTTGCATGAAAAGCAGATTTCAAGAAATTGACTCGGTGAAAAACTTGTAAGAAAATTAAATCTCAAAATATCATTGCGGATTTTACTGTCTACTTTTATCCGTGAAAACAATTTTATATGACTTGCTCGTGTAGAAAAAGTTGAGTAACATTCGTCGTTGCAGCAATACTATCAACGGTGTTTAATGCGATCCTCGTATCCCTAGCTCAACTGCCATTAAAATAACTCACAATCCTTGATACTCACTGTACCCAGGTCCAAACTCACAAAGCCGTGAGAGGGTAAGTTGCTGTATGAGAGTACGAGCGTCACTGTTGCTTATGCCTCCCATACCTCTTTCATAAGACACATCTCCTATACAGGGTGTCCACAAAAAAAGTATCCACTGACCTATACATGTATACATGATACCGTAAAAGTCAAAATGAAATTGTTGTGTGGTTCCGGTACCATGTATTAGTATATTGGTCAGTGGATCCTTGGTTTGCGGACACCCTGTGTAGGAGGCGTTGGTGTGTATGTACAAATTATTCAGAGCAGCATTAAAAACGTTATAAGCGATTCAATTCTTCTTAAAAATGCAGCAAAATGTGACCCCAAAATTCGGGACCTGGTGCGGCTCACGGAGTGGCAACGCCGAAAGCACGTCACAAGAAAGGTCATGGAGCGACGGCGTTGGCGCTTCCAGTTGCTGGACTCGCGATGTTTTGTTTTCACATCGCACTCCAGTGTGGCTCTGTCAGTCGTCGTCTGAGGTGTCGCTCGATTAGCGCTCTTCGTCACTCTGGAACGGAAGAAGCGCTGCCGCAACAAAAACGTGTCTAGCACCGCGAGAAATGCATTTATCTTAATTGGCTGTAGAGAGCTTGTGTGGTGCAGCTTTGACTGCACCTCGGCCAACACGAATATCGGGATCAGCTCTTTGAATTCTAATGCAATTTTCGCTTTTGTGAAGAAGGTGATAGAAGTCTGGTGCATTGTCTTACCTGTGTAGCCGTGACACCTGTGCTGGGGACCGTAACACTGCGCAATAGTGCCCTGCTCCGTCCGACTCGAGTGGCCGTTTTAGAACGTCGCCTTGATTGGCTAATCAGAGTCTGGAAGGTAAATGAATGAGTTATACAGCGCTTATGCATAATCCACTCATTGCGTTGAAATACTCGCCTCACGCCATTAACATTGAGAGTGCATGAGGTCAATTATGTGGTAGTTTTGATTTGACTTCAGGTTTTGTGATGGATTTCCGGCTGGAAATTCGAATTTTTTAACTCGGCTTTGCTTCGGTTGAGCTGCGGTGGCTTCTTTCCAATAATGAACTAACACCTCACGCATGCCAACAAACGCTACTTGAGAAGATATTATACTTTTTGGTTAATGTGAAGGAGATGCAACTAATCGATTTTTGAAACTTTGTTGCCTAAAACACATAAATTACATCGAAATGAACAACTTTTCATCAATGCATTTTTTGGGGCAATTGAGTATTTAACGAGTTTTAGTGGTAAATTACTGACCGCAACTCTAGTGTTTGAAGCGGCAAGTAATTCAAGCAGCGCGTCGGACGGCAACACTGCAATGCCGTCTCGCGTCCAGCGCGCTGGTCATCAAAGGCGAAACCAAACCTACCGCTATACCTCGTTAAATACTCAGGTACCGCAAAAAGTGTATAGAGGAAAAGGAGTTTATTTCGATTTTATTAACATGATTCAAACCACAAAAATTCTAAAATCGATTAGTAAATGTTTATTCCATCGCATTCATCATCAAAGACGAAAATTAACATACCGCTATAAATCGTTAAATACTCATTTGCCCCAAAAAGTGCATCGAAGAAAAGTTGCTTATTTCGATATAATTACCATGATACAGGCAACAAAATTTTGAAAATCGATTAGTTGCATCTCCTTCACATTAACCTACTTTTTCACCCTCATTTCGGTCAATATTGATTTTAATGTTGTCGACGATTTTCATAATTTCGTTGCGACATTTAGGTGATTGGAAACATTTTAAGACGTTTTACATGAATGACGTTGTGTTCGCAAATGCTTAGTTTTCGAGATATTTAACTTTGAAGTTATTGGAACGTCGTATATAAAATTAAACAAACTGACGCGTAAATAAGCTGAAATACGGGGTCAATGTGAAGTTTAATGCAATCACGGAAATTAATAATTATATTCCAAGCAATCACTAAAGGAACCCATTTAAGAACGTTTTACATGAACGACATTCTGCTCGCTGATGCTTTATTTTCGAATTATTGAACTTTGAAGTTGGCCTTCCCGCGCCAAAGGAAGCGAGCGTAATTTAATTAAAAACGGAAGCTAACCCCCCATTACACACGTAAAAAGGTTGGGTCGTGAGGGATAGGCACAGTTCTTCTAGCGAAAATTATAAATAAAGCTTCTAACCCACACATTAACGTGACGACAGCAATCTTGTTTACATCGGCTCTAAGATGGCGACCACCATGGGCGCCGCCATCTTAGAGCCGATGTCAACAAGATTGCGGTCGTCACCCTAATGGGTGGGTTAGAAGCTTTATTTATAATTTTCACTAGAAGAACTGTGCCTCCCCCTCACGACCCAACCTCTTTACGTTTGTAATAGCTTCCGTTATTAATTAAATTCCGTTTCACGCGCTCGCTTCCTATGGCGCAAAGGCCAACTTCAAAGTTCAATTATTCGAAAATAACGCATCAGCGAGCAGAATGTCATTCATGTAAAACGTTTTTAAATGGGTTCTTTTAGTGATTCCTGGGATCGCAATTATTATTTTCTGTGATTGCATTAAACTTCACATTGACCAAATACGGTATTGACATAACGATAGGTGAGGTTAGGTTAGTCAAAGTTAGGTTAGCTAAATAAACTAATCTAAATAAACCTAAATAAACCTGAAATAACTAAACTTGACTTAGCAATACTTAGGCCGTTGTTTTCCGCCAAGAAACTTCGCTTGTACCGCATCCCCCCAACGCCGGAAGAGCCAAATCGAAACTGCCGTTACTGCTATTCTTACCTGAACCTTATTTATGCTATATCTCGAAAACTAAGCATTTGCGAGCACAATATCATTCATGTAAAGCGTCTTAAAATATCTCCAATTACCTAAATGTGGCAAAGAAATTTTCGGTCAATGTGAAGTTTCATGCAATCACGGAAAATAATGTCAATATTGAATATAATGTTGTCAATGAATTTCATAATTTCGTAGGTATAGATAGGTAATATAGTCGATTTTAAGACGTTTTACAGGAGTGACAATGTGCCCGGAAATGCTTATTTTTGGAGATATTGAACTTTGAAGTTATAGGAACGTCGTTTATAAAATTGAACCAACGGAGAGGTAAATAAGCAGAAATCCGGTTCTGACGTAACGATAGGTAAGGTTAGGTTTGGTAAAGTTAATTTAGTTAAGTATCCTAACCTAAGTAAGTCTAAAATATCTTAATTTAACTCAATCATACCGAGGCCGATGACTCCCGCCAAAAAACTTGGCGTGGTCCGCGTCCGCAAAACGCCGGAAGAGCCATATCGAAACTGCCGTTAATGCTATTCTTACCTGGCGTTATTTATTCTATATCTCCTAAACTAAGCATTTCCGGGCACATTGTCATTCATGTAAAACGTCTTAAAATCGACTATATTACCTACGTATACCTACGAAATTATGAAATTCGTTGACAACATTATATTCAATATTGACCAATAATAATGCCGACCCCAGGAATCACTAAAGGAACACATTTCAGAACGTTTTACATGAATGACATTCTGCTCTCTGATGCGTTATTTTCGAATTATTGAACTTTGAAGTTGGCCGTCGCGCGCCCAAGGAAGCGAGCGTAATTTAATTAAAAACGGAAGCTAACCCCCTATTACAAACGTAAAGAGGTTGGGTCGTGAGGGGGAGGCACAGTTCTTCTAGTGAAAATGATAAATAAAGCTTCTAACCCACCCATTAGGGTGACGACCGCAACCTTGTTGGCATCGGGTCCAAAATGGCGGCGCCCATGGTGGTCGCCATGTTAGTTGGCCGTCGTGCGGTCGTCACCCTAATGGGTGGTTTAGAAGCTTTATTTATACTTTTCACTAAAAGAACTGTGGCTACCCCTCACGACCCAACCTCTTTACGTTTGTAATAGGGGGTTAGCTTCCGTTTTTAATTAAATTACGCTCGCTTCCTTGGGCGCGCGACGGCCAACTTCAAAGTTCAATAACTCGAAAATAACGCATCAGAGAGCAGAATGTCGTTCATGAAAAACGTTCTTAAATAGGTTCCTTTAGTGATTGTTTGCAATATCATTATTAATTTCCGTGATTGCATGAAACTTCACATTGACCGAAAAATGATTTCGTGAACGCACCACATACTGACCTAACCATGCCACACAATGACCAATGCTTGCAAATGAATGCTGTCAAAAGTATTCACCCAGGTATCGCATTGTCTTCAAATATTTGGTATTAAATCTTCAGGAAGTTATGCAGGAAAAATCGTAAGGAATTCAACGAAGAAAGTTTTGAAAGTTTTCCTCGAGTCGGTTATCCCATGAGATGGTTTATGCAATGTTGACGTTTGGTGGTTAGGTATTTTAAGGCATATTCAATCTTTGTTCTCTAAAGTGTAAAGGAGTAATAGAAGTACTTGGGAGATAATCTAGCTAAGTTAACCTTTTGAGTGCGGCGTGACCCACCGGAGGTCACTCAGGGCATTTACATAACTCTGCTGACCGACCAAGAGTCGCAAACTCAATTTCAATACAATACTTAATCGAAACTGAATGTAAGCACGATCTATTAAATGTTTGTTGCTTTTAAAATTAACAGCTAAAATTCACTGTAATCTGAGTTGAAACCTAAAATTTAGTTCAACCTAGGGCACTTAACGGTAGTGGGACATATGTGTACCATTAAGTAAATTGCTCATTTATGCTCTGGTACGAATACATATCAATCCAATTATTTAAGTACATTTTTCTAATTAAATTTAGCATACCAAGTAAGATGTTCTCGTGCAGTTATATCTCCCGCACCCCTTTGGGAAGATGGAAATGCGTGCGAGCTGTAAAGTTGGTTTTTCAATTCTACTTCTCCCAGCCTAAGCTCACCAACCACGTGACCGAAGTCAACGCGTTAACACTTGGACTGCAGCAGGTAAAATTGAAGTTTAATATTAAACTCGAATTCTAAGTCAATCGGTTGAAAATGGCTTACACTAGAAATTGAAAAGGAAAGAAAGGTTGAAAATAGTGAACATTAGCTGGGCCGGGGCTTTACTGAGTTTAAATTAAGTTTTTATGAAATTTGAGTTTGAGAATACTGGTCGGTCAGCAGCATTATGAAAACTCCCTCCGTGGCCACCGGTGGTTCACGTCGCAGTCAAAGTGTTAAAATTGTTCAAAAGCGTTCTTTTTTCTCTTACACGAAGAATAGTTTAGTTGATGCGGGGAATGCTAGCTCAAGTTTTGAAGTATCAGAGTGTAGATAATCGGACAAAACTTAGGATCTGCAAAATCAAGCCAATCTTCTTACTACTGCTCAAGAGTTGAGTTAGATAATTAGATATATGTTTATTAGAGTGAACTCCTACCTGGAGATTTCTTAGTAGCCCTGAGGAAGAATAGATATACATATATATTGGTTTTAGATCTTTAAGGTAGACTTGCCAGGCGTTTCGGGAGCGAATTATAAATTCTGATGCGAGTATTCAAGGCGCAATGAAGTAAGATACGCTGTGGTAATAGTAACGCATTTGTGTAAGAACAACGCGTTCCTCAATCATGACTTTCCGTATAGTCATTTTCAAGTCCTAATAGGTAGTAAGTCTTTACTATTTCCAGTCTCAAATTTACAACGGCATGGTAGTCAGATGACGTAGTAGTCAGGTGATACAGAAGGAGTTTTTCCTGATGGTAGAGTTTCAAAAAAATTGTGACGTGGTAGTCAGGTGATATAGTAGGAGTTTTTCCAGAAGGTAGAGTTTCAAAAAAATTGTGACGTGGTAGTCAGGTGATATAGTAGGAGTTTTTCCAGAAGGTAGAGTTTCAAAAAAATTGTGACGTGGTAGTCAGGTGATATAGTAGGAGTTTTTCCAGAAGGTAGAGTTTCAAAACAATTGTGACGTGGTAGTCAGGTGATATAGTAGGAGTTTTTCCAGAAGATAGTGTTTCAAAAAAATTGTGACGTGGTAGTCAGGTGATATAGTAGGAGTTTTTCCAGAAGGTAGAGTTTCAAAAAAATTGTGACGTGGTAGTCAGGTGATATAGTAGGAGTTTTTCCAGAAGGTAGAGTTTCAAAAAAATTGTGACGTGGTAGTCAGGTGATATAGTAGGAGTTTTTCCAGAAGATAGTGTTTCAAAAAAATTGTGACGTGGTAGTCAGGTGATATAGTAGGAGTTTTTCCAGAAGGTAGAGTTTCAAAAAAATTGTGACGTGGTAGTCAGGTGATATAGTAGGAGTTTTTCCAGAAGGTAGAGTTTCAAAAAAATTGTGACGTGGTAGTCAGGTGATATAGTAGGAGTTTTTCCAGAAGGTAGAGTTTCAAAAAAATTGTGACGCGTTAGTCAGGTGATATAGTAGGAGTTTTTCCAGAAGGTAGAGTTTCAAAAAAATTGTGACGTGGTAGTCAGGTGATATAGTCGGAGTTTTTCCAGAAGATAGTGTTTCAAAAAAATTGTGACGTGGTAGTCAGGTGATATAGTAGGAGTTTTTCCAGAAGGTAGAGTTTCAAAAAAATTGTGACGTGGTAGTCAGGTGATATAGTAGGAGTTTTTCCAGAAGTTAGTGTTTCAAAAAAATTGTGACGTGGTAGTCAGGTGATATAGTAGGAGTTTTTCCAGAAGATAGAGTTTCAAAAAAATTGTGACGTGGTAGTCAGGTGATATAGTAGGAGTTTTTCCAGAAGGTAGAGTTTCAAAAAAATTGTCTTTCAACGTATCGTGAGGACTCAGTAGTTCTCTGGGGATGAGTATAAGATTCCTAAGCTCTTCTCGACAGCGTTCCCATCATCGTCAAGGATATCTCACAAGAACCGGCAACACCGATTCCGGTAGACTACCTTGGGATTAATCTTTCAGTAAGGTAGCCCTCGTCTTTCACTCGTCTTGGTTTTTCTCTGTCGGGCTGAAAGCCGACTTTCCGTGCAACTGAAATCCTTTTTTCGCGCCAGGAATGTTTTATGAATTTGATTCATCCATTCGATTTTAGTCTCCCTGCTATTATTCAATGCCACTGTTGACTGTGTTTTTAAGTAAATTCTACTGTTAAACTTAGCACACATTTCAACAAATTGTTTCGGTTGTGACATTATCGAAGAAGGTTACTCTCTCCTTGGCAAGGAATTCTAATCCCATCTGTTCCACTATGTGCGCCAAATCTCCCAGTCAATTTATATTGGGAAAGCGATATTTTTAGTCCTGTATTTTTGTGCGAAGACGAAGCTTGCGAGATAAGTTTTCGTCGATATTTGAGAAACTGAAATGCATCTAAATTAGCGTCGAAATTACGTCCCAGCGTCTTCAGCATCGGCGGCCGTTAGTTCATTATCGCTGATTTGCTTATAATAGCCGGAGTCATTACTGGAGCTGACGTTGCTAAGTGATTGATTAACTATTTAATCTTAATTAATATTGAAAGACACTGAACGAAACGCCGTCTAATGGAAAGCTCATTTTCTTCACAGTTGAGACGCGTTGCAGGTCAGACTTTAGCGCACACTCGACTTAGTCGTAGCGTATTTATGTCGAATTGAGCCTTGCATCATGTATATGGAAAATTGTTCCCCAAAGAAGAAAAAAGGAGTCCCACAAAACTGACGCTTAACTATTTTACAAACGATCTTATTTTACTTGAAACTGTCGATTTCAAGGCTGGAGTGCAGAGCTTAAGACGATAATGTCGCTTGGAGTATTCACGAAAGTATTTTACACACAAAACGGCCATCAACAATATTGAGTCATTAGTTTAGAAACTGAATTCAACACTTTTTGTGTTAGGTGACCCACCGGTGGTCACTGAGGGTATTTTCATAGTGCTGCTGACCAGCACGCAGCCACTGACTCGATTTTCATAAATGCTTAATGAAAACTAAACAAAGTCACGACCCAATTCATGTTCCTTACTTTCTAAATTGCTCTCTAAAATAAACTCTAATTTGAGTTGGATATTGAAATTCAGTTTAACCGGCCGCTCTTAACGCGTTAAGCAACTTGAAGCATTCTATAGAGGCCTCGTTCAATTTATAAAATAGAAAATTCGAACACAGTTTCGAAGTTTTCCTGGCTTAACCTCATCCCTGGAAACGCAATGTCTTGCCTGGAAACGCAACGTCTTGCCTGGAAACGCAACGTCTTGCCTCGAAACGCAATGTCTTGCCTCGAAACGCAATGTCTTGCCTGGAAACGCAACGTCTTGCCTGGAAACGCAACGTCTTGCCTGGAAACGCAACGTCTTGCCTCGAAACGCAATGTCTTGCCTCGAAACGCAATGTCTTGCCTGGAAACTCAAAGTTTTGCCTGGAAACTCAACGTTTTGCCTGGAAACGCAACGTCTTGCCTGGAAACGCAACGTCTTGCCTGGAAACTCAACGTTTTGCCTGGAAACTCAACGTTTTGCCTGGAAACTCAACGTCTTGCCTGGAAACTCAACGTCTTGCCTGGAAACTCAACGTTTTGCCTGGAAACTCAACGTCTTGCCTGGAAACTCAACGTTTTGCCTGGAAACTCAACGTCTTGCCTGGAAACGCAACGTCTTGCCTGGAAACTCAACGTCTTGCCTGGAAACTCAACGTTTTGCCTGGAAACTCAACGTTTTGCCTGGAAACTCAACGTCTTGCCTGGAAACTCAACGTCTTGCCTGGAAACTCAACGTCTTGCCTGGAAACGCAACGTCTTGCCTGGAAACTCGACGTTTTGCCTGGAAACTCAACGTCTTGCCTGGAAACTCAACGTCTTGCCTGGAAACTCAACGTCTTGCCTGGAAACTCAACGTCTTGCCTGGAAACTCAACGTTTTGCCTGGAAACTCAACGTTTTGCCTGGAAACTCAACGTCTTGCCTGGAAACTCAACGTCTTGCCTGGAAACTCAACGTTTTGCCTGGAAACTCAACGTCTTGCCTGGAAACTCAACGTTTTGCCTGGAAACTCAACGTCTTGCCTGGAAACGCAACGTCTTGCCTGGAAACTCAACGTTTTGCCTGGAAACTCAACGTTTTGCCTGGAAACTCAACGTCTTGCCTGGAAACTCAACGTCTTGCCTGGAAACTCAACGTCTTGCCTGGAAACGCAACGTCTTGCCTGGAAACTCAACGTTTTGCCTGGAAACTCAACGTCTTGCCTCGAAACTCAACGTCTTGCCTGGAAACTCAACGTCTTGCCTCGAAACTCAACGTCTTGCCTGGAAACTCAACGTCTTGCCTGGAAACTCAACGTTTTGCCTGGAAACTCAACGTTTTGCCTGGAAACTCAACGTCCTGCCTGGAAACTCAACGTCCTGCCTGGAAACTCAACGTCCTGCCTGGAAACTCAACGTCCTGCCTGGAAACTCAACGTCTTACCTGGAAACTCAACGTCTTACCTGGAAACTCAACGTCTTGCCTGGAAACTCAACGTCTTGCCTGGAAACTCAACGTCTTTCCTGGAAACTCAACGTCTTTCCTGGAAACTCAACGTCTTGCCTGGAAACGCCACGTCTTGCCTGGAAACGCCACGTCTTGCCTGGAAGCGCCACGTCTTGCCTGGAAGCGCCACGTCTTGCCTGGAAACGCCACGTCTTGCCTGGAAACGCCACGTCTTGCCTGGAAACGCCACGTCTTGCCTGGAAACGCCACGTCAGCTGGAACACCAACGCGTTCGTCAACTTCACCTTAATTATCGCCCCTCTAAAGCGTGTCCGACGTCTCGCAGAAAAATGGCCGTGAAGTTTCGAGGAATTATGGCCCTTACCTGTGCCCTCTTAGCTGAGGCTTGCTTCTTGCCAGCTTCTCCTCAAAATTATAATCGGTTTTGCCCTTTTTCTGCTGCGATCCTTTCCGGTATCGTGAGGGCTTAGATCTCGATCCAAATTTGCTGTGGATTCATCAAAAATTAGCGCTCCGTGGGGAAAATGTGAGGTCCCGAGCTGAGAGTTAGGCCTTCTTTTTTTGCAGAAATAAAATATTTTTTGTTAAGGACCATCTTTTTTCGGTTCGGTTCACTATCATCCTGTTTTTCAGGACCTCTGACTTTTTTCTTCAGCTTTCATCTTGTTTCCTAATCTTCCCGATCAACTCGCTGTTTTTATGCGCACGGGATCCTGTTCGGGAACACACCTTGTGCATAAATTCAGCGTTCCCTTGACTCCATAGAGAACGGTGCCTTCACCCTTCTTCCTCTATTTGAACATCTTTGTTGTGGTAAGGGAGGTTATACTAACTTATAATCAATCAATTAATCAGTTCATCGAAATTCACCGAACTGAGGCACTGAAAAGTGTTAAAACTCCGAATTTTACTTCGTTTTACCGATTATAATTTATTTGGAATGGAATGAGTTGCTTCAATGACGGGATTAGCGAAGTGAAGCGATTACTTGTATGAAAACATGACTGATGAAATGCTGGTCCCTTACTTTGCTTTTAGTGATTGTTCTATTGATTGGCTTTACCAAATGTTTAATTTCAGTAATGAACACATTAATATCTGATATAGTGAGTTATTAAAATTTTAAAATGCATTTCATAGGAGTCACAAAGAATATTTGTTTTAGTTGTGCGTTGACTTGCTGAAAATTTTTTAAAAATGAGTGGTTTTTACGTTGAAGGTTGAGGACGAATTTCACACAAAATCCTGTAATTCGGTACAAAAAGCAATGAACACAACCTTCATCGTGCAAAATGAACACTTAATTAATTATATTTCCATTTAAAGGCGGTATAGAGCAATAATGTGTACTACATATGAGAAATATTTCCAATTCTGGGTGTCTCGTTACGAACGTTCATTCCTTGTCACAAGTACTGCTATATCACATACTTTCGTAATTGCATTAATTTTGCTTGTATTTCAAAGTGAAAATTTGAGGTACCAGGAATTTTTAATATGTTTAGCCAAAGGATACTGTCTACCACAAGCACTGCTACATCAGTTTCGTAATGACATTTATTGTGTTTGCATTTCAGAGTAAAAAATCTGAGGTGTCGGGAATTTTTAATTACTGTTTCTAGCCAAAGTTCATGTCGATGAGGTAACGAACTCACGCGTACACTTGGAAAATGGTGCCCGGTCATGGGGCTGATGTCACCTCAAAAAACTCTCCTAAAATATGCGCGAAAAGAAACTGAAAGAAAAACCAACCCGCAAAATTTCCCCTCTTCAAAGATTTCCCCTCGCCCCAGAAATGAAGATGGCGATCTTGTCAGAAGTCCCTGCTCCAGTGCAAGAAATTCCGCGGCTATGGGACGAAATGATGCTGGAAACGAAATTGGTGAAGAAGGCTTACAAGTTTCTGAGGAGTCTCCTCACAAGCCAGACGGAGAGGGACGGATTAAAGATGCATCCGGCTTCGCGAAATCAAAAACGGCTGCTGAAGAGAAAAGCTCAGAGCTAGCGACCGATTTTAAGTACTGTCGTAGCTCAGATCTGAAGCAAAATTTTAACGCTAGTGTCTGTAAAAATAATGCAAATGATACCGCCAGTAATTCTTTCGCTGAAACAGCCACTGTTGAACTGAATCAGAGATGCAACAACACGGTTAACTTACTGAACTCTGATCACACCACAACTGCTCCTGTGATCAAAGACGGCTTTTCATCAATCAGAAAAACAACGCCCAACTTTTGTGTGAACCCTTGCTTTGATGCTGGGGACGAGTCTTTTCCTCCTTTTCCTATCGTATCTCAAAGTTATTCCCTCGATGTTTCCGATGTCAGTTCGCGGTTAGAGCTTGGGTTCGGTGACGGCGGAGGTGCCAATAGCAGTGGCACCGGCGCGTCTGCCAATAACAGTTGCATCGGCGCGTCTGCCAAAAACAGTGCCACTCACCTGGTGGAAGACTCAAATGACTACATATCCAGCGGTGCCATTCGATTGTTGTCTAACTTGCCTGCTTTGCAACTTGTGTGCTCGTGTTTCAAATCTGCCACTAACTGCCTCAAAACGTCCCTGCGCATCCAAGGTAAGACTGCTTCGTTTTCGCATTTAATATCGTTGCTCAGAAATTAAAAAAGCTCATTTCGTCGCATCCGTTTAACCGTGCATGGAGCTTAGCAGTGGGTTGTGGTTTTACCCTAAACTATTTCTGCGGAGATGTGTGGTTTTACCCTAAACTATTTCTGCGAAGATGTGTAGTTTTACCCTAAACTATTTCTGCGAAGATGTGTGGTTTTACGCTAAACTATTTCTGCGAAGATGTGTGGTTTTACCCTAAACTATTTCTGCGAAGATGTGTGGTTTTACCCTAAACTATTTCTGCGAAGATGTGTGATTTTACCCTAAACTATTTCTGCGAAGATGTGTGGTTTTAGCCTAAATTATTTCTGCGAAGATGTGTGGTTTTACCCTAAACTATTTCTGCGAAGATGTGTGGTTTTACCCTAAACTATTTCTGCAAAGATGTTTTATTAAATTTGTGACTAGTAGTATTTTAGAATGAAGTGTTTCACAGAATTATGGTTACCGAAACATAGAATGTGGTGTACATAACTTCAGTGCATCATCTGATTTTCAAGAAACGGCAGGGTCGTCATGCTGTCGTACACCAATCCTGTACCTCACAGTGAATGAAAACAAAAACATGTAATTATTGCTATTTGCTATGCATCAATATTGAAAAAAAAATTCTAATGAAAAAGGGTTTGCGTTGTGAGAGCATTGAGAAGGCGATCAGTGTCACTGTAAGGGACAGAATAAAATGATAATTGTTTAATTCGCTTACAGTACGCGTTATGTGCGGAAAATTTTTTGATCTTTTAAAAACCAATGATATCCTTTTTGCATCATTTACTGGAAATACTGCTTTCCTTTCTTCTTTTCATTTTAGGAGTAAAAATTCCTCACAGGACGCGTGAAGAATACTTTCTTTTTAGTATTTTTTTTTTGTTCAGATTTTAGCATTCATTTTCGTCATCTAATACATTACGTGAATACATTATATGAATCGCATGGTGTCAGCAATGGTGTGGAAGAAGATACACAGGGCCGGCCAATACTCAGCGTCAAGTATTCATTGCCCAGAGGTTAACTTTTGCTTCTCGTATTGATCAGCTCCTTCGCTGGTCCGGTGCTGACCAGTTTCACTCGTAATTTATCAGTGCAGACCAGTTTCACTCGTAATTTATCAGTGCTGACTAGTTTCACTCGTAATTTATCAGTGCAGACCAGTTTCACTTGTAATTTATCAGTGCAGACCAGTTTTACTTGTAATTTATCAGTGCGGACCAGTTTCACTGTAATTTATCAGTGCGGACCAGTTTCACTCGTAATTTATCAGTGCAGACCAGTTTTACTTGTAATTTATCAGTGCGGACCAGTTTCACTGTAATTTATCAGTGCGGACCAGTTTCACTCGTGATTTATCAGTGCTGACCAGTTTCACTCGTAATTTATCAGTGCAGACCAGTTTCACTCGTAATTTATCAGTGCAGACCAGTTTCACTCGTAATTTATCAGTGCGGACCAGTTTCACTTGTAATTTATCAGTGCTGACTAGTTTCACTCGTAATTTATCAGTGCGGACCAGTTTCACTTGTAATTTATCAGTGCAGACCAGTTTTACTTGTAATTTATCAGTGCGGACCAGTTTCACTGTAATTTATCAGTGCGGACCAGTTTCACTCGTAATTTATCAGTGCAGACCAGTTTCACTTGTAATTTATCAGTGCTGACTAGTTTCACTCGTATTTTATCAGTGCAGACCAGTTTCACTAGTAATTTATCAGTGCTGACCAGTTTCACTCGTAATTTATCGGTGCTGACCAGTTTCACTCGTAATTTATCACTGCCGACCAGTTTCACTCGTAATTTATCAGTGCTGACCAGTTTCACTCGTAATTTATCAGTGCTGACCAGTTTCACTAGCAACCCTACGCCCAACTAACCAGTTCCGGAGTGTGTGCGCGCAGTGCTGACCAGTTCCACACTCGCACCAAGTCTAATTGCGTTGAAAGCTTGTTCGTGGATGGTGTGAATTTCTATGATCATAGTGCAGAGTCAAATCATCGGTAAAAATAAATTGGTGAAAATACAGGCGCTGGTAATTTTCGTGTTCTTGACATATACTTGCATTTATTATGACGAAGTTTACTGAGTTTTTCTAAAAAACATTGGACTAACTAACTTCCTCAATGTAAGCCCGAACTTGTTAGAGTTAGCATCTCTCTGAAGATGCTAACTTTCAAACTATTTCTGCGAAGATGTGTGGTTTTACCTTAAACTATTTCTGCGAAGATGTGTGGTTTTACCTTAAACTATTTCTGCGAAGATGTGTGGTTTTACCCCAGACTATTTCAGCGAAGATGTTTTATAGTTAAATTTGTGACTTGTAATGCTTTAGAATGAAGTGCTGCTAATAATTGTGTTTTTTTGTATAACCTACTTTTGCTTGCTACTTTTTTTTCCAAGCTGAAGTTTTTCTTGCACTTATTGGCAGGCCATTGATCGCTCTGCGCCTCAGTGACGTCAGACGTGCTGTTCAGGTTTGGAGTTGCGTTCTATGCTGGCCAGTATTGAATGCATTAAGGGCTCTTTTATACGACTGTTGACCTAGAGGACTCTTCATGTCGAAGTCAAGTCAATTTCACGTTCTTGGAGTGATGTGCAACAATAGTAGGTAATAAGAACGAAATTGGGGCTCACTTTTCCAGGGCGTCAATTGTGATTTAAGGGCACCGAGTGCACTATAGCATTGATGAAGAGTTATTCGCGTCGCCTCCAGTTGATGACTTTACAGGAGCGTGTCGATACTGGCGTGTGCACTCTGGGCAAGGTAGGCGAGTTTGACGTTACTTTGGCTGCGACATGAGCCACATTTGGTCGCTGAGGGAGTGTTCGTTGTGCTGCTGACCAACCAGTGGTCACTAATTTAAAAAATACTCAAGTCAAAACTAAATGAAATCATGATCCAGTTAATGATTGATATTACCAACATTGCTTTCTACAATCGACTTTATATTTGAATTTAATATTAAACTTCAGTTTTTCCTGCCGCAGTCAAAATGTTTAACTACCGTATCAAATTTCCCCTAAAGGGACACAACTATTGTATTTATGGGAATTAGCACTCTCAGGGGAAAATGTAAGGGCCTGAGCTGAGAGTTAGGTAGGCCTTCTGTTTGTTAAAATGAATTTTTTTACGTTAAGGACCATCTTTTTTTTGGCTCACTGTTGTCCTATTTTTCAGCACCTACTACTTTCTTCTTCAACTTTGATCTTGTTTTTCTAATCTTCTTTCTCAACTTACCGTTCCTATGCCTTTTCTGCATAGATTCCGCGTTCCCTTAACTCCATACTAAATGGTGCTTTCCTCTCTTTGAATCGCGTTTGTTGCGGATAAGGAGGCTTAAACTAACAAATAATCGAATCGGTTCCAATTTCAATTTGGAGCACCGAAAGATCAAGTCGAGCGTCAAACCAAAATGACTGGAGTCCTTTTGTCTCTCCAGCTATGACGCGTTCAAGCATCGCTCGTGTGTTGGCTTTGTGTCAGGTTCAATATTCATTCCAGATGAATGCGCCATTGTTCTTGGAACAAATTCATAAACCGTTGTTGTTTCCGATATTCTATCGCAACGACAGCAAAAATGAAAATTCGGCAACTTTTGTCGGATCGCACTGAACAAGTTGAAATTGATTTCTCTCTCGGCTATTGGCCACAACTTGTCGGTGGGTTGACGTTCCCTCTGAATTCGGCGCTGTACTTTCGGAGGTTGTTTTCCGAACTTCCGTCGCTTTTTATGGAAGTATTTAAGTCTGCTTTGAAAGCGTCGGTGTTTTAATTAATCACATTCAATAGTCACGATTCAAAAAGATTTAGAGACGAGTCCATCGCTGCTGGAATTTTCAGTACAGTTTGTGCCTTACAGTGTTCATCTGTATCCCGAAAAAAACATGAACAGTTATCAATGTTGTAGCAGCTGTGGCTGTAGCGCGTCCGTATCAAATCCGGCGGGAACCACGAACGCTTCGACGCCCCACGGAAGCTTGCATTTTCAAAGAAATTGGTAAACTGTAAACCAGATCGATATGGAAAATCGTGAAAAATTTCACACAGAATCACACGATGCTGCTGTGATTAGAGCTGTGGCTGCGGAACTAGCTGAAGATATTTCTGTGAAGCTCGTACATTGAATAGATCGCTTTATTTTGGTGTGTACTCAAGTCATTCTGGGAAGGCTAAATTATAGGCATTGCCTTTGCCTGGCGTGCCTGGATTGTTTGCAAGGCGTTTGCCTGGATTGTGGGTACGGCGTTTGTCTGGATTGTGGGTACGGCGTTTGCCTGGATTGTGAGCACGGCGTTTGCCTGGATTTTGAGCACGGCGTTTGCCTGGATTGTGGGCATGGCGTTTGCCTGGATTGTGGGCATGGCGTTTGCCTGGATTGTGGGCACGGCGTTTGCCTGGATTGTGGGCACGGCGTTTGCCTGGATTGTGGGCACGGCGTTTGCCTGGATTGTGGGCACGGCGTTTGCCTGGATTGTGGGCACGGCGTTTGCCTGGATTGTGGGCACGGCGTTTGTCTGGATTGTGGGCACGGCATTTGCCTGGATTGTGGGCACGGCGTTTGCCTTGATTGTGGGCACGGCGTTTGCCTGGTTTGTGGGCACGGCGTTTGCCTGGATTGTGGGCGCGGCGTTTGCCTGGATTGTGGGCGCGGCGTTTGCCTGGATTGTGGGCACGGCATTTGCTTGAATTCTGGGCACGGCGTTTGCCTGGATTGTGGGCACGGGGTTTGCCTGGATTGTGGGCACGGAGTTTGTCTGGCGTGCCTGGATTGTGGGCACGGCGTTTGCTTTTCGCTGGACAAACAGAGCTCTGTTTACCTTGGCCTGGAGGCTCTCATTCCAGCTCCTGCTGGAGACCTTGCGATTATGGAAAGCAAGGCTGGACTGCCGACGCCGCTTATCTCCTCCCACCACACTTACCCGTCTTCTCTGGGCTATGGCGTGTTTCGGAGCCTACCCAGCCTGCTTGATGTTTGGTGTTAATTTCACGGTTGATTTGCTATTGATTTTAGAAATGTTGTTCATGAGCTGCTTTCTTAGCTTACTGTTTCTATGCACCTTGTGCATAAATTCCGCGTTTCCTTAACTCCATACTAAATGGTGCCTTCATCCTTCCTCATTTTGAACATCTTTGTCGTAGTAAAGGGAGGCTAAAACTTTCTTATACTCAACCAATTAATTTAGAAATGTTATTACGAAACCAAGCACACATCGAGGTGGCAGTTGACATCGGGGTGGCAGTTGACATCGGGGTGGCAGTTGACATCGGGGTGGCAGTTGACATCGGGGTGGCAGTTGACATCGGGGTGGCAGTTGACATCGGGGTGGCAGTTGACATTGGGGTGGCAGTTGACATTGGGGTCGTTGAGGATGTTTTGGAGCCTCTCGAGTTCGTGTAGTGTTTGGTATTTATTTCGGAGTTGAATTGCGGCCGATATTATATATATGTATATGTATTCTGAAACCACACACGTGCTGCGGGCACATAGGTCGTTGAAGGTTCAAGGTCACACGGTGCCTCGCATCACAAATTGACGCAAATGAAATCTTTTTTCTCTCACTTTATTAAATTCTATATTACAGCCAGTAAAGAATATCGGTTAGCAACAACATAATTAAGATGCGTAGAAAGAACTTCCCTCGATGAATATGTTGTCTCGTATAAGCTGATGATATTTTCCATTATTGCTTTTTATGCGAGGTCCCGAGCTAAGAGTTACGTAGGCTTTTTTTGTTGAAATGTAATAGGTTTTCATTTTATTACTGATCATCATTTTTCGGTTCACTACTGTTCTGTTTTTCAGCACCTACTACTATCTTCTTCAACTTTAATCATGTTTTAAAAACTTCTTCCTTAGCTCTCTGTTTCTATGCACCTTGGGCATAGATTCCGCGTACCTTATCTCCAAACTAAATGATGCCTTCTTTCTTCCTCTCTTCGAAACGCTCATTTTTTAGGCGGTTAGGTAGGCTTAAACTAACATGTAATCTAATCCTTATTTCCGTCCCGGTGAATTATGCACGTCACATTCGACGTTATAATGAACTAGGCTATGATATATTGACAATATGTTGGAGCGGTCGTCATTTGATCACAACCGCAATAGTTTTAAGAATATTGCCTTATTTGTTTGAGGGGGCGGGGGTGCTCGGTATCGGCTAATTTTTCGTTTCGTTTTTTCATTCTGGAATTTTTTCAATTTTTTATTTTCATTTGCATTCATGCGAGTTATTTGAAATCACAACCCGTGTCGAGCATCCTTTGACTTTTCATATAACATATGTTTAGTATTCCTGAAATCGTTTTAAAGAAGGACACGTCGGAAATGTAAGCAAATCGAAATGCAAGTCAACAAAGAAAAGGACCTTCAAAAAATAACGAGAATGAAGCGGCCGTCTAAAACAACAGCTTACCAAGAAAACTGACTTAGCTGGTCAGTTACATTATCAGTATATGTAAATCTGCGCATGTTTAACTACGGTATCTAGGCGGTATCTTAGATACGTATCTATGTATAAAGTAGATTTAATGTGTTTGCACTGCATCACTTTTGCTTTCTTTAACCCTAAATGCTTGAGGCACATCTCACTTTTTTAAATGCGATATACCTATACACAGAATCTTACAAACGTATCTATATATACAGTATTTTATAAACATAATGCACACAGTATCTCATAACACGTACCTATGTATACGGTATCTCATACACGTATCTATGTATAAAGTTGAGCTAATGGGCGTGTGCAGAGTATCAATGGGGGGCTTCAAATTGCAGTAAATGCGCTTTTCACTTCTCTTCCATTTTTTCGCGCGCTTGGTCGCTCTGGCGGAATCGTTCTGGTCCCTGTGACACGGCCACGGTGTGTGCTCTGCAACGCGTTCTGTCTCTTCCCTCCACTGCGCTCATCTTGTTCCATAACCTTTCTTTTGACATATTAAGCCTTTGACGCCGGAATTTTTGCACTCATATTACCGTCACCACAACCACCGTCACCAAACTGGCGCCGGCATCAGGCAGTCACCTATTTCAGGATGAGAAAGGAGCTGCCACTCTGCAGTGAACTCCAAAGAACACATCAGGGGACTAATTTAATGAGAAATACAATATATTGAGGCTGTTTTCGAAAAAGGACAGAGTTCTTTCGGGCGGTAAAGGGTTAATTCTATCTATGCGCGCGGGATCCTATGCGGGAACACACATTGTGCATAGATTCCACGTTCCTTTAACTTCATGGTAAATGATGCCTTCATCCTTCCTCTCTTTGAACATCTTTGTTGTGGTGAGGGAAGCTAAAACTAACTTATTATCAAATAATGCACCGCGGTCCTGACATGTGACGCTAAATTGCGCCAAATGCTGCAATAACGCGCCTTTACTGCATGGTGCTACTTCTGTCGCGCGGTCATCAACTCTTTATTTCGTTATATCTCACAAATGAAAGGCACATTGCTCCTTTGTGTATCATAAAACGCACTTCTCATGAACATTTTGTTAATTTCTCTGTTTAAATGATACATGGAATGGTGCGCATTGGAAGTGTTCCGATTTTCGAAACATTCTCTCATAGCAATAGACGGTTTTACAGAAAGTTAACCTATATAACAACGCTATATCTGCATTATCAGTCAAATCTTAGTTTGTGAATCGATTTGACTGAAAAATTAACATTTTCTCTGAACAATGCAGGAAGTCGCTAACCTGATGCTGTAGCGATCGCGGCACCTGGGCGAGACAAGCGAAGCTGCTCTCACTGCAGATTTTTTTGCAATTTCCTGCGTTGCCGGAATTGAGGCAAAAACTTGTCCGAAAACAAGCCAATGATAGCGGACACCCGAGCTGCTTCTTCTGGAGCTTGGTGTCTGGTGTACTGTTTGGTACCAGGTGTACTGTTTGGTACTAGGTATACGGTTTGTAGCTTGGTGTCGGGTGTGTTGTTTAGAAGTACTTTACATTTTTCAGTCACAGAATTCTACTCCTCCTTGGCTTGTCTATAAACTTTACAGTCTTTCGAAGAATTGGTAAACCTGACGTTGCTTTTTCTCTTGTGTTTCTTAAAGCTCCTCTGAACAGCCTGTAAATTCAACGTACCTTTGACTAGCTTGTAAATTCAACCCAAAATTTAGTCCGTACTAAGCATCATTGAAAGTGGGTATTTTGGGCTGCAACTGTAGTGAAACCTCAATTAAGTATAAAAACAGGAGTAAAAGGAAACTGAACTTTATTAAAGCACTCTAATTTGACGGAGGGAACTCTGTTTCTCGGAAGTAAATTCCATTTTATGTCCTTGCAATTGAGAGCATGAATTCATTTAGCTTCTTTCCAGCCGAGATCATTGGTCAGTGCCAAGCTCAGCTCCTCCATCTCGGGGCCTGGAACATCGAGGTTCTGGAAAAGGAAAGCTCTTCCTATTTTTTGAATAAAACGCGTCGCGATTTTTCCTTTTGCATCCGGATATAAGACGTACGTTAGCAAGTGAAGTTCATCTGATGCGGAAATTTATAAACCTGAAGAATTGGGAACACCTCCGTGCTGAACTCGTTAAGCTCGTACACTAATTCTTGCTCGATTTTATTTTTTGTCCGCCCGACGGTGTTTGAATCTCTTTGTTGGCCCCTCGCAAAATAGACCTCCAGTTCATCGCAGCGTTTGTTGTACTCATACTATATAATAACCATACTAATTTTGTATAAATATATTCAAATTATTTGTGCTCCTACTACTCACAAAAATACTAAAAATATACATATTCCTACTATAATGTATACTCCTACTATATACAAGAAATTTAGCAAGTACATAACTTGAAAGCTTAACTTTCTGGTAAAATATGTGGTGAATAATTTAAATTTTCGATTGCGTAGAGTAACGAAAATGTCGGAAACATTATCATGCAGTAGGACGGTGAGTACATCTTATACTGGAACTGGTGTGGACTTGGTGGACTTCGACTGATTATTTTCTGATGGTTATTATATTAATTAAAAGATCCGAACTTTTAACTCCAAGAATCATTAATTGGAGACTTCGTTAGGAGTTCTCGGACGTGTCGTTACTCTGGGATATCATTAGTGCGGGAAAGGTTTAATTTTCATCTCCAAGCTTTATTGCCTCCGACTCCGGTGCTGCTGTGTGACTGATACAATATGCTGTTGAAGAGTCGTATTCCTAAAGCAAAAGATGCATTGAGCTGTCCTGACTGTCATCGACAGCTCGCTGTGACCATAAGATATATACTTCGAAATTTGTAGGTGATCCATCTAATATTTTAACGTGTATCCTCTAGTAAAAGAGTCCTCAAAGTGGGTTCCGTAAAATTTAACGAATTCAACAGTGGATGCAGTTAAGGTATTTATTTACAGCTTTCCATGACTGTTGGTATTATGAAACAGTGCGTACAATGTATACATACATATATTCCTGAGGGGAACACATGTGAGGAGTCCTCAGCTAATTTTTGTGAGATGAAAGTGGTCCTTGGTTGAAGAAAGTTCGAGAACTCCTGCTCTAGAATACGAATATTTATCAATTTCACAAAATTTTGTTCTTTTGATTCCTATTTAGAGTGTACTCCGTTTCAACCCACCCGGAAGAACCACCTTCCGTGCTAATATTTTATAAATACTGATCCTTTAACCACACTGATTCTTTATCAGTTCTGTTCCTTTATTGAGTAACCTTAGCCGTTCCAGAGCAGGGAACACACCAAGTGCCGTTAATTATTTGAAATCGGCAATAATTCGACGTGCATTGGTATTTTTCTGATCTTAGTGGCCTATTATGAGCGTTCGAGATGATCGCGTAAATTCCTCGTTACTGCTCGCTAAATGGCGGCTCGGCGCTGGAAGGCGCTGGAAGGCGCTGGAGCGGTATTGTGGATACGGATTTTCGGGCCTGGAACAAAGAGATTTGGATCTTGAGAGAATTTGTGAACTTACCAACAGCAGCTCCAGGGTTATGTCTTGGTAACGTGTTATTTTTGTTATGTGGGAATTTAGTATGATACGTTATATAATGTTACTGGCTTGCTGTAGGTGGCATGGAACTGAAAGTTTGGATCGCATGAAAAAGTCTGGTAATTTAGATCTGCAAGTTCAGACAGAACGGCTAAGCAGCACTAGGATCAATTAAAATGCAATGATTAATTATACTGAGGTCGTGATTTTATAACTCGCTAACAACTACGTAAAAACTAGCAGTGGAAATTAGTTTACGGCGTGTATCTCAGAATTCCTAACCAAATTTGAAACCACACTCCACAGTCACACTTACTTTTCTTGTTCGCTTATCAGAGATACGAGTCTCTCAAAACTACATAAATTTTCTCTGTATCTGAGTATCTTTACATGCATGCGTGCTGGATCTCATTTATATGGAATTAAATTCCTTTGTGATATGAAATAACTTCAATTAGTAAAATGAAATGCTTGAACACTTTGACTGCGACGTGAGCCACTGAGTAGAACTTTCGGGTAGAACTTTGATAAATCCTCTTCGCTGCTGCAATGTACTTGACTTCTTCATACTTCAGAATGATGAACTAAGATTCTTCGGCAGAGAAGGGATATTCTTTACTGAAGCTGAACTTCTGGTGTGCAGGGGCAGCCGTTTCCAAAGTCGAGTTGCATTAAATGACACAAAGACAGCAACATATTCCATGCATCCGGTATCATATCTACGGAATAAGAAAACCTCCCTATATCTTAACAGATTGAGGAAAAACGTTGGTGATGTTAGTTTTTTTGTTTAGTTCACCAGATTTTGTACTATTCAAAATTGTCACTCATGCTTGATCACCCTGTAGCACTCCTAGGAGGAAAATGTGTGAGGACCCGAGCTGAGAGTTAGGTAGGTTTTCTTTTTGTTGAAATGAAATGTTTTTGTTGTGTTTAGGACCATCTTTTTTCGGTTCACTGCTGTCCAGTTTTTCAGCAACTACCATGTACTTTATTCTTGAACTTTTATCTTGTTTCAAGAACTTCTTTCTCAACTTACTGCTGCTATGCCCATTCTGCATAAATTTCGCGTTCTCTTATCTCCATACTGAATGGTGCCTTCCTCCTTCCTCTCTTCAGAACGCTTTTTTTTTTGGCTGTTAGGGAGGCTCAAACTAACTTCTTATCGAATCTGTTAAGAAGCTTGGAATTACCATGAGGCCAATAATTATCAGACCACGGTGTAAACAGGCGCTGGAAGCGAAGGTTTGGTCCCTCTGTCGGACCACTTAATCCTGTACAGAAACAGCGCCTCGGTTTGAATTTATGCAAATTTGTGTAATTAATGTCCCTGCGGCCTGCAGCCTTGAAGGCGTAATGGGGAAAAGATTAAAGCCTTACGTGGTCACCGTGGCCGAGTGGTTAAGAGCGCGCCCTTCACGGGAAGGTGTCGGCAGTTCGAATCCCGGCAGTGCTGCCCGGTGATTTCTCCCCATTGAGAAAAGAGAGAACTCAGCCCCAATTCCCCACTCTACCCAGGTGTCAGAAATGGGTACCGGCTTGACCGGCGGTAACCGTCGTTGCGTCCTGGTGTTAGTTATAAGCATTTGAGAAACCAATGTACAAGATGAAGTGTATCTGGCTTGATTGATTGGAATAAAGCATCCCGTCTGATCAGCAGACCGGTCTTAGGACTTCGACCGCCACGTGAGCCACCGGTGGTACACGGAGGGAATTTTCATAATGCTGTTGACCGACCGGTAGTCAAAACCTCAATTTTCATGAATACTAACGGAAACTAAATGAAGGAATGATCCAGTTAATGTTTGCTACGTTCAACATCATTTACGAAAATCGACTTTAAATTTCGTTTGAATATTAAACTGCAGTTTTACCTGCCGCAGTCAAAGTGTTATGACACCGATGGTTCTGCCAAGTTCGTTTCTTTAACCTTGGTTGCTCTAATTACTTTCATTTGGAACCTCGGTGCGTAAGATTGCTGTTCGTCTTTCCTTTTCTGGAGGCAAGAATCTCACACGGACGCTATTCAAATTCCTTTCAAATGCACGCAGTAGCGTTGAGATAACGACATGGAATTCCTATTTGAATTCTGTTCTTCGTGACCAACTTTGTTCCGCGCATCGGACAACACTGCCAAGTTCTTTTGAAGTTGAACTTGTTACGGTACTAAATTGAGACGATGTTTGCGACATCTGTATTGGTCCAACTGCAGTTCTCTCTCAACATTCTCATCGGTTTTGGAAACAAGGAAAGATTCCATTGCGTAAGATTCAACTTGTGATATTCTTTGGGGATTCAAATTCCGTGAGTCGGGTTGGAAGCCGTCGAAGTGTTCGTACCGAGACCATCTGGAGACCTCCAGGTACGCCATTAATGAGAGCAGAAAAGCACCTTAACACGTAACTACTGACCAATGTTTATTATGAATGTTGATCGAGGGATCCGAAAAGTCTTGCTGGAAAACCGTGCTGTGTCTATGACGTGTTTTTGCAAGATAGTGATTCAAAGAGATGTTTGTTACACAATAAAGCATTGAGTCTATGTGTAATGTGTTAGTTACACAAGATGGAAGGGAAGACATGATGCTGTAAGATCAGTCTCGGTAGGACACACCATAGCGACCCTCAATGTCACCTCGCGTTTGATCCAATGCACACAAAAGACAAAATTCTGCCCCAAAAAACTGTCGTCCGTCCATTATCGGAGCTCCTCTCGAGTCTGAATAACACGAGGTGCCTGGACTCTGAAGTTTGAACTGCAATGGAGTGCGGATCTGACGGTAGAGAATCTCAACTCAATCTCAATTTCACCAATCTCTCAATCTCAAAATGAAATGGTGAAATTGACCAGGTGTGATGCAATTGACCAGGTGTGAAGATATTGACCGGGTGTGAAGATATTGACCGGGTGTGATGATATTGACCGGGTGTGAAGATATTGACCGGGTGTGAAGATATTGACCGGGTGTGAAGATATTGACCGGGTGTGAAGATATTGACCGGGTGTGAAGATATTGACCGGGTGTGAAGATATTGACCGGGTGTGAAGATATTGACCGGGTGTGAAGATATTGACCGGGTGTGAAGATATTGACCGGGTGTGAAGATATTGACCGGGTGTGAAGATATTGACCGGGTGTGAAGATATTGACCAGGTGTGAAGATATTGACCGGGTGTGAAGATATTGACCGGGTGTGAAGATATTGACCGGGTGTGATGATATTGACCGGGTGTGAAGATATTGACCGGGTGTGAAGATATTGACCGGGTGTGAAGATATTGACCGGGTGTGAAGATATTGACCGGGTGTGATGATATTGACCGGGTGTGATGATATTGACCGGGTGTGAAGATATTGACCGGGTGTGAAGATATTGACCGGGTGTGAAGATATTGACCGGGTGTGAAGATATTGACCGGGTGTGAAGATATTGACCGGGTGTGAAGATATTGACCTGGTATAATGAACACGAACAGGCCTAACGATATTGACAATATATAAAGGTATTTACTGATCAAACAGTATTGGCCAGACGTAATGGTATTGAGAAGACTTAACTTTACTCTTCTTTTAAAAACATTCTTTAAAGCCTATTACCGCTCAGGGGATACAACTGTTGTATCTATGGGAATTAGCGCTCCCTGGGGGACAATGTGAGGGCCCGAGCTTAGAGTTAGGTAGGCTTTCTTTTTGTTAAAATACAATAGGTTTTTGTTATGTTACGGACCATCTTTTTTCGGTTTCGGTTCACTGCTATCCTGTTTTTTAGCACCTACTACTTTCTTCTTTAACTTTCCTCTTGTTTCATGAACTTCTTTCTCATCTTACTGTTTCTATGCCCTTTCTGAATAGATTCCGCGTTTCCTTTACTCCCTACTAAATGGTGCCTTCTTCCTTCCTCTCTTTGGATCGCATTTGTTGCTGCGGGTAAGGAGGCTAAAACTAACGACTAATCTAATCTTAAAGCCAATTATGTTAGTAAATAGTGGGTCGACAACAGAACTTGAAACTCTGTCCTAAATATTTCTTCTTTGTTTTATGCAAAATGGATCAAATTTCTACTGACAACGCGGGGGAAGTGAAAATTTTTCGCTTGAGCCAAGTTTTTCGTCTCTGATGACGTGGAGTTCGAGCAATAATTTTTTTCCGCTAGAGACGCAGGTGATCAGGTGTCCAATTACTAGCAGGTGCCTGTATTGCATCCAGGTGACCAGGTGTCCAATTACTAGCAGGTGCCTGTATTGCATCCAGGTGACCAGGTGTCCAGTAACTAGCAGGTGCCTGTATTGCATCCAGGTGATCAGGTGTCCAATTACTAGCAGGTGCCTGTATTGCATCCAGGTGACCAGGTGTCCAATTACTAGCAGGTGCCTGTATTGCATCCAGGTGACCAGGTGTCCAATTACTAGCAGGTGCCTGTATTGCATCCAGGTGACCAGGTGTCCAGTAACTAGCAGGTGCCTGTATTGCATCCAGGTGATCAGGTGTCCAGTAACTAGCAGTTGCCTGTATTTCATCAGGTGATCAGGTGTCCAGTAACCAGCAGGTGCCTGTATTGCATCCAGGTGATCAGGTGTCCAGTAACCAGCAGGTGCCTGTATTGCATCCAGGTGATCAGGTGCCCAGTAACTAGCAGCTGCCTGTATTGCATCCAGGTGACCAGGTGTCCAGTAACTAGCAGCTGCCTGTATTGCATCCAGGTGATCAGGTGTCCAGTAACTAGCAGTTGCCTGTATTGCATCAGGTGATCAGGTGTCCAGTAACCAGCAGGTGCCTGTATTGCATCCAGGTCATCAGGTGTCCAGTAACCAGCAGGTGCCTGTATTGCATCCAGGTGATCAGGTGTCCAGTAACCAGCAGGTGCCTGTATTGCATCCAGGTGATCAGGTGCCCAGTAACTAGCAGCTGCCTGTATTGCATCCAGGTGACCAGGTGTCCAGTAACTAGCAGCTGCCTGTATTGCATCCAGGTGATCAGGTGTCCAGTAACTAGCAGTTGCCTGTATTGCATCAGGTGATCAGGTGTCCAGTAACCAGCAGGTGCCTGTATTGCATCCAGGTGATCAGGTGTCCAGTAACCAGCAGGTGCCTGTATTGCATCCAGGTGATCAGGTGTCCAGTAACCAGCAGGTGCCTGTATTGCATCCAGGTGATCAGGTGTCCAGTAACCAGCAGGTGCCTGTATTGCATCCAGGTGATCAGGTGTCCAGTAACCAGCAGTTGCCTGTATTGCATCCAGGTGATCAGGTGTCCAGTAACCAGCAGGTGCCTGTATTGCATCCAGGTGATCAGGTGCCCAGTAACCAGCAGGTGCCTGTATTGCATCCAGGTGATCAGGTGTCCAGTAACCAGCAGGTGCCTGTATTGCATCCAGGTGATCAGGTGTCCCGTAACCAGCAGGTGCTTGTATTGCATCCAGGTGATCAGGTGTCCCGTAACCAGCAGGTGCTTGTATTGCATCCAGGTGATCAGGTGTCCCGTAACCAGCAGGTGCCTGTATTGCATCCAGGTGATCAGGTGCCCAGTAACCAGCAGGTGCCTGTATTGCATCCAGGTGATCAGGTGTCCCGTAACCAGCAGGTGCTTGTATTGCATCCAGGTGATCAGGTGTCCCGTAACCAGCAGGTGCCTGTATTGCATCCAGGTGATCAGGTGCCCAGTAACCAGCAGGTGCCTGTATTGCATCCAGGTGATCAGGTGTCCAGTAACCAGCAGGTGCCTGTATTGCATCCAGGTGATCAGGTGTCCCGTAACCAGCAGGTGCTTGTATTGCATCCAGGTGATCAGGTGTCCCGTAACCAGCAGGTGCTTGTATTGCATCCAGGTGATCAGGTGTCCCGTAACCAGCAGGTGCTTGTATTGCATCCAGGTGATCAGGTGTCCCGTAACCAGCAGGTGCTTGTATTGCATCCAGGTGATCAGGTGTCCAGTAACCAGCAGGTGCCTGTATTGCATCCAGGTGATCAGGTGTCCCGTAACCAGCAGGTGCCTGTATTGCATCCAGGTGATCAGGTACTCAATATTCAATGACTTTTTATGTCATGAACCAAAAACTCGTGATCTGCTAATTGGTGAGAAGTTATAATTAGCGACGGAGTTTGATAAGCGGCGATGTCGCTGCGATTGTACCGCTTCATCAGTTCACTCGGCACTTAGTGCGTCATGAAAGCCGCTGTGTGTGTCCTCCAATTACTGGTCTTTTGATGGGCTCCCGGATATAGAATTACTGCCATTCAGCTCCGGCACTTTTTTCTGTGACAGGACCTTCCGCTACTCCCAGGTTTTGGATATGACATCATTCAATTTCGGCAATTTTACGGACAAACCTTCAGTCTGCGCTACTGCGTGATTTTTTTATTTGAAATCATTCAAATCCGGTATTTTGTATGAAAGAACTCGCAATATGCGTTACGGATGAATTTTGGATGTGAAATAATTGAATCCAGTTACTTTTTTGATGATAGAACCATCAATTTGTGCTACTGAGAAATTTTGGATGGGGAATAATTCAATATCATTTTTTTGTGAAAGAACTCGCAATTTGCGCTACTGAAGAATTTTGGATGTGAAATTCTTTGAGCACTGATCCATTTTCTATTATTTTTTGATGAAAAAACCAACAGTTCCCGCTCCAGAGAGACTTTATTTTGAATTAGTCTCGTGATTTTGGCCACCAATGTTTCGTAATTTGAGGAGATCGTAGTGAAATTTTGTGCAAATCAACTTTTGTATCGTTGATTTACTGTGAAAATATCTTTATTCAAGTGAAGTTAAATGAAAGGGGGACGGGCATGCCTACACTCCGTGTGATGCGGTAATGCTGATGTTTGATGCAGTAGCGCTGATGTGTGATGTAGTAACGCTGATGTGTGATGCAGTAACGCTGATGTGTGATGCAGTAACGCTGATGTTTGATGCAGTAACGCTGATGTGTGATGCAGTAACGCTGATGTGTGATGCAGTAACGCTGATGTGTGATGCAGTAACGCTGATGTGTGATGCAGTAACGCTGATGTGTGATGCAGTAACGCTGATGTGTGATGCAGTAACGCTGATGTGTGATGCAGTAACGCTGATGTGTGATGCAGTAACGCTGATGTGTGATGCAGTAACGCTGATGTTTGATGCAGTAACGCTGATGTGTGATGCAGTAACGCTGATGTTTGATGCAGTAACGCTGATGTGTGATGCAGTAACGCTGATGTGTGATGCAGTAACGCTGATGTGTGATGCAGTAACGCTGATGTGTGATGCAGTAACGCTGATGTGTGATGCAGTAACGCTGATGTGTGATGCAGTAACGCTGATGTGTGATGCAGTAACGCTGATGTGTTATGCAGTAACGCTGATGTTTGATGCAGTAACGCTGATGTGTGATGCAGTAACGCTGATCTGTGATGCAGTAACGCTGATGTGTGATGCAGTAACGCTGATGTTTGATGCAGTAACGCTGATGTTTGATGCAGTAACGCTGATGTTTGATGCAGTAACGCTGATGTTTGATGCAGTAACGCTGATGTTTGATGCAGTAACGCTGATGTGTGATGCAGTAACGCTGATGTGTGATGCAGTAACGCTGATGTTTGATGCAGTAACGCTGATGTTTGATGCAGTAACGCTGATGTTTGATGCAGTAACGCTGATGTTTGATGCAGTAACGCTGATGTTTGATGCAGTAACGCTGATGTTTGATGCAGTAACGCTGATGTTTGATGCAGTAACGCTGATGTTTGATGCAGTAACGCTGATGTTTGATGCAGTAACGCTGATGTTTGATGCAGTAACGCTGATGTTTGATGCAGTAACGCTGATGTTTGATGCAGTAACGCTGACGTTTGATGCAGTAACGCTGACGTTTGATGCAGTAACGCTGATGTTTGATGCAGTAACGCTGATGTTTGATGCAGTAACGCTGATGTTTGATGCAGTAACGCTGATGTTTGATGCAGTAACGCTGATGTTTGATGCAGTAACGCTGATGTTTGATGCAGTAACGCTGATGTTTGATGCAGTAACGCTGATGTTTGATGCAGTAACGCTGATGTTTGATGCAGTAACGCTGATGTTTGATGCAGTAACGCTGATGTTTGATGCAGTAACGCTGATGTTTGATGCAGTAACGCTGATGTTTGATGCAGTAACGCTGATTTTAATGCAGTAACTTTGTACTAACGCACATGTAAACTGTGCTGCGTGCCGCGCACGTCGGTACAACGGACTTACATGGCTTTAGCTTACAAAGTTGTCCGCATGTAAAAATAATACAAATAATGATATTGACATGAACGCGAAATATTGAAGATAAACTTTCTCAATGACGGTTTACTGATGAGATCTTGCTATTGCGAAAGGTCTTCTTCAAGGGGTGACAACTATTGTATCTATGGGAAATAGCACTCCAAGGGGGAAAATGTGTGAGGGCCCGAGCTGAGAGTTAGGTAGGCCTTCTTTGTAGTGAAATAAAATGTTTTTATGTAAAGGACCATCTTTTTTTGGTTCACTGCTTTCCTGTTTCTCAACACCTACTACTTTCTTCCTCAACATTGATCTTTTTTCATGATCTTCTTTTCCAATTTACTGCTTCTCTGCCCTTTCTGCATAGATTCCGCGTTCCCTTATCTCTTTACTAAATGGTGCCTTCCTCCTTCCTCTTCTTGGATCGCAATTTTTTTAGCGGTTAGGGAGACTTAAACTAACATCTAATCTAATCCTCCAAAAAATTCGCAAATTGCATTTCCACGTCCGAATACGAGAGCCAACGTTACTGATGTTGCACGAGGCAATAATTTTGCGGAGCGAATCTCAGTGAGACGGAGAAATTGCATTTTTTTATTTTATTTTTTTCTTGCCTTTGAAGTCGGCCGCTCTGAAGTTGTTATAAGTGCTGGGCTGTGAGACGCTCTGTTGCGTTCCTGTTGCGCGCCTGTTGCGCGCCTGTTGCGCGCCTGTTGCGCGCCTGTTGCGCGCCTGTTGCGCGCCTGTTGCGCGCCTGTTGCGCGCCTGTTGCGCGCCTGTTGCGCGCCTGTTGCGCGCCTGTTGCGCGCCTGTTGCGCGCCTGTTGCGCGCCTGTTGCGCGCCTGTTGCGCGCCTGTTGCGCGCCTGTCGCGCGCCTGTTGCGCGCCTGTCGCGCGCCTGTCGCGCGCCTGTCGCGCGCCTGTCGCGCGCCTGTCGCGCGCCTGTCGCGCGCCTGTCGCGCGCCTGTCGCGCGCCTGTCGCGCGCCTGTCGCGCGCCTGTCGCGCGCCTGTCGCGCGCCTGTCGCGCGCCTGTCGCGCGCCTGTCGCGCGCCTGTCGCGCGCCATCCAAATTTCAAATTAGAGTTCATTGCAGAGACAAATTTAGGAAATAACGAACATTAAATAGATCGCGCCTTCATTTAGTTTTCATCAAACATTTATCGAAATTGAGTCAGTGACTGTTGGTCGGTCTGCAGCACTATGAAAATCCCCTCAGTGACCACCGGTGGGTCACTTCGTGCTGAAAAGTATTAGTGTGCAAATGACTGAAAGAGTCCTGCATTACTGCGATGTTACTGCATAACTGCGATGTTCCTAGACATTCAGACTTTCCCACATCATTCTTCCGTCACAATGATCACACTATACGCCTCTCAGCTGCAGAATTGTGCAGCAAGCCCCAGCGATATGATATAATATGAGTCGATACGCTCTCTCACTCGCCTCGCCCGAACAAATTCAATTATTTTTGCATGGAACGCATCCCACGAATTCGTCACAGTGCCAAGTTTTCCTCGCATGTTAATCCATCCCGACAGCGTCACCTCAGCTCCCAGCTGCAGCACTTAATAGCGCCATTCGAGCTCATTTTAAGTTTTTTTTGTAATGTTGCCTCTGTACAGCGGACTATGAAGTTTACATTGTTGTGTTCTTTCGTTTCGTTTTTTTTCTCCCGAAGGCCGTTTTAAACGCTTTTTTTAACGTTCATTTGTTACGTTTACCGATATTTAACGCGCTCAGTACCACGTCAACCCGTTTCAGGTTTTATTTATAACGTTAACCCCGTTTCGACGTTCTCTTTCTCACGTTAACCAAATTTAGCGAGCTCAGTATCACGTCAAGCCGTTTCAACGATTTAAACTATAAAAACCACCAGCGCAGCTTCTTGATCATATATATTTCTGAAAAAGCTTATGTATTTTGTCCAGAAATTTGTTTCTGAAAATAGCTCAAGAGTTATAGCCAGAAATGTATTTCTGAGAAAATTACCTAGGCTTATGTTTTTTGGCCAAAAAAAGCCAATCTGATAACCCTGAGCTGCCTTGCCTCTTCCTCCGACGATGTTCGACCTTGATCGGCCTTGCGACGGCCGCCGAACCGGCGCCACTGAACCGGTTCTGCGACTTTGGACAGCCGCGACAAACTCGCTCAAGGTTACGGCAGCTTCAATGTCTCCTAAAGCTCTTCTTCCTCTGCCCCTCAAGTGTGTTTGTGTGGCGTTATTGGCTTTGGTTTAGAGTTTGTGGTGCTGATGGCTAAGGTTTTGTTCTTTATAATAGTATTGGTGGTGGTTTAACATTTGTGTCGCTATTGGCCATGGTTTTATTCCATGATCCTTTATAGCCGTGGTTTTAGCGCGTGTGTTGCAACTGGGTGGGTGCTTTATTTTTATATATTACTGACAGTGGTTTTGAGTATTGTTAGTGTTACCTTTGGCTCTGAATTTTATTCGAAGTAATATGGTGCAGTTATCATTGGCTGCGTCAGTTATCATTGGCTGCGGTTTAGACTTGATCAAAATATTGTTACAAGTGGGAGAGCAACATCGTGAGAAATACTTCTCGTTGCTCATAACGTTGATTTGACCAGTGTATTTTTGTTTAGTTTTCGATAATGTGACTTTATGTGCGTATCTAGACTACGGCTGTGTAGTTTACCGACAACCATATTTTCTCTTGCAAATGAAAGCTTGTAGAAAATAATTTCGATATGAACAGAAAAAATCTAAAAAAATTAGCGCATCGAGACAGACACAAAAGGGAGCGTTTGAAAGCTAAGAAATACAAATCATTCTAAACCGAAGTATAGAAATAACTATAGGAACTAAAATTTCTAACTGAATAGGATACGACCTGTTGAAAGTAGCGTGGCAACGTCAACTTAGAAAGGTTACCGGCAGTTTCACCACGACGTCGTCGGAAATTGTTCGAAAATCCGGTCGGTCCCTGTTTTTTTTTTTTTTTTTTCGTCCTTCTCGCGCAGTTCAGTGGCCCGGCGCAGGTTTACTGTTAGGAGACGACGCGGCTGCGGCGCATTCCAAGCTCAAGGATGTCGAGACGCGTCCTAAAGGATATGTATCCTTGGGAATTGGCACTCCTAGGGGGGACGTGTGTGGTCCCGAGCTGTGAGTGCTAGGTAGGCCTTCTTTTTGTTGAAATGAAATATTTGTTGTTGTTCTGTTGAGGATCATTTTTTCGGTTCTATGCTGTCTTGTATTTTAGCTCTTACTACTTTCTTCTTCAGCTTTTATCTTGTTTCATGATCTTCTTTCTCAATTTACTTTTCTATGCACTTTGTGCATACATTCTGCATTCCTTTATATCCAAACTAAAAGGTCCCTTCTTCCTTCCTCTCATCGGAACGTCTTTGTTACGGTTAGGCTTAAACTAAAATATAATATTATAATCCTGAAGAATATTTTCTGCTTCTTGCTTGCTATGCTAGTAAGACGCGTTACCATTTTTTTCTATTAATAACCTTGGGATAAAATTTTTTTGGAAATTAATGACATAAATGTTTATAACCGAGAGTCTTAGCAAGTTAGGGTTGAAGACATTTTCTTTTCAACCAGTAATTAAAGTTTTCGCTAGTACGAGTTTAAATCACACATAGTTCCAATTTGAATATCATAAGCTGGCTTTTATTCCATTACTTTCTTTTTCTTGGAGAAGCATCATTTTTTACGAACTGCATTATGCTGCAGAAGACTTCATTATTTTCTCATGGTCGAAAGTATTTTTTATGTAAAATTAAAATTTCAGCGGGCGAACCCCGAATACATATTGGCTATTTTGCGCAAAATGAACTGGAGCCTTCGTTAATTAGTCAAAAAGCTCCTCAATAGTCACGCGTGTGCTGCAATAGAAATGAAAACGCTACTGAATTTTGGCAAGCAAAATGCTGACCACGGTAGAGGAAACAAGGTAGGTTCAAACCAGTCTTTTTTTAGTTGACGGTGTGGTTTTGCTGACGTCACGGCAACAGACCAATAGCAGCGCTCATATTGCATCTGGTAGCACTGATACTCCCAAATCGGGCTCCAATATTGGCCTAACGACATGGCGTTTTGGTGACGTCATAAAGTTTGTTTGAAATAGAACCGTTCTATTGGCTAGCCGAACAAAAGGTGTATTTTCTCCCGTAGAAATGAAATGATCCAACCTTGTTTCCTCTACCGTGACTGAGCGTTCGAAGCTCAGGTTAACGAGCTACTTTAGAGCTTGTTTTTTAATTATGCTGATGAGCTTGTCCATGAGAGCTGCGGTCCCTCAAAAGAGTGTGATCCTCATGAACATCGCGCGGCTCATGCAGGATTAATCAAGGTATTTGGTGCGTTATTTCGTACACTTGCGCCGCTGCTGTGAGTTGATTTTCGGGGATTCGCTTAGAATTTTATTATTTTTGCTCTCCAAGCTTCCTGCCTCACAACTTTTAAGTAATTATGGAAAAATATATCTCAAAAAAGTTGAAGCAGTTATTTTCAATTAATATGAACATACACAGGATTTGCAGTAGTGTTTAAAAATTTTTTAATGCAGGGAACTTTACTGATCAGAATTTTAAAATTCTGGAAGAAACTTTGAAACCCATCGACGAACTATGAAGCCCAGTTTCTTTTATTCGTTTAAATATTCCTGGTTTAGTTCACAAGTTTCCTTCGAGCGAGGATGCATCTGTGAGGAGCAGCGGCGCAGTAAAACGTACGGCTGAAATGTCTGTCAAAACCTTGCTTTATTTAGGCCTCGCATTTGCTTTCTGTATTGTCAAATGCACAAGACATGGAGCGAAAATGTTTCCAGAACTTGAAGAAAATCAACACGGGATTTATTCACCGAGCGACTTTTACTCACCGGTTGCCAACACCCTTCGGTTTCATTTTAGCTTATTTTTTATTACGGAACAGTTGGGTTTTTATTTGCGTTCCCCGTATCATAGATGCCGACGTTTGACATATAAAGGCTTCCTGCCACAGGGCCTCCATTTGAAAAGCTCGTGCTGTGGGCAGCAGTCGATCGGTTTCGGTCTAGACACAATGCTCGTTTTTGGAAAAAGGTATTCGCTGCAGACCGATGCAACAGACGTTGATGTTTCTATTTTATTAATTTGGCGAGAATTTTGCTAGGGATTTCAAAAATTTCTTAATTAATATGAAAGAAAATACATTTCATTACCTTAGAGTGTATTGCTTGTCATAACTGATGAATAATATCATAAGAGTTGAGTATGGGTTTCATGAGACACTTCACCTGTGAGTTTCATGCCGAAAAAAAAATAATCTCTGAAAATTTTTCAGCATGCTGACACATTCGTGAATTTTACATTATTCATTGGAAGTTAAAAAGATTGCGTCTATGCAATAACATGATGCAAGTAAAACCAACAGCCGCGTGTCTAGTGAATAGAACTTGAGTGAATTTGCATATCAATCTCTGTGTTTGCTCTCCGTTGAGGTCCCGAGCTGAAGTAAAGAAAGGCCTTCTTTGTCTTGCAACAGAATATTTTTGTTTTGTTGCACACCATCTTTTTTAGGCTCGCTGCTGTCCTGTTTTGCATTATTTCTTCAATTTTCATCTTGTTTCATAAACTTTCTTCCTCATTTCATCTTTTTAAACGCCGAGAATCTTGTGTGGGAACATAACGTGTGCATAGATTCCCCGCTCTCTATGAGAATTAGCACTCCTAGGGGGAGAATATTTGAGTGCCCGAGCTGAGAGTTAGGTAGGCCTTATTTTTATAGAAATAAAACGTTTTATGTTAAGAACTACCTTTTTCGGTTCACTGCTGTCCCGTTTTTTTAGCATCTACTATCATGCTTTCTTCTTCAACTTTTATACGTTTTCAAAAACTTCTTTCTAAACTTACTGTTTCTATGCCCCTTGTGCATAGATTCCGCGTTCTCTCATCTCCATATTAAATGGTGCCTTCCTTCTTCCTCTCTTCAGAGCGCTTTTTTTAGAGGTTAGGGAGGCTTAAACTAACTCATCAAATTTTAAGTTCACATAATCAGACCCAAGGTACACTCTCGCTTTTCTTTTGAAAGATAAAAACTGAACACTAAAGCGAGTGTAATTTTCCGTCAGTTGCAATATTAGATGCGCCGTTTTTCTGGCCAAAATGATCCATTTTGCCCTTATTTTCTAACAAGTTCCTTTGGCCAAATATATGAAAAAAGGCAAACAAACTATAAAAAATATTTGAAAATGGTATTTTAGCCATAAAAAAGCCGGTGTAGCTCTTTGGCCGTAAAAAGGTCAATTTGGCTCTTTGGTGTCCATAAATAGGCCAATATGGCTCTTTGGTGCTCATAAATAGGCCAATATGGCTCTTTGGTGTCCATAAATAGGCCAATATGGCTCTTCGGTGTTCATAAAAAGGTCAATACGGCTCTTTGGTGGCCATAAATAGGCCAATATGGCTCTTTGGTGTCCATAAATAGGCCAGTATGGCTCTTTGGTGTCCATAAAAAGGTCTATTTGGCTCTTTGGTGTCCATAAATAGGCCAATATGGCTCTTTGGTGTCAATAAAAAGGTCAGTATGGCTCGTTGGTGGCCATAAAAAGGTCAATATGGCTCTTTGGTGTCAATAAAATGGTCAGTATGGCTCGTTGGTGGCCATAAATAGGCCAATATGGCTCTTTGGTGCCCATGAAAAGGTCAATATGGCTCTTTCGCCACAAAAAGGCCAATGTTGCATGCAGGGCAGGCAACATCACACGTCGACGTTTGGCCCGCTGGCTCGGATGTCCCAAAGGCCACATCATGGACTTCCATTGTTAGCGGCGCGGATCTATGCCGGGGCTACGAAACAATGTCGATGCCAGAGGAAGATACCAGCGAATTCTGACCTCAGCCGAGCCAAAACTTCCTTCTTTAGACTCCGGATTTATGATTCTACTTTCTGAGTCGCACGCATTTCGTGGGAATAAATTTCGGCGGTGATAGGGTTTATCGACGGTGTTCGATTTCTGAGCCGCTCTAGAATAGGAAATTTTAGCTCATGTTTTAGGTTTGTTTTGGCTGAAATTTTTGAAGGTTTTGAATTGTGCTGAAAGAAAGTTGAGTGGATGGAGTTCTCTTGAAATTTTTATCTGTTTTGTCATATTTTCTCTCATTCGTGGCATAAACCGAGCATTTTTTATAGAGAATTCAGGTTATACTGCGGACATACCGCTATATATGAGAATAAGCTTTTGTTTTTCATTGATGACAGAGAATGCTTCAGAACTAAAAATTATTTATCATCTGCGATGTTGAAAAAAAGGATCTTGAAGTTGCTAGTTGAAAGGAGAGTGTACGTATCATGCGCATAAAAATCTACGTAGGATAAGTTTCGTTATTTTGATCGTACTACCTCATTTTCGTACAGACAGTATTTAAATGAAAAGAGAAAACTACTAGTGTAAGATAGCTAGTGCAAGTGTGAATCTCATTATACACTTCCGACATTTAACGACTAGTAGTGCTATTTCAATTTGAATGCTATCTGTACGATAATGCGGAACGATCGAAATAACGAAACTTACCCTACGTGCTTCGATTATACGAAATTCAGACGATATGCAAATCGCTTCTATATGATGCGATGTGAATTGCTGATCCGAGTTTGATAAAAGATAGAGGTTTGAGCGAGATTTCTACTCCATCCCAGCAATGCGATGAAATAGAGTTAGAGAACAAACAGTCTAACAAAGAAAATAATTTATTATTTAATCGAATTGGGACGGTTTTATTCTATCGGAAGCCAGGACTATGCGAAATGAGTTTCGTACAATCCATTATTGTGAACTTGAAGGGGACTCATCTCACAATAATTTGGTCTTATTCCAACAGCAATAAACACTCGCGTTAATCTTTTAATCCGACGCCATTTTGAAAGCATCCACACGTTACTCTCATGGTTTTGACCCCGCGAGATAATCTGCGCATTTATTTGCATGTTACCCTTCAGTTATGCATGTGGCTTTGCACTCCCCTCTCGCAGCTGAATTAATTCACGATTGAAATAATTCTGCGATCCCTTCGAATATTCTCTATTCCCTGTCTAGAATTTTGCTCGCCAGTAATGACTTACATCCTCGAATGATAATGAAGACTTAGATTAAGAATCCCAGGTGTTAACATTAGCTGCTATTGGAACAATGGCAACTGCAGCGGAATGAGGGGAGTGTTATCTTATTATAATAATAATTATTATTGTTATAATTATTTTTATTTATAACCAACCTATAATGTTAAGCGTTCAGTGCCCTGTCTAGAGCTGCTAATTTTGTGGTTTATTAAGAACTTATTCTACAGTTTTGCGTGGTGCTCGTTGTTGCTTGGGAATTGTGGTTTTTGCTTAATTATTATGGTGGTTACTTCGAGGTTATTGATGGTTGTTTTGAGGTTATTGATATTTATTTTGAGGTTATTGAGATCGTTATTTTGAGGTTATTGATATCGTTCTTTTGAGGTCATTGAGATGGTTTTATATGGTTATTTTGGGGTCATTGATATCATTTTGAGGTTATTGAGAACGTTATTTTGAGGTTAATGAGCTGTTTTTTATTATTGAGCTTGTTATTGTGTGTTTAAAGAATTGGTTATTTTCTCTCAGAAAGGTTGTTGTTGCTTTATAATTTAGATCATAATGCATTATGCCTCATTTCAATGAAGAGATAGACTGCATTCTTGGACCCTTGCCCTGGCATGAACCTGCGTACGTGTGGCGTCCGTTGCTCAACAATAAGATTTTACGCTCGAGGAAATGAACGAAGGTCGAGTCGGCTCTATTTTAATACCCATATTTTAAATACCCATATTTTAAATACCCAGATTTTGAAAATCCAGATTTTGAAAATCCAGATTTTGAATATCCAGATTTTGAATATCCAGATTTTGAATATCCAGATTTTGAATTTCCAGATTTTGAATATCCAGATTTTGAATATCCAGATTTTGAATATCCAGATTTTGAATATCCTGATTTTGAATATCCTGATTTTGAATATCCTGATTTTGAATATCCTGATTTTGAATATCCTGATTTTGAATATCCAGATTTTGAATACCCTGATTTTGAATTTCCAGATTTTGAAGATCCAGATTTTGAATATCCAGATTTTGAATATCCTGATTTAGAATATCCTGATTTTGAATATCCTGATTTTGAATATCCTGATTTTGAATATCCTGATTTTGAATATCCAGATCTTTAATACCCAGGTTTTAAATATCCAGAATTTGAATATCCAGATTTTAGATATCCAGATTTTAGATATCCAGAATTTGAATATCCAGATTTTAGATATCCAGATTTTAGATATCCATATTTTAAAAATCCAGGTTTTAAAAATCCAGGTTTTAAAAATCCAGGTTTTAAAAATCCAGATTTTAAAAATCCAGATTTTAAAAATCCAGATTTTAAAAATCCAGATTTTAAAAATCCAGATTTTAAAAATTCAGATTTTAAAAATCTAGATTTTGCGTACCAAAAACGTTGATAAGATCTAGATCTAGGCAAAGTTTTGTAGAAAAAATACCGCAGCGTCTTTGAAATTTGAAAATTATGATGGATATGAACCGTGAATTTCGTTCGAGTTGATAGCAATATTTCGAAAAATCAAAATGCCTTATTTTTCATGCATGATTTGAATCAAAAACACACCTGCTGTTTCGGAATATGTGGGCAGGAACGTTTTAGCAAGAAGGTGAGCTAACTTCGTGTGTGCGTGCGTGTTTACGTCGCTTTCCAATATTTTCAAGGCAAGCGCGAGCTTGAGGGCAGTCTCGGCTACGCGGGACAGAAATTAAAGGGCTGAAAAAATTACCCCGATCTCTTTACGTTGAACTTGCATCAAAATACGTAAAAATGACCAAGTTCGTAATATAATATTTAGGTACTACACCGTAGTGAACTTATAAGTGCGCTGAGGTAAATGGTCATGGTTTTCCTGTAGAATGGTTGTGCTTTTTCTTTCTTTTAAAAAATTAAAATGATTCTGGTTGTCAGAAGTTACGCCCCTAAAAATCAGGTGTAATGATTTTTTAATCGATATACCAATTTGACTCTCCTGCATGCCGTGAAACATCAATTTCACGTCAAAAGTCTGTCGTTGCTGCATTTTGGCCGTACTAAAGCAAAATCTTCATGAAAACGTATTAATATATTTTTCGATAAGTTTATATCGAGCAAGTGACTTGCAGCGATCGATCGCATGTCTGCTGATCAATGGGAATATTGTGTGAGGGTTTTAACTCACAACCTCACACAAACACCGTGTCGGTCACATTAAATGTGAGGCTTAATTGGCTTAGTTGTATCATTTCATGGAATAGGGAGGCGCAAAATGACCGCATGGATTCGACTTGCGTAGTGTCAGTGGAACGGCCAATTATACTGGGGACAATTATACCAGCTATATTTTTATCACTAGATATAATTAAAATTATGTACAATTAAATTCAACTATATAATTATATAGTAATTATAACAAGTGCCCTTATAGCATTTCGAAATCTATGAGTTCTTTATGCACCACCTGGCACAATAATACGCAGTCTCCCTGCCCTCAGTCCCGCCCTGTAAACTGGGTACCTGGATACTGGGTACCTGGATCCCGCCCTGTAAACTGGGTACCTGGATAATGGGTACCTGGATCCCGCCCTGTAAACTGGGTACCTGGATACTGGGTACCTGGATCCCGCCCTGTAAACTGGGTACCTGGATACTGGGTACCTGGATCCCGCCCTGTAAACTGGGTACCTGGATACTGGGTACCTGGATCCCGCCCTGTAAACTGGGTACCTGGATACTCCACAATGTGCATAAATTTCTATTTTTGAAGTGCAGTGTACGTATTTACATTAACTGAAATTCATTGTGAAGGAGGAAATGGAAGAACCGAAAGAGATAGGACTCGCGTTCATCAGTTTATTGGAAATCAGTCTTCAGGAATGAATTATAGCTTCATGTAAAAATTGATGCAGTCATTTCCGACGGCATGTGTATACAAGGGACTCATACATAGCTCAGTTTGAAATTTGATAACAAGAAAATGAAGACATAGAGAGTTCGGAATAAGGTAGACGAAGCAGGGGAGGTTAAAATTGTATTTGTGCAAGTTTGTGGTACATCATCGCTCCCAGGGGGACTATGTAAGGGCCTGAGCTAAAGGTTAGGTAGGCTTTCTTTTTTGTTGAAATAGAATAGGTTTTGTTTTGTTATGGACCATCTTTTTTCGGTTCACTGCTGTCCTGTTTTTCAGCACCTACTACTTTCTTCTTCAACTTTTTCTTGTTTCATGAACTTCTTTCTTAGCTTTCTGTTTCTGTGCCCTTTCTGTATAGATTCCACGTTTCTTTAACTCCATACTAAATGGTGCCTTCTTCCTTCCTCTATTTGGATAGCCTTTGTTGCGGATAGGGAGGCTTAAACTAACTAATAATCTAATCTAATCTGTGGTACATCATCTTTTAGATGACCAACATTTTTGTTCAAACCAACACATAATATTCAATGGAACTGTTCATGGCTTTACTTTAAGCCTTAAGAGTTAAATTGCTACCATCTAAAATATGTTGCATGTTAATTCCTGTGAATTATAAGATTTGTTGATACCTAGTCTTTCTTTCAAATATCGCAAGTGTAATAAATCTCAATCACTGAACACGTTCACCGCCTGCCAACGGTTGGTTCGCTTAGGTAGTAAGTAGCAGACTTGGGAAATCGACTTTACTGCTTGAGTACGCTTTTATCCTTTCTGAGAAATATGAAGAATAGTATTGCACGAAAACATTTCCCCTCGTTTGATGAGTTAATTTATAAAAAGATCACGAAACAAATGAAATGTCATTCATTTAAATCGGTGGAATATACCTTGTGGTACTCATACGACCCAATGCGCGTCAAATGCGTTTGTGTTAAGCGTTTGTGTTAAGCGCTTGTGTTGAGCGTTTGTGTTGAGCGTTTGTGTTGAGCGTTTGTGTTGAGCGTTTGTGTTGAGCGTTTGTGTTGAGCGTTTGTGTTGAGCGTTTGTGTTGAGCGTTTGTGTTGAGCGTTTGTGTTGAGCGTTTGTGTTGAGCGTTTGTGTTTAGCGTTTGTGTTAAACATTCGAGTTAAACATTTGTATAAAACATTTCCTGAGAATGCTGAACATATCATGCACAACTTGTATTCACAAAAACAGTTTCCGCCGTCCAGGAAGCGCTGGAGTCGCTGGCTTGCGGAAGAAGAGCCTGGAACGAGCCAGGCAGGGGTGCCAGCTTGGGCTTATTTTCGTCGAAATTCAAACGCTAGGTTCGTTATCACTAACATCTCGTCTCAAAGATCACACTGTATTAGGCAACCCTCGGGTGGTTGTTTCAATATATTGGAAAAAACCCAAACTTGCTGATTTTGACAGAAAAAAGCCCGAACTTGAGGATTTTTGCAGAAAAAAGCCAAGCTGGCACCTCTGGAACGGTGTTGCGAAACTGGACAGCGGCGCCCTGCGTAACGGGCGCTGCCCTTCTGGGCATCTGAGGGCAGAGACTAGAGATGTTTCTCTTACAATGTTTGGTATCTACAGCTACACATCATGGAACTGATTATTCAGTTAAGGCCGTAACGTATGAACCGAATAATATTTGGAATCTTCAGCTGCACATTCTGGAACTAATTAGTAAGATCATAACGTGTCAAGCACGCGCATGCTCCCAGTGCGATGATTTTTTTCTATTGTACAAGATGAGTTGTGGGTGACGGGTAAGATGAGTCATGCGAACCCAGCGGTCTTTTGCGCGCATGAATTGCGTAAGTGGGAGAGAAGCGTCTCTCTATTGACCTGGAAATGTGCGAGTGTGACTCATGACCACGGTAGAGGAAACAAGGTAAGGTCATTTCTATGGGAGAAAATACACCTCCTCATGTTCGGCTAGCCAATAGAAAAACTTTATTTCGAACAAACTTTATGACGTCGCCAAAACGCCATGTCGTTAGGCCAATAGAGGAGCCAGATTTGGGTGTAGCAGTGCTGCCAGATGCAATATGAGCGCTGCTACTGGTTCGTTGCCGTGACGTCAGCAAAACCACACCGGCAACGAAAAAAAAACTGGTTTGAACCTACCTTGTTTCCTCTACCGTGCTCATGACTCAAACTAATCTGTTCCTCATTTTTGTTATTATTCAAAAACTGGTACCCCAAATATTGTTCTGTTGATAGTGGACCAGTTTGTATTCACGTTCCAACATCTAGTAGCCTTGAAATGCTATTTTTGAAAGCAAACTAATAACAGATTTCGAAGGCCGGAAACGCCGAATTATGTTGGTCTTCAGGTATTGGTTATTTCGAGAGAGACCTTAAATTTTGTTCCAGTGAATAACTTTTAACCTGCTGTATTTCTTCCTTTTACCTTAATTGCTGTCGGTTTATTATTACCAAATTCGTTTGAACCCTAAATCATATAACGAGACGATTTCCACGCGCTCTGCAGTGAACTAATTATTGTGGTAGATACAACTATAGTATCTTCTATATACAAGGAATATATATATATATATATATACACAACTATATACAAGGAATATATATATATATACACACAACTATATACAAGGAATATATATATATATACACACAACTATATACAAGGAATATATATACACACACAACTATATACAAGGAATATATATATATATATACACAACTATATACAAGGAATGTATATATATACACAACTATATACAAGGAAGGTGCAACTATAGTACCTGTGGGAATTAGCGCCCCAGGAGGAAGATATGAAGTCTCGAGCTGAACGTTCGGTAGGGTTTTTTTAAATAGAACATGTTTTTTCTCGTTTTGTTACAGGCCATCTTCTTCCATTCTCTGCTGGCCTATTTAGCGGTACTAGTTATTACCTTCTTCAACTTATATCTAGGCTCTTGAAATTTTTCTTTACGTTTCTCTCTACATCGCTATAAATCCTGTATGGGAACACACTTGAGCATAGATTCCTTGTTCCCTTAATTCATACTAAATGGTGCCTCGTTCTATCATATCGTGGGAATACAATTTGAATGTTGAGGGAGGCAAGAACAAGCTAATGTTTCTATCTAATCTGCAGTGAACTACAAAAAACCACTCTAAGGTACAGCTGCAACACAAAATTAAATACAATAAAGCATTTTGTACGAGTGAAATCTGAAATCCCCCTGGACTGTGAAAGATCAAGTACGCTCTTTTCAAAGTTTTGGTTTCGATCAGTGCTGACGCTGAAGAATTTTTCCTCGTACCTTCACTTTTCGCCGCTATTTTGAGAGAAACGCCAGCCTTCATCAGTATGCGCTCTACGCCACCCACGTCGTAGCGTCGGTATCACATGCATTGTCCTTGTTATGCTTGCGCTGGCCGCTCGTCAACTCCTTTTTGCGCCCTCAAAACACGCCAAGTTGCTAGTCAGTTGTGGAAGTTAGGGACTTCCCCCATCTAACATACACACAGAAATTCAATTTAGTGATCACGAGTCTGAGATCAGACCCACGTGTGCTTATGTTGCTTCAAGCTGTCGTGCGTCAAGCTGACGTGATGACGTCAGAGTTCGGGCCGGCTTTGAGTGGACACCGAGAGACAGTGTACTACATCGTCTGCACACGCTTGTTTGTTTTAACTTATTTATTCAGGGACGGCTAATTAGCTTCATTTATCTTTGCAATTCGCTCTGGTGCTTGTACGATCAGTGCATTTTTGTCTCTGCGGAAATACGTGGGCTTCCTCCGCATTTGCATGTTTATCTCTTCAATTCTAGGAGGTTTTCTTTGCATTTCTTTGCATTTCTGTGACTATTTCTCTTCATTTCTTTGCATTCCTAGGATGCTTTTCTTCGTATTGCCAGGATGTCGAGCTGCACGAAATCGTACCTATTACAAAATTTTAAGCACTTCTTGGAATCATATTCTCTGCAGTTTATTACATTATGATTCCATTACTCCATGTTTCAAGATAGAAATCTCATACAAATAATATATGTTTCACAACCGTACTACAACCCACGTATGCACACAAAATAATGATGCTAACAGATCATACGTTGCCATTACGACTAAATATATGCTTATATAAAAGGAAAACGCAGTCGACTTTACCTTTTATTCTTCCTGTAGCAACACAAGCCGGCCTCTGAAGTGATGCAGGGACATGCGTGTTGTGTCTCACACAACCCCGGCCTTGTGCGGCACACGACACACACACACGACACTCATAATACACACACGACACACACACGCAGCTCTGCTGTCACCTTAGGGTGTGTAGAATTGGATTGCACTGGCACGCTCACCCGACGCGCGCTCGTCGCTTTGCATCCGCAGGTGAAAGTCTCTGGAGGATCTCCGTTTGGGTGCTGGCAGCCACTCCTGCTGCTGTGGGGGCGTTGGTGTGGGTGTGGGAGAGTGTTGGTGTGTGGGAGAGTGTTGGTGTGTGAGTGTTGGTGTGTGAGTGTTGGTGTGTGAGTGTTGGTGTGTGAGTGTTGGTGTGTGAGTGTTGGTGTGTGAGTGTTGGTGTGTGTGAGAGTGTTGGTGTGTGTGAGAGTGTTGGTGTGTGTGAGAGTGTTGGTGTGTGTGAGAGTGTTGGTGTGTGTGAGAGTGTTGGTGTGTGTGAGAGTGTTGGTGTGTGTGAGTGTTGGTGTGAGAGTGTTGGTGTGTGAGAGTGTTGGTGTGTGTGCGAGTGTTGGTGTGTGTGCGAGTGTTGGTGTGTGTGCGAGTGTTGGTGTGTGTGCGAGTGTTGGTGTGTGTGCGAGTGTTGGTGTGTGTGCGAGTGTTGGTGTGTGTGCGAGTGTTGGTGTGTGTGCGAGTGTTGGTGTGTGTGCGAGTGTTGGTGTGTGTGCGAGTGTTGGTGTGTGTGCGAGTGTTGGTGTGTGTGCGAGTGTTGGTGTGTGTGCGAGTGTTGGTGTGTGTGCGAGTGTTGGTGTGTGTGCGAGTGTTGGTGTGTGTGCGAGTGTTGGTGTGTGTGCGAGTGTTGGTGTGTGTGCGAGTGTTGGTGTGTGTGCGAGTGTTGGTGTGTGTGCGAGTGTTGGTGTGTGTGCGAGTGTTGGTGTGTGTGCGAGTGTTGGTGTGTGTGCGAGTGTCGGTGTGTGTGCGAGTGTCGGTGTGTGTGAGTGTCGGTGTGTGTGAGTGTTGGTGTGTGTGTGTGTGTGTGTGAGTGTTGGTGTGTGTGTGTGTGTGTGTGAGTGTTGGTGTGTGTGTGTGTGTGTGTGAGTGTTGGTGTGTGTGTGTGTGTGTGTGTGTGTTGGTGTGTGTGTGTGTGTGTGTGTGTGTTGGTGTGTGTGTGTGTGAGTGTTGGTGTGTGTGTGTGTGTGTGAGTGTTGGTGTGTGTGTGTGTGTTTGAGTGTTGGTGTGTGTGTGTGTGTGTGTGAGTGTTGGTGTGTGTGTGGGAATTTTCACTGTTCCCTTTACCACGTTTTACTGATTGTTTCAGAATTGTCGATGTGTAAAGGTTGGTCCCGTATTTGTGCTGGGACCTAAAACTGCACGTTGCTTTGCTTGTTTAAATGTAAATGTAAACTCGGTAAACGAGCGAATAAAAAGTGTGCAATAAATAAAATAAGCTAAGCTGTGCAATAACTAAATAAGTGCAATAACTAAATAAGTGCAATAACTAAAGATTGCAACAATGACCGTGAGTGCCGTGTGCCGGCTGGTCCCTGTGGGGGTGACGTGTGGCTGTGGGGGCGCTGTGAGTGGTGTGGGCCTGAAGTGTGGCGAGTGCGGCGGCTTCACCCACCTGGACTGCTCTGGTCTCCCAGCCTACCACCTGCTGCGCCTGGAGCTCACGAGGACATCCTTCGTCTGCCAGACCTGCGTGACGCCGACGGTTCTTAAGACTTCTAAGGAGAAGTACGACGAGACGGCGAATAGACTGCAGGCTGATTTAGCTGCACGGGCGGGGCAGGCCGGCCGCCCAGCAGCGGTGGCTACAGCTGTGCCGTCTACGCCCCCGGCTGGTGATGGGGTGGATCCTAGTGATCCTGGTGACCCCGCAGAGGAGAGTGTGCGTACGGAAGCGAGGACAGACCCTGAGGAGGTGTCGGTTAGTGGTCCTGCAGAGGTTCGTGCGCAGAGAGAGGTGTGTAAGCACTTCCTCAGCAAAAAATGTAAGCACGGTCGAGGGGGTGAGAAGTGCCGTTTCGCCCACCCGAAACTCTGCTATAAGTTTCTAAAATTTGGTGGCAAAATGAGAGGGGGCTGCAAAAAGGGAGAGAACTGTAGATTCTACCACCCGGCTATGTGCCGTAAAGCTGAAGGCGGGGAGGAGTGTACCCGCAAAAAATGCAAGTTCCTACATCCCTCCGGCCCGAGTGCTGAGGCTCTCTCAATTGGAGCAGGAGCCCGTAAGGCGTCCTCCTTGCCTACAAATAAAGAACGGCGACGCGATGAGCAGCCGGCCTTGAGGCGCATCGCGTCCGCTCCTGATGAGGTAGATGCCAACCTTGACCCGCCGGAACCAGCTGGCGCAGTTGGTAACCGCAGCCGCGGTACCCATGACGGGGAAGCAATGAACTTCTCGGCTTTTTTAGGGTTACGCCGGCAGGTGAGCGCCATAGAAGAGCAGTTGTCCCGGTTACTGAGCTGGAGGATGGAGCGACCTCCGCAGGCGACACGGCCCGCAGCTTGCAGCTGCCAGGCTCACTGGTAGCGGGGGAGGACAACGCTGCGTTCTTGTTCTTGAATATTCAAGGTTTGAGGCCCTACAGGCAGAAGCGCAAGGTGGAAATGTTGAGGGAAAGGGCCTTGGCTGTTGGTGCGGGGTTGGTGGCCCTTGTTGAGACCCACCTAAACGAAGAAATCCTGGACGCTGAAGTTAAAATGGAGGGCTTCTGCCTGTTCAGAGCTGATCGAACAGCTGGAATAAAGAAGGGGGGAGTTGCATGCTATGTCAGGAATGACGTCTCTCGACATGCTACAGTCCTCTCTGCCGGCACAAACTCGGTGGTGGAGCACCTGGTCTTGTGGTTTGCCGGCCTGGGCTTGGCGGTGGTGATTGTTTACCGCCCTCCAACTTGTCAACAGGCTAACTTTGAGCAGGCAATTAGCCTCATATCCTCGGCGCTCGAATCTCTGCCACCTCCACTCCCCAGAATCGCTGTTATGGGAGACTTCAACTTTCCAACCATGTGCTGGGAGTCGGGTAATGCCTATGGGGGAACGAGAGAGTCAAGAGTGCAGAGCGAGTACCTCTGGAACTTTATGGAGAGTTTAGCCCTGGAGCAATACGTCCGCCTCCCGACCCGACTAGACAATGTCCTAGACCTGTTTCTGACAAACGACGATGAGTTTGTCAGACGGGTTGAGGTTGAGGAGACTATTATGTCCGACCACAGATGTATCCTCATATATGGTGACCTTGGCCTGGAGCGGCAGACAGCCTGGGACCGAGGAGCATCGGGAGGGTCGCTTGACTCTCTCAATTTTATGAGTGATCGCGTAGACTGGACTGGCCTGTCGGGAGCGCTGGGTGACATTGACTGGGATACACGTTTGGCTGGACGTACCCCCAACGAGATGTACGACGAGATCCTCGCTGTCTTGTCCGAGGTCTGTCCAAGATATGCCCCAACACGGAAGATTGGGGGGATAAACCCAATACCTAGGGACCGGAAGGTACTAATGAGAAAGCGCTCAAAGCTGCTTAAAAGAGTTGGGACGTTGGCGCGCTCAGGGACCGCCAGTGATGGCATCCTTGAGAGAGTGGCTGAGATCGAGAGGCAGCTCGAGGCGTCACATGAGGAAGAGGCAAGATCCTGTGAAGATAGAGCTATCGCCGCTATAAAAAATAACCCTAAATACTTCTACTCGTACGCCAGGAGGAAACTTTGCACAAAGTCGGTTGTGGGACCGTTTCGAGTCGACGGACGGAATGTGTGCACCCCTGAAGAGAAATGCGCTGTGATGCGCGCACAGTATGAGGCGGTATTTAGTCGGCCCAAGTTTGGGGAAGACGATGGTGGCTGGGGCCCGAATGAATGGCCGGGTAACACACCGATAAACCTCGTGGACTTTGAATTCAGTGAGCGAGACGTTGAGGAAAGCATTGGCGAGCTCTCACCCTCGTCGGCGCCGGGTCCAGACAGTGTTCCGGCTGTCCTCCTATGCAACTGTAGAGTTGCCATCAGCAGGCCTTTGTTCCTGCTCTGGAGGGCATCACTGAGTGCGGGGTCCATACCTACCAAACTCAAGCTGGGAATTATTACCCCCATATATAAAGGTGGCGAGAAACACCTACCCCGGAATTATAGGCCGATCACGCTGACCTCTCACATTATAAAGATCTTTGAGAAAATAGTAGTGAAAAGGCTGGTGGGATATATGGAGGATGCTGAGTTGTTCAACCCGAGTCAGCACGGGTTTAGAAGAGGGAGGTCCTGCCTCTCACAGTTGCTCGAGCACCAACGGCACATCACGGAGGCCCTCGGTCGTGGTCATGCAGTGGACGCTGTATACCTAGATTTTGCTAAGGCATTCGATAAGGTAGACCATGGGATCTTGCTTAGAAAGTTGAGGGCTGCTGGCGTTGGTGGCGACCTGTGGAATTGGATCAGGTGCTTCCTTACTGGCAGAAAACAAGTAGTGGCCGTTGACGGATGCCGGTCAGCCGAGTCGCGAGTGATAAGTGGAGTGCCCCAGGGCTCGGTGCTTGGACCACTTTTGTTCCTGGTCCATGTCAGTGATATTGACGCCGGATTACTTCACTCCTGCGCCTCATCATTTGCGGACGATACAAGAGTTTTTAAGGAAGTGGCCAGCAAGCAGGACTGCGAGGCCATGCAGCAGGACTTAATCAAAATTTACGAATGGGCCGAAGTGAACAACATGTGCTTCAATGAGAGCAAATTTGAGCTCCTTCGTTGCGGTCACCATCCGGATGAAACCTTCCCCTACACAACTGCTGGTGGGGTGGTTGTGGAAAGGAGGTCATCAATCAGGGATTTGGGCGTGATCGTGGAGGACGGGGGAAGCTTCACAAAGCACATAGACTCGGTCTCAAAAAAGTGTCGAAGTCAACTCGGATGGATCCTCCGGACGTTTCGTGCCCGGGAAGCAGCGGCCATGATGACCTTGTATAGAGCGCTGATTTTGCCCCTGGCCGAATACTGCTGCCAGCTGTGGAGTCCAATTGCGACGGGGGAGATCCAGAAAGTGGAGGCAATTCAGAGAACGTTCACGTCGAAAATCGTCGGAATGGAGCGGTTCAACTACTGGGAGAGGCTCCAGAGGTTATCACTGTTCTCCCTGCAGCGACGACGAGAGCGGTACCTGATAATTTACACCTGGAAGATGCTGGAGGGATTAGTACCAAACTTTGTTGACCCGAGTCTGGCGTTGAGAATTAGACAACATCCCCGATTAGGGAGGTTATGTGTCGTTTCGCCATTCAACAACAGGGCCCTGGCCAGCGTGAGGACGCGCCATGAAAGATCTTTTTCGGTCATTGGCCCAAGACTCTTCAACTGCCTCCCAATCGAACTGAGGGAGTCCCGTGGGAAACTGGCTGCCTTCAAATCAAGGTTGGATAAGTTCTTGGCGTCGGTCCCGGATCGACCTCCGATGCCGCACTACTACCAGCCTGCGGCGGGCAACAGCCTCCTGCAGCAGGTGGCGCAGCTGCGAGTGGGGGAAATGTAGCAGCGAGTCGTCGCTGAGGGCGGTGCATCAGCATGGCCCGGGCCTGTCGGGCCCGAACTACATCCCAGGAATCCCAGGAATCCCAGGTGTGTGTGTGTTGGTGTGTGTGTTGGTGTGTGTGAGAGTGTTGGTGTGTGTGAGAGTGTTGGTGTGTGTGAGAGTGTTGGTGTGTGTGTGAGTGTTGGTGTGTGTGTGAGTGTTGGTGTGTGTGTGAGTGTTGGTGTGTGTGTGAGTGTTGGTGTGTGTGTGTGAGTGTTGGTGTGTGTGTGAGTGTTGGTGTGTGTGTGAGTGTTGGTGTGTGTGTGAGTGTTGGTGTGTGTGTGAGTGTTGGTGTGTGTGTGAGTGTTGGTGTGTGTGTGAGTGTTGGTGTGTGTGTGTGAGTGTTGGTGTGTGTGTGTGAGTGTTGGTGTGTGTGTGAGTGTTGGTGTGTGTGTGAGTGTTGGTGTGTGTGTGAGTGTTGGTGTGTGTGGGAGTGTTGGTGTGTGGGGAGTGTTGGTGTGTGTGGGAGTGTTGGTGTGTGTGAGAGTGTTGGCGTGTGGGAGAGAGAAAGTGTTTGTGCGAGAGTGTTGGTGTGAAAGAGGGAGAGAGAGAAATAGCAATGTATTGCTCTGTGTATGTGCTTGATATTTTTTTCATCCAATTATGAACTGCCCCAGCAGCTGGGGGCATCTTTCTTTCAAGCAGGTCACACAGAAAGCCGTTGTCTTGCGTTCTCTAGGGACGTGATTAGCGACCGTGTGTTTGGTGCTTGTATTTGTTGCTTGTGTTTGTTGCTTGTGTTTGTTGCTTGCGTTTGATGCTTGTGTTTGGTGCTTGTGTTTGGTGCTTGTGTTTGGTGCTTGTGTTTGGTGCTTGTGTTTGGTGCTTGTGTTTGTTGCTTGTGTTTGTTGCTTGCGTTTGATGCTTGTTTGGTGCTTGTGTTTGGTGCTTGTGTTTGGTGCTTGTGTTTGTTGCTTGTGTTTGTTGCTTGTGTTTGTTGCTTGCGTTTGGTGCTTGTGTTTGGTGCTTGTGTTTGGTGCTTATGTTTGGTGCTTATGTTTGGTGCTTGTGTTTGGTGCTTGTGTTTGGTGCTTGTGTTTGGTGCTTGTGTTTGGTGCTTGTGTTTGGTGCTTGTGTTTGGTGCTTGTGTTTGGTGCTTGTGTTTGGTGCTTGTGTTTGGTGCTGGTGTTTGGTGCTGGTGTTTGTTGCTGGTGTTTGGTGCTGGTGTTTGTCGCTGGTGTTTGTCGCTGGTGTTTGTTGCTGGTGTTTGTCGCTGGTGTTTGTCGCTGGTGTTTGTCGCTGGTGTTTGTCGCTGGTGTTTGTGTTGCTAGTGTTTGTGTTGCTAGTGTTTGTGTTGCTAGTGTTTGTGTTGCTAGTGTTTGTGTTGTTAGTGTTTGTGTTGCTAGTGTTTGTGTTGCTAGTGTTTGTGTTGCTAGTGTTTGTGTTGCTAGTGTTTGTGTTGCTAGTGTTTGTGTTGCTAGTGTTTGTGTTGCTAGTGTTTGTGTTGCGTGTTTGTGTTGCGTGTGTTTGTGTTGCGTGTGTTTGTGTTGCGTGTGTTTGTGTTGCGTGTGTTTGTGTTGCGTGTGTTTGTGTGGCGTGTGTTTGTGTGGCGTGTGTTTGTGTGGCGTGTGTTTGTGTGGCGTGTGTTTGTGTGGCGTGTGTTTGTGTGGCGTGTGTTTGTGTGGCGTGTGTTTGTGTGGCGTGTGTTTGTGTGGCGTGTGTTTGTGTGGCGTGTGTTTGTGTGGCGTGTGTTTGTGTGGCGTGTGTTTGTGTGGCGTGTGTTTGTGTGGCGTGTGTTTGTGTGGCGTGTGTTTGTGTGGCGTGTGTTTGTGTGGCGTGTGTTTGTGTGGCGTGTGTTTGTGTGGCGTGTGTTTGTGTGGCGTGTGTTTGTGTGGCGTGTGTTTGTGTGGCGTGTGTTTGTGTGGCGTGTGTTTGTGTGGCGTGTGTTTGTGTGGCGTGTGTTTGTGTGGCGTGTGTTTGTGTGGCGTGTGTTTGTGTGGCGTGTGTTTGTGTGGCGTGTGTTTGTGTGGCGTGTGTTTGTGTGGCGTGTGTTTGTGTTGCTTGTGTTTGTGTTGCTTGTGTTTGTGTTGCTTGCGTTTGTGTTGCTTGCGTTTGTGTTGCTTGCGTTTGTGTTGCTTGCGTTTGTGTTGCTTGCGTTTGTGTTGCTTGCGTTTGTGTTGCTTGCGTTTGTGTTGCTTGCGTTTGTGTTGCTTGCGTTTGTGTTGCTTGCGTTTGTGTTGCTTGCGTTTGTGTTGCTTGCGTTTGTGTTGCTTGTCTTTGTGTTGCTTGTGTTTGTGTTGCTTGCGTTTGTGTTGCTTGCGTTTGTGTTGCTTGCGTTTGTGTTGCTTGCGTTTGTGTTGCTTGCGTTTGTGTTGCTTGCGTTTGTGTTGCTTGCGTTTGTGTTGCTTGCGTTTGTGTTGCTTGCGTTTGTGTTGCTTGCGTTTGTGTTGCTTGCGTTTGTGTTGCTTGCGTTTGTGTTGCTTGCGTTTGTGTTGCTTGCGTTTGTGTTGCTTGTGTTTGTGTTGCTTGCGTTTGTGTTGCTTGCGTTTGTGTTGCTTGCGTTTGTGTTGCTTGCGTTTGTGTTGCTTGCGTTTGTGTTGCTTGCGTTTGTGTTGCTTGCGTTTGTGTTGCTTGCGTTTGTGTTGCTTGCGTTTGTGTTGCTTGCGTTTGTGTTGCTTGCGTTTGTGTTGCTTGCGTTTGTGTTGCTTGCGTTTGTGTTGCTTGCGTTTGTGTTGCTTGCGTTTGTGTTGCTTGCGTTTGTGTTGCTTGCGTTTGTGTTGCTTGCGTTTGTGTTGCTTGCGTTTGTGTTGCTTGCGTTTGTGTTGCTTGCGTTTGTGTTGCTTGCGTTTGTGTTGCTTGCGTTTGTGTTGCTTGCGTTTGTGTTGCTTGCGTTTGTGTTGCTTGCGTTTGTGTTGCTTGCGTTTGTGTTGCTTGCGTTTGTGTTGCTTGTCTTTGTGTTGCTTGTCTTTGTGTTGCTTGTGTTTGGTGTCATCCTTCAGTCATTATAAGACCCTTTAGTCATATCACTGTCATTTTTAGTCATTAGAAGACTTTATTTTTATTATTCCACTATCAGGGCACGGCCTGCCTTCACACCCCAAGACTCTGGTGGTGTATTTATTTAATGCAGCGGCAAAGGAGTTTTTATGGCTGTTTACCAGCTGCTGTCTGTTTGCTGCCACTCGCGTGAGCGTTGCCTTCCAAACAGTTCTCAAATGCATTATTTTCCAAATGCATTATTTTCCAAATGCATTATTTTCCAAATGCATTATTTTCCAAATGCATTATTTTCCAAATGCATTATTTTCCAAATGCATTATTTTCCTAATGCATTATTTTCCAAATGCATTATTTTCCAAATGCATTATTTTCCAAATGCATTATTTTCCAAATGCATTATTTTCCAAATGCATTATTTTCCAAATGCATTATTTTCCAAATGCATTATTTTCCAAATGCATTATTTTCCAAATGCATTATTTTCCAAATGCATTATTTTCCAAATGCATTGTTTTCCAAATGCATTATTTTCCAAATGCATTATTTTCCAAATGCATTATTTTCCAAATGCATTATTTTCCAAATGCATTATTTTCCTTCAAAATAATGCAAATCTCTCTCGAAACGCATTATTTTTTACTCCTGTTTGTTAACGGATTCATCCCGACAGAACATCTACAGGTGCTGTTTCTTCTTGCGTTCGGGTTCGACTAGTAGTGAACAGTTATGAATATTAAGTACTGGAAATTAATATTTATGATAAATTAATATTCGGTGCTCAACCCGACCTCTACGGACTCGGTTTCTTCTTGCGTTCGGAATCGACTAGTAGTGAACAGTTATGAATATTAAGTACTGGAAATTAATATTTATGATAAATTAATATTCGGTGCTCAACCCGACCTCTACGGGCTCTGTTGCTTCTTGCGTTCGGAATCGACTAGTAGTGAACAGTTATGAATATTAAGTACTGGAAATTAATATTTATGATAAATTAATATTCGGTGCTCAACCCGACCTCTACGGGCTCTGTTGCTTCTTGCGTTCGGAATCGACTAGTAGTGAACAGTTATGAATATTAAGTACTGGAAATTAATATTTATGATAAATTAATATTCGGTGCTCAACCCGACCTCTACGGGCTCTGTTGCTTCTTGCGTTCGGAATCGACTAGTAGTGAACAGTTATGAATATTAAGTACTGGAAATTAATATTTATGATAAATTAATATTCGGTGCTCAACCCGACCTCTACGGGCTCTGTTGCTTCTTGCGTTCGGAATCGACTAGTAGTGAACAGTTATGAATATTAAGTACTGGAAATTAATATTTATGATAAATTAATATTCGGTGCTCAACCCGACCTCTACGGGCTCTGTTGCTTCTTGCGTTCGGAATCGACTAGTAGTGAACAGTTATGAATATTAAGTACTGGAAATTAATATTTATGATAAATTAATATTCGGTGCTCAACCCGACCTCTACGGGCTCTGTTGCTTCTTGCGTTCGGAATCGACTAGTAGTGAACAGTTATGAATATTAAGTACTGGAAATTAATATTTATGATAAATTAATATTCGGTGCTCAACCCGACCTCTACGGGCTCTGTTGCTTCTTGCGTTCGGAATCGACTAGTAGTGAACAGTTATGAATATTAAGTACTGGAAATTAATATTTATGATAAATTAATATTCGGTGCTCAACCCGACCTCTACGGGCTCTGTTGCTTCTTGCGTTCGGAATCGACTAGTAGTGAACAGTTATGAATATTAAGTACTGGAAATTAATATTTATGATAAATTAATATTCGGTGCTCAACCCGACCTCTACGGGCTCTGTTGCTTCTTGCGTTCGGAATCGACTAGTAGTGAACAGTTATGAATATTAAGTACTGGAAATTAATATTTATGATAAATTAATATTCGGTGCTCAACCCGACCTCTACGGGCTCTGTTGCTTCTTGCGTTCGGAATCGACTAGTAGTGAACAGTTATGAATATTAAGTACTGGAAATTAATATTTATGATAAATTAATATTCGGTGCTCAACCCGACCTCTACGGGCTCTGTTGCTTCTTGCGTTCGGAATCGACTAGTAGTGAACAGTTATGAATATTAAGTACTGGAAATTAATATTTATGATAAATTAATATTCGGTGCTCAACCCGACCTCTACGGGCTCTGTTGCTTCTTGCGTTCGGAATCGACTAGTAGTGAACAGTTATGAATATTAAGTACTGGAAATTAATATTTATGATAAATTAATATTCGGTGCTCAACCCGACCTCTACGGGCTCTGTTGCTTCTTGCGTTCGGAATCGACTAGTAGTGAACAGTTATGAATATTAAGTACTGGAAATTAATATTTATGATAAATTAATATTCGGTGCTCAACCCGACCTCTACGGGCTCTGTTGCTTCTTGCGTTCGGAATCGACTAGTTGTGAACAGTTATGAATATTAAGTACTGGAAATTAATATTTATGATAAATTAATATTCGGTGCTCAACCCGACCTCTACGGGCTCTGTTTCTTCTTGCGTTCGGAATCGACTAGTAGTGAACAGTTATGAATATTAAGTACTGGAAATTAATATTTATGATAAATTAATATTCGGTGCTCAACCCGACCTCTACGGGCTCTGTTGCTTCTTGCGTTCGGAATCGACTAGTAGTGAACAGTTATGAATATTAAGTACTGGAAATTAATATTTATGATAAATTAATATTCGGTGCTCAACCCGACCTCTACGGGCTCTGTTTCTTCTTGCGTTCGGAATCGACTAGTAGTGAACAGTTATGAATATTAAGTACTGGAAATTAATATTTATGATAAATTAATATTCGGTGCTCAACCCGACCTCTACGGACTCGGTTGCTTCTTGCGTTCGGAATCGACTAGTAGTGAACAGTTATGAATATTAAGTACTGGAAATTAATATTTATGATAAATTAATATTCGGTGCTCAACCCGACCTCTACGGGCTCTGTTTCTTCTTGCGTTCGGAATCGAATAGTAGTGAACAGTTATGAATATTAAGTACTGGAAATTAATATTTATGATAAATTAATATTCGGTGCTCAACGCGACCTCTACGGGCTCTGTTGCTTCTTGCGTTCGGAATCGACTAGTAGTGAACAGTTATGAATATTAAGTACTGGAAATTAATATTTATGATAAATTAATATTCGGTGCTCAACCCGACCTCTACGGGCTCTGTTGCTTCTTGCGTTCGGAATCGACTAGTAGTGAACAGTTATGAATATTAAGTTCTGGAAATTAATATTTATGATAAATTAATATTCGGTGCTCAACCCGACCTCTACGGGCTCTGTTTCTTCTTGCGTTCGGAATCGACTAGTAGTGAACAGTTATGAATATTAAGTACTGGAAATTAATATTTATGATAAATTAATATTCGGTGCTCAACCCGACCTCTACGGGCTCTGTTTCTTCTTGCGTTCGGGTTCGACTAGTAGTGAACAGTTATGAATATTAAGTACTGGAAATTAATATTTATGATAAATTAATATTCGGTGCTCAACCCGACCTCTACGGACTCGGTTTCTTCTTGCGTTCGGGTTCGACTAGTAGTGAACAGTTATGAATATTAAGTACTGGAAATTAATATTTATGATAAATTAATATTCGGTGCTCAACCCGACCTCTACGGACTCGGTTTCTTCTTGCGTTCGGGTTCGACTAGTAGTGAACAGTTATGAATATTAAGTACTGGAAATTAATATTTATGATAAATTAATATTCGGTGCTCAACCCGACCTCTACGGGCTCTGTTTCTTCTTGCGTTCGGAATCGAATAGTAGTGAACAGTTATGAATATTAAGTACTGGAAATTAATATTTATGATAAATTAATATTCGGTGCTCAACCCGACCTCTACGGGCTCTGTTTCTTCTTGCGTTCGGGTTCGACTAGTAGTGAACAGTTATGAATATTAAGTACTGGAAATTAATATTTATGATAAATTAATATTCGGTGCTCAACCCGACCTCTACGGACTCGGTTTCTTCTTGCGTTCGGGTTCGACTAGTAGTGAACAGTTATGAATATTAAGTACTGGAAATTAATATTTATGATAAATTAATATTCGGTGCTCAACCCGACCTCTACGGACTCGGTTTCTTCTTGCGTTCGGGTTCGACTAGTAGTGAACAGTTATGAATATTAAGTACTGGAAATTAATATTTATGATAAATTAATATTCGGTGCTCAACCCGACCTCTACGGGCTCTGTTTCTTCTTGCGTTCGGAATCGAATAGTAGTGAACAGTTATGAATATTAAGTACTGGAAATTAATATTTATGATAAATTAATATTCGGTGCTCAACGCGACCTCTACGGGCTCTGTTGCTTCTTGCGTTCGGAATCGACTAGTAGTGAACAGTTATGAATATTAAGTACTGGAAATTAATATTTATGATAAATTAATATTCGGTGCTCAACCCGACCTCTACGGGCTCTGTTGCTTCTTGCGTTCGGAATCGACTAGTAGTGAACAGTTATGAATATTAAGTTCTGGAAATTAATATTTATGATAAATTAATATTCGGTGCTCAACCCGACCTCTACGGGCTCTGTTGCTTCTTGCGTTCGGAATCGACTAGTAGTGAACAGTTATGAATATTAAGTACTGGAAATTAATATTTATGATAAATTAATATTCGGTGCTCAACCCGACCTCTACGGGCTCTGTTTCTTCTTGCGTTCGGAATCGACTAGTAGTGAACAGTTATGAATATTAAGTACTGGAAATTAATATTTATGATAAATTAATATTCGGTGCTCAACCCGACCTCTACGGGCTCTGTTGCTTCTTGCGTTCGGAATCGACTAGTAGTGAACAGTTATGAATATTAAGTTCTGGAAATTAATATTTATGATAAATTAATATTCGGTGCTCAACCCGACCTCTACGGGCTCTGTTGCTTCTTGCGTTCGGAATCGACTAGTAGTGAACAGTTATGAATATTAAGTTCTGGAAATTAATATTTATGATAAATTAATATTCGGTGCTCAACCCGACCTCTACGGGCTCTGTTGCTTCTTGCGTTCGGAATCGACTAGTAGTGAACAGTTATGAATATTAAGTACTGGAAATTAATATTTATGATAAATTAATATTCGGTGCTCAACCCGACCTCTACGGGCTCTGTTGCTTCTTGCGTTCGGAATCGACTAGTAGTGAACAGTTATGAATATTAAGTACTGGAAATTAATATTTATGATAAATTAATATTCGGTGCTCAACCCGACCTCTACGGGCTCTGTTGCTTCTTGCGTTCGGAATCGACTAGTAGTGAACAGTTATGAATATTAAGTACTGGAAATTAATATTTATGATAAATTAATATTCGGTGCTCAACCCGACCTCTACGGGCTCTGTTTCTTCTTGCGTTCGGAATCGACTAGTAGTGAACAGTTATGAATATTAAGTACTGGAAATTAATATTTATGATAAATTAATATTCGGTGCTCAACCCGACCTCTACGGGCTCTGTTGCTTCTTGCGTTCGGAATCGACTAGTAGTGAACAGTTATGAATATTAAGTACTGGAAATTAATATTTATGATAAATTAATATTCGGTGCTCAACCCGACCTCTACGGGCTCTGTTTCTTCTTGCGTTCGGAATCGACTAGTAGTGAACAGTTATGAATATTAAGTACTGGAAATTAATATTTATGATAAATTAATATTCGGTGCTCAACCCGACCTCTACGGGCTCTGTTGCTTCTTGCGTTCGGAATCGACTAGTAGTGAACAGTTATGAATATTAAGTACTGGAAATTAATATTTATGATAAATTAATATTCGGTGCTCAACCCGACCTCTACGGGCTCTGTTGCTTCTTGCGTTCGGAATCGACTAGTAGTGAACAGTTATGAATATTAAGTACTGGAAATTAATATTTATGATAAATTAATATTCGGTGCTCAACCCGACCTCTACGGGCTCTGTTGCTTCTTGCGTTCGGAATCGACTAGTAGTGAACAGTTATGAATATTAAGTACTGGAAATTAATATTTATGATAAATTAATATTCGGTGCTCAACCCGACCTCTACGGGCTCTGTTGCTTCTTGCGTTCGGAATCGACTAGTAGTGAACAGTTATGAATATTAAGTACTGGAAATTAATATTTATGATAAATTAATATTCGGTGCTCAACCCGACCTCTACGGGCTCTGTTGCTTCTTGCGTTCGGAATCGACTAGTAGTGAACAGTTATGAATATTAAGTTCTGGAAATTAATATTTATGATAAATTAATATTCGGTGCTCAACCCGACCTCTACGGGCTCTGTTGCTTCTTGCGTTCGGAATCGACTAGTAGTGAACAGTTATGAATATTAAGTACTGGAAATTAATATTTATGATAAATTAATATTCGGTGCTCAACCCGACCTCTACGGGCTCTGTTGCTTCTTGCGTTCGGAATCGACTAGTAGTGAACAGTTATGAATATTAAGTTCTGGAAATTAATATTTATGATAAATTAATATTCGGTGCTCAACCCGACCTCTACGGGCTCTGTTGCTTCTTGCGTTCGGAATCGACTAGTAGTGAACAGTTATGAATATTAAGTACTGGAAATTAATATTTATGATAAATTAATATTCGGTGCTCAACCCGACCTCTACGGGCTCTGTTGCTTCTTGCGTTCGGAATCGACTAGTAGTGAACAGTTATGAATATTAAGTACTGGAAATTAATATTTATGATAAATTAATATTCGGTGCTCAACCCGACCTCTACGGGCTCTGTTGCTTCTTGCGTTCGGAATCGACTAGTAGTGAACAGTTATGAATATTAAGTACTGGAAATTAATATTTATGATAAATTAATATTCGGTGCTCAACCCGACCTCTACGGGCTCTGTTGCTTCTTGCGTTCGGAATCGACTAGTAGTGAACAGTTATGAATATTAAGTTCTGGAAATTAATATTTATGATAAATTAATATTCGGTGCTCAACCCGACCTCTACGGGCTCTGTTGCTTCTTGCGTTCGGAATCGACTAGTAGTGAACAGTTATGAATATTAAGTACTGGAAATTAATATTTATGATAAATTAATATTCGGTGCTCAACCCGACCTCTACGGGCTCTGTTGCTTCTTGCGTTCGGAATCGACTAGTAGTGAACAGTTATGAATATTAAGTACTGGAAATTAATATTTATGATAAATTAATATTCGGTGCTCAACCCGACCTCTACGGGCTCTGTTGCTTCTTGCGTTCGGAATCGACTAGTAGTGAACAGTTATGAATATTAAGTTCTGGAAATTAATATTTATGATAAATTAATATTCGGTGCTCAACCCGACCTCTACGGGCTCTGTTGCTTCTTGCGTTCGGAATCGACTAGTAGTGAACAGTTATGAATATTAAGTACTGGAAATTAATATTTATGATAAATTAATATTCGGTGCTCAACCCGACCTCTACGGGCTCTGTTGCTTCTTGCGTTCGGAATCGACTAGTAGTGAACAGTTATGAATATTAAGTTCTGGAAATTAATATTTATGATAAATTAATATTCGGTGCTCAACCCGACCTCTACGGGCTCTGTTGCTTCTTGCGTTCGGAATCGACTAGTAGTGAACAGTTATGAATATTAAGTACTGGAAATTAATATTTATGATAAATTAATATTCGGTGCTCAACCCGACCTCTACGGGCTCTGTTGCTTCTTGCGTTCGGAATCGACTAGTAGTGAACAGTTATGAATATTAAGTACTGGAAATTAATATTTATGATAAATTAATATTCGGTGCTCAACCCGACCTCTACGGACTCTGTTGCTTCTTGCGTTCGGAATCGACTCACTAGTGAACAGTTACGAATATTAAGTTCTGGAAAAAATTAATACTGATAATATCGATACTAATATTCGGTGCTCATCACTACACCATGCATGGTCTCAAAGGACAAACCAAATGATGTAACGATACTGAAACTACACAGCAATTGCATGCAGTTGATCTATGTGGTCTTCGGAAAGCATTCTTTTAGTATCAACATTGCCAACCCACAGCTGAGCTGTTCCAAGGAAAAAATTACGTTACAGGTAGTTTTTTGGTGACCCATATGACACCGGCACTACGGGGAGCGTACCTTGGCTCTCCCTCTTGTTTATTTACTTGCCTTGTCCTTAAGTCTGTCCTCTGTGTGTTATTTTAGCCTTGAGAGCAGTGATGCCGCCCTGATGTGCAGGTTGTGCATCACGGCGCCTCAGCAGGACTGATGACGGACTTATGGTGCGAAATGTTTGCTGATGAATGGCCTCCGTAGGAAAGATTTGTTAATCATTTGGTTGATACTGTGTAATACTGCTAATTATTTGATTGGTACGGGGAAATGTCGGTTTATTATTTGGTTGGAAGTAGAAAGTGTTGTTTAATTATTTGATATTGAGAAATGTAGGGTAACTATTTGGTTACTGTACACTAGTCATTAAGCAATTTTAACAATCTGCTTGATCGGCCAATGCGCTTCATTGTGTAATTGTTACGAGATATTTAGCGATATGGTAACATCTGATCGCTAACACACTGAAAGCGTTTACGGTAAATACAGCACTGCAACGCTGTTCGTTGTGTAGTAAAATTTAGTTCAGTTTTCGTGCCTATTTCTACCTCCAAACGTTATGAATAGCACCCACAGTTATCCACCTCATTGCTAGGTTATATTTTTTTAATTTTCCTCGTTTTTTTCGATTTTACTTTTTCGCTTCTATTTCTTTTATTTTGACCTCGCACTTTGCCACCGTCCTCAAGTGTGCAAGTGTGCTGGTCAACGTAGTCATGAACAGTATTTTTTACTTCGGTATCTAGTCTCCTTGAGCCACTCCACGCCTCTGCATGCGTGAGTTTCCAAGGTGTCACCCGTACGCAAATGAAATAGTTCCTCTTTTAAAAATAGGTGACGATAGAGTTCAGGGGGTTAACTTAGATTTTAAGATTTGTTTTTTCCTCGCTATATCATTTATGTGCATTGCGAAAAAATCAATTGATGCTTTTTTATATTTATATTTTTGATCAGCTACGGGGAAAGCCTTCAGTAGTTTCCTTGGGAGCGGTGAAAGAATTGTTGTGGAACGCGCCTTTTTAAACAGCTTTATTTTTAACTCATTCGACTTGAGTGTCCCACATTCTCGTAGAGTGCTACCTTCGGAACGTAATCCATGTTTTCTCGAGAAAGATTATGATTGTAATAATTGGTAATTATATAATATTGATAATATATCGCAAAGAATAATAATTCATACATAAATAATGTCTGAGAACAATAAATATTAATAAAAAACAATAGATTTGGACCAACAACAAAAACTAAACAATACATCACAATAAAGAATAAATGATAACCGACTGGAATAAATTATCACAACAAGTAACTGCAATTATTGAAATCAATAATAACCCCTCAGGGGGATACAACTATTGTATCTATGGGAATTAGCGCTCCCAGGGGAAAAATGTGAGGGCCCGAGCTGAGAGTTAGGTAGGCCTTCTTTTTGTTGAAGTAAAATGTTTTTTGTTATGTTAAGGACCACTTTTTTCGGTTCACTACTGTCCTGTTTTTCAGCACCTCTGACTTTCTTCAAATTTTATCTTATTTCATGAACTTCTTTCATATCTTACTGTTTCTATGCCCTTTCTGAATAGATTCCTCTTTTTCTTATCTCCATACTAAATGGTGCCTTCCTCCTTCCTCTCTTCGATACGCTCTATTTTTGCAGCGGTTAGGGAGGCTTAAACTAACTTATAATTTATAATCTATGAAATCAATAATAAAAATTAGCAAATAGTAATACAACGACAAGAAGCAAATATTAATATCATTACCACAATAAGCTAATAGTATCACCACAATAAGTAAATGGTAATAGTATCACCACAATAAGTAAATGGTAATATTATCACCACAATAAGCAAATGGTAATATTATAATGACCATCAAATGGTACAAGACAGCAATAAATATCGATTCGTTTCCTCGCCCCCATCGGCCGCATCTCAGAGCACAAAACAGAAGCAGCACCACACGGGACCGACCAGCGCACACCCGCCAAAACTGGCCGGGTTTCCCTGACGACCGCAGCTTCTCCCAGACCCTGAACTGTCGCCAACTCCTGCTACACATTCTGCTAATTAAATACTCAACATGCATTCTGAACATTCTCGGAGAACTTAAATTATGTCCCTAATTGAATGTTCAACATGCATACTAAACGCTATCGGAAAACTCAAATGATATCTTCTCAAATCGTATGAGCTCGGTAGCAAATTCTATTGGCGGTTGTGTGACTCCGGGAAAGGTTTTTTGTGCTATTGATTAACAACACGGACTGGAAAGAGTTTTGCACATCAGTAGCGCTCCCAAGGGGAAGATTTCATGTCCAGATCTGAAAATTAGACACGAAAATGTGGTTGAAATGACCTAGTATTGTTTCATCACGAACAATTTTTGACGGCTCGCTGCTGTCCTCTTATCACCTATTACCTATTTCTTCAGCTTTTTGTTGTGGCATGAAATTATTTTACTTGCGCTGATTTTATCTTGCATTTGTAAAGAATCTTTTCCTTGCAATATTGTTTCTTGTGCTCATTTGTTCATTGAAATTAATATTTAGGCCTTCATCAAGTGAACCTTGAAATCCTGCATGCGTTGGTTGGTCTTGTGAAAAAAGGCGCGGTAGAGTGTTCTCAAATTGAGTTGTTTCGTCGCAGTGAAAATGGGACCTGCAATTTCTGGCAATTGATGACTGAAAAATCTTCTTGTAGAAAAAGACAAAAAAAAGCCGACGTCTCATTTCTTGCATAAAAATTCCCTTACATATAAGTTTGAGTATAAATTTATAAATTGTGATTAATTTATAATATACACGAATTTAAATTTATAAATTTTTAACTTTCTCTCTTAGCAGAGAAACTTTTAGCAGCTAGTCTTTCAAGTGCAATATAACCAGCAGTGTATGTGTGTATTTATACATATATATGTATATAAATACATTAGGTAGGTGATGCCCAAGGTGACGGCGTAGTATCCGGTCTGTTGAGTCACGGCGAGCTGTGCGTACTCTGGTGAATAATCAACTTCTTACTTACTCTTATTATCCTGCTCTTATGGAGTATGTTTTCATTTTTAATACGCGTTCAATTGAAATCAAACCAAAGTTTTCCTACACGAAAACGAACACATTGTAGAAAAGTCGACACAAGAGCGACTAAACGCAAACTCCCACACAGACAAGGGCGCATACAAAGAGGCCTGTATAGAAATTAAATAGAAATTAAGAAAAAGAACTACACCACAGAGTTGCAGTTGCGTTGCGCACGCGCAAGCCGGCGTTGGCAGCCGTCCAGGCGGGACTGCGCAGTTGGCGTGCGTGTGTTCTGTCATTTGGTGTTCATGTATGTGTTCCTTGTTGCCGGGTGGCTGTTGTGTGTTCTGCTGAGCCTTCAGTTGCTGCTGTGCAGGTGTGACTGTGCAGGTGTGACTGTGCACTGAGCGGGTGTGACTGTGCACTGAGCGGGTGTGACTGTGCAGTTGCTGCGTATGCCCCTCGCGCGTCTGCCCCTCGCGCGTCTGCCCCTCGCGCGTCTGCCCCTCGCGCGTCTGCCCCTCGCGCGTCTGCCCCTCGCGCGTCTGCCCCTCGCGCGTCTGCCCCTCGCGCGTCTGCCCCTCGCGCGTCTGCCCCTCGCGCCCCTCACCAGGAGTGCCGGCATGACGCACCAGACGCAGTTGGCAGCAGCTGCACTTCTCGAAGCAGCGCGAAGTCGCCGCGACATTTTGTATACAACGTCTGGCCAACTTCTGTGACACGTGACACAACAATATTATTATTATTCTATGCGTGCTTTTTTCATATTTTTCCTGTCGTGTGTGGGTCAAAAAGTGCAGCTGTTGGTGGGTGATTTGGTTGAGTGAACGGGTTCGGATGCAGTTATGTTCGTTGAAAAACATGCGATGTTTTCAAGTTGTAGTTCTATCTTTGTCATAATGTATTAAATAATCAAAATCTGTGCATTATACCGCTGTCAGGCTTCTGTCGAAGATGCCGACTAGTGCTTTGTAACTTAACAGGAGGGAAAATAATTCTCCTCGCCTAACTAAACTCTCGTATCACAGATACTTGAGAACCATATATCCATCACAGATTTCAAAATTTCAACAGCTCGAATTTCATTTCGGCTCTACTTTCGACGCTTGCATTACTAGCGTAAAAAGCTCCATAGCTAGAATTCGTTCGGCTCTAAAAACTCGAAGCTTGATTAGCTCGTAGCTTATTCATCTCGACTCAAATTTCGAAAGCTTGAAAAACCAGCTCAAATCTTCAAACCTTGTGACCAGATCGGACTCCGAAAATTACCGAATAAGTCGCATCCGGAAAAACCTGTGGGCAATCCCCAACTAAATAAATCAAGTCAGCAAAACCTGACTTTCTATTATCCCTGAAGATATCAGGAAGATCCCCCCGGGATAAGAAGGACCAATCTAATTAATTCTCAATCGGCAGAAACAGGAATCGCCCACCTGACTATTATCGTTGGCTCCAAAGAAGGACCAGCCAAATAAATAATCTATAACTGGCACCCAACGTGGATCTGCCGAAACAACTATCAAACTTTTGGCGCCCAAGAGGATACAGCCAAATCAAATATCCAACAACCGCACAAGAGTTTAATCCTTATATATTCGTATTTATATAGATTTCATCACTTATAAAGGCGTCTTGATGAACGTCAGCGGATTTTCCCTGTAAATTGACACACGGTATCCTAAATACGTGCGAGCTCATTAATACGTGAAATCAGAGGATACAATATTTGAAGACGATGTACGGTATCATAAATACATCAATCAGTAGATACATATTTCGAAGTGATGCGCGGTATCATTAGAAAAAGAAAAAAAGAAAAACTGTATATTTCCAATAGAGATGGTACAAAAGTACCATCATTGGTTTTTAAAATATCTTAAAATTAATACACTTAGATGATACACACACACGAGTATTGAAAAACTCGTGTCACTAGTCAAAAGAAATGATTGAGGGCAATGAACTCCTAATCTAGCTTAATCTACATCTGATAATACATGTAATGAAAATTGTAAGAGATAACACAATTTCATGGACGATGCATTTTCATTGTGGGGTGAAAACACTTTTGACAGTTTACATGTACATGACATAAGACTTCGCAATTCTTGACGCCAGGAAATAATATATGAAATCGCTTGTTTCGGTCAATGTTCACAAGTGTCATTTTAAGGAAGCATAAAAAAAAGAAAAATATATATATATAAATATATACCCACATACACACATATGTACATATACGTATGCATGTGTGTATATATCCATACATGTGTGTATATATCCATTAATACATAAAATTATCAAAGCGTGAAATCAGCGGATGAATATTTCGAGGACGGATGCACAATATATACGTGAAAGATATTAATACGTGAAATAAATTAACTCATGAAACTAGAGGACACAATTTTTCACGGCCACCTTGCACATTCGACGGCAGCGGAGCAGCAGTGACCTGCTCGACAGGCCGGCCAGTCAGCGCTCTGTTTCGCCACGTCCTTCCTGCGTCCGGCGGAACGGAGCGTTAATTCCTACGCAACTTTCACTAGGTGTGAGCTATGAGTTTTTCCATAAAATTCACGCACAATCGTGTGAATTAGCACAGCCCAAATGAACGTAAGAATTTCTTGTATCATTTACGGAATTTCAGTGTCGATGAGTAAACGTCGTTTCCTATTGGGTAAAAATTCTGAAGCTCTCATGCCAAAACTTAAAATCACGCTTAAATATGCCAGTATAATAATTGTAGGACTCGGTGGTTCATGAGTGCATGTTTTTCCAGAGATCATATACCGTATGTCCCACAAAAACCCGAACCGAGGATTTATTTTCCCATATCAGTAGTAATCAGTAATGCTGCATAATTTTGCTTGAAATTAAATGCCTATGATATTCTTATGATGGTATTCCTGATACGGGATAATAAGTACTCGGTTCAGGTTTTTGTGGGACATACTGTATATTGTGAGCTGCTTCCGCTCATTAGCAGTCATTTGAGCAGGGGACGCCCTATGCGAACTGCGTCCTTTTTGTGAGAACTTCCGCCGTACGGGGAGCACTACGATCACTGGATTATGCTTCATAGTACTATTTATTGAAACACTAGACGGTTATTCAACTTTTTGATACATACATCGGTCAGTGGATACATTTTTTGTGGACACCCTGTACAGTGCAGTGCATAGATTATTTACAGTATATTGATGTTACTTTCAGGAATAACGGTATCATGGATACTATAGTGTGATGTGAAAAAACTGCAACAGTCAGTAAGCGCGGCTGCACGTCTGGTTGTAATGAAACAAATGCACTGCATGTTATGTGTAAATATGTTCATCTTGATTTCAGGATCGAACACAGTATCATTAATATTTAATGTTACAGTGTAAAGTGAATTTCAAATCGCTGTTTGTCGCTCCTAATCCAGTGCGTTTCTACTGCTGCAACTCCGCTGTCATTTTTGACTTGCATGCTTGTCATGGAATTTTAATCGTACTTTACGCTTCGTTGATGTTGGTTCTCAATAATTGCAATCACTTTCGTTCAACTATCAGAGAAATTAAATCATTAGGAGCTCAAAAATCACAATTTAAGATATACCCATAAAGGTCGAAGTGATTCACCATTTTTTAGTGAGAAAGAGAGGGCTGCTTTTACATCGTCCAATACATCACTGTACTTATACAGGGTGTCCGAAAAATAATGTATCCACTGTACATATGATACCGGAATCTTGCATCAAAATCCAACTGTTGCATGGTTCCGGTATCATATATACAAATATCGGTCAGTGGATACATTTTTGTCGTGGACACCCTTTATATTATCCACAAACTCGTGTACGATCACTGGTAGATAATCGCCGTCACGATAATGAACGCTGTCGGAAATTGAAGCAAAGTCGACGGGAAGTTTGTGAAAGAGCGCACAAAATTAGGGCAGCGTCAAGTGCAACGCAAACACGCACTCGAGCAGCAGGATAACGAGGCGAGCTTCTGCTTTGCCGGAGCTGCCGCACTTTGCCGGGAGATGAGACAACTTTCTCGTATTTACGAGCTCCAGCGAGATCAATTACATCCTGAAACGCCGCAGCGTTATTCGGAGTAAAAATATGAGTGTTTCAGATAATTACGATTATATTATTATTATAACCTTATCTAATAATATCATTGGTGTGTTTATTTATTTAAATAATTTTTAGGTGTCCGCTTGGTGCGTGTGTCTGTGACGCTCACCAGGACGCTCAATGACCGTATCTGTGATACGAGTTTCACCAGTGCACAAGTACAAGAATATCTTAATGGTGGGTACTGTTGTGATGGATATATTTGTTGGGCATCCACGTCTGGAGGATTTATGCAAGGAAAATATTGGGTCCCGCCATTTTTGAAGGGCCGTGTACACTAGTATAATAGTAGTAATGAAGAGGGGCTCATGATGAGTCTCATCGTTCTCGCGAATCGCTGTCTCCTGTCCCTTGCTTTGGTGAGGTGTCAGAAGTGAGTCTCTTGAATGCATTGGGTGACGCGACCCTTTGTTGGCACACAAGCCAACACAATGGAATGAAACGGAGTAACATGGAATAGGAAAATATAATTAAATTGAATCAAATGGAATAAAACGGAATAAAATGAAATAATATTAAATAAAGTAGAATAAATTGGAATACGTTTAATAAATCGGAGTAAATGGAAATAAAATGGAATAAAAGTAGAATGAAGTATAGTAAATGGAATAATGGACTGTAGAAGAAAATGAATGAAAAGAGCCCAAAAGGTCGGTGCTGGGGTTCCTGGCTTCGAGTTTCCTGCCGCCAAGCAGCCATCACGCTCAGGCACCGAAGCAAAGGAGGAACATCGGGGATAGCACTTCGTATCTCGTCACCAATGGTCTCGCACGATCACCAGTGTAGTGATTTGAGCACAGTACCGCGCTGAGGCCACCGTTTTGCACATCTGTAATGTCATGGTTTTGTACCTTTTCTCTAACTAATTCCTTTAAATGTAATATGTCTATTAAATGTAGTATCTATTGAATGTAATATCCATTTAATGTAATATATATTAAATGTAAGATGTCGAGATACGTATAAAGTATATGTACCTCGACAAGTATGTGTAATGACGTGATTTTATACCTTTCCTCAAACTTCCTCTATTATTCTATTAAATACAATGTCTATTGTATGTGAGTAGCATGCAACAGTAGCTAGTGCTGGTGTTGGCTCATTTCTGCGGCTTTTTTTGCTTGTTGTGCGAACGTTCCCTCGGTGGGAGAGCGCGTTTTCATGCCCAAACATGAATGAAATTGTGGATGAAAAGAGCTTGAACATGAATGAAATTGTGCCTTCAGTCACTAGTCACCCGTTTTGCAAAATTGAGAGATGTGCGCAAGTGAGAACCACCGCATTCTTTTGAAGAAGAATAAACGGAAGCGATATACACACGCAAGAATAAGCGAAACTCCTTCGTAGACGAATCTAAAATGGTCAGGAGTAACTGCAACATTTCGATGAATGCGCGAGTCACTTTTCCCGGAACTTAGACAATTTTCCCATGGCTCTCATACGTGTGACGCGGGCAGTGTGAAGTGACCACATCGTGTATTTATATCCTACATTCAGCGCGCAGATCATCACACACAGACTCGCCCACTACGGAAACGCGTCTACGCGCTCCACTCGAGGGAAGCCCACGCGTAGTTTCGTTTCCGGCCCGGGATCCTGGTTCTTTTGCTATTAACGAGTACACACGACCCGTCAAAAATGACGGGAATCGAAATTTTCTTTGAAAAAATATATCAGATGTGGATTAGAAACAAATATGTCCAACCCAACAGAACCCGCGATTAAAATATTCGTAGTCTTGTGCACTGGTGAAGCTCCTATCAAAAGTAGACATTGAGCATCCTTGACAGCGTGACAGCGCGACAGACCAACTGAGCTTCAACGTGGCTTTCCCATGATTTCCCATGCTATTCTATGGCTTTTCAATACTTTGCCAAGTCTCAACCGCTGATATTCTACTCAAGCTAATCTAACCTACCAATACACGCGATATTCATTCCGACACCCAACCTGCTGGGTTAAGGCACCGAAATTGTGGAGTTGATGAAGCTTGTATCACAGATACGCTCCTCTCACACTGCAGGCTGGTGGGTGTGACGCACGGACGGACGGACGCGGCTCCTTTTATAGTATAGATTAATAATAATAGGGTAATTTTTTGATTTAATTATCTTCTTTATTATTAACTATTGTGTATTTTTTGTCTTTTTAACATCACTTCGTTTATTTTTTGTCTTTTTAACATCACTTCGTTTATTTTTTGACTTTTTTACACGACTTCGTTTATTTTTTGTCTTTTTTATCATGAATTATTGTTGATCATTTGTATTTTTATTATTAATTGTTATTTGTTGTTTATCTTTTTATATTATTTATTATTTTTTATTATTAGTTTTTTATTTTTCATCCTTATATTATTATTAGCTAACATTTTTATTTCACTAATACTTGCTTCTATATTATTACTATGGATCTTTTTGAAAGTGTTTTGCGCTATAATTTCTCTTTTTCGTTCGAATTTTTCTTCTTACGTAAAAATAAATTTGATCTCACATTTATGGCAATCCTATACCATAAAAATCTTCACATATTTTGTAATGTCAGTCCATTTTTTAATTTTAATTTTAGATTCTGTAGTCAAGTATAATTGATTTTCAAATCACGTAATGTGAATCCCCTGCTAAAATAATCTCTAAAACTGTTATTCGTAATTTCTTATTTGCAACGTATACAACATCTGAAACTCCACATCGTTCTTCAAATTCGTACATCTACAATAATTGTCGTATGACATCAGTGAGGGAAGGATGACCTGTACCCGCATACTCCACTTCCCTGTCTGTGTCTGTTTGTCGCCTACCCTCGCTTTGTTGACCAATCAGGAGCCTGCGTGGCGGCCGTCCGTCACCCTTTGGCAACGAGGGCAAACGAATTTCTCAGATCACGTCCATAGGAAAGCGATGTTCACTCCAGCAATGTTGTAGGATGGCATTTGTAGCATTGAATTCATGTAAGCCTTGAAAGCAATGATGCTTAGTGGTCGAGCCGGTACCCATTTGTAAAAAAAAAACAAAGGAAATTTTTGTCCCAATATAAATGGTACAAAAACATCATTAGTTTTCACCAAAAAATCCCTAGTTGAGTGAAAATTTAATGTACAATGTTTGCCAGGAGAATACTTTGTTTTGTAACGTAAAAATTACCGTAATATTTGGTACTGAAGAGTTGATACGGTTTTTTAATTTCACAATACTCGGTTATTTAAGGGGTAAAAGCGTATTTAATTTAAAGCTAACTTTACTTAGCATAATCTTATTCTCTCTTCACCTATTCATCGTTCCCGATGGAAAGACTATCTTTGTTACATGTTTAGGTTTTCTTCATTATGTTGAATGGAATTATCTTGAATTATGCTAAATGGAATAAAATTTCACTCTTTTTATTTTTCTTCGTAAATTATTTCTTTCGTAACTGTGCAAGTAGAAATATGAATTAAGAACTATAAACTCAAAAAATTATTTTCACCACAATATGTAATGTGCATTCGGGCCCCCTCAGGGGGATACAACTATTGTGTCTATGGGAATTAGCGCTCCCAGGGGGACTATGTAAGGGCCTGAGCTGAAGGTTAGGTAGGCTTTTTTTTTGTTAAAATAGAATAGGTTTTTGTTACGGACCATCTTTTTTCCGTTCACTGCTGTCCTGTTTTTCAGCACCTACTACTTTCTTCTTCAACTTTTTCTTGTTTCATGATCTTCTTTCTTAGCTTTCTGTTTCTGTGCCCTTTCTGCATAGATTCCGCGTTTCATTGACTCCATACTAAATGGTGCCTTCTTCCTTCCTCTCTTTGGATAGCCTTTGTTGCGGATAGGGAGGCTTAAACTAACTAATAATCTATTCTAATCTGTGCATTCGGGCTGACTATCAGATAATTTGATTCTCCATTAGTGAGTACGTCGATTTCCAGTGAAAAGATTTTATACTCTCAACATCACACGTTTTTCTGGGAGAAAATTATCAAAAATTTTTTATTTCCCTTAATCAGCAAACGTTTATCACACTAGTGAACATTAGGCCAGCTTCACCCAAAATGTTTTTTTTTCAATTTAACCATCAATTGGTACCATTTTCTTAATTGTTACAATAGTAATTGTCTGATGTATCCTGGATACAAAATCGCGTAGTGGGTAAATTTACCGTAGATACGCAATGGGTAAATTTACCGTAGATACGCACTGGGTAAATTTACCGTAGACACGCACTGGGTAAATTTACCGTAGACACGCACTGGGTAAATTTACCGTAGATACGCAATGGGTAAATTTACCGTAGATACGCACTGGGTAAATTTACCGTAGATACGCACTGGGTAAATTTACCGTAGATACGCACTGGGTAAATTTACCGTAGATACGCACTGGGTAAATTTACCGCAGACACGCACTGGGTAAATTTACCGTAGATACGCAATGGGTAAATTTACCGTAGATACGCACTGGGTAAATTTACCGTAGATACGCACTGGGTAAATTTACCGTAGATACGCACTGGGTAAATTTACCGTAGATACGCACTGGGTAAATTTACCGTAGATACGCACTGGGTAAATTTACCGTAGATACGCACTGGGTAAATTTACCGTAGATACGCAATGGGTAAATTTACCGTAGATACGCAATGGGTAAATTTACCGTAGATACGCAATGGGTAAATTTACCGTAGATACGCACTGGGTAAATTTACCGTAGACACGCACTGGGTAAATTTACCGTAGACACGCACTGGGTAAATTTACCGTAGATACGCAATGGGTAAATTTACCGTAGATACGCACTGGGTAAATTTACCGTAGATACGCACTGGGTAAATTTACCGTAGATACGCACTGGGTAAATTTACCGTAGATACGCACTGGGTAAATTTACCGTAGATACGCAATGGGTAAATTTACCGTAGATACGCAATGGGTAAATTTACCGTAGATACGCACTGGGTAAATTTACCGTAGATACGCACTGGGTAAATTTACCGTAGATACGCACTGGGTAAATTTACCGTAGATACGCACTGGGTAAATTTACCGTAGATACGCACTGGGTAAATTTACCGTAGATACGCACTGGGTAAATTTACCGTAGATACGCAATGGGTAAATTTACCGTAGATACGCAATGGGTAAATTTACCGTAGATACGCAATGGGTAAATTTACCGTAGATACGCACTGGGTAAATTTACCGTAGATACGCACTGGGTAAATTTACCGTAGATACGCACTGGGTAAATTTACCGTAGATACGCACTGGGTAAATTTACCGTAGATACGCAATGGGTAAATTTACCGTAGATACGCAATGGGTAAATTTACCGTAGATACGCAATGGGTAAATTTACCGTAGATACGCAATGGGTAAATTTACCGTGGATACGCAATGGGTAAATTTACCGTGGATACGCAATGGGTAAATTTACCGTAGATACGCAATGGGGAAATTTACCGTAGATACGCAATGGGTAAATTTACCGTAGATACGCAATGGGTAAATTTACCGTAGATACGCAATGGGTAAATTTACCGTAGATACGCAATGGGTAAATTTACCGTAGATACGCACTGGCTAAATTTACCGTAGATACGCACTGGGTAAATTTACCGTAGATACGCAATGGATAAATTTACCGTAGACACGCAATGGGTAAATTTACCGTAGACACGCAATGGGTAAATTCACCGTTGAGCTGAAATGCGACGCTGAGTTCCTGTGACCTTGATGATAAAATGCAGACCCGCATCAGTGAGTTCCCCCACAGACACATCTCACCGGGATCTGCTGCCGTATTTGCTGCACATTCGTCCTGTCCGTTGCAAAGTGAGCTGTCTCTTCCCTTTTCTCTTATTTTTATTGACTGATTTTTTTTTTTTTGGGGGGGGGGGTTGTGGGATCATGGACCTTTTGGGGTCGTAATCTAACATGACCGATCTCTACACCGTTCGTAATAGTGTGCCATTCTATTCTTTTAACTCCAGTCCTGAAATAATTTGATAAATAAGCTTATTTGGAGAATAATGTTATTTTTTAAGGTAGAATTTCTCGAGGATGTGTTCATTTTCAGCCGTACAGTTCCAAAGAATTATCTCGCTGGCATTTGATCAAGTATAACTTTCATCTTCGTTGACATGAGGCTTCGTATATTAAGATAAATTCCTCCTTGCCATTACTTACCAATTCTTTTCTGTAATTTTGAAGTTTAAGAATCGTTAAAGCGTGTCACGGAAAATTTGTTGACGGAAGGTTTTGAAGGCGATTTGCAATTTAGAATTTGCCAATAATTTTGCACATACGATACTGAGGTTTGCTGAAACAAAACCAATCTAAGATAAATTTAGACGCATTAGAAGTCTGTCAGGCTCATTGAACGAAGAACGTAACGTTTACTTCTTTTTTTTGCAAAAATTTTGAATTATCATGAAATATTCTTTGCGCCATTAATATTTGTTCATTTTGCTTATTTTTAATATCATTTGCATATTTTGATCATTGCCGACACAGACGACAGAATATTTGGTACTAATTAAACAGAAAAACGACGTTCAAGAAAAATAGGCGAGAGAACCTAGCGAATGATTTTTCGTATCTTTCTTTTCTTAAGTTATGGCTACGTACTTTCTTTTTATGGTCGTCCATAGTAGTCTTCTGTTGGAAGTCATTAATTTTCCCTTCTGTCTGAATCCAAGCAACGTTTAGCAGCATAGGAACGATTATGTAGCTATTATTTTTACACATACTAAAGTGTTTCTTGATTAAACATTACCATTTAACACAACACTGATGTAAATTCCTTTCGAGTAAGATTGAGTTTACTCAATTTTTGACACATTGCTGTATCTTCTCAGAGATTGATCCTTGTAATATGTTCATAAAACGTACCCGAGTGATCAACAAAAATTTGTCCTCGAAAAGAGTGACATAAGTCAGCTCGTCACACAAACATTCAAGTAAGTATTCTTCAACCAGTGCAGAAAACGCTATGCTGCTGGGTTAAAAATAATCAGTATTGCAGATTGGGGCTTTACGCTTGATAAGCCACTACTGACCGCTCGAGTGCCAAAACCTGTGAGAATTTCTCACACTGTTTTCTCAGAGACAGTGAGGGGGTTTGAGGCATGTATACCCAGTGCCAGGTTGTAACATCGCGTGCTACATCACACCTCACGTCCGCCTGCCACCGCTGCTGCGTGGCAATGGTGGCATCTGTACTTGTATTTATTTTGTTACGACGAGACAACCGCGTGGACGGTGGACCGGGTGGAGCGTCCGCTCCTCATTCGCTCAGTGCGCGTCGTCGAGGTAACATCTGCCAGTCGCAGCACCCTAATTGCCCCCAGGGCTCTCAAAACCCGCTAAATTTTTGTCAAATTCGAAGTTTAAATGCTACATTTTTGCACTACTGCTTGGTAAAAACCAAAATCTGAGAGTTCACGGTGGAGTTTCTTTTTTAAATCTGTTCATTTGCATTGGGTGTTGCTCGAGAAAAGTATATATTGAGTGAAAAGTGGATTTGAAGTGACTTGTACAGGGAAATTGGTGGTGTCGTCCGTCATGGTGTGCTACAGCCAGACTCAAGCCCTGCGATGCGACAGTAAGTATTGCAAACTTCCTTACGATCGATGTTGTGACTTGATGGTACTGTAATTGTAGTTGTGACTTGATGGCACTGTAATTGTAGTTGTGACTTGATGGCACTGTAATTGTAGTTGACTTGATGGCACTGTAATCGTAGTTGTGACTTGAAGGCACTGCAATCGTAGTTGTGACTTAAAGGCACTGCAATCGTAGTTGTGACTTGAAGGCACTGCAACCGTAGTTGCCACTTGAAGGCACTGCAACCGTAGTTGTCACTTGAAAGCACTGCAACGTAGTTGTCACTTGAAGGCACTGCAACCGTAGTTGTCACTTGAAGGCACTGCAATCGTAGTTGCCACTTGAAGGCACTGCAACCCTATATTCCAGTCCGTTGAAGTGGCACCTTGAGTCCTTTCTTTCTCGCTTGCGAAGGCATCACGTCCTTCACCGTAGCACGGATACACACTTTCACCGGGCACGGGAAGGCCGCGCATACAATAACCACGTGCCGCAATCTGCCTCTAATTTGAAGGCATTCGCGACAGCGTCATTTTAGAGAGTAATTTTAGCGGTGCATTTCCTGATCGACTGGGGCCAATGAATCGGTGTTTCATGCGTGCTGTAACTTTATTGAAGCTTTGCTTGTCGAGTTTTTGTGCATGTCACGTTGATGCGCGTGAGTGATGCGCGTCTTTTCGGTCAAAAACGTTGCGTGTCCTACCAGTCTTGTTTGGGGATGACTCTAGGAAATTTTCACAGCTCATTGGGAGCCATCTGAATTAATATACACCAACAGTACAAGCACTGTTTTTGTTCGTTGAATTGCCAGTACGTAAAATGAAGTACCAATACACCATTTCCTACCTTGTGAGGTTTTCACGTAGATTTTTACGTATCTTTAACAACTAATAGCACATGCAAATATTAGCACAGGTTTACCTCTTCTCTTTTATTCCCTACTTTCGGAGTCTACAAGTCAGGTGATGTGCAGTGCAAGCTTATCTTTATGCGGCATTAACAATTCGTGACGTGACTGCTTAGTCATTGAACAGTTTATTTAATGTTTGATGGTGATTTAAAGTTATACATTTATCACGTGACTGCATCAGTCATTAAACAGATATTTGATGGTGATGGACAGGTATTTCAGTAGAGCTCTCACAGGCTTAAGGAATGATAACGCACGCTGGTCAGGTTCGTAGAGTACCGAGAGAGACATGAGGTATGCAACCCAGGGGGAAAATGTGAGGGCTCGAGCTGAGAGTTAGGTAGGTCTTCTATTTGTTGAAATAACATATTTTTTTCTATGTTAAGGACCACCTTTTTCGGTTCACTGCTGTCCTGTTTTTCAGCACCTACTACTTTCTTCTTCAACTTTCATCTTGTTTCATGAACTTCTTTCCCAACTTACTGTTTCTATGCCCCTTCTGCATAAATTCCACATTCCCTAATATCCATACTAGATGGTGCTTTCCTCCTTCCTCTCTACGATACGCTTTTTTTGTAGCGGTTAGGGAGGCTTAAACTAACCTATAATCTAATCTAATCCAGGAGGTATGCAAAGCAACAGAGGAAACTTTGTATTTTACAGAGTACGTTAAATCACAGGGGTACGCTGCCCGATTGAGGGTACACGGGAGAGTGGGGTACTCTGAACATATTAGACCATGTACACGGCTATACAGTATGTCCCACAAAAACCCGAACCGAGTATTTATTTTCCTGTACCAGTAATACCTGTAATTATTTCGAGTATCAGTAGTTATTAGTAATACCGTATAATTTTACTTGAAATTAAATGCTCATGGTATTCTCATGATGGTGTTACTGATGCTGGTATTCTTATGATGGTATTACTGATACGGGAAAATAAGTCCTCGGTTCGGGTTTTGTGGGATATACTGTGTGGCGCGTAGAAAAATAGAAGCTACATGGAGTGATTGACTCTTACACAAAATATGGATGATTATATGTACTTATATTGGCTCTACGTAGATAAAAACATACTGGGGGTCTGCATATGTTAGGGGGATTTTATTCTAAAAGCAGTCCCAGTTCCCTTTAACTCTGGTGTTGAAAGATCTTGTGTCGTTGTGATTCTATCGTCTATAGTCTTTGCTTAATGAAATATCTTTGCTTCCTGCGATGAGTTCAGCGTGTCTATAAAAGTTATCTTTTCATTTGGGTTTGCCTCTGAAGTTCTGTATTTTACACAGCTATACGCTTATCACACTCTCTTATCACGAGCTCCGGCATTCAGGATCTGTATTTCTTATCACGGCATTTTATATGACCTCGATAGTTACTGCGTTATGAGTAACAGGAAGTGGCACGTGGACTTTCTTCCAGTTATGTATGCTTGAATATTATACCAGTCATATGTAAATACATGAAACGATACTCTCGTATGATATGAAACGCAAGTTTAAATATTAATGCAAATTAGTCGTCTAAAATATGTATGACATAGTACCCTAGATACACGGTAGTACTCGGTATAACATGAAGATCATGGGCATCAATGAAACTACGATGAAACGGTAGCCATGATACGGCTCTACGTTTTAGAAAGCCTGAAAGCCTGACAAAAAAAAAATGGCGGAACAGATTATCTTGATTAAAATAAGAGTATTTTCATAGGAATCATGAAATGCAGTGTCCAACAAAAACCCGAACCGAGTATTTATTTTCCCGCTTCAGGAATACCATCATAATCAGTAATACCTTTTCTATAGGTTAATTTTGAAGGATAATTTTGCTAGAAATTCAATGCTTATGGTATTCTTAAGATGGTATTACTGATACTGGAAAATAAATACTCGGTTCGGGGTTTTGTAGGGCATGCTGTAAAACGTCGATGTTTATTATGAAATATTGCGTACGTGTCTATAACATAATTTACCCTCGTAGCGCATAAAAATGAAGTTTGGTGCGCGTGTTCCAACATATCTCTCCATGCATCAGCTGAGGTAAGCCCGCATTCTTTCCTGTCCCAAAGAAAAAAATATGTAAGTTGGTGTGGGCTGTGCCCTTCGATTCGTTAAGCCGCTGCGTTCGTTAATAAGTGCTGTAAATCACAGGAGAAATTTGCTCTTGCATCACATGCTGATACCGTTATCATTATACTTTTGTTATTTCTGTATTTCATTTTGCTATTTTATTATTCCTCTCTTGTTGTTTCTGTCATTCATTTTGCTTCTCTATCATTCTTTTTATGTAATTTTTATTCTGCTTCGTTATCGATGTACGTTTTGTTTTCATCTCCTTTCTGTTTTCCGATATGACTAATCATTCAGTTTACTCACATGAATATTGGATGATAAAGTTTTACAGCAGACCTCTGTCAGGAAAAATTCATTAGATTACAGTATTTTGGGTGTAATAAAACCCAGCGGATTATGATTGACGCATGAATTCCGTATGTAGTCTTTGATGTCTTGATGTGACTAGCATGCAATTTCTTCGATTTTGACTACAATGATCTAATAAATTGAATCGACCGTAACGATATCATAAGCTTCATATTACGATAATAGAAAATATAATACAAAAGGAAATAGGATACAAACTGCAATAAAAAATAGTGTATTTTATGTAGTATAATACGAGACAGCGTGTGGTACAAGATATAATACTAAATAAAATAATACGTACATATTCTTTTGTTTCAAAGCCGACTTTCGGAATTATTTATAATATCTTTATTTTCAAATAACTTTAATACGGGTGGACGTATCCCTCAGGGGATACAACTATTGTATCTATGGGAATTAGCGCTCCCAGGGGAACCATGTGAGGGCCCGAGCTGAAGGTTAGGTAGGCTTCCTTTTTGTTGTAATAAAAAAGATTTTTGTTTCGTTACGGACCATCTTTTTTCGGTTCACTGCTGTCCTGTTTTTCAGCACTTACTACTTTCTTCTTCAACTTTTTTCTTGTTTCATGAACTTCTTTCCTAGCTTACCGTTTCTGTGCACCTTGTGCATAGATTCCACGTTCCCTCAACTCCATACTAAATGGTGCCTTCCTTTTTCCTCTCTTGGAACATCTTTGTCGTGGTTAAGGGAGGCTAAAACTTTCTTATATAATAATAATAATAATTCGGGGGGACGTACAACACTACAACACTGGATAAAAAATATCTACTCCTGCGTTTCAAAGATGACTTTTAAAATTAATTATATATAATTTAAAATGACAAATTAGGGTGATGTACATACAATACTGCATAAAAAATGTATTCATATGCTTCAAAGCTAAGAAATAATTAGGCCTTGTTTAATTTAAAATGGCTTCAATTAGGGTAGACTTGGAGCAATTGGGTAGAAGGCCGTAGCGTATGCAGGAAGTAGAGTGGGTCACGTGACCCGTGCAGGTAGATGTTGGCAGCGCACCAGCGGCCTTCCCGCTGAGTGACCCCAATGTGGCGGGTGGCAACCATACCATGGTGGCAACACTGCCTCTCGTGGGGCCCTGCTTGTCTCCTGCTCGCTGTGTCTACCTCTTGCTCTAGTTATTTCTCGCCTTATTTATTTTACTCCATATTTATTTTACTTTCTACGTATCTTTTACTCTGTTTATTTCTCTATGTATCTCTTACTCTGTATCACTAGCTCTTGTTTATTTCTCTCTCTATATATCTTACTCTCTATGCATACACGTATTTATTTCTCTCTGTGTATATTTGTATTTATTTCTTTCTCTCTATGTATTTCTTTCTTTCTCTCTATATATTTCTTTCTCTCTATATATTTCTTTCTTTGTCTCTATATATTTCTTTATTTGTCTCTATATATTTCTTCATTTGTCTCTATATATTTCTTTATTTGTCTCTATATATTTCTTTCTTTCTCTTTCTATATTTATATTTTCATTTCTTTCTCTATATGTATTTCTTTCTTTCTCTCTCTATATATCTCTTTGTTTATCCTTCCATCTGTTTAGACGCTCTGCTTATCTCCTGTCTTTTTCTCAGTATTTATCTCATAATTATGCTTCTCATAATATCCTTCTCTGTCTCTTTGTAAGCTTGTCTGCTACTGTTAATGTCTGTCTGTCCATGTCTATTCATCTTTTTATGTTTGTCCGTCTGTTTTTTATGCATTTTACGTGTTCCAGCATGCTTGTCTCTTCCGGTGTGTGGATGTTGTTGTGCTTGTGTGTTTTTTGTTTGTGTGTTTGGGTAGACTATCGATCTGGAGCTTCATATTTGATTTCAGTAATGACTCACGATCTCAGCTTATGTTTGGAAGCTCATATCATCAGCATACAAAATACGGGGTTAAGTAGCTTTAATGTCTGAATTTATCACATCTGGTCATAACAAAGATTCGGAGTATCTCGCAAAATCCGATACATTTTCGGAAAAATATGTCTAACAAAATCAAATGCTAATCCCGATTATGAGTATCTCTGGTAGTCCAGTGCACTCTGGCAAACATGTCGGAATCTCACAAAATCAAATACTGTTTCAGGAAAATATCTAATCATTTAACAAAATAAAGTGCTAATTCAAATTGCAACCGTCTGCCAAAATCAAGTGCTAATTACGATGAGTAACTCAAGTTATCCAGTGCACTCAGGTAAACGCGTAGGCACCTCACAAAATCCGGTGCTGATGCAGACGAGCGCCAGAGCACCTCACAAAATCCGGTGCTGATGCAGACGAGCGCCAGAGCACCTCACAAAATCCGGTGCTAACTCGCCTGTGGCGTGGGCAGCGTTGGCTCCGTGTGCGTGCAGCGGCACACACGCACACGCGAGGGGCGCCGCTGTGTGCGTGCAGCAGCGTAGCAGTGGCGTACACAGGGAGGCCCGTGATGTACCTATAATAATACCCGTAAATAGTGCCCGTTTTTGTGCCGTTTATTGCGTCAAACTTGGCAAAAGGTATGAGATGTTCCGCGTATTTTGGGCACTTTCGTTTTCAAGCTGCCAAACGCGGGCGGATTGGTTAGTTGAAGTTGTATCTTGGATACAAGCAAGCAGAGAATGGTTTAATTAAAGGGCGGTGAAATTTTACGTCACTTTGTCGATGGAAAATCCTTTATTTTGTATTCTGTTTAGTGCTTTTTATTCTTCCTCCGATTGTATGAATGTGCTCGATTAGAATTGGCAAACAGTGTTTCGGTTGCAGATAGCGCACGTACTGTAACTATCATGTGGAGAGTATATCATTATGCTTTCCTGTGTATGTAACTATGTGATGGAAAGTGTATGACTGTATTATGAACAGTACATAACTATATCATGAACAGTACATAACTATATCATGAACAGTACATAAGTATATCATGAACAGTACATAACTATATCATGAACAGTATATATATATATATATGTTATGAACACTGTAACTACAGTATATAAATTAGATATGAAAAATATACATATAACTATGTTATGGACAGTACATATCAATATCATACCCAAAATATACATTTAACTATGATATGGACAGTACATATCAATATCATAACCACTCACGGAAGTGTCTTACGTGTGTTGGTTATTGAGGATAAGTAGTTCGCAGCATCATTTATTTTGTGGCAGATGCCTATGTTGACATATGCTGATGTTGACATATGCTGATGTTGACATATGCTGATGTTGACATATGCTGATGTTGACATATGCTGATGTTGACAGATGCCGATGTTGACAGATGCTGATGTTGACAGATGATCTCACCTCAGACGATCATATTAGCAATAATAATGCTAATTCTGATATAATCTCAGGCATGAATGACACAACATTTTCATGCTGAACACGTCACAGGTGCGTTGACAGGCACAACAAGCAAAATAGTAGACAAAGAAATAAATAGTAAAGTCTAACACAAAACATACGTCAACATGCTATGAAATGTTGAACGTATTTTTACTCAAATATGATGCAAGTTTATCAACATTGGAGCACGAGAGGGATGTAGTTCAACACTCCATAAAATGTTGAGTGTGTAAATAGTGGAATTAGATACAAATATATCAACATGGGAGCACGAGACGGATGTGGCGAGCAGCGCGAGACAGAGACCCGTTCATGTCTCGCGGCGAGACAGCGGCGACATCCTGGCGCCACAGCGCATACCGACGGCGGTGTGGGGTCTGGCTGCTGGGGTCTGGCTGCTGGGGTCTGGCTGCTGGGGTCTGGCTGCTGGGGTCTGGCTGCTGGGGTCTGGCTGCTGGGGTCTGGCTGCTGGGGTCTGGCTGCTACGGTCTGGCTGCTACGGTCTGGCTGCTACGGTCTGGCTGCTACGGTCTGGCTGCTACGGTCTGGCTGCTACGGTCTGGCTGCTACGGTCTGGCTGCTACGGTCTGGCTGCTACGGTCTGGCTGCTACGGTCTGGCTGCTACGGTCTGGCTGCTACGGTCTGGCTGCTACGGTCTGGCTGCTACGGTCTGGCTGCTACGGTCTGGCTGCTACGGTCTGGCTGCTACGGTCTGGCTGCTACGGTCTGATTCCATGAATCGAACAACTGGAACATATTTATTGATGTTTTCATAAATTTTTATATATCCTAAATTTAAGTTGAGATGGCCTGCAAAGCCTGGCGTCACCTACACACCGCAGCCGTACGCAGGTCAGCCGTACGTACGTCTGCTGACCGTCCCACGGGCCGGACGTTCTGCTGACCGTTGAGGTCGCACTGCGCGTGTCCGTTACGGCCATCGCCTGCCCTATATGTACTGAGTAGGCGTTGTTTTGTATCTGCTGTACAGTATCTGATGTACCTGAGCGTATCTAGTGTACCGGAGCGTATCTAGTGTACCGGAGCGTATCTAGTGTACCGGAGCGTATCTAGTGTACCGGAGCGTATCTAGTGTACCGGAGCGTATCTAGTGTACCGGAGCGTATCTAGTGTACCGGAGCGTATCTAGTGTACCGGAGCGTATCTAGTGTACTGAGATTATGCCCCAAAGTACATTCCTAATCAATTCCAGTAGAATAAAATCCCTGGATCGAGGTCTTTACCGAAAGACGTATGGTGGTTCCAGACCCTCACCATTACAGAAATTCCAGGTCCAGTGTTGTGAATTCTTCCATCGTTTTGGGTTAATAGTGGAAACTGTTCCTTACTCACTATTTTATTTACTTACAATCGGTTTCTCTTCTTAATTACAACGTTTTTCAATCTATTCTGGATACACTTCGTATTTTAGATACGCTTCGTATTCTGAACACGCTACGTATTATTCTGCGCGTATAGAGCACGCAGAGTATTTTGAATACGCACTCATGACAGCTCAAGTGCCTCCACAACCTCGAGTTACGAATACCACAACCGATGACAGCCGGCGTTGATTTAAGCTGTCGTAACCGGAACAGGAGCACGTGGACGCGCACACACACCGGACCGGACGTTACCGGTCCGCAATTGCGCGCTCCCGGACCGTCACGCTGGCCCGCATTGCCGGAATGCGCTGGCCCGGCGTCCACAATCCCTCTGCAATGATTGCTATTACGCGCACATAATGCAGCGCACGCATAAAATGGACACATGAATGCAGTCTTCGAGAAATGGTTGTGTCAGGGGCTGAAGAAAGTCCGTCTGTACGTCCAGGGAAACTTTGACGCGAACTGCTCCGATTCTTATAAAATAGAATAGTTTAATAAGCTGTTGCTGTCTTTTGTCTTTGCAGGTTATTTTTTGTAAATTATTGTACGGACGTCAGTGACTGAAACAAATTTTCCCGTACTTTGAGAAGGCTTTTTTCAGTGCAGCGTACATTGGACCGGTATATTTCTTAAGTTGTATATTCTTCGCACAATATCGGAGACGCGAACTGTGAGCTGCGCTGCAGCTTTTTCCTTCTACTTATTTCATCTGAATTTCATGTTTTGAATTTCTTCCTTGGCTACCTATAAAAATGATATAAGCCAAGCTCGGCTACCTATAAAAATGATATGAATGTTCTTTTACATAGCATTTCCGAGTTTTTTCTTTGATTGCCCTCAGAATTTACCATCGGATTTATTGCTTAACTTGATGAAGGCAATTAAACGTTCCGGGGATCTTGTGCAACATAATTGCATTTAATAATTACTACTTGCAACGCTTTTGTGACAGCCTGGGAGAAATTTCTGATGTTTTACGAGTTCGTAATTAAGGAAACATTAAAGCGGATGAATTAAAACATAATCCAAATTTGGTCACTAGTGTAAAAAATTTTTTTTTTGAATTTTGGATCTGTTGGCACGTATTTATTGTAGCAGGAGATTGATGTCGACCGCTGTATGTTGGCTCTGTGTGGCACTAGGTGTGATTTTTCTATTTCTCTTTTTATTTTTTTCGTTTTCTCTCTCTTGCTTCTTTATTCTTTCTTCTCTCACTCTCTTTTTCTCTCTTTGGCTTTTTTATTCTTTTTCTCGTTGTTTCCTTTTTCTTTTTTTGCTTCTTTATTCTTTTTGCTCTTTCTCTTTATCTTGCTTCTTTATTTTTTTCTCTCTTTCTCTGACTCTCTCTCTCATACACTCGTGCGACCGCCACCCTGGCAGTTGGGCGGTAGGCATGTGACAGCATGTGACAGCATGTGACAGCTGCCACCCTGGCAGTTGGGCGGTAGGCATGTGACAGGTAAATGTGACAGCATGTGACAGCTGCCACCCTGGCAGTTGGGCGGTAGGCATGTGACAGGTAAATGTGACAGCATGTGACAGCTGCCACCCTGGCAGTTGGGCGGTAGGCATGTGACAGGTAAATGTGACAGCATGTGACAGCTGCCACCCTGGCAGTTGGGCGGTAGGCATGTGACAGGTAAATGTGACAGCATGTGACAGCTGCCACCCTGGCAGTTGGGCGGTAGGCATGTGACAGGTAAATGTGACAGCATGTGACAGCTGCCACCCTGGCAGTTGGGCGGTAGGCATGTGACAGGTAAATGTGACAGCATGTGACAGCTGCCACCCTGGCAGTTGGGCGGTAGGCATGTGACAGCCAAATGTGACAGCATGTGACAGCTGCCACCCTGGCAGTTGGGCGGTAGGCATGTGACAGGTAAATGTGACAGCATGTGACAGCTGCCACCCTGGCAGTTGGGCGGTAGGCATGTGACAGGTAAATGTGACAGCATGTGACAGCTGCCACCCTGGCAGTTGGGCGGTAGGCATGTGACAGCTAAATGTGACAGCTGCCACCCTGGCAGTTGGGCGGTAGGCATGTGACAGGTAAATGTGACAGCATGTGACAGCTGCCACCCTGGCAGTTGGGCGGTAGGCATGTGACAGGTAAATGTGACAGCATGTGACAGCTGCCACCCTGGCAGTTGGGCGGTAGGCATGTGACAGCTAAATGTGACAGCATGTGACAGCTGCCACCCTGGCAGTTGGGCGGTAGGCATGTGACAGCTAAACGTGACAGCATGTGACAGCTGCCACCCTGGCAGTTGGGCGGTAGGCATGTGACAGGTAAATGTGACAGCATGTGACAGCTGCCACCCTGGCAGTTGGGCGGTAGGCATGTGACAGCTAAATGTGACAGCATGTGACAGCTGCCACCCTGGCAGTTGGGCGGTAGGCATGTGACAGCTAAATGTGACAGCTAAATGTGACAGCTGCCACCCTGGCAGTTGGGCGGTAGGCATGTGACAGGTAAATGTGACAGCATGTGACAGCTGCCACCCTGGCAGTTGGGCGGTAGGCATGTGACAGGTAAATGTGACAGCATGTGACAGCTGCCACCCTGGCAGTTGGGCGGTAGGCATGTGACAGCTAAATGTGACAGCATGTGACAGCTGCCACCCTGGCAGTTGGGCGGTAGGCATGTGACAGCTAAATGTGACAGCTAAATGTGACAGCTGCCACCCTGGCAGTTGGGCGGTAGGCATGTGACAGGTAAATGTGACAGCATGTGACAGCTGCCACCCTGGCAGTTGGGCGGTAGGCATGTGACAGGTAAATGTGACAGCATGTGACAGCTGCCACCCTGGCAGTTGGGCGGTAGGCATGTGACAGGTAAATGTGACAGCATGTGACAGCTGCCACCCTGGCAGTTGGGCGGTAGGCATGTGACAGCTAAATGTGACAGCATGTGACAGCTGCCACCCTGGCAGTTGGGCGGTAGGCATGTGACAGGTAAATGTGACAGCATGTGACAGCTGCCACCCTGGCAGTTGGGCGGTAGGCATGTGACAGGTAAATGTGACAGCATGTGACAGCTGCCACCCTGGCAGTTGGGCGGTAGGCATGTGACAGCTAAATGTGACAGCATGTGACAGCTGCCACCCTGGCAGTTGGGCGGTAGGCATGTGACAGCTAAATGTGACAGCATGTGACAGCTGCCACCCTGGCAGTTGGGCGGTAGGCATGTGACAGGTAAATGTGACAGCATGTGACAGCTGCCACCCTGGCAGTTGGGCGGTAGGCATGTGACAGCTAAATGTGACAGCTGCCACCCTGGCAGTTGGGCGGTAGGCATGTGACAGGTAAATGTGACAGCATGTGACAGCTGCCACCCTGGCAGTTGGGCGGTAGGCATGTGACAGCTAAATGTGACAGCTGCCACCCTGGCAGTTGGGCGGTAGGCATGTGACAGCTAAATGTGACAGCTGCCACCCTGGCAGTTGGGCGGTAGGCATGTGACAGGTAAATGTGACAGCATGTGACAGCTGCCACCCTGGCAGTTGGGCGGTAGGCATGTGACAGCTAAATGTGACAGCATGTGACAGCTGCCACCCTGGCAGTTGGGCGGTAGGCATGTGACAGCTAAATGTGACAGCATGTGACAGCTGCCACCCTGGCAGTTGGGCGGTAGGCATGTGACAGCTAAATGTGACAGCTGCCACCCTGGCAGTTGGGCGGTAGGCATGTGACAGGTAAATGTGACAGCATGTGACAGCTGCCACCCTGGCAGTTGGGCGGTAGGCATGTGACAGCTAAACGTGACAGCATGTGACAGCTGCCACCCTGGCAGTTGGGCGGTAGGCATGTGACAGGTAAATGTGACAGCATGTGACAGCTGCCACCCTGGCAGTTGGGCGGTAGGCATGTGACAGGTAAATGTGACAGCATGTGACAGCTGTCACCCTGGCAGTTGGGCGGTAGGCATGTGACAGCTAAATGTGACAGCATGTGACAGCTGCCACCCTGGCAGTTGGGCGGTAGGCATGTGACAGCTAAATGTGACAGCATGTGACAGCTGCCACCCTGGCAGTTGGGCGGTAGGCATGTGACAGCGAAATGTGACAGCATGTGACAGCTGCCACCCTGGCAGTTGGGCGGTAGGCATGTGACAGGTAAATGTGACAGCATGTGACAGCTGCCACCCTGGCAGTTGGGCGGTAGGCATGTGACAGCTAAATGTGACAGCATGTGACAGCTGCCACCCTGGCAGTTGGGCGGTAGGCATGTGACAGCTAAATGTGACAGCATGTGACAGCTGCCACCCTGGCAGTTGGGCGGTAGGCATGTGACAGGTAAATGTGACAGCATGTGACAGCTGCCACCCTGGCAGTTGGGCGGTAGGCATGTGACAGCTAAATGTGACAGCATGTGACAGCTGCCACCCTGGCAGTTGGGCGGTAGGCATGTGACAGCTAAATGTGACAGCATGTGACAGCTGCCACCCTGGCAGTTGGGCGGTAGGCATGTGACAGCTAAATGTGACAGCATGTGACAGCTGCCACCCTGGCAGTTGGGCGATAGGCATGTGACAGCTAAATGTGACAGCATGTGACAGCTGCCACCCTGGCAGTTGGGCGGTAGGCATGTGACAGCTAAATGTGACAGCTGCCACCCTGGCAGTTGGGCGGTAGGCATGTGACAGCTAAATGTGACAGCTGCCACCCTGGCAGTTGGGCGGTAGGCATGTGACAGCTAAATGTGACAGCTGCCACCCTGGCAGTTGGGCGGTAGGCATGTGACAGCTAAATGTGACAGCTGCCACCCTGGCAGTTGGGCGGTAGGCATGTGACAGCTAAATGTGACAGCTGCCACCCTGGCAGTTGGGCGGTAGGCATGTGACAGCTAAATGTGACAGCTGCCACCCTGGCAGTTGGGCGGTAGGCATGTGACAGCTAAATGTGACAGCATGTGACAGCTGCCACCCTGGCAGTTGGGCGGTAGGCATGTGACAGCTAAATGTGACAGCTGCCACCCTGGCAGTTGGGCGGTAGGCATGTGACAGGTAAATGTGACAGCATGTGACAGCTGCCACCCTGGCAGTTGGGCGGTAGGCATGTGACAGCTAAATGTGACAGCATGTGACAGCTGCCACCCTGGCAGTTGGGCGGTAGGCATGTGACAGGTAAATGTGACAGCATGTGACAGCTGCCACCCTGGCAGTTGGGCGGTAGGCATGTGACAGGTAAATGTGACAGCATGTGACAGCTGCCACCCTGGCAGTTGGGCGGTAGGCATGTGACAGCTAAATGTGACAGCATGTGACAGCTGCCACCCTGGCAGTTGGGCGGTAGGCATGTGACAGCTAAATGTGACAGCATGTGACAGCTGCCACCCTGGCAGTTGGGCGATAGGCATGTGACAGGTAAATGTGACAGCATGTGACAGCTGCCACCCTGGCAGTTGGGCGGTAGGCATGTGACAGCTAAATGTGACAGCTGCCACCCTGGCAGTTGGGCGGTAGGCATGTGACAGCTAAATGTGACAGCTGCCACCCTGGCAGTTGGGCGGTAGGCATGTGACAGCTAAATGTGACAGCTGCCACCCTGGCAGTTGGGCGGTAGGCATGTGACAGCTAAATGTGACAGCTGCCACCCTGGCAGTTGGGCGGTAGGCATGTGACAGCTAAATGTGACAGCTGCCACCCTGGCAGTTGGGCGGTAGGCATGTGACAGCTAAATGTGACAGCTGCCACCCTGGCAGTTGGGCGGTAGGCATGTGACAGCTAAATGTGACAGCATGTGACAGCTGCCACCCTGGCAGTTGGGCGGTAGGCATGTGACAGCTAAATGTGACAGCTGCCACCCTGGCAGTTGGGCGGTAGGCATGTGACAGGTAAATGTGACAGCATGTGACAGCTGCCACCCTGGCAGTTGGGCGGTAGGCATGTGACAGCTAAATGTGACAGCATGTGACAGCTGCCACCCTGGCAGATGGGCGGTAGGCATGTGACAGCTAAATGTGACAGCTGCCACCCTGGCAGTTGGGCGGTAGGCATGTGACAGGTAAATGTGACAGCATGTGACAGCTGCCACCCTGGCAGTTGGGCGGTAGGCATGTGACAGCTAAATGTGACAGCATGTGACAGCTGCCACCCTGGCAGTTGGGCGGTAGGCATGTGACAGCTAAATGTGACAGCTGCCACCCTGGCAGTTGGGCGGTAGGCATGTGACAGGTAAATGTGACAGCATGTGACAGCTGCCACCCTGGCAGTTGGGCGGTAGGCATGTGACAGCTAAATGTGACAGCATGTGACAGCTGCCACCCTGGCAGTTGGGCGGTAGGCATGTGACAGCTAAATGTGACAGCATGTGACAGCTGCCACCCTGGCAGTTGGGCGGTAGGCATGTGACAGCTAAATGTGACAGCATGTGACAGCTGCCACCCTGGCAGTTGGGCGGTAGGCATGTGACAGCTAAATGTGACAGCATGTGACAGCTGCCATCCTGGCAGTTGGGCGGTAGGCATGTGACAGCTAAATGTGACAGCTGCCACCCTGGCAGTTGGGCGGTAGGCATGTGACAGGTAAATGTGACAGCATGTGACAGCTGCCACCCTGGCAGTTGGGCGGTAGGCATGTGACAGCTAAATGTGACAGCATGTGACAGCTGCCACCCTGGCAGTTGGGCGGTAGGCATGTGACAGCTAAATGTGACAGCTGCCACCCTGGCAGTTGGGCGGTAGGCATGTGACAGCTAAATGTGACAGCATGTGACAGCTGCCACCCTGGCAGTTGGGCGGTAGGCATGTGACAGCTAAACGTGACAGCATGTGACAGCTGCCACCCTGGCAGTTGGGCGGTAGGCATGTGACAGCTAAATATGACAGCTGCCACCCTGGCAGTTGGGCGGTAGGCATGTGACAGCATGTGACAGCTGCCACCCTGGCAGTTGGGCGGTAGGCATGTGACAGGTAAATGTGACAGCATGTGACAGCTGCCACCCTGGCAGTTGGGCGGTAGGCATGTGACAGCTAAACGTGACAGCATGTGACAGCTGCCACCCTGGCAGTTGGGCGGTAGGCATGTGACAGCTAAATATGACAGCTGCCACCCTGGCAGTTGGGCGGTAGGCATGTGACAGCATGTGACAGCTGCCACCCTGGCAGTTGGGCGGTAGGCATGTGACAGGTAAATGTGACAGCATGTGACAGCTGCCACCCTGGCAGTTGGGCGGTAGGCATGTGACAGGTAAATGTGACAGCATGTGACAGCTGCCACCCTGGCAGTTGGGCGGTAGGCATGTGACAGGTAAATGTGACAGCATGTGACAGCTGCCACCCTGGCAGTTGGGCGGTAGGCATGTGACAGGTAAATGTGACAGCATGTGACAGCTGCCACCCTGGCAATTGGGCGGTAGGCATGTGACAGGTAAATGTGACAGCATGTGACAGCTGCCACCCTGGCAGTTGGGCGGTAGGCATGTGACAGGTAAATGTGACAGCATGTGACAGCTGCCACCCTGGCAGTTGGGCGGTAGGCATGTGACAGCATGTGACAGCTGCCACCCTGGCAGTTGGGCGGTAGGCATGTGACAGCATGCGACAGCTGCCATCCTGGCAGTTGGGCGGTAGGCATGTGACAGGTAAATGTGACAGCATGTGACAGCTGCCACCCTGGCAGTTGGGCGGTAGGCATGTGACAGGTAAATGTAACAGGCTGTGACAGCTGCCACCCTGGCAGTTGGGCGGTAGGCATGTGACAGCTAAATGTGACAGCTGCCACCCTGGCAGTTGGGCGGTAGGCATGTGACAGCATGTGACAGCTGCCACCCTGGCAGTTGGGCGGTAGGCATGTGACAGCATGTGACAGCTGCCACCCTGGCAGTTGGGCGGTAGGCATGTGACAGGTAAATGTGACAGCATGTGACAGCTGCCACCCTGGCAGTTGGGCGGTAGGCATGTGACAGCTAAATGTGACAGCAGGTGACAGCTGCCACCCTGGCAGTTGGGCGGTAGGCATGTGACAGGTAAATGTGACAGCATGTGACAGCTGCCACCCTGGCAGTTGGGCGGTAGGCATGTGACAGCTAAATGTGACAGCATGTGACAGCTGCCACCCTGGCAGTTGGGCGGTAGGCATGTGACAGCTAAATGTGACAGCATGTGACAGCTGCCACCCTGGCAGTTGGGCGGTAGGCATGTGACTGCCAAATGTGATAGCATGTGACAGCTGCCACCCTGGCAGTTGGGCGGTAGGCATGTGACAGGTAAATGTGACAGCTGCCACCCTGGCAGTTGGGCGGTAGGCATGTGACAGCTAAATGTGACAGCATGTGACAGCTGCCACCCTGGCAGTTGGGCGGTAGGCATGTGACAGGTAAATGTGACAGCTGCCACCCTGGCAGTTGGGCGGTAGGCATGTGACAGGTAAATGTGACAGCTGCCTCCCTGGCAGTTGGGCGGTAGGCATGGGACAGGTAAATGTGACAGCTGCCACCCTGGCAGTTGGGCGGTAGGCATGTGACAGCTAAATGTGACAGCATGTGACAGCTGCCACCCTGGCAGTTGGGCGGTAGGCATGTGACAGGTAAATGTGACAGCTGCCACCCTGGCAGTTGGGCGGTAGGCATGTGACAGGTAAATGTGACAGCTGCCACCCTGGCAGTTGGGCGGTAGGCATGTGACAGGTAAATGTGACAGCATCTCACAGCTGCCACCCTGGCAGTTGGGCGGTAGGCATGTGACAGGTAAATGTGACAGCTGCCACCCTGGCAGTTGGGCGGTAGGCATGTGACAGGTAAATGTGACAGCTGCCACCCTGGCAATTGGGCGGTAGGCATGTGACAGGTAAACGTGACAGCATGTGACAGCTGCCACCCTGGCAGTTGGGCGGTAGGCATGTGACAGGTAAATGTGACAGCTGCCACCCTGGCAGTTGGGCGGTAGGCATGTGACAGGTAAATGTGACAGCTGCCACCCTGGCAGTTGGGCGGTAGGCATGTGACAGGTAAATGTGACAGCATGTGACAGCTGCCACCCTGGCAGTTGGGCGGTAGGCATGTGACAGGTAAATGTGACAGCTGCCACCCTGGCAGTTGGGCGGTAGGCATGTGACAGGTAAATGTGACAGCTGCCACCCTGGCAGTTGGGCGGTAGGCATGTGACAGGTAAATGTGACAGCATGTGACAGCTGCCACCCTGGCAGTTGGGCGGTAGGCATGTGACAGGTAAATGTGACAGCATGTGACAGCTGCCACCCTGGCAGTTGGGCGGTAGGCATGTGACAGGTAAATGTGACAGCATGTGACAGCTGCCACCCTGGCAGTTGGGCGGTAGGCATGTGACAGGTAAATGTGACAGCATGTGACAGCTGCCACCCTGGCAGTTGGGCGGTAGGCATGTGACAGGTAAATGTGACAGCATGTGACAGCTGCCACCCTGGCAGTTGGGCGGTAGGCATGTGACAGCTAAATGTGACAGCTGCCGCCCTGGCAGTTGGGCGGTAGGCATGTGACAGCATGTGACAGCTGCCACCCTGGCAGTTGGGCGGTAGGCATGTGACAGCATGTGACAGCTGCCACCCTGGCAGTTGGGCGGTAGGCATGTGACAGCTAAATGTGACAGCTGCCGCCCTGGCAGTTGGGCGGTAGGCATGTGACAGCATGTGACAGCTGCCACCCTGGCAGTTGGGCGGTAGGCATGTGACAGCTAAATGTGACAGCTGCCACCCTGGCAGTTGGGCGGTAGGCATGTGACAGCATGTGACAGCTGCCACCTTGGCAGTTGGGCGGTAGGCATGTGACAGCATGTGACAGCTGCCACCCTGGCAGTTGGGCGGTAGGCATGTGACAGGTAAATGTGACAGCATGTGACAGCTGCCACCCTGGCAGTTGGGCGGTAGGCATGTGACAGGTAAATGTGACAGCATGTGACAGCTGCCACCCTGGCAGTTGGGCGGTAGGCATGTGACAGGTAAATGTGACAGCATGTGACAGCTGCCACCCTGGCAGTTGGGCGGTAGGCATGTGACAGGTAAATGTGACAGCATGTGACAGCTGCCACCCTGGCAGTTGGGCGGTAGGCATGTGACAGGTAAATGTGACAGCATGTGACAGCTGCCACCCTGGCAGTTGGGCGGTAGGCATGTGACAGGTAAATGTGACAGCATGTGACAGCTGCCACCCTGGCAGTTGGGCGGTAGGCATGTGACAGCTAAATGTGACAGCATGTGACAGCTGCCACCCTGGCAGTTGGGCGGTAGGCATGTGACAGCTAAATGTGACAGCATGTGACAGCTGCCACCCTGGCAGTTGGGCGGTAGGCATGTGACAGCTAAATCTAGATTTTAAACTCAATTTCCCGCAAAGACATTCATTTAAAAATTGTTTCACTCCTAAAAAAATATTTTCTAGGAAATAATTTCTGCTTCTAAAACTCTAATTCTTTAATCTGAGAAAATTTTTGCGTTTCTCAAAGGTATTCATTTCCTAGTATGAGAATTATTTTTATTTCCTGTAACAGTTTCGTGAGAAATGAAGCAATGAAGATACCTTGTTTCGAAAGTTTTAAATATTCAATAATTTAATAAGAGTAAAAATTCGGTATTTCAATGAGTGGCCTCCAGTGAATATTTTCTCAAGTAATAATTCTCAAATTAATATTTGTTCATTGGATAAAGTGGCCTGAAATATACGTTTTTGGAAACAAACACAATTGAAAAGGCGGTGTAAAAATGTCCTTTTGTAAGCATTTCTAATAACAATTCAATTAAAAATATTTATAGCACGCGGCGTTTTTATTTTTTGTTCAAAATATATTCTCTTACATAAAATTAACTTGAAAAATGGCCATATTCCTCTCCCCTTTGGTTTACTTGCAAAGCTTGTAAAACAATTAGATAGTTTCAGAGTTTTGTACGAAGTTTGGTTTTCTGAACCACATAGAAAAAAAAGACGCCTTTTCCGAAACGGGGAGTCGCAGTTTGTATTGTTGGGAGAGCTCATTGTACCTGTCCATGAAACTTGCATCGATTGTGTGCGTGTGATTGTTGTTTTTTGGCTGTGAGATCGCACTTGTGTTGTCTCGCAGTAGGTTAAACGTTTACAATGAAATGGGGCGAACTCTTTCACAGAAATGTTGTCCACATTCGGAGGAGTTGTGTCGTAAAAGTATTGCACACGCACGCACTGCGTGTGTGTGTGTTATACATCTTGGGTTATGTTCCACACATATTTGGATGTAGTAAATTCTAGAGCGCCCTATCAGCATCAATCATCCACTGTTATCAGTGCCTTAGATTGTTATCGCTACGCCGACGTCTGACGTAGCCTGGATACCGCAGTTCTCTGTGGCACAGTGCTCCAAGGAGCGTCTATATTTGGTGTGGCTAACCTGACTTTTCCTAGAAACGATCTGCCTGCAATAGGCAATGCTGACAACAATGGTAACAGTCCATTCGACGTTCCGGAATTTATCCTTATGAAAACTGTTTTATCTCACGATTCTGGATTATTTGTGGGAATTTATCCTTATGAAAACTGTTTTATCTCACGATTCTGGATTATTTGTCGGAATTTATCCTTCTGAAAACTGTTTTATCCCACGATTCTGGATTATTTGTCGGAATTTATCCTTATGAAAACTCTTTTATCTCACGAATCTGGATTATTTGTCGGAATTTATCCTTCTGAAAACTGTTTTATCTCTGGATCCTGGACTATTTGTCGGAATTTATCTTCATGAAAACTGTTTTCTTTCCGAGAAAGGATTTGGTTGATCACTTTCAGTTGTGTTGCTCATATAGGTTGCGTTACGTATCGTGGACTGTTTGCGGTATTAAAAAGTATCTCGATACGGTGATACATTGTTTCAGCTTGTACTCTAGTGGTCCGAAATAAAATATCTGCAGAAAAAGATGGCAACTCGCTTGGAAAACGTTAGTGTGTAGTTTCAAGCTGTGAAGTTGAATTTGCTTGTTCAATTTTGGTGCATTTGGAAATGAACAAAATGGTGCCTTTCCTCTTACTCTCTTTGGAACACATTTTGGGATTAGAGAGGCCCAAACAACTTTACATTTATTTTTTCACTTGTTGTTTCTAAATACCGGGGACCCTGTTTGGAAACACCTTGGGCTTAGATTCGTTTAATCCCATACTAAATGGTGCCTTCCTTCTCCCTGTCTTTGAAACACCTTTGTTGAGGTTGAGGACTAACTCATCCAGTTTGTCACAAGCTGATCAGATGTAAAAATCCTCAGTTTATTATATTTTTGTTCAATTTGCAGGTGACAGAAGCAGCGGCGGCAGCCCCAGGTCTCCAGGTCTGCCTCTGACGTCACAGCCCGTCGCAGACCCCACACTTCGGAATAAGACCCTACGGTCTCGTGGTGAACTTCAGGAATCCCAATTCAGCTCCCAAGACCCCATCAGACCCCACAGAACAGACCCTAGCAGCAGACCCCACAGAACAGACCCCGGCAACAGACCCTACAGGACAGACTCCAGCGGCAGACCCCAGTCAGACCTAAGAACTTCAGACCCCACCATGTTGGCCACGGAGCAGCCCCTGGGTCTACGCCCGGCCCCTCACCACTACGGGTCTAGTGATGAACAAGGTGAGACACTTGCATATAAAGTTGTTAGGTCTGCCTGGGGGAAAATGCGGGGTCCATGTTCGGCAAGGTTTTGGGGCTTATAAGTGGGAAAGATAAGCACTACACTTTGGAAGAGTCCGTGGTCGACCCCTGTCCGGCCCTCGCAGTTTTTCGGTTGAGTATGTGAAGCTGTTCTGGTGATTTGAGTCAGCGGAGAAGCCCGGTAGAAGAGGTCTACTCACTGACACTGAAGTTACTCTCTATTTGCTCACTTCCTCTTTTTAACCCTTTAACCCCCCAAAGAGCTCAACAATCCTCTCTCAAAAATGGCCTCATTATTTTGCATTTCTCGTTGAATTTGTTCCCTAACGCGTTCTTTTGAGGCTGAATGACGAGTGGCAGTACCTTCTTCATCCTGATATCGGTGACTGCCTGATGCCAGTGCCAGTTTTATGATGGGGGTTGTGTTGACACAAATATGAGTGCAAAATTACAGACGTTAAAGGGATAAATTAAGAAACTGGAAAACTATTTTCGCATTCGACTTCATTTATAGAGCCATCCCATGAGATGCTTCCCAAAAATATACCTTCTTTGTAAAGGGTTACTTCGTATCTCAATTGCGTTCATGGTAGTTCTTTCATTTTATTCCACGTTTCTAATTTTGTCTGAAATCTAAATTTACTAACGTACTCAAGGTTGTACCAAAATATTGTGTTTAAACTTGACAGCTTCGAAAAAAGGTTCGCAGTGACTGCGTGAACGTACGTACGTTCGTTTTTTTCTGTGAATTTACTACGCGGAGACAAATAAAGCAAAAATTTTATAATGACAAATGCGTGAAAAATATTCTTGTCTTTTAATACCTATTTGAAGTGTAGAGACTCTCCTGTAAGCTTTAGTAGTTATAAAATTGGCATTGAACATACATAAATTCATAGAACATACATAAGCTTAACAAAATGTTTCCTGAAACATTTGCAACGTTCGATGCCATACTGAAACAAACGTAAGATCTTTGATGTATTCGTATGTGTGCCTGAATTAATATTTCCATTCTCTTCACTGTTACAATTAGATAAAATATGATTACAAACATCAATAAATTGCAACAAGATATGGTTTAAAATATCATACAACTCTCGAGGGCGTATGGAACGTGAAGTATTCTTGATGGATAGAATGGCATCAAAGTTTTCCAACTTTGTTTCCAGAATCCTTGGAACTGGAAAGCAGAGCCGAGAAGTACTTGTTCCAAGGCAGATATTCCCCAACCGATTCCAGTCACGATCAGCAGTCACGAAGCTACGAGCCGCTGGACCGCAGATTCCCGAACGGTTTTCCCGACTTCAACCACAAATTCAAGAACAACTCCAACAATTATTTTAGGAACAACATTTCAAGGGACGCTGAATTTGAGCGGAAGGTCGACAACTATTGTTTTGACGCCGGCTATTCATCTGAGAAATCTCCGGAGGAAGACCAAGCGCCGTCTGGCTTTGACATCGAAACTTTGTCCAGTCGGGAACAGACGGCCTCTCCTTGCCACGGCGATTACACGGACGGACAGACGGACGACCGAACAGAGGAAGAACAGCAACAGTCCTTAGTGCTGCAGATGATCGATAATGGGCAGGAGTTATCCACCTCCGCCTTAATGGAGGCTTTTGGGTTCATCAATGAGGGTGAGTCATTAATGAGGGTGAGTCATTAATGAGGGTGAGTCATTAATGAGGGTGAGTCATTAATGAGGGTGAGTCATTAATGAGGGTGAGTCATTAATGAGGGTGAGTCATTAATGAGGGTGAGTCATTAATGAGGGTGAGTCATTAATGAGGGTGAGTCATTAATGAGGGTGAGTCATTAATGAGGGTGAGTCATTAATGAGGGTGAGTCATTAATGAGGGTGAGTCATTATTGAGGGTGAGTCATTAATGAGGGTGAGTCATTAATGAGGGTGAGTCATTAATGAGGGTGAGTCATTAATGAGGGTGAGTCATTAATGAGGGTGAGTCATTATTGAGGGTGAATCATTAATGAGGGTGAGTCATTAATGAGGGTGAGTCATTAATGAGGGTGAGTCGCCGTAAGTCAATTATTAATGATGGAGAGTCACTGGAAGTAGATCATTAATGAGGGTTAGTCACTGAAAGTAGATCATTAATGAGGGTCAGTCACTGAAAGTAGATCATTAATGAGGGTCAGTCACTGAAAGTAGATCATTAATGAGGGTCAGTCACTGAAAGTAGATCATTAATGAGGGTCGGTCACTGAAAGTAGATCATTAATGAGGGTCGGTCACTGAAAGTAGATCATTAATGAGGGTCAGTCACTGAAAGTAGATCATTAATGAGGGTCAGTCACTGAAAGTAGATCATTAACGAGGGTCGGTCACTGAAAGTAGGTCATTAACGAGGGTCGGTCACTGAAAGTAGATCATTAACGAGGGTCAGTCACTGAAAGTAGATCATTAACGAGGGTCAGTCACTGAAAGATCATTAACGAGGGTCAGTCACTGAAAGTAGATCATTAACGAGGGTCAGTCACTGAAAGTAGATCATTAACGAGGGTCAGTCACTGAAAGTAGATCATTAACGAGGGTCAGTCACTGAAAGTAGATCATTAACGAGGGTCAGTCACTGAAAGTAGATCATTAACGAGGGTCAGTCACTGAAAGTAGATCATTAACGAGGGTCAGTCACTGAAAGTAGATCATTAACGAGGGTCAGTCATTGAAAGTAGATCATTAACGAGGATCAGTCACTGAAAGTAGATCATTAATGAGGGTCAGTCACTGAAAGTAGATCATTAATGAGGGTCAGTCACTGAAAGTAGATCATTAATGAGGGTCAGTCACTGAAAGTAGATCATTAATGAGGGTCAGTCACTGAAAGTAGATCATTAATGGGGGTCAGTCACTGAAAGTAGATCATTAATGGGGGTCAGTCACTGAAAGTAGATCATTAATGGGGGTCAGTCACTGAAAGTAGATCATTAATGAGGGTCAGTCACTGAAAGTAGATCATTAATGAGGGTCAGTCACTGAAAGTAGATCATTAATGAGGGTCAGTCACTGAAAGTAGATCATTAATGAGGGTCAGTCACTGAAAGTAGATCATTAATGAGGGTCAGTCACTGAAAGTAGATTATTAATGAGGGTCAGTCACTGAAAGTAGATTATTAATGAGGGTCAGTCACTGAAAGTAGATTATTAATGAGGGTCAGTCACTGAAAGTAGATCATTAATGAGGGTCAGTCACTGAAAGTAGATTATTAATGAGGGTCAGTCACTGAAAGTAGATCATTAATGAGGGTCAGTCACTGAAAGTAGATAATTAATGAGGGTCAGTCACTGAAAGTAGATAATTAATGAGGGTCAGTCACTGAAAGTAGATAATTAATGAGGGTCAGTCACTGAAAGTAGATAATTAATGAGGGTCAGTCACTGAAAGTAGATCAATCATGAGGGTCAGTCACTGAAAGTAGATCATTAATGAGGGTCAGTCACTGAAAGTAGATCATTAATGAGGGTCAGTCACTGAAAGTAGATTATTAATGAGGGTCAGTCACTGAAAGTAGATTATTAATGAGGGTCAGTCACTGAAAGTAGATTATTAATGAGGGTCAGTCACTGAAAGTAGATTATTAATGAGGGTCAGTCACTGAAAGTAGATTATTAATGAGGGTCAGTCACTGAAAGTAGATTATTAATGAGGGTCAGTCACTGAAAGTAGATTATTAATGAGGGTCAGTCACTGAAAGTAGATTATTAATGAGGGTCAGTCACTGAAAGTAGATTATTAATGAGGGTCAGTCACTGAAAGTAGATTATTAATGAGGGTCAGTCACTGAAAGTAGATTATTAATGAGGGTCAGTCACTGAAAGTAGATCGTTAATGAGGGTCAGTCACTGCAAGTAGATCATCAATGAGGGTTAGTCACTGAAAGTAGATCATCAATGAGGGTTAGTCACTGAAAGTAGATCATCAATGAGGGTTAGTCACTGAAAGTAGATCATCAATGAGGGTTAGTCACTGAAAGTAGATCATCAATGAGGGTTAGTCACTGAAAGTAAATCATCAATGATGGGTTAATGCTGATCAATTGACGCCTGGTTTATTTTGAGGTGATGGTTTGCTGCACTCATTTGCAAAATTGTTTTTCATGTTAATAAACCCTCTAATAATCTGATTGGAAACTCATTTGTAGCATAAATTTATTGCATATTTAACATAAGATAACCGCCACGGAAATAACGTAGATAATCTGGTTCCTACGACAGTAAATCTACAATTCCATCCTGCAAGTTAATCACGTTGATAACTTTGTTACAACGACACTTAATCCACATTTCCAGCCGGTAATTTACTAAAGCTAAACCCAATCTCTCCTCAGGTTCGCTGTTCGACGTGACCCTTGAGAAGAACTCTCGAGGTCTGGGCCTGGCGCTCACAGGAGGCCGTGAGACGCAGGCCCGGCACGCGGGGCTGATCAGAATAAAGAAGCTGTACCCTCAGATGCCGGCCTGGCTGTGTGGTCAGCTGCGCCTCGGGGACATCCTTCTCGAGGCCAACGGCGTGCCGCTGTCGGGGCTGAGTAGTCATGTGAGTGGTGGTGGTTGTGTTATCGTGTGAGTGGTTGTTGTGGTGTCGTGTGAGTGGTTGTTGTGGTGTCGTGTGAGTGGTTGTTGTGGTGTCGTGTGAGTGGTGGTTGTGTTGTCGTGTGAGTGGTTGTTATGGTGTCGTGTGAGTGGTTGTTGTGGTGTCGTGTGAGTGGTTGTTGTGGTGTCGTGTGAGTGGTTGTTGTGTTATAGTGCGAGTGGTTGTTGTGGTGTCGTGTGAGTGGTTGTTGTGGTGTCGTGTGAGTGGTCTTGTGAGTGGTTGTTGTGTTAACGAGTCATGTTAGTGTTTATTGTGCACGATTATCGTGAGGCGTGACGTTTCTTTTCAAGTGTGTATTGAAACAATTGTAAACTATTTGAGTACTGAAAAAATTGTATACAATTCGAGAATGGAAACGAATGTAAACAATTAAACTAATGAAGAACAAGTCTGTGCAAAGAACACTGACACGGTTGCCGCCAGCAGGAGGCGCTGGAGGAGCTCCGGACGACCAGGACCTCAAGTGTGCACCTGGTGCTCTGCCGGCCCCCAGCTGGCACCTTCGAGGACGACCTCTCCGCGTCCCCCGTGCCAGCTGCGGCAGGTGGCTGCCCTGAGGTCGTCAGCTCCAGCATGATGGGCCACCAGCTGTGTCCCTCGGACCAGCTGCAGGTTCCGTCTCCTCTTTCTGTCTGCGGGGTGAGAACTTCTGTTAATCTAGTGTCGATTTGTCTGTGTTTTTATGTGTTTTTAGTGTGCCTGTCTTTGAATTTTTCAATTTGTCTCTGTCTTTGTTTTTTCAATGTGTCTCTGCCCTTGTTTTTTGTTGTTCCGAACGTTTATAAGCCTTTATTATTACTAGTACACACGTGCTGATCGGCATTAATCTGAAGAATTTTAACCCTTCTTTCTTGAGTTAAATTCGATTGTGGAAGTCGATGCTGTTAGGCATTAGTCTGAAGAATTTCACCCCTTCTTTCTTGAGTTGAATTCTCTCGTGCCACTCGATGTTGTCCAGTGTTATGCCGAATAATTTCCTCGCTTCTTTCATGTGTTTAGCTCTCTCTAGCTACTCGGTTTTGCTCTGCATCATTCCGTAGAATTTCCAAACGCCGGTCAAGGGTCAATTTAGCTCTAGCTTCTCGTTGGCGAGCAGCATTGTTTCGTCTTGCCATTTCGCGTTGGTCATCCGATCGTCTTCGGCGTTTTTCTTGCTGTCGAAGTCTTGCTACTTCTCCCTTGCGGTTGAATACATTTCCATCAATGGTTGCCTCTTTTGCCGGAATTCTGAAATGTCGTCTACTATCTCTTCGAAGCTTTTCAAGAAAATCACAATTTCGAAATCAATAACTCAAGTTCCAAAATCTTGGGCTTTATACTAAGTGGTAGCCAGGTTACTAGTCAAACGAATTTAAAACATTTCTTTTTGCATTATCAATCAAAAATATCAAAGCGAGGTAATAAATTTCAACAAAAAAAAGCTCCTTAGAAAATTTCTATTTGTAAAAATAAGTCGATTGCGTATTCTGGATACCATAATCAAGGGGGGGTCACACGGACGGACGGAGGGACGGACGCGGCTACTTTTATAATAGTGATTATTGAATGCATACATAAGTATTGGTCAACCTAGAATAACTCGCATTTTGCATCAATGTGTCTCTCTTTATATTTTTTTGTTAGTGCCAATCCTCATAAGCCTTTATTATTATTGAATGTGTTCATAAGCATTAGTCAACTTGCATATTAACTTGCATTTTGCATTAATGTGTATTTTCGCTTATATTTTTTGTTACATTGATATGAAATATTAAGACATCCATGTACGTTTACCAACTCAGGATCATTATGTTAAAGCGTTACCAAAATCAACGCTGATTTTAGAGGCAATTTTATTGCAAATACTGTTTTTCTTCCTTTCCCTTCTTCTTTCACGGGGTTGTAGCTCAACTTTCCTTTCGATGCATCCTGTGTGAATTGAGTTTTGTAAGTTATTTTCATCCCCCTCTACGGGATACAACTATTGTGTCTATGGGAATTAGCACTTCGAGGGGGAAAATGTGTGAGGGCCCGAGCTGAGAGTTAGGTAGGCCTTCTTTTTGTTGAAATATAATACTTTTTTGCTATGTTAAGGACCATCGTTTTCGGTTCATTCCTGTTTTTAAGCACCTGCTACTTTCTTCTTCAACTTTTTTCTAGCTTCATAGCTTCTTTCTTAGCTTACTGTTTCTATGCAATTTGTGCATAGATTCCGCGTTCCCTGAATTCCGTACTGAACGGTGCCTTCATCCTTCCTCTCTTTGAACATCTTTGTCGTGGTAAAGGGAGGCTACAACTTTCTTATAATATAATATAATCTAACTCTACCTTCATGACAGGAGTTCGAAGTGACCCTGGCGAAGGTGAAAGGCTCTCTGGGCTTCACACTACGGAAGAGAGACAACAGCGTCCTCGGGCACACCATTCGGACGCTGGTGCGAGACCCAGCTCTGTCCGACGGTCGCATCAAGCCCGGAGATAAGATTTTATCCGTCAACAACAGGGATCTGTGCGGCCTCAGCCATGAAGAGGCCATCGCTTTTTTGAGGACAACTCCAGATGTGGTCACCATCAGACTGTACAGGTGAGTACGCGTCAGAGTTGTCTGGTGCGCCTCATGTTTTGTGTTGATTGCGTTTGGAGCCTTTCTAATATTTGCTTCATCTTCTTTTTGTGGTGATTGCGGATTTGGGTCATTCTTATATTTGCTTTATTTTCGTTTTGTGGTGATTGCTTTTTTGGGTCTTTCTTATATTTGTTTTATTTTCGTTTTGTGGCGATTGCGGATTTGGGTCTTTCTTATATTTGTTTTATTTTCGTTTTGTGGCGATTGCGGATTTGGGTCATTCTCATATTTGCTTTATTTTCGTTTTGTGGCGAGTCCTGTTTTGGTCCTTTCTTATAATTATTTGCATTATCTGCATTAATAGTGAGGAATTTTATTTTTATTGGTACAGGGTTGGCAGTTCAGGTTTCTAGTCTTTCTTGTATTTGCGTAATCTTCATTTCATGTTGCTAGGTCTTTTAATTCTTTTTGCAACAGGGTTACCGAATTTGAGATTTTTGATACTCGTTTCAATGAAAGCTTTAAGTGATTTCAGGTTGTTTTTATAATCTCTCTTAGGATAGTGCAGGATAGTTGAGAAGTGTTGAATTTTGCGCTTGTGTTTTACATTCTTGGAAGTTTTTTGTAGATATGCTGCCGGTTGTGGACTGTTCTAATAGCTTTGTCGATAAATGCAAACGCTGTTATTCTTATAACTCATCTAAACCTGAATCTTTTAACTCATCTAAACGTAATTTTTTTTTCTCTGAGCTGAACAAACATTTACACGAAATCCATCATCGCTTCCTGATTCTGTGCGTGACGTAATTGCGTTTATCACATTATAAACAATTAGGTTATTTATACAATTTAAACAATTTATTTACCACAAGAGATACAGAATTAGATTGTTTCTTAAGTCTAGTACAATGGTCAAGTTTGAGTATAGCTACCTGGTTATTTTGAGATTATTTATAATCAGGTTATTTTCCCGTTACTTAATAATCGGGTTATTTTCCGGTTATGTCATATTCATCTTTTCCCCCGTCATTTTGTAATCAGTTGGTTTTCGGTATTTTATAATCAGGTTATTTTATTATCAGGTAATTTTCTCCATTCACATTATAATTATCTTCGCAGAGACGTAACCCAGACGCCCGTTTCGCCCCTATCCCCCACGGAACCCGAGCACAGCATCCTCAACCCCAAACCCCTCCGCCAAGAGGCGCGAGACATGCTCTCTGACTTGGCGCTTCGCAAGAGGTCCTCCCCGACCTCCAACTCCCCGGGGCTGGACGGCACCCACTCCCCCTCCCCGGGCAACCCGCGCCGTCGTCGTCTGCACAAAACCCCCACACCTGACGTGACCAAGCCCAACAACCTCGTCGATAGTGAGTTTAAATGGAATAGAGAATTAAATGTGAAAAATAATTGTAAAAAGTTTACGCGAGTCTCGTGGCCAAGCCTAACAATCTCGTCGATGGCGAGTTGACCTCAAATGGAGAATCGATTGTACATTTAGTTTTCGTGGGTCAGCCAATGACTTTTGTTGGGTCAGTTGACTAGGAAAAAGTTTGTTCAAGGCATCCAATAATGTTAATTATTTAAGATTAGTAGAAAAATATAAAAAGATGGTATGAACATGGAAAAGATGGTATGATTTTAGCAAACCAAAAATTCAAAATGTGTAGATGCAAGGCAATCCAAAATATTAGGAATTGTGACATGTTACAATTGCCATATTTTTGGCATTAAACAGAATTTTGGTACGTGTATCATGTAAAAATGTCGACTTTCGCAGTTTCGAACTCGCTTCTCAGCAATCGAGAGAAATCATTGGCAACACTTTTTTCATCAATTGTTATTGGTATTAATAGTTAAAATATTAATAATAAAATTATTAATTCTTTCTGATACTAGTACTACCTTTTGCAGTATTGCTAAATCACCTATGTGAACCCATCACCTGACACTGAAAATTCAACAACAAATGGAGTACACAGCAACATTTTACACGAACATTGCACGCATCAAACTCAGTTGGAAAATTGGGAGGCATTTTCTAACATTGCAACAAATGAGACATTTTCTTAATACGACAATTTTTTTGGTTTCATTGCAGAATTCGATTTGCTAGTTCAAGGCATCGAAGAAGATCCTTTCAACATGGCAGAGTCTCCATCTGGCCTCGGGAACCCAGACAACGCTTCTCTGACCAACAGAGATTCTTGCACGTCCACTTTATCAGCGAACTCCACCGTAGTATCCCGGAACGCTTCCACTGCCTCCACCGGCACCAACTCTCTCTCAGAAGCTTCTGAAACTAGACGAAGAAGACCAAACTTCTTAGACCTGGACGGCAGGCAAAGCTGCTCCCGGAAAGTTCAATTTACGCCCCCCCATGAAATTGGGGACTCGTTCCCGTCCCCTAACGATGAAGAAGAGAACAATTACCTCGAGTCTATAGGTTCGGTAGACTCAGCACCAGCCTGCAGCAACGCTCAAAGTGTGTCTCCTGCCTTCACGCACAGTCAACCAGGGTACCAGTCTGTACATTTCGGGGGCACGCACGACCACGCCAGACTCACTGGCACATCTTCTGACTTCACACTGAGCAGCCACTTGCAGCAAGACAGTGACGTGGGTCGGCAGAAAACCGGCCTTATGAAATGGAAAGGGACGTACATGGGACAAGAAAGCGACTGTGAAGATGGAGGTGAACTTAAGAAAGATTTTGATAATGCCAGCAGCGGATATGGAAAGTCACTCAGAAAAAAGGTAGTTGCTGCATTCGACGATTAAAAGTTTCAAAATTAGGCATATTCGTAAATCTAATTTATTTCATCACACTGTATTAGGGGGGATGACCTGTTTCTCAACTATGGCATACAACAGTATGACAAATGGTAGTATATAATTCACTGGCTATTGCTGTGCTAAATTATTTCAGTCTAGGCTGATCAATCTCAACGAAATGAATTAATTAATGAAATGAATTAATTAATTAATACGAGCTGTCTCTCGCATCTGAAATGAGGTCGCCATTTTTAAATATGACGAGTGATTAATTTTGTTCGTTAACTAGTAACTAAAATTTTGCGTGTTCAGTGCCATCGCTCAAGACTTCATTTTTCACTGGTCACCGTAGAAGAAACCATCAAGAAACTTCTTGTTAAGTTGACTTTCTGCAACGTTGCGTTACTGAAGGGCTTTAATCTCTACTTCAGGAGGTGACCATAACTTTACACCGCGGCTGGAACTCCAGACTTGGCTTCAGCTTGAAGGCTGTCGACGGTGTTACTCGGGTTGTTGCTGTCTACGCTGGGTGCGTTGCTGCTAAAGACGGACGTCTCAAAGTCGGCGATGAAATCATCAGCGTAAGTCCTGCTACTCAATATTTTGTGTGCGTGTAGGCGAGGCGAGCTTTGATTTTTTTCAGCTTTTTTCTTCTCTCAGTCAAGCGATTTTATGCGCAAAGAATCTAAACAGTAGGGGGAGACACTTGTGCATAGCTTCCCTGTACCTTAAATTTAATGCAAAATGCTGCCTCCCTTTTTCATCTTTAGGAAATACGTTTCATGTACTGTGGTAGGCTTAAAATATTTTTTAATTTATTTTCAAAAATTTTTAATTATTTTGATCTAAACTAATGTGAAATGATTTTTCTAATCTAATGTGACATGATTTTTCTAATCTAATGTAACATGATTTAATCTAATCTAATGTGCGCCGAAATAACCTAATCTAATGTATGCCGAAATAACCTAATCTAATGTATGCCGAAATGACCTAATCTAATGTGAGGTAAAGTTATTTAATGTAACTAATGTATGCTGAAATGATATAATCTAATATTATGTAATCTAATTTGAACAGGTAAACGGTGACGACGTCTCGGAGTGGCGGACAGAAGACGTGATAGACTTGCTGCGGAAGACGCACGGCAACATAGAGCTGAGGGTCGTGCAGCCAGCCTTCTGAACTGCGTCCTTTCAGCCCTCAAATCACACAAGTTCAACTCGAGATCGCTTTAAATGAGATGCCAAAAGGGAAAATACTACAAAGTTGTTGGTAGCCTGTAACGAAGGTAGTTTTATTTATGTGCGTGCCCTTTCTTCTCATAGTTGGAGGTACACAGAATTCATTGACTGAGATCATAAATTAGGTAAGAAATGTATGATCGTTGAGGTAACATTGAGGTAACTTAGTTCCGCTCACTTTGCAATTCGCTGAATGAGATCATACATTAGGTGTTGTAGTTGTGGGCTTTTCTATGAATGAAATCTACTGAAATCCCACCGCTGCCACCAATTGTTTGTTGTAGTTGTGGGCCAAAAGACCTACATAACATTAGGTAACTAATGTATGATCATTGAGGTAACTTAGTTCCGCTCACTTCGTGTTCTTTGTGTACGCTGGACGTTCTTCGCGGCAAGAATAAATTCCATTTGTAGGTAGTCGTGATACCTGTTGGGTGGGATGAAGTTATTGACTTTGTAGGGGCTTTTCCGGAACTCTAATTAGGTGGAGTGTCTCTATTTATTCGTCTTTGTGTATATGTTGATTTTTGATGTATTCTGGGATTTTATTAGTTTAGCGTGAAGTTCGTTCCAATCCATGATGCTATCAATAGAATAATGCTAAATGTCTAAATACATGAACAAAATGTATAATAACGAGAATGCAGCTATTCAAGCATAGCAGAAGAAAACTATTTCCGTGAATGATAGTTTCCAGTTATTTGCGAATTGTTCCAAGAAATAAAGTGAACGAGGATTTTCGGGCAATATGGATTTGTGGAATTTTGGTTTAGTGCGTCGATGAATTCGATGACCTTTGAAAAGAAATTGAGGTTTTAATCGTTCAACCCAACCTCGATTATGGGTTGAGTGATCGCTCAACCCACTCCAGATTATTGGTTGAGTGATCGCTCAACCCACTCCAGATTATTGGTTGAGTGACCGCTCAACCCAGTCCAGATTATTGGTTGAGTGATCGCTAAACCCAGTCCAGATTATTGGTAGACTTATGACGCAAACATCCTCAGGTACGCTTAAAACGCGTCAGTATGAAGTCGACAGCTGGCATTTAAAAATAAAGCTGTACAAACGAATAGCACTGTACAGCAGGCGAGATTTTATTCCACTAAGGATTTTTTATCATGAAGTCCCACTTTGAGATTAATTTCAGTACTCTCTAGTAAGAGTCGGTCGATCGCTAGACTACACCGAAACAAATCCTCCAGTAACTGCCCTTGTAGTTCGTGAAACAAATCTCGATAGCAACCCACAAAATATGCTCCATTATTTTAGCAAAATGTCTATAGTCTGCCCATGCAGAGACTGTTCGTAGAGTGAGAGAAACTTATGTTCATCCCAGACCAAATGCTATTTATTTATCTAATGTAGAATTTCCTTGACTACAATGTCTGGAGTAGATAGTACACGTGCTCTTAAAATCTACCTAGATAGTGTAAATAAAAGTTGTATATGACGTTAGAAGAGTGCATGATCATAATTGTAGAAATTTTAACCCTTTAACGCCCCAGAGGACACCAGTGTCCTCTTTCAAAAATACCCTCAATATATTGTATTTCTTGTTCAACTAGTTCCCTAATGTGTTCTTTGAAGTTCTCTGCCGGGTGGCAGTTCCTATCCCACCCTGATATTGGTGACTGCCTGATGTCAGCGCCAGTTTAGTGACGGTTGTTGTGTTAACGGTAATATGAGTACAAAAATTCGGACGTTAAAGGGTTAAATTTCACAGAGACGTATAACGGTGTCAGATTCGAGTGACCTCTGAGGAATTCGTCACATTGAGGGCATTTTACTTGAAATTTATTCTGTGTGTTCCAGAACGTATGTTTGAATCTCATTTTTGTGATTTCGTATTTTGGTTATTGAGACATTCCCATGTAGAAATTTTCATCAGTCTGTGTTTTTCAACAAGATGTTCAGAGAGGCTGAAAATCAGGGAGTTGGTCAGATATTTTAACCCTTTAAGAAAACCCCTTGTTATAGGTTCTGAAACCCTCTAAGAAAACCCCTTGTGGAAGATTATATTTTGAACGTGTTTACAAGCCCTGCTCGGTTTTTAAAGACTCGTAGCGCCTCACAGTAGAACCAGCGGCTGAAATTTGTGTAGAACCAGAGACTGAAAGTCGGTGCAGAGGATTAGATACGAGTTGAGACAAATATTATCTCAAGTTTACTTTGTGTGTGATGGATCTAGTTGGCAACCGTCTGTATAGAAGACGTTAAGTTCTGTTGACGTTGGTTCTGTTGACGTTGGTTCTGTTGACGTTGGTTCTGTTGACGTTGGTTTTGTAGACATTGGTTCCGTTGACGTCGATTCTATTGACATTGGACCATTAGTTCTATTCTATCAGTCGATTTGCTTTAGTTATTCTGAAAAAATGGTAGTTGTGATGCTCATCACTGTAGTACAACATCTATACGGCGAAATATGTTTTTAAATTTTCTTCAATCAAAACCTTGATTCGGTCCCGTCACTTTCATGTATGGAGCAAAATAATCTGACGTGGGGATTAACGCATGCGTCAATTCTCTTTTACCCAAGTTTACTTTATTTAGGTTATCTTTTATAACACAAAAACGCGCTCATAAAGTTATCTAGTTAGAATGTTTGTCCTCTTCTTGCCAAGGTTGTATGTGTGTCGTCAAAGGACGAAGTTTTTTACACAAGATGTTTTTTTTTTTAGCGTCCGTGGCTGCAGTGAAATGTAGTAGCGAGTAGGGAATAATAAACCTTCTATGTTTATTTTTCTCGGCAGACATGTTCGCAGGACACTTATAGGAACCTCGTGATACTAGCTTTAGGTGCTTCCTCGGTTACTGTTAACGATCTTTACGGTAATTAACTGCTCTGCTAAGATACGTTTAGGAAGCCCTTCAAATATTACATTTTTTTTAGAATCCTGCGTTTTCTTGCCCTTCCTCTGCAATGGTGAAGGCTGAGCGCAACTCGGTGTTTTTATACATTTCTCGTGAAGATAGTCCTTTTCATGTTAGTATTGATTTTGATAGGTTTTATTTGCCTGTCGACGTTCCTTTATACGTTATCATTCAAGCTAAAATTGTTGCGAAATATCTTCATAAGATCTAGGATCTGCGTTGTCAATTGCGACTTGACTCGTTGATATCTATGGGAATTAGCGCTCCCAGGGGGACAATGTGAGGGCCCGAGCTAAAGGTTAGGCAGGCTTTCTTTTTGTTAAAATAGAATAGGTTTTGTTGTGTTACGGACCATCTTTTTTCGGTTCACTGCTGTCCTGTTTTTCAGCACCTACTACTTTCTTCTTCAACTTTTTCTTGTTTCATGAACTTCTTTCTTAGCTTTCTGTTTCTGTGCCCTTTCTGCATAGATTCCACGTTCCCTTAGCTCCCTACTAAATGGTGCCTTCTTCCTTCCTCTCTTTACATCTCATTTGTTGAGGATAGGGAGGCTTAAACTAACTAATAAACTAATAAACTAAACTTGACTCGTTGATTATTTAGGAAACGAAAATGTTTTCATCATATTCACGCAATCAGCTCTTTGTACAACCATGGGTGTTGTTCATCTGAGGCTCGATAGGACATGATATGTCGGAAAGATTAGGCGCTAGAATCGCAGTTTCGGTTCTCGTATACAGCGTTTTTTTATTATATTAACGTCGGTGGCAAATGATTCAACGTTTCGGCATGAAATTTTTGTAATTTTCATTTAAACTTTTATCAATGTTTGTGGATTTGACCATCAATAAGATTACAAAGAAGCTACAAAGCTCACGACAATGCTGTTCTTCAACGACTAATAATCTAATCTAATCTTTAACCCCTCAGGGGGATACAACTATTGTATCTATTGGAATTGGCGCTCCCAGGGGGACTATGTGAGGGCCTGAGCTAAAGGTTAGGTAGGCTTCCTTTTTGTTGTAATAAAATAGGTTTTTGTTTTGTTACGGACCATCTTTTTTCGATTCACTGCTGTCCTGTTTTTCAGCACCTACTACTTTCCTCTTCAACTTTTTTCTTGTTTCATGAACTTCTTTCCTAGCTTACTGTTTCTGTGCACCTTGTGCATAGATTCCTCGTTCCCTCAACTCCATACTAAATGGTGCCTTCCTCTTTCCTCTCTTGGAACATCTTTGTCGTGGTTAAGGGAGGCTAAAACTTTCTTATATAATAATATAATAATAATCTAATCTTTAAATTCAACGTAAATATTTACGTTCGTGTTCTAAATTAGACGCAATTATGCGACGCTTCGTAGGAACAAAGCTGTGTATGAGATCATCTTCCATGAGATCATCACTTGTTGCAACTCATTGTCACTGGTTTTTGAAGATGAAATTAATTTTTCGATTTCTGAAATGTTAAGCGACGCTCGTTCCACTCACCCATTTCAGGGCATTTACTTAGCTTTAAAATTTCTTTATTACGAGTGTAAATTGAATTAGTGGGTTATCTGTCCTTGATCTGCTCTAAACAAATTTTTTGTCATAGATTTTATTCGGTAAGTTAGTTTACCTTTAACTGCTTTCTAGTTTCAAAAAAAATAATTTTCATATTCATAGCCTCAGCTTTCTTGCTGTATCGTAAATTTTTGGAGAAAAATTTTCCGACACAAATACGCTTTATTCGAATGGCCTTCATTAAGACTGCTTTCTTAGAACATTTGTTCCGGCTACACAGTAAAGTACGAGAGGTGCGCCAACATTCATTCATATGTGATGTTGGAATGGAAGAGAACCACACAAGGCTTTCGTAATTGTTCACTTCGCGGGACAACTACACAGGAATTCCATTTAAAAAAAACAATGGCTGGAAAAGCGATACTAAATAATACAAACTGGCATTGTGCGTGTGTGTATAAGGAGGTTTACAAACTCGTTCTGAAGGACAATGCCGCGTTTTCCTCCAACTTGAAATTCCATTTACGAAAGATATTCGATGAATAACTTCTAGGAAATTAAAATTATGAAGCCGTCTTCACACAAAGAAAAAGACTATGTAAAAATGTAAGATAAATTCTCAACTTACTATTGCATGGGAAACGAGTACAAATCAATAAGTCATACTTATCAATACAGTATTCTACCTGCAACATCGCGAAGAGTTAAATGAGCTGTCCAATTCTCTACTCTCATTCACACAAAAAATATACTAATTCGAAATGGAACCGAAGCAATACCATCATGTGACAAAACAAATATGGTACCATCATAGTTGAAATTGTCACAATACGAGATAAAGACACCATCTCATACGAAAATTTCACCATTTCAAAATATTCCATTATACCTGTCACGATCCCACACGAACATATAACTATCGGATATATAATTAATATATATAATTAATATATAATTATCCCTAACATCACCATATCTCACGCGCTCATCACCATCCTTTATACACACATCACCATTCACCATCCCTTACGCATGTCTCCTCATGCCTCTAGGGACTAGACCCACAATTGGAGGGCAAATATGCAGAGTGGCCTGCCCCACAAATCAGAGGTCAACACTGGCAGGGTGGAATAAGCGATAATTTCACCTCATAGCGGCGTAGATTTCTTTCAGGCAGAGTGGCCTAGTTCCTAGTTCAGTTCCTAGTTAGTAACTTGGCTAGGAAAAGTCAGTTTGGCAACCCTGCGATGAACACCACGCCTCTAACTTGAGTGTCCTAAAATTCTGTGTTTTGAGGGTAAGGACACTCTGCATATTTGCCCTCTAATTTGTGGGTTAGGACACCCTGCATATTTGCCCTCTAATTTGTGAGTTAGGGCCCCCTGGATATTAGCCCTCTAATTTCTGGGTTAGGACACCCTGCATATTTGCCCTCTAATTTGTGGGTTAGGACACCCTGCATATTTGCCCTCTAATTTGTGGGTTAGGACACTCTGTATATTTGCCCTCTAATTTGTGGGTTAGGACACCCTGCATATTTGCCCTCTAATTTGTGGGCTAGGACCCCCTGGATATTAGCCCTCTAATTTGTGGGTTAGGACACCCTGCATATTTACCCTCTAATTTGTGGGTTAGGACACCCTGCATATTTGCCCTCTAATTTGTGGGTTAGGACACTCTGCATATTTGCCCTCTAATTTGAGGGTTAGGACACTCTGTATATTTGCCCTCTAATTTGTGGGTTATGACACCATATGCATATTTTCCATCCATTATTGCCCCAGAACCAGAGTGTGTGCGGCGCAAAGCCTCGTCTGACACGTGACAGTTGCAGGGCGCCAGTCGTAATTAGTCAAGGCCGCGCACCAACCACCACCCGGAGGTGCCGTGACGTCACCAGCGCCTGATGAGAGCACCAGAGACGCCATGCAGGAAGTACCGTACGTCATACCGCAATTTGTGCTCTGCCCAGCGCAGGGCGAGTCCGAATTTGCGGTTGCGTTCCCACCAGGATGCTTGAGGTCTGTTTTGAATCGCAGGAAGGAAGTTTTAACGTGTAGTCGCCTGCGCTTCAGATAGGGGACTTGGCTTCTGGTTTGAATTTAATACAAAGCTTTACGTTGAGATTAGGTTTGAATCAATAGAAAAAGGTGTTGAGAAGTCGCGTGAATGTCAGATGGTGGACTTAATTTCTGTTTTAAACTTAATGTAAATGATTACGTTCGTGTTCTAAATTGGACGTAATTATTCGAGGCTTCGATCACTTGTTGCAGTTTCTGTGGTTTTAAAAATTTAAACATAATGAAGCGATCCGAGGGGAATTTTGCCACAGAAAAAGTAACTCTAAATGACCAAATGACAATATTATTGCAGATCGCTTATATGTGCTTTAATGCTCTAATAATTTGCTGACTGTCTTCATCTAGTACATTTTGCGTCAATATTCTTCATAGCACAAACTTCATCGTTAAAATTTAATCTATAAGTAAAATAGTGTTTTAATAATTAAGAAGCTCGTTCTATATTTATTTCCTACCTCTGAAAAATAATGAACATGATATTCAACCCATCAGCTTGTTGCGAAAATGCAAGTCATTCACGGAAAAATATTAAGCAATCAATCATAACCGAAGGAAATTTTTTCATAAATAACTTGTTCGTGACAGCTATAGAAAAAGCGAACCCCTCACCACACGGCACCGCGGTGAGTTACTTCATTTTAATCCAGTTTATCCGGCCATTGAAATGCTAAATTATTACGAAGGATTTTTCTGGTTTCGTCGTATATGTTTACAATATCCAAACTAGAATATTAGCTACAAAATCCAAACTAGAAAACTAGCTACAATATCCAAACTAGAATATTAGCTACAATATCCAAACTAGAAAACTAGCTACAAAATCCAAACTAGAATATTAGCTACAATATCCAAACTATAATATTCGCTACAATATCCAAACTAGAAAACTAGCTACAATATCCAGACTAGAAAACTAGCTACAATATCCAAACTAGAAAACTAGCTACAATATCCAAACTAGAATATTAGCTACAATAACTAAACTGGAAAACTAGCTACAATATCCAAACTGGAAAACTAGCTACAATGTCCAAACTAGAAAAATTGCTACAATATCTAAACTAGCTACAATACTCAAACTAGAATGAGTCGATAGCAAGTAACGCCGCTTCGAAATTCCCTACAAATTTACTGCACACGCAAACACTGAAGGCAGAATTCTCCATAATTTAATATTTTGATTTCTCGGGAATCTCAGGTTAGAAAAAAGGGTAATCGAATATTCAAGTTGAGACTGTAACGGATTTTTTTTCTGAATTCCAACTTCAGTATAGAAATAGAGAAAAGTAAATACATAAAATATGACTAAATACGATACAATCCGCATTTTAGTGTCGGCAGTCGTAAATTATCATACCAGAAAATGGCGAACGTCCAAAGGCGAAAAGGAAGGGCGGTTAACGGAACACGAGCTCAGCTCCAGAAGAGAGCTGTGTCTGCCCTGAGAGTATTGTGCTCACGTGTTCTTCAGAAACGGAATTTTGCTATTTTTACTTTGAATGTGCAAGTAAAATATAAGCAAATTAAATGAGGCAAGTTCGAGAATTTTATCCGGAAAAGTTTCATTCTTGTACGCTGTGTAAAATTACAAGTTGTAAACTAGAATATTCATTTACATTGCCTAACTTCCCGGTAGATTTATTCACTTTCAACTATCATCTTAAAAGGAAATCTCCTTCAGATAAACGTATTTGGTTCGTTTTACAAAATTTGTTCTTAGATACCTTGATGTGATGCATAATACTGCCCTTTGGAGACGTGTATGTCATGATGCCGACTATGGTATAAAGAAACGTGTAAATACATCAACCTATATAAAATTGGGTAAATCTGAAGGATTTGTCAGTTATCGATTTTGTTAATTTCGATGCCTAAGCATAGTTAATTAGATCGAAATAAACAAGTTTTCTTCTATACACTTTCCGTCTCAAATCAGTATTGTATTAGTTATAGCGGTGAATGACTTACCGCAACTCCAGTGTTTGAAGCGGCAAGTAATTCAAGGAGCACGTCGGACAGCAACACTGTAATGCGCACTCTCTTCCAGCGCGATCGTCATCAAAGACGAAACCAAACCTACCGTTATACGTCGTTAAATACTCATTTGAAGGAAAAGTGTATAGAAGAAAAGTTGTTTATTTCGATGTTATTACCATGATTCAAGCAACAAAAATTCGAAAATCGATGAGCAGCTGTTTATTCAAGCGCATTCGTCAACAAAGACGAAACTAAACCTACCGCTATAAATCGTAAAATGCTCATTTGAGACGGAAAGTGCATAGGGTAATTCATCAAATATCGAACTGAACTGATTATCGAACAACTTTGAAAATATGCGCGTAATAAATTTCGTAAGCATCCAAACTTGCACAGTGCCGGTGATCTTACATCTAAAACTCCTATTTTAGTGATAAGAACTCATTTCTGTGAGCTGCAAACTGCTACCAGCTGTTGCGAACACATTTTCTGTACGACCCTTACAAATTAGTCATATTTTTTCACTTGAAAAATCTTACGCACCTCGGGAAAATTGCGACGGTATAACTGTTGTTATGCCAACGTCAACCTCCCGTCATAACTAGAGAGTAGTGTTGTCAAATGATGTTCTGTTGCTGTATTTTTTTCTTTCCCGCTAAAAACTTGATAATTATTCCATGTTCGACATTCAGTTCCTATTTCATGTCAGTATTAAATACTGAACAAAGGTGTTCGAATCAAAATTCCTTAAAAATCATGAATTTATTCCTCGAACAAGGCTTTTCGATTCTTAATTCTTTTAAATAACTGAATCGATCTATTGAACGCCTGTTTCATTTCCTTAAAATATTGTATTAACGCTTGATAATAACAATGAATAGTTGAAGATGGCGACCAATCAGCTGCTGGTGTTCCAAGGCCCTCAAGATCATCAATGATTCGTCTGGCTATATTTACTGATGATCAATCCCTTGCCAAGAAAATTGATGCAAGCATCAATAATAATTCATTGACGCGTGCTCTACACTCTACTCCAAAAAAGGTCACACAGGTTGATGATCACAATGATGGTTCAACAAGCACTGCAAATGGAACATCGACATCATATTCAAATTTTGATAACTCTCCATTCAAATGCTTCCTGAAAATAAGTAATGAGACAGTCATTTTAAACAAACAAACAAAACAAACATCGGCATCTTTGGGATGCTTTATTTCCAATCAAGCCTGATACAAATGATCTTAAGCATTGGTTTTTCAAATGTCTTATAACTAACACTATATATAGGACACCATGACGGTTCCCCCGTAAAGTCGGTACCCATTTCCGACACCTGGGTCGAGTGGGGTATTGTGCTTGAGCTTTCCCTTATACCCAACGGGGAAAATCGCAGCGCCAGCGCCGGGATACGAACCCGCGACTCCAACATACAAGTCCGATCCCTTAACCGCTGTGCCACCGCGAGCACTTCCAAGAAAATCCAATGCACCAAAGAAAAAAAAGAATGAAAGAAAAACGTTTATTTTCCAAGTGGCCACATGAGTTGTACAAATAGATAGACCATACGAGGCATATTAATGGACAAAATATACGAGGCGTACTAATAGACAAACCATACGTGGCGTGCTAATAGTCTAACAAAAGTTCCATACGAAGAGAACTAATTGACAAACCATCCTGTTCGAATCAAAATTCTTGTTCGATTCATGTTCGATATTGATGAAATTATGTTACTAAAGAATTAGATTTTTAGAACAATAAATACATTTCAATAATCTACGTTGTCTTTCAAGCGACATCACAGAACAAGAAAGCAACTGTTCAAGAATAACCTTGAGGCCCGCAAGAGTTATTCAGAGCAAAAGTTACCGATTTATGAAGGTTGTTTCTAGACACACGTGGTTTCTGTTCGATATTTGATGAATTACCCTAGAAGAAAGCTGGTTTAGTTTGATTCAATTAATTAGGTTCAGGCACCAAAAAGTGGAAAATCGATAACTGACATATCCTTCAGATTTACCCAAAATTGTCAAGAAATTCACCTTGTGCCCTCACTTTTCATTGCGTAAACTTGTTTTCAGTCTACTGGGTATGGAAGGACGATGTACTTGATAGACGTTTCGGTAAATCTGAAGGAGATGACAGTTGTCGATTTTCCACTTTTTGGTGCCTGAACCTAATTAATTGAATGAAAATAAACAAGTTTTCTTCTATTCTTTTTTCGTCTCAAATGAGTATTTTACGATTTATAGCGGTAAGTTTAGTTTCGTCATTGATGACGAATGCGCTCGAATAAACAGCTACTCATCGATTTTCGAATTTTTGTTGCTTGAAACATGGTAATAACATCGAAATAAATAACTTTTATTCTATACACTTTTTTCGTCAAATGAGTATTTAACGAGGTATAGCGGTAGGTTTGGTTTCGTCTTTCAAGACAGAGCGCTGGAAGCGAGACGCCATTGCAGTATTGCCATACAACTCGATCAAAGAATTTCTTCCCGCTTCAAAGACTGGAGTTGCGGTAAGTCATTTACCGCTATAACTAATAAAATACTCATTTGAGACAAAAAGTACATAGAAGAAAACTTGTTTATTTCGATCTAATTAACTATGCTAAGGCATCGAAATTTACAAAATCGACAACTGTCATCTCCTTCAGATTTACCGACGTTTCTAAATATCTCTTGGTAAATATTGGGTTAGGGACGCGAAACCTGACTCATGAATAGATTACTTATTTTGGCTTAAGTCTCGCTGAGCGGCGAAGCCGCTCAGAGAGAATGAAAATATCGGTTATAACTGGAATTTGAGGTCAATGTGAAGTTTAATGCAATCACGGAAAATAATAATGCCGATCCCAGGAATCACTAAAGGAACACATTTCAGAACGTTTTACATGAATGACATTCTGCTCGCTGATGCGTTATTTTCGAATAATTGAACTTTGAAGTTGGCCTTGGCGCCAAAGGAAGCGAGCGCATGAAACGGAATTTAATTATTAACGGAAGCTATTACAAACGTAAAGAGGTTGGGTCGTGAGGGGGAGGCACAGTTCTTCTAGTGAAAATTATAAATAAAGCTTCTAACCCACCCATTAGGGTACCGACCGCAATCTTGTTGACATCGGGTCCAAAATGGCGGCGCCCATGGTGGTCGCCATGTTAGACCCGATGTAAACATGATTGCGGTCGTCACCCTAATGGGTGGGTTAGAAGCTTTATTTATAATTTTCACTAGAAGAACTGTGCCTCCCCCTCACGACCCAACCTCTTTACTTTTGTAAAAGGGGGTTAGCTTCCGTTTTTAATTAAATTACGCTCGCTTTCTTTGGCGCGGGAAGGCCAACTTCAGAGTTCAATAATTCGAAAATAAAGCATCAGCGAGCAGAATGTCGTTCATGTAAAACGTTCGTAAATACGTTCCTTTAGTGATTGTTTGGAATATAATTATCAATTTCTGTGATTGCATTAAACTTCACATTGACCGAATTTGATGCTGATTCCGAATATGCAATTTGTTTTGACCGCTCTCGATTTTTTTAAATTTTTTTTTTGGAAAGGCGGCTAGCAACAACTCAGGTGGTGCCCAAAGAATGCCATGTCCGTACAGGTTGGGTGGAACCCGGCCCTATCCGGTACTCAGGTCTTCAAGGCACGGTCTGACCATGTTGGGTCGAGAATGGCAGAGTTCGGATCATGAGGTGGTGCAGGCCAAAGTAAGCCAAGTCCGACCAGGTTGGGTCGAGAATGACAGAGTTCGGATCATGAGGTGGTGCAAGCCAAAGAATGCCAAGTCCGACCAGGTTGGGTCGAGAATGGCAGAGTTCGGATCATGAGGTGGTGCAGGCCAAAAAAACATTAAAAATGTATAAAAATTTATAATTAAAAAAAATCACAAAAAATCGAAAAAATCGAGAGCGGTCAAAAAAAATTGCAGATTCGGAATCAGCATCAAATTCCAGTCATATTCGATATTTTCATTGTTCCCTTATTTTTAACCATCCTGCATCTCTCAATTCGTATCAGTAGGAAGTGTGAAGTAGCTCGGTAAAATGGCATGTGTAAATATAAGATGAAAGACAAATGTAGAAAATTTAATAAATGTGTAGCTTTGGTCAGTCATCGATTTTCCCATTTTCGTTGCTTAAACGTAGTTTATTAGATTGAAATAAACAAGTTTTCTTCTATGCACTTTCCGTCGTAAATGAGTATTTTACGAGTTATAGCGGTAAATTAGTTACCGCAACTCTAGTGTTTGAAGCGGGAAGTAATTCATCGATGAAAAGTAGTTTATTGCAATGTTATTACCATGATTTAAGGAACAAAAATTCGAAAATAGATTTGTAGCTGTTTATTCGATCGCATTCGTCATCAAAGACGAAACTTAACGTACCGCTGTAACTCGTAAAATACTCATTTACGACGGAAAGTGCATAGAAATAACTTGCTTATTTCGATCTAATTAACTAGGATTAGGCACCGAAAAGTGGAAAATCGATTACTGAACAATGCTACACATTTACCTAAATTTTGGTCAATATTCGGTTTAATGTACTCAACACTTGTGTAATTTTTTTTAGCGTATTTCGTTAATAAGAGATATACTAAGACGTTTTACACGATTGATATTTTGCTCGAAAATGCGTTTCGAGTTATTTAACTTTGAATTTATCGGTACATCGAATATCAAAGTGAAGAAACGCACACGTATGTATGCTGTTATGCTGTAGTACGGTATTGATGTTGCGATAGGTGAGGTTAGGTTAGGTAGCGTTAGGTTAGTTAAATAAACTAACTTAAACTATCCTAATTAAACCTAACATTATTTAACTTAAGTTTGCCAAACCGAGACTAATTATTTTCGACAAAAAATGCGTGTGTTCCAACAATGCAGCAACGACGTGGGCGACTAGATAATGTTATTCGTACCTGAACGTTACTGATGTTATGTCTCGAAAAGTAAGCATTTGCGAGCAAACTGTCATTCGTGTGAAACGTCTTAAACTGCGCCTTATGAACTCGCTACGATAATTAGATTTGAAATATTGTTGAGTACATTAAGCCGAATATTGACCGATATTTTGTGATGTGGCGGAAAGTTGAACCTTGAATGACTTATTTGTGTGTAGATGTCCAGAATTAACACACGTTCCCCTGGTATTGGGCCATGTGTGCACCATACGGTAAATTGCATATTCACGTATCAGTATAAATTTTTAAATAAAATTTCATCTGTACATAGATATTTTTAAAAATTCACAGGTATCGAGATGAAATGTTATCGTACAATTACGTTCTCTTATTTCTTCAGAAGAATAAAGCGCATTCAAGCAGTAAAGTCGATTTCCCAATTCTGACACAACCAAACCCGACCAAACGTTAACAGCCACAGAAACGCGGTGGACGTGTTCATCTGCTCAAGACGTGAAGAAAATGAACAAAAAAGGAGCTCTGTTCTTACGAAAAATACCAAAAAGAAAAAGACCCAAAGCTTTCTTGTATATCGGCGTACTTACAAGTGTGTGTATGAACATGTGTACGATTATGTGTATAAATGAATTGCGCATGAGCTAACAAACTGCAGTGAAAGAATAGTTTTGCGTTAGAGCGATCAAAAGCTGACAGAAGAAGAAAGAATTATCTCATAAGCGTGATTGGAAATTAAAAATCACGGTTAAAGCAATGAAAAAACTTAACCCTAGCAACTAAGCTATCAATTTTTACTTTTTTCAACAGTGTACCGAAGTTCACTGTGAAAAATGACTGAATAAAGTAGAGCTTGCTGAACTTAACACGTTAGTTGCGATGGGTTAAACTGAAGTTCAATATTCAACTTAAATTTAAAGTCAAAAGTGATAAGCAAATTTGTAAATATCAAACATTAACTGGGCCTGTTAAATACCAGTAATTTAGAAAGGTTGTTAGAATTTTTCCAAACGACCCATCGATGGGTCGTTTCGCAGCAGGAAAAACCTAACTACGACCCACCGGTGGGTCGTACCGCAATTAATGTGTTAATTTTCCCTTCAGGTAGGCAGGGGGCATAGCATGGGCAATAGGTTTAGGTTAGTTAGGTTTATCTATCTTCTACTATGAGGATTTTCTCCACCAGGAGTGATACTGCTAGGTAAATTTGGCTAGGTAAATTTGGCTAGGTAAATTTTTCTTACGTTGAAATAGAACAGGTTTTTCTCATACTATGAACCATCTTATCTTTTATTATGGACTCTTTTTTCGGTTCAATACTTTTTTTGTGAGCCCTCATTACTTTCTCCTTCGAATTCTATCTTGTAGCACACCCTTCTTTCCATCTTGCTGTTTCTATGCGTCACGTGTGGGGGACACTCCTTGTGCTATGGTTCCCTGCTCCCTTTACGGTACACCGTAAAAATGCCTTTCTTATTCTCTCTTGGAAACGCCTTGGGAACACCTAGTGAAGTTTAACCTACTCTATAATTAAATTTAATAAAAAATTAATATTGATGAATAAATCAAGTTCGGTTTGTTGGAACTAAATAGGCCCGCAATTTTTCAAGAGCATATCATAAGCAATATGACGAAGAGTTAATGGCAGCGTGTCTTCCATATGACGTTATCGTTCATTGATTTTTATTTACATGCTTGACTATCTTTTATATCCTTGTATCGAAGTTACACAACGTTTACGTATCTTTTTTTCGTCACGACAGGTTGCTGAACGCGTTGACCGCCACGGGTGAAACTAAAGTTCAATATTTAATTCAAATTCAGAGTAAATTGTAGTAAGCAATTTTAAAAGCTGCAAACATTAACAGGATCGTACCTTCATTTAGCTTTAACACGTTCACCGCGTTTCCGCGGTTGTTTGCGGTTGATTTGGCTAGGTTGTGAGTAGCAGAACTGGGAAATCGACTTCATGCTTTTCGAATACATTTTTATGCTTCTTTAAGAAATGGAAAAATACAACTGCACGATAAAATTTCCCATCGAAGGATAAGTTATTTAAAAAAAATCGCAAAACAGATAAAATGTCACATTTATACCGGTACGTGAATGATCAATTTACCGAATGGTACACATGTGGCACAACACGCAGGAAACGCTTTAATTTAGCATTTACGAAAATAGAGTTTGTGACTACTGGCCTGTCAACAGCATAATGAAAATTGGTACACATGTGGCACAATACGCGGGAAGCAATTTTCCTGTCAACAGCATTATGAAAATTCCCTCCGTGTACCACCGGTGACTCACGAGGTGGTTAACGCGTTGAGGAACCCACGTCGGTTCATGTCCGCCCACGCGGAACTTACATGAGCATCACGAGCGCCGACGCTCAAACCTCAGAAGGAAATTCCTGAGTCATCACGTACCGAGGTATGATCGCATCAGATGAGCCCGTTCTTTGTTTTTAGATGAAGTGCTTTATTCAGTTAGTTAGAGAAGGTAATTTGAGGCTCCCTCACCACAACAAAGGCGTTTAAAAGAAAGAAGTTAAACTATTTCATCTATGATGTTCTTTAATCGATCAACATCTGCATTCAATCTTTTAGTGTTCACCAAAGTGTTTCTCAAACGCAAGGTTTCCTATGGTTTATTCACACGTTCATTGCGTTTCCGCGGCTGTTAACGGTTGGTTTGGTTAGGTTGTAAGTAGCAGAATAGGGAAATCGATTTTCCAGCTTGAATAAATTTTAATTCTTCCTAATGAACATGAAGAATACAATTGCACGATAACATTTTACCTCGCATGATAACAATTATTTTACAAAAACATCGCGAAACATAAATGTCGTGCATTTATACCGGCACGAAAGTGGGCAATTTACATCTTGGTACACATGTGGCCCAATACGCGGGGAAAGTGTTAAGAGAACACACTTTCAACTTTACTCTTAGCATTCTCTTATACAGTATGACACTTTCTCACGAAGTGTCATACAGTATATCACGAATGTGTCCTACAGCATACAGTATCTCACGAAGGTGTCCTACAGCATACAGTATCTCACGAAGGTGTCCTTCAGTATACAGTATCTCACGAAGTTGTCCCGTTGCTTTCACCAAACCTCCGTTGGACACGAAGTCTCTCTAGCTGTGACCTCCCTGAGCATTGGCGCCACCCAGCAGCGAGCGATCTGACGGAATTCTGAGATTTTAAGCATTTCTGGATGCTGTTCCTACAACAATCTCGGTTGAATTGTTCTCAAAATGAGCATGTTATTTTCTGTGATGTTATTTATACACCTCTGTTCACAAAACAAGGGTTACAATTTGATGTTCGTTCAGAAAATTAAAATGACTTGCATACGTAAAAGCCAGCTGTTGTGTGACGTGTCTTCCAGACGGGGTTTCATTCAGTTCTACGCCTTAGCCAACTGGACGTCCCATCTAAGATGTTCCCTCAGATAGACTGGGTTGAGATGTTCTGTGACCTTTTGGGAGCTACATCGCACGGGTAGAATTTCTTATTCAGAAAATGTTTAGCTTTGAATCGCCGGTACGGATTCAAGGCTTTTCCATGAGCTAAATGTTGAACAGATGTCGCTTGAATATTTTCAGAGTCGCCGTGTAAATTTTTTCCTACACGCTTTCAGTGAAGCTTAAAATTTCGGCTGTCACTTGGAAAGCTTCCACTATACCTACCTCAAAGTGTAATTGTAATTGGATTTTAAGATGAATTTTACGGTCTGCTGCTTGCTTTCAGGAACCAAATGTACTTTTTTCTAAATTGTATTCTAAATTTTTCTAAAAGTACAGCAGCTTACTTCAACCGAATGAATCCTTAATGCCATCGACACCTCCCTACTTTACTGACGCAAATTTAGGGGAAATTTTCCCTCGTGACACTTCACCTTTTCTTAACGAGTTATTGAAGCGTTCTAGAACGATTTCAAGCATTCCTGTAGCTTTGGTTTAGTATAAATTAAGTAAATCTGTCACTCAATCAGAAACGTGATGCCTGTTTCACGCCACTCAGGGGGATACAACTATTGTATCTATGGGAATTAGCGCTCCCAGGGGAACCATGTGAGGGCCCGAGCTCAAGGTTAGGTAGGCTTCCTTTTTATTTAAATGAAATAGGTTTTTGTGTTGTTAAGGACCATCTTTTTTCGGTTCACTGCTATCCTGTTTTTCAGCACCTACTACTTTCTTCTTCAACTTTTTTCTTGTTTCATGAACTTCATTCCTAGCTTACTGTTTTTGTGCACCTTGTGCATAGATTCCGCGTTCCCTCAACTCCATACTAAATGGTGCCTTCCTCTTTCCTCTCTTAGAACATCTTTGTCGTGGTTAAGGGAGGCTAAAACTTTCTTATATAATAATAATAATAATAATAATAATAATAATTATAATAATAATAATAATAATAATAACAATGCCTGTTTCACGAGTTTACAAACTTAAAATACAAATACCACTAGTTATTCATTGAGCCTCTTCGAACTTGCTTATCTGGTTGTTTTTTATATTTATTAACTTAAATATCTTTGAAAGTCTCATAAGGCGTTTTGTTTTCTTGTGTGGTTGATCGCCGCCTTTAGTGATCTATAGTGACATAAAATGTAATTTAGCTCTCAACTTGAAGAAACAAGTTAAGATTTTTGGATTTCCTTGAAATGCTTGTGGATTTTTCTGTTATAAATCCTTATTTTGAGGGAAATATTTCTTAAAAATTAAATAAATAAAAGTAAAAATTCGAGCTTCATGCAAGCGCGGGTCTTTGAACGTGAGCAGCACCTTGAAAGATATCTGAGGGCTTTTCATTTTGACGAAATATCGAATAAAAGCAGTAGATGAATATTTTCTCTAGAATATTTTAGATTTTCACCAGCGTTTTTTAAGCAGTGATAAAATTGGAGTCCGTATACTAAATGTAAGAATTCTACAATTTCCCCAAAATATTTCAGGTGAAACATTCTAAAAGAACGAAATTCTCGAAATAAAATTCAACCAATCTTTCACTAAAGAAAATTCATGACCCTTTGTTGTTAAATTGGCCCCTTCGTCGTTAGGGAGGTGTTTGAAAATTTCTGAAGCTCAAAAAAGAAAGAAAGATTAACAGATTATTTTCAATAAAGATGATACAAAATCTTCATTGGTATTTAAAATTTTTCTTAAATCCATTCCATAAAACCCCTCCACGTTTGGAAACAGCCAAGATTCATCATCCGTGTATGGCTGATATCACTTCCGATTCAAGGATTCCTTATTGAGTTCATGGCGAGAGAAACAGAATCCCGCCGGGGGCCAGCAGAGTGCGAGTTAGCGAGTACCCACACAGAGGTGGAGGCTGAGCGCGCATGCGCAGACCGGCAGTCGCGCAGGTCAGTGCGTGTGGAGTGGTCGACCTCGACATGCGGGGTGCCTGCTTGACTCATACTTGGCACCTTGAGTGTCGCACATGTGTAGCTCCAGATGAAATTTCTGTTAGCAAACGCAGTTCGTGTGTAAGTGAGGAGACTGGGAAATGAATATCAACATTATCAGTTCAAAAATGGTTAAGCTGTGGAAATTTTTAACACTGTTTTTCTGAATTTTTCCGGAAAATGTGAAATTAACTGAAAATGCGCCATGCATTTGGCACATTTGTTTCAGATGGTGTAGACACTTTTGTGAGTGATTGCAGTTTTTCTTTCTACATGGAATAAATAAAAATACCATTTAGTCGATACTTGGCAGATGGTGAACGATAATATTGACTGAAGGAATGAAGTTGTTGAATCTTCCGTAATATTTTCAGAAACATGCTGTTATTTCGAGTGAATATTGAAATTATATGAAAGTTATTCATAACCGGGCCAGGTGAAGCTACATTTTATCATGTACTAAATTTGTAATTGGGTAATTCTCTTGAAGATGAGTCGTGAATATAAACTTTTCTTACTCGCATAAAATCTTACTAGTTTTGAGCTTTCCAGGTTTGAAAGAACTGATGCTCTTCTTGAAATCGATTAAGCATTTTGTTTTGTCTGTTCACTGCTGTACCGTATTTTAGCACCAATTATTTTTTTCAATTTTTATCTTGACATATTCCTACTTCCTTCTTAACCTGTGTTTTTTATGCGCAAGGGGATTTTATGTTAGAACACACATGGTGCATAGATTCCATGTTTTCTCCCCCTAAGGGGGATACAACTATTGTATCTATGGGAATTAGCACTCCCAGGGGGAAAATACGAGGGCCCGAGCTGAGAGGTAGGTAAGCTTTCTTTTTGTTGAAATAAAATATATTGTTTTTTTTTGTTTTGTTAAGGATCATCATTTTTCGGTTCACTGTTGTCTAGTTCTTCAGCACCTACTACTTTCTTCTTCGACTTTAGTCCTCTTTCTCATCTTATAGTTTCTATGCCCTTTCTGCACGGATTCCACGTTCCCTTAACTCCATATTAAATGGTGCTTTCCTACTTCCTCTCCTTGGATCGCCTTTGTGGCGGATAGGGAGGCTTAAACTACTAAAATCTAAGCTAATCTTCCATGTTTCCTCAACTCTGTACTAATTGGTGCCTTCCTCCTTCTTCTCTGTGGAACACCTTAATTGTCGTATGGGAAGCTCGAACTGCAAATCTAATTCAATTCTCAGAATTTAACTAAATAAAGGGCTATACAGTTAGAAACCTGTCGAACATCTAGAAATTATTTCTGTACAAAATATGCGAAGGCGAGCAGCTGCAGTGTTACTGTGAATTTCTGAAGGGCAGAAACTCGCCGTCGCGGAACACTTTTTTTTATGCATAGAAAACCTGACAATGAATTCGCCGCAAAGTTGTCGGAGTTTGTGTGTCGGATATGTAATATCAGAGAAAGCCTGTACAAGGCTCGGTCGTACATTTAAGCAATTTAACAATTTGTTTTTAATTCTACATGCTGTCATGTTCGCCGTACAGCACACACTACATTGAATCCGTGTTTAAGAAAATGTTTTTAGAATTTATTCATAAAAATCAAAATATTCACAATATTTGTAATATTTGTAGCAAGAGCGGATCTGAACCGACGCTGAATCCTTCAATTAATTTTGAAACCGATAAAGTTTAAGTGATTAACAGTATTTTAGACACTTTATTATTAAATAAAAATGCGCTTATTTTTCAGGACAATACTCTGTCCTTTTCACTGTAGAATTTAAATTTAACTGTAGAATTTAACTGTTGAATTTCACGACAATGCTCGGTCCTTTTCACTGTAGAATTCAAACGTAAATTCTCTGACTATTTTGTCAACTTAAACTTATAATCCTTCTTAGATTCAAATTTTCACCCAAAAAACTTCATTTGGCTCCAAAAAGCTCAAATTTGTTCCGTCATCGTCATGTCTCCGAAGAAGCTGCTCCTCTACGTCCTCCTCGCCATGCTCGTCATTGCGTTCGTCACTGACGAAGCTGACGCAGTGAGACGACGTCGACGACGACGCAGGAGAAACAGACAGGAAGGCACAAACGTTTTACGTCGCGGAGGCAGACGGAACGCACGTCGCGTGCGTCACGCGACGTCGCGAAGAGAAGAGTTCGTTAAACGCAGGCTCAGAAAATTTAGAAACAGAAGCGGTGATTACGAAGGGAAGACTCGACTCGTCGATGGCAGGGCAGAGTTTGAAGGTAATTCTCTTTAAATGATTTAGTTTACATCACACTGTTATTAATATTATTATATAATATTTAGTTATCTAGTTCACACTGCTATACAAAAATGGGTTCCTGTTTTTCCGGGTCCCATCATGGGGGTACAACTATTGTATTTATGCAAATTAGCGCTCCCAGGGGGAAAAATGTGAGGGCCCTAGTTCAGGTTTCAGGCCGAATTCATTGCTGTGTTTTTGGGTTAAAAAGACAGTGCTTCAGTTCTCTTACTGGAAAAGCAACCCCAGACGTGAAGAGTGGCAGGATCCTTGACAGTTGGAACGACGCACTCCTTGTTAAATCTTTCGCCTTTTCTTCGTCGCACGAGGCTTTTCCCAAACGTCTCAAAAAGGGGAAACAGAGATTCATCGGAGAAAATGACTTTACCTCATTTTTTATCAGTCCAATGCTGGTACTTCCTGCAAAAATTGAGCCGGTTTTGGATGTTTTTATGTTCTTCGCCGTCAAGAGGTTCTTTTTAGCGCTCCTTGAAGCAAGTTCGTTTTCAAAAAGTCGACATCGAATGGTTCGCGCTGAGGCATGGACGTCATCCCTCTCTCATTCTAGCGCAAGCTTTGAACTGCTGACAGTCCTTCCCGTAACGAGTAGCGTACTAAACCCCTATCCTGACGAACCGACGACAATCTTTTGGGCTGACCTTCGATAGGGGCTGTCATCGCCACTATGGATTTTGTCTCGTTGAATTGTTTTATCAATCTGTAGACAGTTGGCGATGATGCAAGTTGCTTGGCAGCGATTTCCTTTTTTGATAGACCACTCTGATGGAGAAGAATGATGTTTTTTGTCTGATTTCTCCAGAAATCACCATGATTTTGAATCTGGTAAAGAACACATTTTTTAAAAATCTAAAACAATAAATATTTCTACATAACATGTAAAAAATAAACATGCAATTTCCCTTGCAAACGAATTTTTTATCAGCTCCAATACTTGCATCTGGTTTTAAACCAGCACAAATAAGTTTTGCGTATTATAGGAAAAACAAAATTGGTTGATTTCTAAGGAAATCCACGTAAATTTTTTAACCTCGCTTCTTGGTAATTTTGCTACGTTATAAGACTGTTAACGATTAGGCAAATGAATATTCTGAAATAAAGCCCTGAAATAAAAAATTCTTAATCATTTGCCACACCTGTAGATCACTTTTTCCTCGGTACACTGGTATATTCCGTTTACTTTTTACTTATTTCTATGTTATATTATTTGCGATCGTCTTAAACATTTCTCTGTTTTTTAACAATTTCCTTCTATTTTGTTTTTATACGCAGAGAATGGGGACAAATCTCATGTTCCTCAACTCCATTCTAAATGCAACCTTCCTCCTTTCTCGCTTTGGAACACATTTTTTGTGGTTAAGGAGACTCTAACTCATCTAATCTAATCACGTTTGTCAAAATTTTACGCTCGTACGCACGATTGGTTCTACTTGAATATTGATATTATTATTTTTATTTTTATTAGGAGGTCGTTACTGGTGAACTTATATTATTACGTTGGAAATAGCTCGTTATTATTGCAAGGTACTGCTACTAAACCAAAGATCAAAGCCATTGAACCATTGCTGGCTTAGTTCTACTGTATTAGTGTTTGTATTAGCGTTTCACTAACATTAGATTGATAATATTACATCATCACCAGAAAAGTCATATTATTTCTACTTCCATGTTGAAAAATAACACACAAGAAATATTACTAAAACACATATCGTGTTCAAAATACTACTAATATTACACTATCACCAGAGAAGTCTTATTATTTCTACTTCCTTGTTGGAAAATATCACACAACAAATATTACTAAAACATATATAGTGTTCAAAATACTACACGGTTACTCGTTTGGTCCTATTACTTCTGCTACCCTGTTGAAAAATATTACTACGTCGTTGCTGATTCCAGGAAACGTTGAAGTGTACCACGACGGTTCGTGGGGCAACGTTTGCGATGACGAGTGGGACTTGAGAGAAGGTGAAATCGTCTGCAAAAACCTCGGCTTCCCTGACGTCAACAAGGTCACCTACAACGGCTACTACGGACACGTCAGACGTAGGTGATTGATGTAATTTTAGAAGTTTGTAAAACCCTTTAACTTCAGACGTAGGTGATTGATGTAATTTTAGAAGTTTGTAAAACCCTTTAACGTCAGACGTAGGTGATTGATGTAATTTTAGAAGTTTGTAAAACCCTTTAACGTCAGACGTAGGTGATTGATGTAATTTTAGATGTTTGTAAAACCCTTTAACTTCAGACGTAGGTGATTGATGTAATTTTAGAACTGCCCCTCGGCAGATAACTACTAAGATCACACTAGGGTACAAATGTAACCAAAAATACAATATGTTGACGCTATTCTATATGTTGACGACTCCTGCTCAAATATTAACTGCTAATTCCCTTTTAGGGTTCGTAATGGTTAGGTTAGCGTTTCATTTATAAAATATGAAATTGATTATCTGAGTCTGGTATTTGTCGATTTGTGTTGACGATCGCTAATCTCCTGAATAATTTTTACTATTGTAAAACTGCGCCGAATGTTTTTTGTTCTAAGTCACCCAACTTTCTACGGTACTATAATGGCTTCCATAATTACGTTCTTTTCCAAAAGTATTTTAAGTTGAACATTGCTCGCGTCTCCTGTACATTCTTAACAATACAACACGATTCAATTTCGAACCTGTCAACTCAATTTCAAGTCAAAATCACGAATATTTTTAAGATGAAGAGTCCCCTCATCATAGGACTATATTGTCCAGTCTAACTCACGGAGCTTTATAAATTTCTTTACCTCTGAACATATCTCGAGAAAAGGAACGGTCTGTACGTGCAGTGAAGGAAGCAAAGTGTGAGAGGCATCCCTCTATCAGAGGGAATTACTATTTAATCCAACTCCTCATGCTGAGAGTTAGGTAGGCCTTCTTTTTGTTGAAATAAAATATTTTTTGCTCTTTTAAGGACCACATTTTTTGGTTGACTGCTGTCCTGTTGTTCAGCACCTACTACTTTCTTCTTCAACCTTTATCTTGTTTTATGAACCTCTTCCCAACTTACTGTTTCTATGCCCCTTCTGCATAGATTCCACATTCCCTAAAATCCATGCTAAATGGTGCTTTCCTCTTTCCTCCCTTCGATACGCTTTTTTTTGTAGCGGTTAGGGAGGCTTAAAACCAACAAATAATCTAATTTAATCTAGCTCACGAAGCCTTATAAATTTCTTTACTCCTGAACATATCTCGAGAAAAGGAGAAGGAGCGTCTGTACATGCAGTGAAGGAGGCAAAGTGAGAGAGATGTAGAGAACAGGTCCCGTTTTGTCCCGAGTGCGGTGGTGGTGAGAGGCAGAGTACAGGGGATGCTTTGTGTGCTGGTGCCGATCTCACTTTCACGACTCCAATGAAATCTTCACCATTCGAGCGAGTGATTCGCTCGGCGAAATGAAGAGACTTTGATTGTTTGGTGTCATGATACGCTTCTTGTTTTGGGTCACGCTCGTCTTTTTTTTAAATTTTTGCTATTGGTGCAAGTTTTGCGCGTAATTTTTACTTCAAATTGTGAAAATTAAAATAACGTTCTTGGGTAATTCTTGCTGTAACTGAAGTGTATGTTACTGAGAGTTTGGTTTTCACGTGTACAGTTATGAAACTTAAGTATTTAGAACTTGTTTGAGTTATGCTGTATTAAGCATAACTCAAGCAACTTGAAGTGCCAATTAGCTAGCGAGTTTAAAAACGCATGATTCCCATCTTATCTTTAGTGATTCACAGATACAGAGCACATCTCCATCTATGACTTGCTACTTCGTGGGGCATAATTTAACGACGAAGTTTCGAATCCGTATTAGAGCCGACATTCTTTTTTGAAGAGAACGATTCCTCGTTTTGCTGACCGAAATGAAATGTGTGTGCTGTTTCATCAACACCTTTTGTTCATTTGCCATTACTATAATCATTGAAAATAAGTTTATCAACTAGCACTACTATGCATTTGCGAGGTAATTCTGGCTCAAGAACTTATACGTAACTCAATGTGTAACGTTCAAATGAACTGGGAACGCCCGCGCACTCCTATGTTACGAATGTAGAAGACGCAATAAAAAATACAAGTCATGTACTTTACAAGCAGCGGCTGCAGACCCACCTCTACATGTTCAAGAACTCGGTATTTAATGAGATATTTAATTGTTTCGTCGATTTCTTAACAATACTTTTGGCTTATATAAGATTACTGTTCATTTAAATTCAGAAAATTTGGGATAAAGCCATGGTGAAAATGAAAACAAAAATTGTAGACAGAATAGAACCATCAGAGGAGTTTACATATACACGATTTTTTTAAATGAGAGAAGTAATTAACAAGATTAATTCTTTTGAGAGAAGAATGTCGTAACTTAAGGAACGTGTTTACGAGGAGTAGAAAATTAAAATACCAGAACTTTTGGGAGCGAATTTCTTGTGGCATGGAGAATAAAACCAAAAAAGGATCTCGTGGCCTGTACTGCAGTAAATTGTGTTTATTTTCTAAAAAATAAATGTTGAACCAGTGAGTGCAACTTCGTAAGGTTTCTCGATTCACTGATCTTCTTTAGAAACTATAATTTTCTTTCTCTGTGAAAAATTTTGCTTGCAAGTTAGTCTAGGTTACCTTACTCGTCCCTTTTATTCATCTAAGTTTTCTTGTTTGGTGAGTTAATATTGAATAAAAACAATTTTAAAATTGAAACACAATCACAAAGAAAAATCTCGCGGTCAATCACTATCAAAGGGAAAAAATTAATGTCAAGTTATTTTTAACCCTCACTTCGGTCGTTACCATGAAAACCTTTGGCCTTTTTGACCTGAATTTCGGTCGCTACCACGAAAACTTTAGCCTTTCTAATCTCAACCTAGGTCTCTAGCACGGAAAATTAGCTTTTTTGACCTCAACTTCAGTCGCTACCACGGAAATATTATCCTTTTTGACCGCAACTTCGGTCGCTCCCAACTTGCACAAAATTTGCTCGGTGTCGACCTGAAGTGAAGCCTCTGCTCCTAGACAAGTACTGGCTGGACAACCTCTTTTGCTTCGGTAACGAGAAGAATCTGACTGCGTGCAAGCACGACGGGTGGGGCAAGCACGACTGCCAACCGGACGAGGCGGCGGGTGTGGTGTGCAGCACCCACTTCACAACCACCACCGAGCCGCCCACCTCACCGGCACCCACTTTGCCCATCAAAGATGAGCCCGTCAACGTCAAAAGGTCGAAGCTGACGGTGGGTTCCTTGTGTGTAGTTGGCATGCAACGAAAATATTAGTATGATTTCCTTAATTAAAAGCTTTCATCCTTCCTCTCAGTTGAACACTTTTGAATGCGATTAAAATATAAGGGTGATTTTCATTTTTTAAAGCTTTCATCCTTCCTGTGTTGAACTATTCTTAACAATTTTTATGCAGCTAAACTACTGCAATTATTTTCATGTATAGAGCTTTCAGCCTTCCTCTTTGTTGAATACCTTTGTTGTGGTCATGAAAGCTTAATCTAATCTAATCTCTGTCGATCAGAAAAGGTTTAAATAATTATAACGAAATAAATCAAGCCAAAATTAATTGATAATGTTTCAAGTAAACTTTTGGAAAGAAATCTTGTGTACATACTAATTTTCAGCTGCGATAAATAGAGGATGGGAGTTGGAGTTTACCGAGACAAGTAAAAAAGAACCCGGAGGGTTGATGGGTCATGATATATAGGACTCGAACTTAGTGTAGAAGTAACTCGTCCGTGACGAGGTTTCAGAGATGCTTAGTTTTAGAAGTAAACCTCCTAGAATATTCAAATAATGATCGTATTCATAAATGTAGGAAGCGTGTGATGAAGCATATATATCCTCAAGTTCAGATGAAGCAGTTTTTTTTGGTAAATCAATGTAATAACGTAAGCTTGTCGCTACTTGTTCCGTCATGCAGGTATATTCTTTAACACATTTCCTGCGGTGACCCACCGGTGGTCACGTAGATGATTTTCATAGTGCTGCTGACCCACCTGCAGTTACAAACTCATTTTTTATTAATTCTTAATGAAAGGTAATTAAAAGCCTGATCTAGTTAATGTTTGCTCTTTTCAATGTTGATTACCACAACTGACTTTAAATTTGAATTATATATTGAACTTCAGTAACCCATCGCAGTTAACATGTTAATAGACCAGGTCATTGTTTGAGTTCTGCACGCGTTCAAATACGAAAAAAGTTACCTGTCATTTTTATTTAAACATTGTCAATCTGATATTCCATGTCTTTGTCAGTAGAAACCACGTTTTGGTGTAACTAACAAGATCGCAAGACTGAAAATATACAGAAAAATTTTGCAGTCACATAGATGAAAATATAAATCAAATACTTGAGTTACACATGACACGGTAAAACTGCTGAAAATGTTGCGTCTGATGTGCCTTAGGTTGTCGATTAACGTTTTTGTTGCTGTGAGCAGAAAATTTTCCGGAATATTTCCTGTATATTCCTTACTTGAAATAATTCATGCCGATTTTGCAGATGATGTTAGTTGCATCGAAACATCGCATTTTATAGACCGTCAGAGATATAAAATTTTAAACATTGACATTGCTTCAATGAAATGATGACCAACTTTCTTCGTATTTAAACACGAAAAAAACTCTGACGATCTCGCAAAATTAGAAAGTTAGAAAAGACGAGGTCGTGGTGGGTCCGTGACAGTTTCGTCGTAAGTGGATTTACAGAAATGAATTTCTTTTCGAGCGTATTGGAAGTATAATTTTATCTTCAGCGGATCGAAGACATTATTTATACCTAAGTGGGTTGTAGACATTATTTATACCTAAGTGGGTTGTAGACATTATTTATACCTAAGGGGTTGTAGACATTATTTATATCTCAGTGGGTTGTAGACATTATTTATATCTCAGTGGGTTGTAGACATTATTTATATCTAAGTGGGTTGTAGACATTTTTTATATCTAAGTGGGTTGTAGACATTATTTATATCTAAGTGGGTTGTAGACATTATTTATATCTAAGTGGGTTGTAGACATTATTTATATCTCAGTGGGTTGTAGACATTATTTATACCTAAGTGGGTTGTAGACATTATTTATATCTAAGTGGGTTGTAGACATTATTTATATCTAAGTGGGCTGTAGACATTATTTATATCTCAGTGGGTCGTAGACATTATTTATACCTAAGTGGGTTGTAGACATTATTTATATCTCAGTGGGTTGTAGACATTATTTATATCTCAGTGGGTTGTAGACATTATTTATACCTAAGTGGGTTGTAGACATTATTTATATCTAAGTGGGTTGTAGACATTATTTATATCTAAGTGGGTTGTAGACATTATTTATTTCTAAGCGGGTTGTAGACATTATTTATACCTAAGTGGGTTGTAGACATTATTTATACCTAAGTGGGTTGTAGACATTATTTATACCTAAGTGGGTTGTAGACATTATTTATACCTAAGTGGGTTGTAGACATTGTTTATATGTCAGTGGGTTGTAGACATTATTTATATGTCAGTGGGTTGTAGACATTATTTATACCTAAGTGGGTTGTAGACATTATTTATATCTCAGTGGGTTGTAGACATTATTTATATCTCAGTGGGTTGTAGACATTATTTATATCTCAGTGGGTTGTAGACATTATTTATATCTCAGTGGGTTGTAGACATTATTTATACTTAAGTGGGTTGTAGACATTATTTATATCTCAGTGGGTTGTAGACATTATTTATACCTAAGTGGGTTGTAGACATTATTTATATCTCAGTGGGTTGTAGACATTATTTATATCTCAGTGGGTTGTAGACATTATTTATATCTCAGTGGGTTGTAGACATTATTTATATCTCAGTGGGTTGTAGACATTATTTATATCTCAGTGGGTTGTAGACATTATTTATACTTAAGTGGGTTGTAGACATTATTTATATCTCAGTGGGTTGTAGACATTATTTATACCTAAGTGGGTTGTAGACATTATTTATATCTCAGTGGGTTGTAGACATTATTTATATCTCAGTGGGTTGTAGACATTATTTATATCTCAGTGGGTTGTAGACATTATTTATATCTCAGTGGGTTGTAGACATTATTTATATCTCAGTGGGTTGTAGACATTATTTATATCTCAGTGGGTTGTAGACATTATTTATATTTCAGTGGGTTGTAGACATTATTTATATCTCAGTGGGTTGTAGATATTATTTATATCTCAGTGGGTTGTAGACGTATAGAATAAACGTGTAACATCAGCGGTCGTAGACATTGATCCTTAGACTGCAGACATTACTCAAATCTCAGCGAGATGCAGAAAGTAACCACCCTCTCAACAAATAAATTTTGACCCCAACTCCAGGAAACATTTGGTGTGGACGCCATGGAGATCCGCATCACTGGAGGTCGCGTGAAGGAGGAAGGCAGGGTGGAGATTGTGGTCCCCAGCTCCAACTCCACGGGGCTCATCTGTGGAGATGGATGGAGTTTGCTGGAGGCCGCTGTGGTGTGCCGGCAGCTCGGCTTCGGGTTTGCGCAGTCTGCTCCTTCTACGGGTGCGTTGTGTGTCTCCGTACTTGAAGTGTTGTTTCTTAGCCCTAGAATGGTAACCCTCGTGGGGGAATTGCATCATCCCCAAATTCACTGGGGAGTAACTCACCCCAGGTTGAAGTTCTGAGGTTGAAATCCTTTTGAAGAATGACGCCATTTTGATACGTAACTTCATGTGTTACTCGTATTTTCTATTTGTATACTGGGTGGCGTCTAAGTCATTTACCATTATAGAATGAATTTATTTCTTGTAAATGGGTGTACTTCGTTAATTATTTTATTATATCAGTTAAAGATTGGAATATTATTACATAGTTTAAAGATTGGTATTTTATTTTGATCCCGCTCGATAAAATTCGTGGAGTTAGGTGGGCCAGATAACATTAGGTTTTTATTTTCGGCTAAGCGGTGTAATATTTTTGACGAACCAATCTTGTCCCCCCGGTTCTGATATTTTTTACGTTTCTTTGTTCAATAGGTTGTAGGTAATATTTGGCTAATCTCGCACTGAATACACATACGAAACAAAAGGGTTACTAAAGAGTACGATAAGTTTTTACTTATGCTGTATATGCTTAGAAATCTTTGAGTCCTTCGAATGTGTAATAGTTATTCTTCATTTTGCACTCATAAATTACAAATTTTTGCTAGTTGAAAAGTTTTCAGGTATTATGCTCGGAAATATTAGGTCTTTCTAATAAAAATTGGAAATTGATCCAATCGTATGTTACTCACTTAACGGATTATTTTGGGAAAAATGAACTTAGGTATTAACGTAACCCCTTAGGAGAATCATTAGTTTAAAATCATAAGAGACTCATCATAAATTCGATGTCATTTCATCGACAAAAATTTTCAGAACTAACGAGGCGTTTGCTGGCAGGATTTTAAGCGAGGATAGGCCTGATGAAATGCAAATTTGATGACGTTTGGGAAATTTGAGCTAAAGTTGAGTTCGCTCAGTCTGTTCCTGCAGCTCACTTAACCCGTCTCCACATGGTCGACCTACCAAGAGGTTTGAAGAAAATGGGTCAACTGTGCAACTTACTGTACATTCATTAATCATGTTAGAAGTTTCATTGGGGGTTCATTGTAAAGAGAGAGAGTTGCTCTTTCTGTCAGTGGGGAAAAAATACTGCTACTCCAATGAAAATCTACGAAGTTCGAGTTTTTATTTCGGTAAAATACAAAAAACAGAAATCAGAAAATCCCTGGCCATTTTTTATTTATTGCACTTTTATGTTTTTTTATGATGCATTTTCATAGATTCTGAGTTGCTGAATCTTGTGGTATGTGAATCTTTTTTCAGGTCCAATAGTTCCGGAGTTATGTGCATTATATGTAAAACACAGTTTATATTTTTTAGTTCATTTTGTGCATCGGCTGTTATCAAGCAGTTTCATTGTTTGTAAAGAGTTTGATATGCATAGAGCTTTTCCTCCCAAATACAATGGTGGTATTATTTTTTGCCTAGGAGTAAATCTGTGGATTTGGACTCCCATTTTTGGAGCAAAAAACATAAGAAAATAAAAATGAATGCGAACTTCTTAGAGGCAGAGTGTGTGCTGGTTTGCCTCAGCTACACTGCTGGCCTTCTAAGAGGTTGTGTAGCGCCGGTAGCTACACTCCAGACTGAGCAGAAGAATTCATACAGATTTGAGCTTGATACCTCTCCTTCCCTGTTCCCCCCACCTAATTTTACCTTACACCAATGAATAGCGTTCAACGAGACGCTTAAGACCATATATGGCAACCCTAGGTTTGCTGATGTGAAACATGTGCTAGCTTTGCCGACCTTCTAAGAGTCCAGGACGTGGCGACGGGTTAAGAGAGAAAGTTAAAGAGACCAGACGCTCTCGCACAGAAATAGTCATTCCAACCAACTCCTGCACCTTAATTCTGGCTGGAATATTTAACAATTGCCAACAGAGGGGAACAATTCAACTCCTGAATTTTGCAGGTTACTCTGGGGAGAACATTCCAAAGATTTCAACCTAATGGAATGATTCATCCTAACTCTACTGAGCTGTGGCTGGAATATTTGACAAATACCAAATGAATAAAACTCAATTCAGCTAAGCTGCCCAGAATTTTGCAGGTTACTTCGGTAGGAAAATTAAACCAATTCCTACTCGCTGAAACTCAACCAAACTGTTTCAAACTGAACTCCTTCGACCTTTACTGAGCTTCTTCGAACTTTACTGAGCTTCTTCGAACTTTACTGAACTTCTTCGAACTTTACTGAACTTCTTCAACCTTTACTGAACTTCTTTGACCTTTACTGAACTCCTTTGACCTTTACTGAACTCCTTTGACCTTTACTGAACTACTTTGACCTTTACTGAACTCCTTTGACCTTTACTAAACTTCTTCGACCTTTACTGAACTTCTTCGAACTTTACTGAACTTCTACGACCTTTACTGAACTTCTTTGACCTTTACTGAACTTCTTCGACCTTTACTGAACTTCTTCGAACTTTACTGAACTTCTTCGACCTTTACTGAACTTCTTTGACCTTTACTGAACTCCTTTGACCTTTACTGAACTCCTTTGACCTTTACTGAACTCCTTTGACCTTTACTGAACTCCTTTGACCTTTACTGAACTCCTTTGACCTTTACTGAACTCCTTTGACCTTTACTGAACTCCTTTGACCTTTACTGAACTCCTTTGACCTTTACTGAACTCCTTTGACCTTTACTGAACTCCTTTGACCTTTACTGAACTCTTTTGACCTTCACTGAACTCCTTTGACCTTTACTGAACTCCTTTGACCTTTACTGAACTCTTTTGACCTTTACTGAACTCCTTTGACCTTTACTTAACTCCTTTGACCTTTACTGAACTCCTTTGACCTTTACTGAGCTCCTTTGACCTTTACCGAACTCCTTTGACCTTTACCGAACTCCTTTGACCTTTACCGAACTCCTTTGACCTTTACCGAACTCCTTTGACCTTTACCGAACTCCTTTGACCTTTACCGAACTCCTTTGACCTTTACCGAACTCCTTTGACCTTTACCGAACTCCTTTGACCTTTACCGAACTCCTTTGACCTTTACCGAACTCCTTTGACCTTTACCGAACTCCTTTGACCTTTACCGAACTCCTTTGACCTTTACCGAACTCCTTTGACCTTTACCGAACTCCTTTGACCTTTACCGAACTCCTTTGACCTTTACCGAACTCCTTTGACCTTTACCGAACTCCTTTGACCTTTACCGAACTCCTTTGACCTTTACCGAACTCCTTTGACCTTTACCGAACTCCTTTGACCTTTACCGAACTCTTTCGACCTTTACCGAACTCTTTGGACCTTTACCGAACTCATTTGACTTTTACCGAACTCCTTTGACCTTTACCGAACTCCTTTGACCTTTACCGAACTCCTTTGACCTTTACCGAAGTCCTTTGACCTTTACCAAACTCCTTTGACCTTTACCGAACTCCTTTGACCTTTACCGAACTCCTTTGACCTTTACCGAACTCCTTTGACCTTTACCGAACTCCTTTGACCTTTACCGAACTCCTTTGACCTTTACCGAACTCCTTTGACCTTTACCGAGCTCCTTTGACCTTTACCGAGCTCCTTTGACCTTTACCGAGCTCCTTTGACCTTTACCGAACTCCTTTGACCTTTACCGAACTCCTTTGACCTTTACCGAACTCCTTTGACCTTTACCGAACTCCTTTGACCTTTACCGAACTCCTTTGTCCTTTACCGAACTCCTTTGTCCTTTACCGAACTCCTTTGTCCTTTACCGAACTCCTTTGTCCTTTACCGAACTCCTTTGTCCTTTACCGAACTCCTTTGTCCTTTACCGAACTCCTTTGTCCTTTACCGAACTCCTTTGTCCTTTACCGAACTCCTTTGTCCTTTACCGAACTCCTTTGTCCTTTACCGAACTTCTTTGTCCTTTACCGAACTCCTTTGTCCTTTACCGAACTCTTTTGACCTTTACCGAACTCCTTTGTCCTTTACCGAACTCTTTTGACCTTTACCGAACTCCTTTGTCCTTTACCGAACTCTTTTGACCTTTACCGAACTCCTTTGTCCTTTACCGAACTCCTTTGTCCTTTACCGAACTCCTTTGTCCTTTACCGAACTCCTTTGTCCTTTACCGAACTCCTTTGTCCTTTACCGAACTCCTTTGTCCTTTACCGAACTCCTTTGTCCTTTACCGAACTCCTTTGTCCTTTACCGAACTCCTTTGTCCTTTACCGAACTCCTTTGTCCTTTACCGAACTCCTTTGTCCTTTACCGAACTCCTTTGTCCTTTACCGAACTCCTTTGTCCTTTACCGAACTCCTTTGTCCTTTACCGAACTCCTTTGTCCTTTACCGAACTCCTTTGTCCTTTACCGAACTCCTTTGTCCTTTACCGAACTCCTTTGTCCTTTACCGAACTCCTTTGTCCTTTACCGAACTCCTTTGTCCTTTACCGAACTCCTTTGTCCTTTACCGAACTCCTTTGTCCTTTACCGAACTCCTTTGTCCTTTACCGAACTCCTTTGTCCTTTACCGAACTCCTTTGTCCTTTACCGAACTCCTTTGTCCTTTACCGAACTCCTTTGTCCTTTACCGAACTCCTTTGTCCTTTACCGAACTCCTTTGTCCTTTACCGAACTCCTTTGTCCTTTACCGAACTCCTTTGTCCTTTACCGAACTCCTTTGTTCTTTACCGAACTCCTTTGTCCTTTACCGAACTCCTTTGTCCTTTACCGAACTCCTTTGTCCTTTACCGAACTCCTTTGTCCTTTACCGAACTCCTTTGTCCTTTACCGAACTCCTTTGTCCTTTACCGAACTCCTTTGTCCTTTACCGAACTCCTTTGTCCTTTACCGAACTCCTTTGTCCTTTACCGAACTCCTTTGTCCTTTACCGAACTCCTTTGTCCTTTACCGAACTCCTTTGTCCTTTACCGAACTCCTTTGTCCTTTACCGAACTCCTTTGTCCTTTACCGAACTCCTTTGTCCTTTACCGAACTCCTTTGTCCTTTACCGAACTCCTTTGTCCTTTACCGAACTCCTTTGTCCTTTACCGAACTCCTTTGTCCTTTACCGAACTCCTTTGTCCTTTACCGAACTCCTTTGTCCTTTACCGAACTCCTTTGTCCTTTACCGAACTCCTTTGTCCTTTACCGAACTCCTTTGTCCTTTACCGAACTCCTTTGTCCTTTACCGAACTCCTTTGTCCTTTACCGAACTCCTTTGTCCTTTACCGAACTCCTTTGTCCTTTACCGAACTCCTTTGTCCTTTACCGAACTCCTTTGTCCTTTACCGAACTCCTTTGTCCTTTACCGGACTCCTTTGTCCTTTACCGAACTCCTTTGTCCTTTACCGAACTCCTTTGTCCTTTACCGAACTCCTTTGTCCTTTACCGAACTCCTTTGTCCTTTACCGAACTCCTTTGTCCTTTACCGAACTCCTTTGTCCTTTACCGAACTCCTTTGTCCTTTACCGAACTCCTTTGTCCTTTACCGAACTCCTTTGTCCTTTACCGAACTCCTTTGTCCTTTACCGAACTCCTTTGTCCTTTACCGAACTCCTTTGTCCTTTACCGAACTCCTTTGTCCTTTACCGAACTCCTTTGTCCTTTACCGAACTCCTTTGTCCTTTACCGAACTCCTTTGTCCTTTACCGAACTCCTTTGTCCTTTACCGAACTCCTTTGTCCTTTACCGAACTCCTTTGTCCTTTACCGAACTCCTTTGTCCTTTACCGAACTCCTTTGTCCTCTACCGAACTCCTTTGTCCTCTACCGAACTCCTTTGTCCTTTACCGAACTCCTTTGTCCTCTACCGAACTCCTTTGTCCTCTACCGAACTCCTTTGTCCTCTACCGAACTCCTTTGTCCTCTACCGAACTCCTTTGTCCTCTACCGAACTCCTTTGTCCTCTACCGAACTCCTTTGTCCTCTACCGAACTCCTTTGTCCTCTACCGAACTCCTTTGTCCCCTACCGAACTCCTTTGTCCTCTACCGAACTCCTTTGTCCTCTACCGAACTCCTTTGTCCTCTACCGAACTCCTTTGTCCTCTACCGAACTCCTTTGTCCTTTACCGAACTCCTTTGTCCTTTACCGAACTCCTTTGTCCTTTACCGAACTCCTTTGTCCTTTACCGAACTCCTTTGTCCTCTACCGAACTCCTTTGTCCTCTACCGAACTCCTTTGTCCTTTACCGAACTCCTTTGTCCTTTACCGAACTCCTTTGTCCTTTACCGAACTCCTTTGTCCTTTACCGAACTCCTTTGTCCTTTACCGAACTCCTTTGTCCTTTACCGAACTCCTTTGTCCTTTACCGAACTCCTTTGTCCTTTACCGAACTCCTTTGTCCTTTACCGAACTCCTTTGTCCTTTACCGAACTCCTTTGTCCTTTACCGAACTCCTTTGTCCTTTACCGAACTCCTTTGTCCTTTACCGAACTACTTTGTCCTTTACCGAACTACTTTGTCCTTTACCGAACTCCTTTGTCCTTTACCGAACTCCTTTGTCCTTTACCGAACTCCTTTGTCCTTTACCGAACTCCTTTGTCCTTTACCGAACTCCTTTGTCCTTTACCGAACTCCTTTGTCCTTTACCGAACTCCTTTGTCCTTTACCGAACTCCTCTGTCCTTTACCGAACTCCTCTGTCCTTTACCGAACTCCTCTGTCCTTTACCGAACTCCTCTGTCCTTTACCGAACTCCTCTGTCCTTTACCGAACTCCTCTGTCCTTTACCGAACTCCTCTGTCCTTTACCGAACTCCTTTGTCCTTTACCGAACTCCTTTGTCCTTTACCGAACTCCTTTGTCCTTTACCGAACTCCTTTGTCCTTTACCGAACTCCTTTGTCCTTTACCGAACTCCTTTGTCCTCTACCGAACTCCTTTGTCCTCTACCGAACTCCTTTGTCCTCTACCGAACTCCTTTGTCCTCTACCGAACTCCTTTGTCCTCTACCGAACTCCTTTGTCCTCTACCGAACTCCTTTGTCCTCTACCGAACTCCTTTGTCCTCTACCGAACTCCTTTGTCCTCTACCGAACTCCTTTGTCCTCTACCGAACTCCTTTGTCCTCTACCGAACTCCTTTGTCCTCTACCGAACTCCTTTGTCCTCTACCGAACTCCTTTGTCCTCTACCGAACTCCTTTGTCCTCTACCGAACTCCTTTGTCCTCTACCGAACTCCTTTGTCCTCTACCGAACTCCTTTGTCCTCTACCGAACTCCTTTGTCCTCTACCGAACTCCTTTGTCCTCTACCGAACTCCTTTGTCCTCTACCGAACTCCTTTGTCCTCTACCGAACTCCTTTGTCCTCTACCGAACTCCTTTGTCCTCTACCGAACTCCTTTGTCCTCTACCGAACTCCTTTGTCCTCTACCGAACTCCTTTGTCCTCTACCGAACTCCTTTGTCCTCTACCGAACTCCTTTGTCCTTTACCGAACTCCTTTGTCCTTTACCGAACTCCTTTGTCCTTTACCGAACTCCTTTGTCCTTTACCGAACTCCTTTGTCCTTTACCGAACTCCTTTGTCCTTTACCGAACTCCTTTGTCCTTTACCGAACTCCTTTGTCCTTTACCGAACTCCTTTGTCCTTTACCGAACTCCTTTGTCCTTTACCGAACTCCTTTGTCCTTTACCGAACTCCTTTGTCCTTTACCGAACTCCTTTGTCCTTTACCGAACTCCTTTGTCCTTTACCGAACTCCTTTGTCCTTTACCGAACTCCTTTGTCCTTTACCGAACTCCTTTGTCCTTTACCGAACTCCTTTGTCCTTTACCGAACTCCTTTGTCCTTTACCGAACTCCTTTGTCCTTTACCGAACTCCTTTGTCCTTTACCGAACTCCTTTGTCCTTTACCGAACTCCTTTGTCCTTTACCGAACTCTTTTGTCCTTTACCGAACTCTTTTGTCCTTTACCGAACTCTTTTGTCCTTTACCGAACTCTTTTGTCCTTTACCGAACTCTTTTGTCCTTTACCGAACTCTTTTGTCCTTTACCGAACTCTTTTGTCCTTTACCGAACTCTTTTGTCCTTTACCGAACTCTTTTGTCCTTTACCGAACTCTTCTGTCCTTTACCGAACTCTTCTGTCCTTTACCGAACTCTTCTGTCCTTTACCGAACTCTTCTGTCCTTTACCGAACTCTTCTGTCCTTTACCGAACTCCTTTGTCCTTTACCGAACTCCTTTGTCCTTTACCGAACTCCTTTGTCCTTTACCGAACTCCTTTGTCCTTTACCGAACTCCTTTGTCCTCTACCGAACTCCTTTGTCCTCTACCGAACTCCTTTGTCCTCTACCGAACTCCTTTGTCCTCTACCGAACTCCTTTGTCCTCTACCGAACTCCTTTGTCCTCTACCGAACTCCTTTGTCCTCTACCGAACTCCTTTGTCCTCTACCGAACTCCTTTGTCCTCTACCGAACTCCTTTGTCCTCTACCGAACTCCTTTGTCCTCTACCGAACTCCTTTGTCCTCTACCGAACTCCTTTGTCCTCTACCGAACTCCTTTGTCCTCTACCGAACTCCTTTGTCCTCTACCGAACTCCTTTGTCCTCTACCGAACTCCTTTGTCCTCTACCGAACTCCTTTGTCCTCTACCGAACTCCTTTGTCCTCTACCGAACTCCTTTGTCCTCTACCGAACTCCTTTGTCCTCTACCGAACTCCTTTGTCCTCTACCGAACTCCTTTGTCCTCTACCGAACTCCTTTGTCCTCTACCGAACTCCTTTGTCCTCTACCGAACTCCTTTGTCCTCTACCGAACTCCTTTGTCCTCTACCGAACTCCTTTGTCCTCTACCGAACTCCTTTGTCCTCTACCGAACTCCTTTGTCCTTTACCGAACTCCTTTGTCCTTTACCGAACTCCTTTGTCCTTTACCGAACTCCTTTGTCCTTTACCGAACTCCTTTGTCCTTTACCGAACTCCTTTGTCCTTTACCGAACTCCTTTGTCCTTTACCGAACTCCTTTGTCCTTTACCGAACTCCTTTGTCCTTTACCGAACTCCTTTGTCCTTTACCGAACTCCTTTGTCCTTTACCGAACTCCTTTGTCCTTTACCGAACTCCTTTGTCCTTTACCGAACTCCTTTGTCCTTTACCGAACTCCTTTGTCCTTTACCGAACTCCTTTGTCCTTTACCGAACTCCTTTGTCCTTTACCGAACTCCTTTGTCCTTTACCGAACTCCTTTGTCCTTTACCGAACTCCTTTGTCCTTTACCGAACTCCTTTGTCCTTTACCGAACTCCTTTGTCCTTTACCGAACTCCTTTGTCCTTTACCGAACTCTTTTGTCCTTTACCGAACTCTTTTGTCCTTTACCGAACTCTTTTGTCCTTTACCGAACTCTTTTGTCCTTTACCGAACTCTTTTGTCCTTTACCGAACTCTTTTGTCCTTTACCGAACTCTTTTGTCCTTTACCGAACTCTTTTGTCCTTTACCGAACTCTTTTGTCCTTTACCGAACTCTTCTGTCCTTTACCGAACTCTTCTGTCCTTTACCGAACTCTTCTGTCCTTTACCGAACTCTTCTGTCCTTTACCGAACTCTTCTGTCCTTTACCGAACTCTTCTGTCCTTTACCGAACTCCTTTGTCCTTTACCGAACTCCTTTGTCCTTCCCTGAACGCTTGTGACCATCACTGAACTCCGCAGGTTACTTCGGAGGGAACATGTCGCAGATAGCGCTGTCCGGCGTCAAGTGCCGAGGCAACGAAGCTCGGCTGGACGACTGCCTGCACGCCGTGCCCCAGGAGCCTGGCATGGTGGACTGCCTCGGTCCCCCTGGCGACCTCAACATCGCGGGTGTCACCTGTGTCAAAAGTGAGCCTATGTTGACCCAAGTACGGTGAATTGATAATTTATTTTACGTCAAAAGTGAGCCCATGTTATGTAATTACGATGTATTAATAATCTATTTTTTGTCAAAAGTGAGCCCGTGTTACGTTATTACGATGTATTAATAATCTATTTCTTGTCAAAAGTGAGCCCATGTTACGTAATTACGATGTATTAATAATCTGTTTTTTGTCAAAAGTGAGCCCATGTTAACCTTTTAACGCCCACATTTTTATACTCATATTACCGTCATCACAACCACTATCACTAAGCCGACACTGGCATTAGGTAGTCACTGTTATCAAGATGGGGAAGGAACTGTCACTCGGTAGTGAAGTTCAAAGGACACATTAGTGAACAAATTGATTAAGAAATACAATATATTAATGTTATTTTTAAAAGAGGACCGAATAGTCCAGTTGGGCGTTAAAGGGTTATCGCACTTACGATATGTTAATGAATATTTTGTAAAAGTGAGCCACGATTAACGTAATTACGATGTATTGATAATTGTTGCTTTTTCAGAAGTGAGGGAACGTCACTCAATATTACTCAATTAAAATATTGATAATTAATATTTCGTTGTACAGATTATCACAAAATACTCCGTAGATGTTAAAATTTTTATTATATCTGAATAAAAAACGAAAATGTTACGCAGTGTTACCTAATTACAATTTATTAATAATTAATGTTTTCTAATACAGATTATTACACAATACTCAGTAGATATTAACAATTTTATTTAATCTGATTAAAAACGAAATTTTCAGCTACGTAGAACAAACGGACTCGAAATATCTGAAGTTGAACTGGAGGTATAATTTATACAAAAATTGGGGTCATTTTTGTGGGACACCTTGTAAGATAACTAGTGTATACGACCCGTCAAAAATGAAGGAATTCGACATTTTACTTATAAAAATATCCCATATGTGCAAGAATATTTTAATCGCGGGTACTATTGGGATGGATATATTTGTTTGGCATCCACATCTGGAGGATTTATGCAAGGAAAGTATTGAATCCCGTCATGTTTGACGGTTAATGTACACTGTTAGATAAATAAACATCTCAAGATATCACCCACCAGGGGGATACAACTATTTTATCTTCGGGAATTAGCGCTCCCAGGGGGAAATGTGTGAGGGCCCGAGCTGAGAGTTAGGTAGGCTTTTTTTTTGTTGAAATAGAATGTTTTTTGCTATGTTGAGGACCATCTTTTTTTCGGTTCACTGCTGACCTGTTTTTCAGCACCTACTACTTTCTTCTTCAACTTCTATCTTGTTTCATGAACTTTTTCTCAACTTACTGTTTCTATGCTCTTTCTGCATAGATTCCGCATTCCCTTATCTCCATACTAAATGGTGCTTTCCTCCTTCCTCTCTTCGATACGCTCTTTTTTTGTATTGGTCAGGGAGGCTTAAACTAACTTATAATCTAATCTAATCTCAAGATACCGGTTAGGAAAGATAATAATGCCGTGGAAAATAGTGCAGAATTTCAACGTGCAGAAATGGCGGACTTGGTGCCGGACACGCACGAGCTGATGCGCTCCGTACACCTGGAGGACAAACAGCTCTTCTTCCTCCAGTGCGCCATGGAAGAAAATTGTCTCGCGTCCACCGCTTACGAGAAGCAGGTACCCAGCTTGTCCTTCTATGGTAGCGACAGAAGTATTTGTAGTGGTGACAGGAATTATTGTGGCGACAGGAGTTATTGTGGCGACAGGGGGTATACTTATGACTGACGCTTTCCAAGGCCTTAATGGTAGCCACAGATGGGTAATAGACCGATGACAAAAGCAAGACTTCAAATATTGAATAAAAATTATGATTGTGTTGATACACAGCACCATGTTTTATATAGTTGAAATACTTCACAGTTAAAACGAAGTAGATGGTCATGTTTTTTGGGTTCAATTGCGGAATTGCGGTAACAAGCGAAAATAGACTTATGACAGTTGACAGTTTCCAATTTCAAGCATAAATTATATACGGCTTGCTATGGCACATAAAATAACTTCCACACGAGTTGAAAAGTTATTCAAGGTTAATTTGATCAAGCGAGTTAGTTATTTGTGTAAAGCAATTCAAGGAATCAAATTCAGGTTATTTAACTTATGTTTAACAAAAAAAGTCAGAAGATAATGAATATATTACGGAGGAAGACCATTCATTCTTCGGAATGGATAAAAGGTTAAGATTTGCAATGAGTTTTGAAGACCTAAATCACTTCATTCCCCTTCATCTCTTCTTCCGGTCCCACAGGTAGCTATACTCAAACTTAACCATTATACAACACATAAGAAACAATCTAACTCTGTATCGCTTGTGGTAAAAAAATTATTCAGATTATTGAGATTGCTTAAACAGTTTAAATTATTTAATTATTCCGCAGAACACGGGCTACGGCTGGCATCTGGAGACACGTCGTCTGCTGCGGTTCACGGCCCGCATCGCAAACCAGGGAGACGACGCGTTCTTGCCCTTCCTGCCCAAACACTACTGGGAGTGGCACCACTGCCATATGTGAGTGCCATGCTGCCATCACCACACTTACATACTGCCACATCAGTATACTACTTTTAAATTTCAGTTTTGGACAAATGCAAATCTATTTATTGGTACTGTAGCAACTCTATCTTTTTTCATAGCTTTTATATCTATTTTATATGGCTGCAATATCTATTTTATGTAGCTGCTATATCTATTTCATGTAGCTACTCTATCTATTTTATGTAGCTGCTATACCTATTTTATGTAGCTGCTATATCTATTTTTCCTAGCTGATATTCCTATTCTATGTAGCTGCGATATCTATATATATATTTTTTTAATCGTATGCAAAGCTACTTCATAAAAATAGCCATGTTTGTGAGTGGCTCTCCATTGATATCTAAATGCGATGAAACTTTCAACATAGTTCTCGGTTTGATGTAGGAGTTAAAAAAACTGTATTCTTACCTCACGTTTTTCAAATTTCTACATACATAAATCGTTGATATTGCTGCATAATTAAATAACATCTTTACGTAGTGAACGATCTTTTACGTTTGTTGACTAGTGTCGTTTGAAGGGATTTTTATTTTTTAATTATTTTTAAAGTCAGAGATGTTGGCTTGGTGAACATTTTGCCACTTTAGCCATTGTTTGACATGTGTTAAAATTGAGCTAAACTTAACGATATTCATCTGAATTGCTCATAAAAAAGTACCAGTGTTCATCGTTCTTTGGACCGCAAAATTAATTTATTGGAACATTAAAATCCTGGTTTACAATTAACCGTTGCAATCATTATCACCATGAAAGTCACCGTGAAATACACTTTTAGGGAACTTCATCCCTTGGAACACTAGGATCCTAATTTAAAATTACATTTTACGCTCATTCTTGCGACTGTTTGCAGGCACTACCACAGCATGGAGGTGTTCGCTCACTACGACATCATGGACGCGAAGGGCAACAAGGTAGCAGAGGGGCACAAAGCTTCATTTTGCTTGGAGGACAACAACTGCCTGCCAGGCGTCGAGCCGTACTACAAGTGTGCCAACTTCGGCGACCAGGGCATCAGTCCGGGCTGTACTGACACATACGCCTACAACATCGACTGCCAGTGGGTCGACATCACCGACCTCGATCCTGGCGACTACACATTCAAGGTAACTAGAACATGCTGATATTTTAATCTGCGTAACTAATTTTTATCGATCCATGCAATTTTCTATGCTATTTACGTAATTAGGAAACGCAGAATTTTACTCAATCTTCACAATCTTATATACTATCTAAGTATCTAGGATACACAGAATCGTAATCGATCTTTACAATATTCTATACTATCTACATAATCAGGATTCGTTGAATTTTAATAATCGTTATTATCTAAACATCAGGATACGCCGAATTTGGTAACTTTTTTGCTATCTATACAGTTAAGATACGACGAATTTTTATGTATCTTTATTGCCTAAACAATCAGGATGGGCTGAATTTCATTATTTATTCACTACCTACACAATCTACGAGAACAGCACTTCTTGCATGTCTTTCTGTTTCCAGTTCGTTACTCCTTAAGAGCTTTTATTTCATTGTTATATGTGATACTTCTAGTCTTTATTATTGTGTACTAAGCAGCATGTGCATTTCATGTTGTTGTACTCCGAGCATTTTTATTTGTTTGGTTTGAAGATTTGAATGACAGAAGAATTAATTCTATAACTTGATGTTAGTGCATTTTTTTACTTGTTGCACACTTAATCGCATGGTTTTTACGCTTGTTTGTATATAGAACGCCGATATTTTTAATTTAGTTATCAATTTAGTTATCAATGAACCTATCATTTACCTCCAAACATTTCTCCATGAAACTTGGTGTAAAACTCATATTCCGTTTTCGAGGTATCGGTAAACCTGATATTTTCATCATATCTCCCCTACCACATGGCTGTCAGTGAACCCAACATCATTTCCCCATATAACTCATTGAACCCAAAATGTTTTCCAACACATAGCTGTCCGTGAACCTTGTATCATTTCCCCTCATAGCTGTCCGTGAACCTTGTATCATTTCCCCTCATAGCTGTTAGTGAATCTTGTATCATTTCCCCTCATAGCTGTCCGTGAAACTTGTATCATTTCCCCTCATAGCTGTTAGTGAACTTGTATCATTTCCCCTCATATCTGTCAGTGAACCTTGTATCATTTCTCCTCATAGCTGTTAGTGAATCATGTATCATTTCCCCTCATAGCTGTCCGTGAAACTTGTATCATTTCCCCTCATAGCTGTTAGTGAATCTTGTTTCATTTCCCCTCATATCTGTCAGTGAACCTTGTATCATTTCCCCTCATAGCTGTTAGTGAATCTTGTATCATTTCCCCTCATATCTGTCAGTGAACCTTGTATCATTTCCCCTCATAGCTGTTAGTGAATCTTGTATCATTTCCCCTCATATCTGTCAGTGAACCTTGTATCATTTCCCCTCATAGCTGTCAGTGAACCTTGTATCATTTCCCCTCATAGCTGTCAGTGAACCTTGTATCATTTCCCCTCATAGCTGTCCGTGAACCTTGTATCATTCCCCTCACGTAATTCATTGAAACCAACATGATCCCTCTCATAGCTGTCAGTGAACCCCGACATGAAGGTAGGGGAGCAGAGCTACGACAACAACATGGCGGTGTGCGAGCTGCAGTACACCGCGACCTCCGCCTGGCTCGGCAACTGCACGCTGGGGCACCCGCACGACCGGCCGCGCTTACCTAGCCCCGCCCTCAACGAGATCTAGCTTTGCCCTGCACGGCCTTATATTTAAACAATTTGAACAATTTAACGTATTTCCTGCGAAGTGAGCCACCGGTGGTGAATTAGGTGATTTTCATAGTGCTGCTGACCCACTTGCAGTCACTAACTCATTTTTTATTAATACTTAATGAAAGCTAAATGAAGGCCCGATCGACTGCGGTGGTAAAACCTGGAATATAATAATAATAATAATAATGAAGGCCCCATCCAGTTGATGTTGATTATTTTTAAAATTGATTACCACAATTGGCTTTGAGTTTGAATTGAATATTGAACTTCAGTTTAACCCATCGCAGTTAACGTGTTAAGTAATTTAAATAATGTAAAGAATCTAAGCAATGCAAAAATTGTTAGTGGTTTAAACATTTAAGAAGTTTAAGCAACTTAAATAATTTCAGGAAATTATAAAATTTATTTACTGCAAGCGATACCGCGGTAGATTGTTTCTCAAGTCTAGTACAAAGGTCACATTTGAATACAGCTGCTTGTTCTTGCATATCTTTTTATTGATTGTATTTGCTTGCATGTGAACGCAAGTAATATATTTATTTTATTTGTGTTAAGTTCGTTGAGTTTTACGATAAATGCGTCATCTGTTCAATTAGTGCATCTCCTGAGGGATTTTTAGTTTCGTTAATATGTGCTCACTAACTAATTGATTTTTCGTTAACACTTTGACTGAAATGTGAGCCACCAGTGGTACACAGAGGCTATTTTTGTAATGCTGCTGACCGACCAGTAGTGAAAACTTAATTTCCAAAAATACCTAATCTAAACGAAATGAAGGCACGATCCAGTTAATGTTTGTTATTTTCAAAATAACTTGCTACAATGGACTTCAAATTTGAGCTCAGTGTTGAACTTAAGTCTTGCCTACCGCAGTCTAAGTGTTAAATAACGAGCTCGTATATTAATTCCTTATTGATTTATGCGTACGGAAAATGGCCAATAATATCGTTATTTTTCTTTGAACAATGGTTATGTATTGAAAGTTATTGACTCGACGCATGGTGACTAATGCACGTCCTGAAGCTGTATATTTGTGTGATAAATTCTTCCTTCTTATTCTGATGTTTCATGTGTGATGAATTGCAGGTGAAATGTTGGTTGTGCATTTTTTTTAGAGCACTGCACCATATTGTTGGAGCACTGCACCATATTGTTGGAGCACTGCACCATATTGCTGGAGCACTGCACCATATTGTTGGAGCACTGCACCATATTGTTGAAGCACTGCACCATATTGTTGGAGCATTGCATCATATTGTTGGAGCACTGCACCATATTGTTGGAGCACTGCACCATATTGCTGGAGCACTGCACCGTATTGTTGGAGCACTGCACCATATTGTTGAAGCACTGCACCATATTGTTGGAGCACTGCACCATATTGTTGGAGCACTGCACCATATTGCTGGAGCACTGCACCGTATTGTTGGAGCACTGCACCATATTGTTGAAGCACTGCACCATATTGTTGGAGCACTGCACCATATTGTTGGAGCACTGCACCATATTGTTGGAGCACTGCACCATATTGTTGGAGCACTGCACCATATTGTTGGAGCACTGCACCATATTGTTGGAGCACTGCACCATATCCTTGGAGCACTGCACCATATCCTTGGAGCACTGTGCCATATCCTTGGAGCACTGTGCCATATCCTTGGAGCACTGTGCCATATCCTTAAAGCACTGTGCCATATCCTTGGAGCACTGTGCCATATCCTTGGAGCACTGTGCCATATCCTTGGAGCACTGTGCCATATCCTTGGAGCACTGTGCCATATCCTTGGAGCACTGTGCCATATCCTTGGAGTACTGTGCCATATCCTTGGAGCACTGTGCTATATCCTTGGAGCACTGCACCATATCCTTGGAGCACTGCACCATATCCTTGGAGCACTGCACCATATCCTTTGAGCACTGCATCATATCCTTGGAGCACTGCACCATATCCTTGGAGCACTGCAACATATCCTTTGAGCACTGCATCATATCCTTGGAGCACTGCACCATATCCTTGGAGCACTGCACCATATCCTTGGAGCACTGCACCATATCCTTGGAGCACTGCACCATATCCTTGGAGCACTGCACCATATCCTTGGAGCACTGCACCATATCCTTGGAGCACTGCACCATATCCTTTGAGCACTGCATCATATCCTTGGAGCACTGCACCATATCCTTGGAGCACTGCACCATATCCTTGGAGCACTGCACCATATCCTTGGAGCACTGCACCATATCCTTGGAGCACTGCACCATATCTTTTGAGCACTGCATCATATCCTTGGAGCACTGCACCATATCCTTGGAGCACTGCACCATATCCTTGGAGCATTGCACACTATTTTCAAAGAATTGTGCTGTGGTCTTGGAGCATTACCCAATGGTATTGGAGCGGGGTTTCATAGTCTTGGAGCATGGAATCAGAATGTTGTATTATCGCTCCATAGTATTGGGAAATCGTCTTGGTGCGTGACGTGAATTTAAAGTCTACAAGCTTTTCTATTGCGATGATTATTCAATGATAAATTCTTTTCTGTGCTATTTGAGTTACCATTGTGGTGATATGGTGGTATTTTTTTGCGATTTGAGTAATTTCATCTTGTCTCTCGAAGCGCATAAAAAATAAAAGGTTAAAGAATGTCAAAAACTTTCGCGGAATATTTCAACTGTAAATTTTTAATGGTAAAATTTTACTTTATTCCGATGCCCTTAGGTAAAATGGCGACTTATGCTGCGCTTATACATTTGGTGTCAGGATTTTGTTGTTCTTTGTAAATCATTTATAATTAGATGGAATTTGGTCGGAAAAATACCATTGACAAAGAATCGACGATTCTGACTGGAATTGAGCAGGACTGATAAATCAAGCTCAAAATTAACTTGCATTATTTATAGTTATTTACGCGCAAAAATTTATATTTTATTAATAATATATTTACGCGCAAAAGTTTATTTAAATTTTATCTATAATTTATTTTCACGCAAAATTGTTTTTATAATTAATTTATGTTTTATTGATAATCTATTTACGCGCGGAAATTAACTTAAATTTTATTCACAATTTATTCATGCGGAAAAATTTGTGTGTTTTATTTATATTTCATTAATAGTTAACTTACGCGCAAATATTTATTCACCTACCTCACTGTGCTTGTATCTTAGATACCTGCTCGCCAAACTGCCAACTTAGTATAATTATATTAAACCAACCACGACCTGATGGGCTTGCTTTCTTGTACGACGCTCCCAGGGGAAAAATGTGAGGGCCCGAGCTGAGAGTTAGGTAGGCCTTCTTTTTGTTGAAATAAAATGTTTTTTGTTATGTTAAGGACCACCTTTTTTCGGTTCACTGCTGTCCTGTTTTTCAGCACCTCTGACTTTCTTCTTCAACTTTTATCTTATTTCATGAACTTCTTTCTCATCTTACTGTTTCTATGCCCTTTCTGCATAGATTCCCCATTTTCTTATCTCCATACTAAATGGTGCCTTCCTCCTTCCTCTCTTCGATACGCTCTATTTTTGCAGCGGTTAGGGAGGCTTAAACTAACTTATAATCTAATCTAATCTTTCTTGTACGACGAGCTTTTGTTATAAATTGTGTGGTACTTACAAGACAGTCCAGTCCGTTGGAAAATGTTTTTCGCGTGACAGAGTTCCATAAAAGATCGTCTCCTCAATGCAGCATGTTGGAATTGTAAATATTGTCTCGAGTTCTTAAGTAGAATAATTCTGCTAAACTTTGCCCGTGTTATTACTGGCAGCAGAGTGACCAACCGCTTGAGCATGCAGATTATCAATAATATCAGATTTATAAAGTATCGACGTAGCTAGATAAATAGAATATTATAAAGTTTCCATGTATGTGACCACTCATAATGTAGGGGTATGGGTGTAGGAGTATGGGTGTATAATTATGATCCGTTGTGACTATTTTTTCCGCATGCAACGAGTGAAGGCTGAATACTTTGTGCGCGTGTTTTACTTTCTGTGAAAAATTAAATTCAGATGCAATTACAGCCACATGATCTGAAACGTTTTTGAGAGATTGATGTCAGCATATATTTTTATCGAGTGTCCTGCCTGACAGATGATATACGTAGGTAGAAATGTGGGAATTTTTTAATTGCAAACTTTCTGAATCTATTTAATGTTTTATAATAGGTAATATATGTTTATTTTGATAATCCAATTGGTTAAACCGGGAGAATTTCTTCTTCGTTCAGTACATAAAAACATTTTCTCCGTCAAAGTTCCTTGTGCAAAAATATCCTGGTTTCCAGTTTTATTTTTATTAATCCCAGTTATGTTAATAATGATTTACATAATTGTGAAGTAGGAAATTCTAAAACGAATTGATAATAGCAGTAATAATAAATACCCTAATAATATTCGATGTATTCGTAGCTCGAAATAAACCCCGACTTCAAAGTCGGGGAGCAGAGTTTCTTCAACAACGCAGCGCGGTGCGAGTTGAAATACTCCGCGTACAGCGCCTGGATCGGCAACTGCACCCTGCAACGGCCGGGCGAAGACTGAAGGTCACGGCTCAAATGCACCGTATTTAAAGTGCGGTCACCCGCTACTTTTTGGGACTTTTCGCCGTTGTATCTATAATTTTGGCCGCCCCGTGCAATAGCTTCGCTAAAACCCCTCAGGGGGACACAACTATTGTGTTTATGGGAATTAGCGCTCCCAGGGGGACTATGTGAGGGCCCGAGCTAAAGGTTAGGTAGGCTTTCTTTTTGTTTAAATAGAATAGGTTTTTGTTTTGTTACAGACCATCTTTTTCGGTTCACTGCTGTCCTGTTTTTCGGCACCTACTACTTTCTTCTTCAACTTTTTCTTGTTTCATGATCTTTTTTCTCAGATCACTGTTTCTATACACCTTGTGCATAGATTCCGCGTTCCCTCAACTCCATACTAAATGGTACCTTTATCCTTCCTCTCGTGGAACATCTTTGTCGTGGTAAAGGGAGGCTAAAACTTTCTTATATAATAATAATAATTATAATTTATTAAGATGAATCACTGCCATTCATGCTGCAACGCCGTGCCAGGCTGCAGTTGTGAGGAGGGTCACTCCGACACTCTAGGTTTCAATCAGATAGAAAATGGTTTTCTCCTTTAGAATATTGCTGTACACACACTTTGCCATGTGCGTTATGTTTATTTTAAATTGTTGGTGTGTGCGTCATGTTTCTTTTAAAACATAAGCGTGCACATGGCTTTGCTGTGAGCGTTATGCTTCTTACTTGTTTTGTTAACGAGTTTTTTTTTCAGTAGAGCTTGGAATCGATTGGTCAAGTGGCTACGGTAACCGTGGGTCGCCTCCAATGTGTGATACGGCAGTATATATATTTATAAAAGATATATTGAACACGTGTGTTATATTTACATAGGGTGTCCACAAAAAATGCACTCAATCTTTGACCGCCTTGAATTCATGTTTTTTTTTAAATTAAATTGACTTAGATGAGAAATAAAATTAACTCTAAATTGACTTAGAACAAATCTAAGGAGTTAAATGAAAAAAAAAACATCTAATTCAAGAAAATTCAACGTCACGAAGAAAACTCAGTTGCTTCTAAAAAAAACGGTTCATGAGTGAGTCAGTCAAAGCATGAGTACTTTTTTGGGGGGGGGGGGCTTTTCGTATGACATATGCTAGTATTCATGTCAAAATGCTCTGGGAGTTAAAATTAGTAAAAAAATGTAAACAAACGACGGAATTGCCTTTTCACGTAACGCAATTAAAAATTACGGATGAAAGTTTTCGTCGTACGTTATACATTCATTTGCTAACGCAACGAATATCTACGGACGACATGCGTAGCAGCGTCAACTGATACTGTTCAAATTTACGGACCAACTTTTGCATCTCTGTGAAGTAGCGTTCAATTTCGAGCCATGAATCAGGAGTGTGGACCGTTTCTTTACGCTTCACGCAGCTTACCGTGTACAATGGGCAAAAATGTTGAGCGTTCAGTTTAATATTCTGTACATTCAGAATTACTCTCACTAAGTTTAAAAATATTTTACGTCTTTATTTCTCGTAATTTCTTAATATTGCATTTCTTCTATGTTCTTACTGTTTCTATGCACCTTGTGCATAGATTCCGCGTTCTCTCAACTCTATACTATATGGTGCCTTCATCCTTCCTCTCTTGAAATATCTTTTTCGCGGTAAAGGGAGGCTAAAACTTCCTTATGTAATTAAAATAATAATTTCTTCTATGCTATGGAGATCGCTCCCAGGGGGATACCGTTGAATTGCATCATCTATAGATGAACTTTAAAGGCTTCGCACCGTGTTTTTTTCCATTTTCATGCCTTCTTCGCTGTCCATTCTTTGTCTTATTTCACCGTCCTTCATCTCTACTTTCTGTTTCTACGCACAGTGTTGCCTGTGCTGGAACACAGCTTGTGCATAGATTCCCAGTTTTCTACACTTCATTGTAAATGGTCCCTTCTATGTATTCGCCTTTATGAGTTTGCCTTCGTAGTGCCAGAATCTCAAACTAATATAAAAAAATTATAGTTTCACCTTATTTGCTCAGAGAAAGTTTTTCAAGCCAAATAATCGAGCCTAAGTTTAATACAACTGAATTGTAGTTTTTATTATGTGGATTTTTCAATCGTATTCAATAGGTAATTATGATGAATAACTTTCTAAAGAGGATTCAAATGGCAGGTTCCCAATAACGTGCAGCTGCTAAAATTTTATTTGTGTTTCTGATTGAAGTTGTCGTTAACTGAGTTCATTACTGTTATTATTGTTATAAATTTCATAAGTTCCGTTACAGACTGCACCTCTGTGGCAGATAGGCCTCCTTCTGGGAACATATCTACTGTGCCAATGGTGATTAGTGTTGCATGGGGGAAGATGTGAGGGCCCGTGTCCGAAGTAAGGTAGACCCTTCTTTTGTTGAGATGGAACCAGTTTTTTTTTTTGTTAAAGGCTACCTTTTCCGTTTCGCTTTTCCCATGCTTTTATTGTTTTCTTTTACCTTTATCTCGTTTCATGAATATTTTCACTGGTGCTGTTTCTATGCGCATTGGCTCCGAGATGAGAGTTAGTGAGGTCTTCTTTTTGTTGAAATAAATACTTTTTCGTCATGTTACCGAACACCTATTTTCGGTTCACTGCTGTCTTGTTTTTTCACCACCTACTACTTTTTTCTTCAAATTTTACCCCTCAGGGGGATACAATTATTGTATCTATGGGAACTAGCGCTCCCAGGGGGACAATGTGAGGGCCCGAGCTAAAGGTTAGGTAGGCTTTCTTTTGTTAAAATAGAATAGGTTTTGTTGTGTTACGGACCATCTTTTTTTCGGTTCACTGCTGTCCTGTTTTTCACCGCCTACCACTTTCTTCTTCAACTTTTTCTTGTTTCATGAACTTCTTTCTTAGCTTTCTGTTTCTGTGCCCTTTCTGCATAGATTCCACGTTCCCTTTAACTCCATACTAAATGGTGCCTTCTTCCTTCCTCTCTTTACATTGTTGAGGATAGGGAGGCTTAAACTAACTAATAAACTAATAAACTTCTTCAAATTTTATCTTGTTTCATGAACTTCTTTCTCAATTTATTGTTTCATCTTCTGCATCGATTCCGCGTTCCCTTAACTCCATACTAAATAATGCCTTCCTCCTTCCTGTCTTAACTACGCTCTTTTTTTTTAGCGATTAGGGAGGCTTAAACTAACTTATAATCTACTCATCTATGCTCAGGGTGTGGGGCACACTTTTTGCGTAGATTTCCAGTCACCTCAATTTCAAACTAAATTTTTTCCTCATTCCTCTCTTGAAAACACCTTTGTTGTGGTTAGGGAGGGTTAAACAAACCCATGACTCATCACTATGCGACACCTGTGTGAAGTCTTACTTATCGTGCCTGTGTTGACGTACGATATAGATAGTCCTTTAACTGGTTACTATATTTGTAAAAATGATTTCATTGCAATAAAAATTATCAGCAGAAATTATGTGTTGTAAGTTATGAATGTACTTAAAGAATGTTGTAACATGAACTGCATATTAATTCTATCGGAGAAACTTTGGAATAAAGAATTTCTCAACAGTTGTTTGCGTTTACATATTAATTTATTGCGTGCGTTTATTGCGTTTACATAGTTTGCGTGCTCTCCGTGGCACAGCGGTTAAGGGATCGAACTTGTATGCTGCAAGTCGCGGGTTCGTTCCCAGCGCTGGCGCGGAGATTTTCCCCGTTGGGTATAAGGGAAAGCTCAAGCACAATACCCCACTCGACCCAGGTGTCGGAAATGGGTACCGGCTTTACTGAGGAACCGTCATGGTGTCCTATATATAGGGTTAGTTATAAGACATTTGAAAAACCAATGCTAAGATCATATGTATCAGGCTTGATTGGAAATAAAGCATCCCAAAGATGCCGATGTTAACCTTTTACAGCTGTAGGCTCCAGAGGCTGCCAAAAACGGCAATTTTTAACCTCGGGTCTTTAATCGGATAAATTTTGTCTCACTGAACTTTGTTTGCAATTTTGATAATTTTTTATCAATAGCAATTTTGATGGCTATTTTGATGGCTATTTTGATGGCTATTTTGATGCTATTTTGATGGCTATTTTGATGGCTATTTTGATGGCTATTTTGATGGCTATTTCGATGGCTATTTCGATGGCTATTTCGATGGCTATTTCGATGGCTATTTTGATGGCTATTTTGATGGCTATTTTGATGGCTATTTCGATGGCTATTTCGATGGCTATTTCGATGGCTATTTCGATGGCTATTTCGATGGCTATTTCGATGGCTATTTCGATGGCTATTTCGATGGCTATTTCGATGGCTATTTCGATGGCTATTTCGATGGCTATTTCGATGGCTATTTCGATGGCTATTTCGATGGCTATTTCGATGGCTATTTCGATGGCTATTTCGATGGCTATTTCGATGGCTATTTCGATGGCTATTTCGATGGCTATTTCGATGGCTATTTCGATGGCTATTTCGATGGCTATTTCGATGGCTATTTCGATGGCTATTTCGATGGCTATTTCGATGGCTATTTCGATGGCTATTTCGATGGCTATTTCGATGGCTATTTCGATGGCTATTTCGATGGCTATTTCGATGGCTATTTCGATGGCTATTTCGATGGCTATTTCGATGGCTATTTCGATGGCTATTTCGATGGCTATTTCGATGGCTATTTCGATGGCTATTTCGATGGCTATTTCGATGGCTATTTCGATGGCTATTTCGATGGCTATTTCGATGGCTATTTCGATGGCTATTTCGATGGCTATTTCGATGGCTATTTCGATGGCTATTTCGATGGCTATTTCGATGGCTATTTCGATGGCTATTTCGATGGCTATTTCGATGGCTATTTCGATGGCTATTTCGATGGCTATTTCGATGGCTATTTCGATGGCTATTTCGATGGCTATTTCGATGGCTATTTCGATGGCTATTTCGATGGCTATTTCGATGGCTATTTCGATGGCTATTTCGATGGCTATTTCGATGGCTATTTCGATGGCTATTTCGATGGCTATTTCGATGGCTATTTCGATGGCTATTTCGATGGCTATTTCGATGGCTATTTCGATGGCTATTTCGATGGCTATTTCGATGGCTATTTCGATGGCTATTTCAATGGCAAAATTTAGATTACTTTCAAAAGAAATGCTCGGAAGTAAACAAAAGTCACGGAAATGACGTAAATTTCACTGAAATATTACGGCGAAAGAAATTGGGGGCATAAATGTTCGAGTTAAGAATACGCAGATAATTACGGCGTAATGCCCTTTATTATTACATATGCATAGGAGGTAAAACTTATCTCAAAATCAGGAAATGTCTTTGGCATAAGAAGAAATCGTTCTGGAGGACCCAGTTAGCGGAAGATCTTCTGGAAATGTAGATGAACATTCGAAATTTCAAATACAAAAATCATTAATGACGAAGTAGGCGATAATTTACAGTTTCAAAGTTTTAATTGAAGATTGCAACGACACAAGCAACTGCTGAAGAAAGTATGGCGCCTCCTGAAGCGCTTTATGATCAAACGCCCCTAAGAGGTTCACGCATATCATGAACGTAGTTAATTTTACACAAGAGTTTTATTTAAATATTATCGAAACATTCGTTTAAGATGCGTTGTTAGGTCGATGTTGTGTCCTGGTCTCCATGGCAACGCACACATCGAGTACATGAAAGGCTTCGAAGTTTTAAGTGGAAGGGTAACCCAGGAAAATATCGTAGGAAGACGGACACAAGACCTGATAAAATACCTTCACTCTTCCTTAATTGAAAACGGCCTTTCAAACATTTAGTATCTCTCCAGTATGTAAAAAATAAAATGCGAAAAAACAGAGCACACAGCGATATTCTTCAGCTAGCAAAACGCGATTTAAAATTGAGTTTTGAAAGTATAAAATCAGCACAGCAGCAATTAATGGGAGCGAATCTCGTTTGTCTGAAACGGAATAAGTTCTTTCATTTTGTTCACTCCCAGCGCAATCACGCACGAGTGAAAACGTTCAACAATGACCCAAAATACGTACATCTTCACAAATTGCAATAGATTGAGGACCCTAATAATCTCCCAGTTGAATATTAATTCATTTAAACTCACGCGTAAATAGGAATGAAATAAGCAATTTAAATCGCGTAAGTACGGAGAGCGACGGAATTATTCATAAATCCTTCGTTTTTCAAGACTTAGAATTACTCAAAACTATTGTTGCTACAGACATAAGATGTTCACAGGGTGGGAAGCACATATTAATGACAATCATACGAAGTTTCTAAAACAAGAGTTTCTAGAGTGGCTGTATCCTCTACACATTCACGCATAGAATACAAAGTGCAGAAAGTACGTGTGTAGAGAAATCCTTTAGTGGTTGCAGTGTCAAGAATATGCAGGAACTATTTGGAAGGCAAATTGGTATTCAACTTTTTGGAAGGTGTGTTGGCCGCCCGCTAGCAACATTCAGAGCTGCAGCTTTTAGAAGAGTTGCATTAAATGTGAATAATTTTTGAAAAGTTAACAAAAAAAATGGAGCCAAAGCTGATCAGACATTGCATCGTATTTAAGTAATCTAATTTTTTGAGGTAGAAGAAGTTAAATGAAGGGTACAGATTCTAACCCAAAACGAAGCGCGTCTCAGTAAGGAAGAAGAGACAACACCGACCAACACGCATGCGGAAAATGCAATTTCTAAGAGAAGGATTTAAATGGAGCTATCGTGGAGACATTCCAGAGTGAGACATATTTACAAATTGAACTTTGGAATCTATACAGATAAATTTCAATCGACAACCACTCAATTGATACGATAACCTGATAATCACAAAGCGGTTTTCCAGCTCACAATTAGAGCTGTAATTCGACCATTGGAGATTTTACAGCGAACTTACGACTGTATAGCTTTCTATTTGAACGAAATTGTGATCAATTGTATAAAATATAGCATAAAAATTTAACAACATTGATCCTTGAGCTAGAAGCATTCACGACAAGGGAGTACATCGAAATGTTCTGCCGTTTTACCCCCGACGATTGCTAAGTTCTGGTTTGTTTGAAGCTGTTTCAATTACCCCAGACCCATGACAAGTACTATGCTGTAACACCTAACTCGTACACCGACCCTAAAAGAGAACAGCGTAGTGTACCGAGTATGCAACACGATGTAATGTCCCTGAGCCTATCAAATGTTAACTCAATAACAAGTTAACCTCAACATATCCTTGATGAAAAAGACGTTCACGGCAGTCATTGCGTCTCGCCCACACAGCCTATTTATGCGAATTCCCGAGACTTTTTTGTCTGACTTTGAATTCATACACATACTTCACAAAGACCTACTTGTGGGACACAGAACGTGTTATGGGAATCATTAGAAGTCTCTTTTACCATAAGATCTGTTTATGACCTACCAAGGAAGCATCTGTTCGCATCGACTTATCAATACTATTTGATCTGAAATGTAATGTTTGATGCGGATCATTTAATTTGAGGTGAATTATCCAACGTGCTGGTCAGAAGTGCGTAAGCTTATCTGGAATAACTAATCAGGTCGTCTCGTATTTTAATTCTAAATAATTTAAATGAAGTATCTCCTTTAAATTATGTACAAAACTTTTTAACTATCCGAGCTCTCAACTGAACTGTACAATCATTTAACATATTTGCACACAAAAATTTTTACAACTACACACAATAAATCTGGGAGTTACGCGAGACCAGTCAATGGCAAATACTCAAACACATTCGAATGAATATTAAAAACTTTAGGGAATAGAAGAAAAATAAGATAATTTCGTTGATGAAAGCCAATTGCTAAGGAGCTAGCTGTAGGTTACCAAGTTTTTGACACATTCAAATGAATATTGAAAACTTTTCAGAATAGAAGAATAAGACAATTTCGTTGATGAAAGACAATTTCGAGGAAGCTAGCTGTAGGTAACAAAATTTTATGCAAGGAAATCTCCATAAACTTCAACCCACCTCGTTTGTGTTTTGAATCAAAATGGTAGAAGTAGACAAGTCTGGCAGGTAGAAGTAGACAAGTCTGGTAGGTAGACAAGTCTGGCAGGTAGAAGTAGACAAGTCTGGCAGGTAGACGTAGACAAGTCTGGCAGGTAGACGTAGACAAGTCTGGCAGGTAGAAGTAGACAAGTCTAGCAGGTAGAAGTAGACAAGTCTAGCAGGTAGAAGTAGACAAGTCTGGCAGGTAGAAGTAGACAAGTCTAGCAGGTAGAAGTAGACAAGTCTAGCAGGTAGAAGTAGACAAGTCTGGCAGGTAGAAGTAGACAAGTCTGGCAGGTAGAAGTAGACAAGTCTGGCAGGTAGAAGTAGACAAGTCTGGCAGGTAGAAGTAGACAAGTCTGGCAGGTAGAAGTGGACAAGTCTGGCAGGTAGAAGTGGACAAGTCTGGCAGGTAGAAGTAGACAAGTCTAGCAGGTAGAAGTAGACAAGTCTAGCAGGTAGAAGTAGACAAGTCTAGCAGGTAGAAGTAGACAAATCTAGCAGGCAGAAGTAGACAAGTCTGGCAGGTAGAAGTGGACAAGTCTGGCAGGTAGAAATAGACAAGTCTGGCAGGTAGAAGTAGACAAGTCAGGCAGGTAGAAGTAGACAAGTCTAGCAGGTAGAAGTGGACAAGTCTGGCAGGTAGAAGTAGACAAGTCTAGCAGGTAGAAGTAGATAAGTCTAGCAGGTAGAAGTGGACAAGTCTGGCAGGTAGAAGTAGACAAGTCTAGCAGGTAAAAGTGGATCAGTCTAGCAGGTAGAAGTAGACAAGTCTAGCAGGTAAAAGTAGACAAGTCTAGCAGGTAGAAGTAGATCAGTCTAGCAGGAAGTCAGCACAAGGTGTCGAGTGTTAACAAAGCGATAATACGCTGTTCATAACTACTATGTTTTTTTTTCAGGCCCGCAGCCTTTTGCACAGCTTCATGACAAAATAAGGAACATCTAAGTCTATACTGACGTCAGAAATATACCGCTCGCAACAGTCAACGTTGTTTGAAGAATTATTATTATTTTAAAGTTGTATTCAACAGTCAATCTCGTTAGTGGAATTATTATTCTTGTGTTCTAAGTTAAAACAAGTTGGAATTGATCACTGTGGCCGTGACTGTCCGTCAAATTTCTCCCTTAACAAAATCCATCGGTGCGTAATTGCACTCTAGGCAGAAAAATTTCAGCGTCAGCTCATGTAAAGCAATACACGGAGTTCTCGAATCATGAGAATGATTTTTGGGTTTAAAATTTTAACCTCACTTTACATGCTGAAATTTTTCATGAAACCTCAGGCAGAAATATAGTTTTTTCTAGTGTTGATTAGAAAACAGAAACATCTTCCACAGTTGAGCATCCCCTATGAAATTTTAGGCCCTGTAAAAAAACCAATAAACTAGTTAAAAATGTGCATCCAAAGTTCCAAAACTTTTGAGAGGTGTACCAGCACTTGCACTGAAATTGAGTGGTATGAAATATCAAGCTCTAAATAACGGAATTCTCATTGTAACCGCGAACCTTCTCGTATTCGTCTTAAAAGTACTCATAAGTACCATAAAGTCCCGGTAGTTCCCATAAAATTTCCCGTAATTGTCATAAAATCCTTGCAGTTACCATAAAATTTCCCGTAATTGTCATAAAATCCTTGCAGATACCATAAAATTTCCCGGAATTATCATAAAATCCTTGCAGTTACCATAAAATTTCCCGAAATTATCATAAAATCCTTGCAGTTACCATAAAATTTCCTGGAATTGTCGTTAAATCCTTGCAGATACCATAAAATTTCCCGTAATTGTCACAAAATCCTTGCAGATACCATAAAATTTCCCGTAATTGTCACAAAATCCTTGCAGTTACCATAAAATTTCCCGTAATTGCCATAAAATCCCTGCAGTTGCCATGAAATGTTCGTAGTTCCCATAAAATTAGCACTAGCGATAGTTCCAGCTACTATAACCCCGAGACCAGAAGATAGCGTCTGAGAAGAAATAGATAGACTACCTCTCAAATGAGACAAAACGAGCCACGGAGATATGTAGCCTTACGAAATACACGCTACAGTTAAATAAAACAAAGATACATCACAGAAACATGACCTAAAAGTTCAAGCCTAACTAAGGTATGACAAGACAATGGTAAATATCATCTCTATTTACAAATTACATTTCTCTTTAACGACTCGCTAATTTTTACGCAACTAAAACAAGTGAAGTTTATTTGGTACGACGTACCTGCCCTGATGCGTCAATGCAAACGAAGGACCGCAGACATTTAAAAAAAATTAAAGCGAAGGAGGTAATCATCTTGGGATTTATTGGAAAGATGAAACCGTTGTAAAATTCCATGATCCATACCAGGATTTAAATAGATGTACGGAGCAGCAATGGGAGTATTTTTTAATTTAAAATGCAGATGAACTTTGATTTGGGCATACGATTTAATGAGATCGAAAAATATCGAAGAATAAGTGATATAAAAATGAATACTTAAATTTGCAGCTCAGGTTTTCTTAGCTTTGTGAAATTCGCAGAGCTTTGCGTGGCCGATTTGCATCCGGACATCGTAATGACGTAATCTTTCACTTTATTGTCAGAAATATAATGATCTGCAAAATGTACGTTACTTCATTTCACGTATGAAATTCATGCAAATATTTCTATGCAACGTAAATGTATGCAGAACGAGCAGCAAAGCACGTGACAGCGTTTGGGACCGAGACTTACAACATCACTTCGTTGTTTGCATCATATTCACAGTCTAACCCTCTAACGATACCGGCTTGTTCTCATAACCTGCGGCAAATTAGTGTACTACACAGTAGAGGAAACAAGGTGGTTGGTTTTGCTGCCTTCACGGCAACGAACCAATAGCAGCGCTCATATTGCATCTGGTATCACTGCTACCCCCAAATCTGGCTCCGCTATTGGCCTAACGAAATGGCGCTTTGGTGACGTCATAAAGTTTGTTTGAAATAAAGCCTTTCTATTGGCTAGCCGAACAAGAGGAGGTGTATTTTCTCCCATAGAAATGACCCTACCCAGTTTCCTCTCCCGTGGTGTACCATAAAGTTACTAACAGAAGATGCACGTAAGATTGACTAAAGACAAGCGGACGTCACATTGTGACCATCTCCCGTACGTACGTTGCTTCGACTTGACATGGATTGTCTAAGGAGAAAATACGAATGCTTCGCTTCTCGTGTAAAGTAAACGTATCCTCTTCCTACTTTGAACCATCAAAACTTAGATTTAGAGTTTTTCTTGTCTGTAAAGCCGACACGTTTGAGGTTCCGCAGTTTCCTATAGCTTGGTGTGCTTGATGTTGTCCGTCCACAAGTTCTGGATCGTCATCGACTCGAGGCTGTTCAAGAATGAATCGTTGTCCAGACTGATGACGTCGTCGGAGCAGCCCTGCAACACAAGATTGTGCGTTAATAGCAAGTCCCGTTGATATTACCCAATAAAAAGTCAGTGTTTTTGTACCGGCTTCGGATGCGATGATGTCTAAAATACTAAATTTTGCTAATAAATGTCAGGTTTCCAAATAAGTGTATTAACATGCCGTTAAGATATTCTTTTTAAAAAAAAATCTTCAAAACTTCATCAAAAAATAATAAAAAAAAATTTTCTTGGAAAAGTGAAAAAAAAGTTTTCTTGAAAACCTCATTGTAATTTTAATTAGGAAAAAGTTTAAACACTGAAAAGTATTTTAAATACTACACCTGGAGCGCCCTAAACAAGTTTGATGTTACCATCAATTAAGACCGTGTACATATAGGTACATGCACGAGCCCAGTAACATTCGGTGTCAGCCACAAAAAAAATTCCATCCCTACAAAGTTGGGCAAAATGTTAAAACGTTCAAACTACACCTACAGAAAATCTAGCAAATGTAATTTAACACAATTAGACCGACAGTTTAAAAATTATAAACGCTGACGCTAGGAGACATAAATTGTATGTTAGTTTAAGCCTCCCAAACCGCAATAGAGGCGTTCCAGAGAGAGGAAGGAGGAAGGCATGTTTGTCGTATGGAGTTAAAGGAACACAGAATCTATGCACAAGGTGGATAGAAGCAGTAAGTTGAAAAAATAGCTCATAAAACAAGATAAAAGTTGAAGAAGAAAGTAGCAGTTGCTGAAAAACAGCACTTCAGTTAGCCGAAGAAAGATGTTCCGTAATGAAACAAAACAAAATTATTCTATTTCAACAAAAAGAAGGCCTACCTAATTTTTAGCTCAGGACCTCACATATTTCTCCTGGAAACAGCAATTCCAACAGATACAATAGTTGTGTCTCCCATACAGGTCCGGCAAGGGGACACAGTAATAAAGTACAACAAAAGAAGCTATCTCAACCAACCAAAAGCTTTATTAGCAATCCATATAATGTTACAGTGAAATAAAAATATCAGCGATACTTATATTGCCACTATTATTATATCAAAATTAAAATTTTAGCGATACACTAATATTATATTATAATAAAAATATTAGCGATACACATATCATGAACAAATTACAATGAGTGATGAAAAGGAATCTGAGCGTAAAGCTGATTTGCATCGATCGACCGTATGTTAAGATGTTGAGTCCGGCCAGGACCTTTGCTGGTACCTGCAAGGCACAGGTATCCTGGTACCTGCAAGGCACAGGTATCCTGGTACCTGCAAGGCACAGGTATCCTGGTACCTGCAAGGCACAGGTATCCTGGTACCTGCAAGGTACAGGTATCCTGGTACCTGCAAGGCACCGGTATCCTGGTACGGGTATATGTCTGCACTGGCCATTTTATCAATACGCTTTACCAGTATCACTTATTTGATATTCGGTACGAGCCAATGTACAATTCCTCAGTAGCCAAGATACCAGCAACTTTGATGGTATCGAGGTCAGTCTAACGGGGAGAACCAGCGACAGCAGGAAACGATATCAATACTTTGCTTTGTTGTTGAACTGTTTTATTTATATTTTTGGCACTCACACACTTTAATAACTGAAGTGCTGAAATTAAAATTACAATTTTTAATAATTTTCGTGTCGAGAGCTGAGCGATGAGCAACTCTTCCTCAGCTAGTTAAATAATATTCAGTAGCAAGCATTGTATTGCACAACTCTTGTCCGGTATTTGGCCGACAAATGTTGGCATCCATTTCACCGTTTCTATACAAATTACACACAAGTCGTACATCAATAACGAGAATTTCTCAGCTTATCCTCTACAAAGCAGTTACTTTATCAATAAAACAAGTATCTCGTCATTTTCGACAATTAGTTGGTGATTTTAAGATAATTTGATATAGTAGCGAGGGGAAATTATAACTATCCAAACTGCAGTACGGGGAAGTTTTTGAAACTGTTCGCCAAGTTTATGCTAAATGCAGCTTGAAATTACACGGGGTATTATGAAGACAACAGGAAAATACATGGGAAGCAGCTGGCGTTATGAGAGAACCAAGATCAATCACTCGAAAAGCATAACTCAACTGCACGATAAACATAAGCCAATCTCACCCGAGCGAAGCATTCCTGCAACTACAGTACAGAATTCGATTTACTGCAACTTGTTGGGTGAAACATTTCAAGCAGCGAGTTTCAATTCCCGTGTACAGTTTAAAGATAATACCAGAATGTATTCGCGATGATGCAACTACAGATCTGATTGTATTCAGCGACTACAGCGGCTGCATCTAGCAAACTACTTGGGATGGCGCTCATGTTTTGTACCTTGACATCGCGACATTTTCAGCATCGTCGCATAGTTTCTAAACATCGTCATGGATGTCTTCGTTCGTATGTTGTTTGTCTCGTGGAGAGTCAAGGACTTCGTTCTTTGCATTCGTTCTTCGTTCCTCTACTGGAGCATTACGGACTTCGTTCTTGGCATTTGTTCTACGTTTTTCTACTGGAGCATTACGGACTTCGTTCTTTGCATTCGTTCTCCGTTCCCCTTCGGTCTTCGCTTCATCGTTCACGAGAGGAGAAGCTCGGTTGCAGAGGTTACGGAGCGGTAGCGCGTTCGGCTTAAAATTCGTTTCTCGACAAGCCCTCTTGAACCTTCCAGCCGACCTCGCCACGCGCCTCACAACGACCCACTTGCTGCTCTTCGGCGAGAAGAATTCGGTAGTGGGTGCGTAAACCACGATCGGCTTACGGCCGTATTCGTGAGGCGAACCGTATTCGTGAGGCGGTCCGTATTCGTGAGGCGGTTCCATGGCCCCGCGACAGTGGGTGATGGAAGCCCGGTTTACGGACCCTAAGTCCACGGACGCCAGTGAAGGAAATTTGGACAAGGTGAACACCGCGGACCCGCAGCTGCTGGACAGCGATTGACATTTGGAGAGGCTCGACTTGGCTGCAGGAGATGCAGCAGGCTGCAGTAATCCGCGGTGAATATTCATGTTAATAGCATAGCAGTCGGAGCACTTTTATAATATCTTATTCATGACTGTAAGTTTGTAAGATAATAAGTTATTTTTAGGCTCCATAACCGGTGCAAAAAAACCGTATCGAAGAGAGGAAGGAGGAAGGCACCATTTAGTATGGAGATAAGGGAATGGGGAATCTATGCAGAAGAGGCATAGAAGCATAAGTTGAGAAAGAAGTTCATGAAATAACATAAAAGTTGAAGAAAGTCAGAGTCAATAATTTCTTAACAAAAGTTCGGTCGTAAATTACAGGAGAAAACTAATAAACTATGACCTTAAGCTAAACCACTCACATAACAAGTTCATTTATTCTAATAAACTAATAAACTATGACCTTAAGCTAAACCACTCACATAACAAGTTCATGTATTCTAATAAGACCCATTTAAAGACTTTTCTTTACTGAAGTCTCACTGAAATAGCAGGTGTTATTTTTTTTTTTGTTCACACGTCACTTTACATTCAATGTGTGAATTTAAACCTCAAAAGTAAAAGCGATCCGCTGCAAATAACTTGGTGCCTGTAGAGACCTGCTCACTTCCCGACAGCAGCAAATGTCACAGTAACAAAACGAGCGTGTGAGTATTTAGTACACAAGATATTTTTCCTCGTCACGATTAGAAAAGAATTAAGAATTTAAAAAATTAAAAGATTAAGCAGTAAAAAGGTGCGTAAGTCCGAATACTAATATCGATGAAAAACCATCGTATTTTTGCAGTTTACTGCGAAATTGTGTACAATGACCTGCTGTATACGGCGATATGGTGTACAATGACCTGCTGTATACGGCGATATGGTGTACAATGACCTGCTGTATGCAGCGATATAGTGTACAATGACCTGCTGTATGCAGCGATATGGTGTACAATGACCTGCTGTATGCAGCGATATGGTGTACAATGACCTGCTGTATGCAACGATATAGTGTACAATGACCTGCTGTATGCAGCGATATAGTGTACAATGACCTGCTGTATGCAGCGATATAGTGTACAATGACCTGCTGTATGCAGCGATATAGTGTACAATGACCTGCTGTATGCAGCGATATAGTGTACAATGACCTGCTGTATGCAGCGATATAGTGTACAATGACCTGCTGTATGCAGCGATATAGTGTACAATGACCTGCTGTATGCAGCGATATGGCGTACAATGACCTGCTGTATGCAGCGATATGGTGTACAATGACCTGCTGTATGCAGCGATATGGTGTACAATGACCTGCTGTATGCAGCGATATGGTGTACAATGACCTGCTGTATGCAGCGATATGGTGTACAATGACCTGCTGTATGCAGCGATATAGTGTACAATGACCTGCTGTATGCAGCGATATGGTGTACAATGACCTGCTGTATGCAGCGATATGGTGTACAATGACCTGCTGTATGCAGCGATATAGTGTACAATGACCTGCTGTATGCAGCGATATGGTGTACAATGACCTGCTGTATGCAGCGATATAGTGTACAATGACCTGCTGTATGCAGCGATATGGTGTACAATGACCTGCTGTATGCAGCGATATGGTGTACAATGACCTGCTGTATGCAGCGATATAGTGTACAATGACCTGCTGTATGCAGCGATATGGTGTACAATGACCTGCTGTATGCAGCGATATGGTGTACAATGACCTGCTGTATGCAGCGATATGGTGTACAATGACCTGCTGTATGCAGCGATATGGTGTACAATGACCTGCTGTATGCAGCGATATGGTGTACAATGACCTGCTGTATGCAGCGATATGGTGTACAATGGGGAAAAAATCTGCATAAGGCGATACTGTGCAGATGACCTGTCACGGTATACTGTGACCTGTTGTATACTGTGACATTGTTAACAATGAAACAACACGCCGCTGCCCCCATAAGCACCAGCACTCATGGTACCCACCTTGGGGATGTCGAGATGCGAGGTGGTGTACGATGACTGGCACTGGTCGTCCAGGTAACCTCCGGAGTCGGAGCCAGCGTAGCCGCGGTCGCAGCTCAGGGCCTTCGGTCGGTTCAGGTTCCTCCGCTGGCTGTGGATGAAGAGACCCAGACCTGCAAGCGGGTTTTATTCGGTTATTTGTCGTTTCGAATGTTGCGTTTGTCGAACAAAATACGCATTAATTGCAAGCAGTTACTGTACATTGCGTTTATTGAACGCAGTTATTGCGTTTTTCGAACGCACTTATTGCGTTTTTCGAACACACTTACTGCGTTCACCGAACTCAAATGAAGCGCGAACTGAACGCACTTACCGTACATTGTGTTTATCGAACGCACTTACGCCGTCAAATATTACGCCTAAGAATCCGTTACCTTGTACCGTTTTTTAATAAGAAAAGATGTCAATGATAGAATTGATTGAGGAATGTATAAAATCATTATTCACTCTGCTCACATGGAACATATAAAACGTGAGAAGAGCTTTAGCTGTAATACAGGCTTCACCATCTGTCTAATTTTCCCATCATTTAAACAATTTAAACAATTTATTTACCACAGATGATACAGAGGTAGAATGTTTCTTAAAAGTCTAGTACAATGGTCAAATTTGAGTATAGCTACCTGTGAGCCCGAATAAGTTCAGTGACTTCTGGAGCATCTTGACGTTCAACCTTGGTTCAACCATCTTGAACCATCTTGGTTCAACCCCACACCCACAACTGTACACCCACTACCACACAACCGAACACCCACAACCACACAACCGAACACCCACAACCACACAACCGAACACCCACAACCACACAACCGAACACCTACAACCCCACACCCACAACCCCACAACCGTACCCCCACAACCGTACACCTACAACCCCACAACTGTACCCCCACAACCGTACCCCCACAACCCCACACCCTCACCCCCACAACCGTACACCCCACAACCGTACCCCCACAACCCCACACCCACAACACCACACCCACAACCCCACAACCGTACCTCCACAACCCCACAATCGTACCTCCACAACCCCACACCCACAACCCCTTTCCCACCTATGATGAGGAGCATGGCGAGGAGAACGCCACAGACGACGGCGGTGACGTAGCCCATGTTGACGTCAGACGAGGCCACGGCGGCCGAGACGCCGCGCGTTGCCTGCGCGCCGCCACGGTCCCGAGGGGCGGCGGAGGGCGCCACGAACTGGTGGACCTGCTTGTCTGCAGTCAGCCGGGAGTCCAGCGCTCTGTGGGGGGAGCAGCGTCAGACCACTTCAACCGGAAGGACAGTGACACAACCGGAAGGACAGTGACACAACCGGAAGGACAGCGACACAACCGGAAGGACAGCGACACAACCGGAAGGACAGCGACACAACCGGAAGGACAGCGACACAACCGGAAGGACAGTGACACAACCGGAAGGACAGTGACGCAACCGGAAGGACAGCGACACAACTGGAAGGACAGCGACACAACCGGAAGGACAGCGACACAACCGGAAGGACAGCGACACAACCGGAAGGACAGTGACACAACCGGAAGGACAGTAACACAATCGGAAGGACAGTGACACAACCGGAATGAGTAAAAGATAACCTAAAAAAATTAACTTCCTCTACGTAGCAATTTTGATTCGCATCCATACACTCAGGAGTATTTCTAGTCTATCGAGAGAGTGCGATTGAGATTCAAACTATGAATAGTTACCATTACATAAGTACAGAATTTAGAAGACAAGAGTTTCACGTACTATCACGTACAGTAAGTACAAAACGTACTTACTAGAAGAGGTTCAATAGTCTCACCTACTATTACGTCAGTACAAAACGTACTCACTAGAAGAGATATAAAAGTCTCACCTTGATTCCTTGGAGCGATCGACTGGAAAGTGTGTGAGGACCGCAGCTTCCGCCACGGCGGCGGCGCTGGGCGGCGATACGGCGAAGAAATCATCCTCTTCCGACGCGACTTTCGGATGACTTCCTTGCAGATGTGGCTCCTCCGGGTCCGGCGACCCGAGCTCTGAAGGCTCTTTTCGGGTTGGTCCAGCACCGTGGTCTTCTCCAGCCGTGGATTTTCTCTCCGTAGAGTTAAGAGGTTTGTCTATAATTACTGGATTTTGAGATGTGATAGCTTCTGTAACTGGTGCATCAGTAATTCCAGCTTCTGGACTCTCGTTCTCGTCGTTCACGAGTTCTTCAACGGGACTTTCGTCTTTGTGAGCCTCACTTACGCTTGCCCCTTCTTTCAAAGATGTATCTCTTTCTTGTTCCTCTCCAAGCGAAGAAGAATCGAGCAAACTATCATCTTCAAGTTCCTCGGTTTCTTGGAGATGTACATTTTGTATTTGGCTGGAATTATCAAGCTTCACTATATCTTTCATAACAGACACGAGGTGAGGCAATTCTAAATCTTCACCATCCGAAACCACGGCTTCTTCTTCGACTTTCGTCGAGTCCATATCGCTACGAAAAACATCAGGGCTAGGTGACAGTTCCTCTGGAGTTACGGAACTACTTACCGTCGAAGAGCGAACTGATGGAATATGAGGTTCCATTGCTTTGCCCAACTCATTGCTGAAAACAACAGTCTCGTAGGTGCCGGTTTCATTCTGTTTTTTCAGCTGCTTTGATTCGAGAAGCTCAGCCTTCCTAATTTTTGCTTCGTCCACGACAGGGGGTTGTGTAGAGCTAACCATTTTCGCACTGCTTTTTTTATGCTTAGCTTTTTCAGCCTCGATGTCGGTATAGTCGATGTAAATTCTAGGATCTCGGTTAGAGGGATCAAATGAGAAAAGATTAGAATCCTCCTTCTCGTAATCCGAGTAAGACGAGTCAGAAAACCTCAACTTATTCGAAGACTTATCAACGGCTTCCCGTTTGAAAGGTTTGTCGTGTTGCATGGAAGAACTGGTGGTTGTTTCGGCTATTGTGCTCATTTCAGGGCTAGTAGGAGTAAAACTAGTGCTGCTGCTCTCCAACAAACCGACGGAAGGAGTGGTTGCTGTCGGCACACTGGGCTCAAACGTCGCTGTTGAGACATTTTTGGTTTCAATCATATACTTCGGAAGGAGAGATTCAATATCATGTTCATAACCTATCAAATCTAAAACTGGGCTTGCCTTTGTACTTGATTCTCTGGGAACGCCTTGGAGGTCTGACAGATATGCTTTTAGCTCGCTTTTGCGCTTAGATAAAATGGAAGGTGGGCTCGTTTGACTGTCTGGGAAAGCACCCAAGCCATCTGCATCAAGAGGCAATTTGACGTTCGGGTCATCTGATAGAAATGTATCATTTTGTTTAGCTTGTTTTGGTCCAATGGTCATTGAAGCGTAGCCACTAACCACTTTAGGGGAATCCGCAGTCTCAGCATCATCTGCTGGCTGAATCGTGGGAATCGGAGGAGCTTCTTCGACGTTTTGGTCATGACTTCTTGGAAGCGGACGGCCGTCCACTGAGATCTTCGGAACAAAGACTGGGGCCATTGTGGTGGTGGTTAAGTTTCTTGATAGAATGACAGGAATGGGCTGAGTGGCATTTAGGACCACAGTGGGTAATGGTAACGTTGACCTGCTTGGACCGACCTCACTTACTTCAAATATTACATGGCTCACTCGATGGGTTATTTTCAGATTCGGATTTGGCGACTCAGAAGCATCGATTGCCTCGATTTTGGAAAAGTTGCTGGCATGTAATTGATTGTCAGCATTGGAATCGAAAAGAAGCCTGCTCTTCCTTTCGTTATTTGTACTTAGAACCTTATATTCATTATCCTCTATTTGATCAAAATCCTCCAACGATGAAGAAGTCGTCGAGCTCCACTTCAATGCGCTAGAGATGTGAGCGTAAATTTTATCCTGGCCACTTCCTGGCTGAAACTGGCCACTTATTGGCTGGATTTGACCACTTTCAAGCTGGAGCAGACCACTAGCTGGCTGGAACTGGCCGCTTGCCGGCTGGAACTGGCCATTTCCTGGCTGGAACTGGCCACTTGCTGGCTGGAACTGGCCACTTGTTGGCTGGAACTGGCCATTTGCTGGCTGAAATTGGCCATTTGCTGGCTGGAACTGGCCATTTGCTGGCTGGAACTGGCCATTTGCTGGCTGGAACTGGCCACTTGCTGGCTGGAACTGGTCTGTTGCTGGCTGGAACTGGCCATTTGCTGGTTGGAACTGGCCACCTCCCTCTGGCTTCTTCAGAATGATGATGTCGCTCATCCCACTCGTGTGAGAGCCCCTATCGCTCTGGGTCGTTCCACCATCACCGACCGGAGGAGAGCTGAACGTCGAAGGCGCGTGTTGATGCAGTGGTGACCCTGCGACCGCTACTGCAAGCACCAGCACCGCCAACACTGCAAAAAAGGATAAAGGCTGTTTTATTCCAAATCAAGCCTGATACACATCATCTTGTACATTGGTTTTTCAAATGCCTTATGACTAACACCAGGACGCAATGACGGTTACTCCCGGTCAAGCCGGTACCCATTTCCGATACCTGGGTAGAGTGGAGAATTGTGGCTGAGTTTTCCCTTTTCCCAACGGGGAGGAACACCGGACGGCGCCGGGATTCGAACTGCCGACACCTTCCCCTGAAGGACGCGCGCTCGTAACCACTCGGCTACGGTGACCTGATATTGTTGGTTATCTTAGTTCGACAAACTCAATATTGAATTACGCAGAGGAGGCAACGGTCTGCTTGACACACGGGCGTAATTTCAAGCTCAAGCATTCTTTATTTTGCGCTCCTGAAGGTCATCGCTGGATTATAAATCATGAATAAATCTGGATTGTAAATTCCAGTACGTGAGGGAAATAACGACAGCGGGAAGTTAACGCCGCGTGGCGAGGGAGGGAGGGAATTACGGAAGATGGGAACTTTGAATTTATTATTATATAAGAAAGTTTTAACCTCCCTTAACCACGACAAAGATGTTCCAAGAGAGGAAAAAGGAAGGCACCATTTAGTATGGAGTTGAGGGAACGTGGAATCTATGCACAATGTGCACAGAAACAGTAAGCTAGGAAAGAAGTTCATGAAACAAGAAAAAAGTTGAAGAAGAAAGTAGTAGGTGCTGAAAAACAGGACAGCAGTGAACCGAAAAAAGATGGTCCGTAACAAAACAAAAACCTATTTTATTACAACAAAAAGGAAGCCTACCTAACCTTTAGCTCAGGCCCTCACATAGTTCCCCTGGGAGCGCCAAATCCCATAGATACAATAGTTGTATCCCCCTGAGGGGGGAACTTTGAACTTGACTGTTTGAAGTTTTGAAGAAGTCGCGGGAACTGTTAGATCGTGTTTTTATTTACGAGTAACTTCATGGCTGCCGGTGGCTTGCATCGACCCTGTACATTAAGGCCCATTGTGTATTTGTGTATTGACATTTTTACGAATCGATTCTTCTGTGGTAATTGGGCAAAGCAAAAAGGACATATTGTTCTTTTGCTTTGTTATTATTGCTTGAAATTAACTGACAACATTTGCGACACTGATGTAGAAGAAAAGTTTCACGGTCCAAAACTGGAAAAAAAATTCTAAAAATTTCCCCGTCCTCAGGGAGACTGAAATAGTTCAGTTTTAATTGAGGTTAACACCCTTAACACCAACAACGGTGTTCTAAAGAGAGGAAGGAGGATAGCACTGTTCAGTATGGAATTTCAGGAACGGGGAATATATGCACAATGTGTGTACCCACATTGGATCCCCTAAAAATGGAATCAATGAAATAAAACGAAAGATAGATTAGATTTTGTTAGTTTAAGACTCCCTAACCGCTAAAAAAACGAAAGATAATGCAAAAAGATATAGTTTAAGGAGAGAGTAACTGGTGCTGAAAAGCAACAGCAGGGAACCAAAATAAGATGCTCCTAATAAAAAAAAATCTTCTCTTACTTCAACAAAAAGCATAACTTTCGTGCTTATCTTACGAGCTAGCATTACCTTTCGATCTTCTAAATTATTGATACGATTTTTGACCACAAAACCGAAATTTTTGGAGTTTTAAAATACATTCATCAGCCGGTCCAGCACGTGTAACATGCGAAAACCCAGAATAATTTTGCTATTCATGTTACGGACCATCACTGCCATTCAAGAACCCTAAATAGTCGGTATCATGAATACCAGTCATTGATACATTTGATATGAACACCAATTATAAATACATTTGGTATCATGATGAATACCAATCATCAATACATTTGGTATTACGAATACCAATTATCAATACATTTGGTATCATGATGAATACCAATTAAAATTACGTTTGGCATGATGGAAGCCAACATCAATACCCAATTGAAATTCTGAGCCTTTTACAGATCGTTTTCAGGCAGTTATAAGCCAAGAGTTTAGTCGTTTTCAAGCAGTAAATTAGCCTTTTTCGGAGCAAATGTCTAGTATTTTAAGCCCTTTTAAACGGCTATTTCTGGGCATCGAAACGGCTAATGCAACGGCCATTTTGGGCTTCTCTACTACCTGAACGAGGCTATTCACGACCATTTTTGGCTTTTCCATTGCTTGAACGAGTCTCGTCCTGGCCTTTTAGGGCTTCCTTACTGCTTGATCAAGGCTAATACCGGCCTTATTAGGCTTCCGTACGACTTATAGAGGGCCTTGCAACGACCTCAAAGAGCTCCAACATCAGATTTTTTATACGATATAAAGAGTTTGTAAGGCAGGGTCTTGTGACTGCTTCGCCTAGTGAGTTCCGATTTGAGGCGAGTGAAGCAGCGGACTTACGTTTATACTTCTCCGGCTGTAGGTATCGATTATAAGCGGCGGAGAAGTGAGAACTTTTCGTAAAATAAATTCACATTGGGATATATTAAGATTACTGAACATAGAAGGACTAGAATCGAGGTTTGAGGGGTAACTAGGGTAAAGCACTACAAGTTGAATGCTCAGCGTTCGACAACCCAAGTGTTCCAACAGTTATAAGCTAATTCATATTTATTTTATATAATGCATTAATAAAGTGCTAATTTGATGTTATGCTCAGCAGTTAGCTTTTCTATCCTAGTTTTCATGTTGACTGGATTAATTATTTATAGTATTGTTGAAGATGTTTAACGAACCTTACCTAATCTAACTTAACTAAGTTAGGTTAGTTGAAATTCATTTAGTTCTTTACATTTACTGAAGTAATACGACTTGTACGACATTTACGATTACGAGTCTTTTTACAATCTATTACGCGTCCAAATAGAGGTCGTCGAAAAGGCTTGAAAACGACTTTAAACGACCCGAATGAGCCCGCAAACAGCCATTGACTAGACCTATAAAAGGCCAGTTGAATGAAGAGCCCTTTTCAAGCCCTAATAGGCCAAGTATAGGTAGGAGTCGGTTTGAAGTCGTGATTTTTGGCCCTTTTGGGCCGTTTTCGACCTTTTACGACTAATTTACTACCTGAAAAGGGCGATAATTTTCAATTGGGTACACTCGAGAACAGGAAACATGAATACCAAATAACTCTGGGTTTTGGGTGTCATTTATGCAAGAGACCAACATAACCAGACAAACCTCAGAGGCACTTGTCGGTGTAACGAGGGGTCAAAATTGGAGGCCCGACAGGGTCAGGCTGGCAAGCTTAACCTCTACAAATGCCGTTGCGACTTGAGCACAAGCTTGGCAGGGTTCAGCTTCTTACGATTATTTTTTTTGAGACGACGAGTAGGAGGCAACGGTTTTCCATTTAGCAAAACGGGCGCAAGAGTGTTGGGAAATAATGCTTTTTCACACCGGAATGGTTATCGCCTCCATGTGTTTTTCACAGAAAATGATCGCAGTTTCGTGGATGTTGGTATAAAAGCGATGAAAAGTTTTATTCGTAGTGTGACTGTGCTATAGAACATTACAGCTTTTGTTATAAGCTCGTAATGAAGAGTTTTCTAAACACAGTACGCTGCTATTTTACAACTCAGCTATTTATACATCCTACATTAATTATTAAAACTCAAATATTTACGTCCCAAATATCAATTTTAATAGAACGATGAACGCAAATAAAAAATCTTCATCCTACATTAAAGTAAAGCAGACATTTATCCACCTTCATTAACTTCATTGACCTTCACTGTGCGTTTTTAATTAATTATTCATGGTAACTTTTCATGCATTTTATATACAGGAAATTAATCGCTTTTTCGGTACAGATCAGGGCTCTAGAATTGTAGGGATGTATAGGAATTAAATAATGAGTAAAAAGAAGAATCAATTCATGATAATACCAGTGTAGGATAGGCTAGAATCATTTTAAACAGGGTATATAGTCTCCTTTGAATATTAATGTTTTTCACAGGGGAACCAAATATTATTATCTGAATATTATTATCAACATATTAAGTAAATATCTAAATATTATTATCTAGATATCATTATGTACATATTATTATCTCAATATTATTATCAGAATATTAATATCTGAATATTATTATCTGAATGTTATTATCTGAATATTATTATCTGAATATTATTATCTGAATATTATTATTTAATTATTATTATCTAAATATTATTACCTGAATATTATTATCTAAATATTAATATCTGAATATTATTTAGATTGAAAAGAATTTGCACTATTTCAGGCTTCCTTGGCACAGAAAACCAACGTAAATTTTCAATATGAATTATTTAGGAAAAAACGCGATCCTACCCAAAATTTTTTTCGTAACTATTCCCACTCGTTTTTAGAGGACACACAAGACCTACAGATCCATTCTTCAAATTTAATTCAAGGTGCACAGAATTTAATTTCCTCTGAAGGCAATGCAAAACATTATGAAATTATTCATAGCCTTTCCAATACCTCAAAAACTATTTGTATGCACCGATTAATCACGATTGTACACCAGATTAACCACGAGATTTCTCCCAGTAAATACGCATTTTAAACCCAAATCCCGAACCGACTTCCGAGATTCTGAAATTCATAACACAATCCAAACGTCAATCTAAAGTCCATTCAAAAAATGTCTGTCAACGGTTTTTAGAAAACCACCAACCACACCGAGGTCACCGTGAGACAAACATCAGCAAGCATCAAAGTATGCATCAGATGGACACGGAGAAAGCAACATCAAAATTTCTAAAGATAGCATCGACATGACAACAGAAAAAAGTTTCAGTTCCCGTGAAAGTGGAAACGTTTTCATGGACATGTGAGGATGAGCGGGGTGGTGATAGCAAGATCTCTGCATTGCTCAGACGTGGCACACCCCACATCCGGGGTGTTAGGGGGGGGGGGGGAGGGGGGAAGGGAGGGGAGAGTGGGGAAGGGAGGGGAGAGTGGGGAAGGGAGGGGAGAGTGGGGAAGGGAGGGGAGAGTGGGGAAGGGAGGGGAGAGTGGGGAAGGGAGGGGAGAGTGGGGAAGGGAGGGGAGAGTGGGGAAGGGAGGGGGGATGGGGGAAGGGAGGGGAGAGTGGGGAAGGGAGGGGAGAGTGGGGAAGGGAGGGGAGAGTGGGGAAGGGAGGGGGGAGTGGGGGAGGGAGAGGAGAGTGGGGAAGGGAGAGGAGAGTGGGGAAGGGAGGGGAAGGCGGGGAGGAAGCTCGGGTTGCACAACCTTCACAACGCCGAGTCCTCAGCAGGAACACCAGAGGCCGTTGGGTGAGTCAGCGCCACCGCGAGAAATTAAAGACGCTAAAAAAATCAACCCGGCAAGCGGAGGAATCAACCTAAACAATAACTAACGTATAGGGGCAATGTAAAAATGAAGAACGCTTTAACAAATAACTCGCAAATCATTCTCCTGTAAGATATTCATATTGAATTCTCAGTTCTCCATTAAGGATAATTGGACATGACTACGCTATAATGAATAAATGTTCAGAGGTAGTCAAGGCCAGTCGTAACGTTTTAGAATTAAATTCAGACCTTTTTCAATTGAATCCGTTCGAAATAGTATTAAATAGATTAGATTATAAGTTAGTTTAAGCCTCCCTAACCGCTACAAAAATAGAGCGTATCGAAGAGAGGACGGAGGAAGGCACCATTCAAATATATGGAGATAAGAAAATGAGGAATCTATGCAGAAGGGGCATAGAAACAGTAAGATGAGAAAGAAGTTCATGAAATAAGATAAAAGTTGAAGAAGAAAGCGAGAGATGCTGAAAAACAGGACAGCAGTGAACCGAAAAAAGGTGGTCCTTAACATAACAAAAAAAAAAAGCATTTTATTTCAACAAAAAGAAGGCCTACCTAACTCTCAGCTCGGGCCCTCACATTTTTTCCCTGGGAGCGCTAATTCCCATAGATACAATAGTTGTATCCCCCTGAGGGGAATAGTATTAAATACTTTTCTACTCAGTGGAATGGTTCTGATTCCCGAAGTGAATAAATTTTTCCATTACAAAATACAAAATAAACGAATTAATAAAGTAATTGAAGTGCAGTTAGTGAACGCACTCGAGTGTTCATGTATTGATTTCATAGTCTATTGGTTTTATTTTGTTGATTTTAGTGTCTGGTAATTACTGAGGAACGGCTGCTGACAATGGCGATTAAAATTCGGTCAACTTTGATCTATAAAATAAAATGATACCGACAAAACTTGCGCGGGAACAAGGTTTGAGACAACGTTTTGCCTCGAGACTTGCATCATTTGAGAAGAATAGTGGAAGAGGAATCATGGAACAGATAATTTGCGTCATCATTCTCGGCATCTTTGCATTCGTAAAACGCCCTCTGGTGCCTCACAATGCTTGTTCATTTGAATAGTAAATACAGCGACCGAACTCGACCAGCTATCACATTTCATTCGGAAGCTCAAAATTATAAATTCAAACATTAAATAAATCTCGTCGAATATTACATATCTTCAGTATTCTGTCGAATTTATAGAGGTCAACTTTACTCGACCACTATCCTAGATTATTGATGTATTTTTTATTTCTAATATAAGTTATTATACTAAAGTTCAAATTACCTCTGTCAAAAAATACTTTTGAAAAGATTACTTTGAACACATGATGAAAAAATTGACATTTAAATTAGAAATTTAAATCAGGCAAGAGTCTGCGGCATTTCCGGCGCAACATGACGAGAAGAAGACATAATATTACGTTCACTTCACCCTGTGCCAAGACATAACAATTTCCTGATATGAAAAAATCGCTCAACTTCAAGATGTCATAAGCGGCTGATGTAAAAAAATCTGTCATTAAACCCCACCGACGTAGAGATTTATTACTATTCAAAACCCAGAATGATTGGTATCCATGCTACGCGCCAACCATTCATCCTGAGTACATGCTCACCGACGTGTGTCCAAGTCCCCGTAGATTATCAGTATGAGAATCGTCTTAAAAGTTTGTTAATCCCCGCATAAAAAAACAGAGGCTACACAACATTTCTGAGTCGCCACGAGAGGTGAAGTTTCTTGCATCTTTTCCTATCGTTTTCAGTAGTTATTTTCAAGGTTAAACCTAAAGCGGTCGGGGTAAACCAGCTGTGGCTGTCGGGCCTGACTGTGGAAGGTGGTTGTGCTGGGCTGCTGCTGATCCTGGCAGTTCAGGTGCGGCCAGTGCTGCCTCTCTCGCCTCCTAGTGACTAAGTGTGGTGATTGTGGCCTGCTGTCGGCTACCCTCCCATAGGGAGGATAAGCCCGGTATATGTATGTGTATGTATTTTTAAGGTTATTACTGTAATCGCCCTGTTGAGAATGGCGGCATTATTTTCAAGTTATGGGTAATGGTTTTTAATGAAAACAGTCTTTCATTTAACAGAGGAATCATATCTTAGATTACGTAATCAAGTGTGTATACTCGGGTGTATTCTGAATCGTGTATCTACGCTACGGATTTAATCATATACCTAGGTAATGTTTTTGGAACTTGACAGACAGACGAAGCTGTAATTATATGTAGTGGTGATTTTATTAGGGGATTCATACCCTCATAAGAAAACAAGGCATATAGTTCAGGCCCTTGCTAAAACCCGTGCTGCTCTGTGTTAGATTAGAAAGAATGATTTCGTTATGGATACTTCATTGCACACTTGGAAATCAGATTTTTGATTAGTCAGAAAATTGATATTTTTGGACTATCGCAACTGGGTAGTTACTGCTCATGTGGCAAGTGCCTTTAACAACGGTATACCGTTTGTATGTAGTGAACGAAAGAAACCCTAGCTATGAAGTAGGGCATATATATAAAAAATTTACTACAATTAACTTGTCCCAGAAAGGCTCTTTGTTCTGGCTGAGGAAGACAGTACGCAAACAAACAAATATCTGAAATAAACACAAAGCCTCTATGTCTTCCAGACACGACACTCCTTAAAAAGAACATAGTCTGTTCACTAAGTGGTTCCGTGACAGGCGCACCATGTAGACTAGCTGTCCTTCACCTTATATCTGCCGCGATAGCAGCTCTAAATTTTCCCACACCCCTCGTACCTTCCGTAATTGATCTCACATACCTGCCACATCGTACAGGTGCGCCGCCGCGACCCTGTCTGACTTTTTCGCCGCCTGCATGCATGTTTTTCCCCGCCTAAGCGATTCAAGCGATTAAATCGCTTAGGCGACGAAAAACGAGCATGCAGGCGGCGAAAAAGTTAGAATGGGGAGTGCAGTTGCCACTAACTGCAGCTTACACGGATGGAGCTCGTATAGAGCAAAGCAAATAAACAAAATGTATCTACTAAGTAATTTTGTGAAACTCGAGTATGACGGTTTCTATCCGTGTAAAACGCAAATAAACAAAAGCTGACTACTTAGCAATTTTTGTGAAACACGACCATGAATTTTTCCATCTGTTCAATGGATATATTTCTTCTAAACAATCAATGAGGAACTTTCGAAAGAAACATAAGATCGGACAATTAAGAACTTCTAACGTCGCCAGAAGAATTGCAACGCGTATCTTGGATACGGTTTCGCGCCACTACAATGATTGACGGAGGTTTCAATTTCCGTCTCGGAGGTTACAGTCGACTCTATTTACAGCGCAGGCCTCCGAGACGTGAAGGTCAATACCAACCCTCCCCCACCTCCCCCACTTCCCCGTATGCTCCCCTGCTCCCCCTTGCAACACTCCCCCAGTGGGGGTGCAGATCTCAGGTGTACAGGGGCACAAACCGGTTTTAACGACGGCAGGTATACAGCAAGCCGAAGAACTGTAGATGCAATTTTCATGACGGAGTTATTCCAGCCGGAAACCACAAAAACCGCAATTTCCAATCAATAATACGATGAACCTTCCTCGATCAAATACATTTTTCTCAGGAACGTTCCTCAAAATAAAGTACTACAGCGCTTGTCAAATATGTTTCTGTATAAAAAGAGCGGTTAACAAATGTTCAGACACAACATAATGTCACCTAGCGCAGCTGAAGCTTTGTAGCGTCAGGAGAGCTTCAGAAAATGCCAGCTGAAATCGTGCTCCGAATTTCAATTCAATAAGGGAGGAAATTTCCGCTATTTTGGATGAAGGTCGCAACACAACGGAACAATTCAACACGTCAGTAGGCCTACACGCCTATAGGCCTCCTTCTATTAGCCATCCATCTTAATGAGGCCTACACGCCTCATCAAGTCCGGAAGTAAAAGTTCTCAAAAAATAAGCACATACAAAGCAGACTAGTACAATATCGAAAACATTTTATTTTAATTTCATCTTTGTTTAAAGTCACGTCATATTATAATTTAGTTTAAACTATCCTGATCACATAAAGTGTGCTCCCAAAATCAGAAAGACAAACCAGCATTGAGCACAGAAGTAAGGGAACGGGCAATAATTTATCTACAAGGGTGTACCCATATACGTAGGACTTTAACCCATGTAAATATTAGATCAGGAAATAAAGTTATGAAACAAGATTAAATTTGAAGGAAAAAGTAATAGGTGCAGGAAAAGAACAGTGAATCAAGACGATGATCCATGAAAAACAAAATAAATCTATTAAATTTCAATAAAATTAAGGCCTACTTGAATTTCAGCTGAGGGAGCGCTAATTCCCACAGAGACAATAGTAATATCCCCTGAGAGGAGAAGCTATCTAAAGATCCTTCAAGTTCCAACATAGAGCGTTGTAGTTTGTACCTCTTTTTAATCTGAAAATTTCCCGCCTGAATATAATCGAGTACATTTTGAATATAACACAAATAACTCAAACAGTTAAAAGATCATTACTTGAGCTGCGTTGAGGTTCCCTAGCTAGATTTGTTTGTGTTTCTTTACTCGTCCGGCAGAAACACTGCTGAGGCAACTTTAATATAATTACTTGTCTAAATAGCTCACACACATATCTATTTAGCGAGCGAAAGTATTAGATGATTTAAAATAATTTCAAGGGTTACAGAGTATTTTAGCCAATTCAATTTGCACCCCCAATAGATAATTCGAATTAGATTAGATTATTAGTTAGTTTAAGCCTCCCTAACTGCCACAAAGGCGATCCAAAGAGAGGAAGGAGGACACCATTTAGTATGGAGATCAGGGAACGCAGGATCTATGCAGAAGGGGCATAAAAACAGTAAGTTGAGAAAGAAGATTGTGAAACAAGATCAAAGTTGAAGAAGAAAGTAGTAGGTGCTGAAAAACAGGACAGCATCAAAACATTTTATTTATATCAAAAACATTTTATTTCAACAAAAAGAAAGCCTACCTAACCACAAAACCCAACTTTGATATTAACGAGTGTATAGGGCCCGTCAACAAAATTACAGGATTAGATATATGACCAACTGAGCTTCAACATGGCTTACCCATGATTTCCCATGCTATTCTGTGGCTTTCCAATACATCCCAAGTCTCAACCGCTGAGATTCTACAAAACCTAATCTAACCTGCCAATACACGTGATATTCATTCCGACACCCAGTCTGCTGGGTCAAGGCACCGAAAATTGTGGAGTTGATGAAGCTTGTATCACAGATACGCTCATCTCACACTGCAGGCTGGTGGGTGTGACACACGGACGGACGGGACTCTTTTTATAATAGTGATGATTAGCAATTCTCCGGTTAATTATGAACTTGTTTTCGCGCGTCTACTATAATACCAGGAAGAATGTACGTATCAGTGATACACTGGTACCTCTCGTATATCAGAACTTGGGTTTCATGACCCACCTTGTTTATGTTGAGGGTGAAATTAATCTATCGACGTGCACAAAAATAACGTCAACGGCGGTGGGAAACATCCCTACGATATAAAATTAGAAGGAAGTAGACACTTGAAAAGTAAAAGTCACTCCTCCAGAAGGTCAGTCGCGTGAACTGTAGAAATACTACGCGAGAAACAATGATAGTGGCGCACATGGACACGACAAACTTGAAAACGAAAATATGGAAAAAGTAAAGAACATTTTTTTAAATGATTGGGTATAAAATTGAAGCAATCTGTGTTACCGATTTGCGGTGGGTAGCAAAGATTATCACAGAGCTGAGCTGAGTCATGCGTTTACGAGAGTAGACACCACGGTAGAAGCAACAAGATAGGTTCAAACCAGTCTTTTTTTCGTTGGCGGTGTGGTTTCGCTGTCACGGCAACGAGAAAATAGCAACGCTCATATTGCATCTGATAGCACTGCTACCCCCAAATCTGGTTCCACTATTGGCCTAACAACATGGCGTTTTGGTGACGTCATAAATTTTGTTTGAAGTAAAGCCTTTCTATTGGCTAGCCGAACAAGAGCAGGTGTATTTTCTCGCATAGAAATGACCCTACCTTGTTGCCTCTACCGAGATAGACGCTCCTTCGGAGCGCAGCCCCAGAATCCTTCAGATCTTCAAAGAAAGATCCCCAATAACAGGTGTCAGAGTTCAATCTCTAAGGCCTCATTTCCCCCGAGAGAAAGTCAAATTAAATTGTTTCTCTCGATCGTTATGGGTTTTGGAAATATTTCATTTTTTAAAACTCCGACATATCGATGACGTTTGACCACAATGCTCTGCTATGCTACACGATTTATGATAGTATTCGATAGTGTCAATTTCATAATTTGATGGTGTTTCAATCTTAATATGATGGCATTTCAATCATAATTTGATGGTATTTCAATCACAATTTGATGGTATTTCAACCGTAATATGGTATTTCAATCACAATTTGGTAGTATTTTAATCATAATTTGATGGTATTTCAATCATAATTTGATGGTACTAATTTAATCGTTTGATCGTATTTTCATCGATCTTTCGACGTCTTTTATTGTCTCATCTTCTAGCACATAAATCTAAACACAACTGAAAACTACTGAAATCTTCCCAGTAAGTTTTTTACGATAAAATCTTTCTAAAACTCCAACAATAAAATGAACGTTAATAATTGTGTTGATTGTAATCCCATTTTAGAAAGCAAATTCTTAATAAATGGCTGCATCTAAACTTGATCAAGCGGAAGTGTTTTGGGGAACCCTTCGCTCGTTCCTCCCATTAACACACAAACAAAACCTGTCACTAAAATTGCACGCGACGCCGTCACATTTTGAAAGTCTTCCAAAACGAGGGCTACCGGAAAGTACCGCATCTTTGCATGCCAGTGAAAGTGTTCCAAAAGCCGGACTGTGAGAGGTGACTCTATATGGACTTCGGTCTGGCGCATCAGCTGATAAGCGAGCGATACGCCACTCTTTTCACTACGCGGGAAAGTGGAGCATCGATCGAACTCGTTACTCGTTACTCGAACTCGTTATGCGCGTTATTAATTACTCGAACTCGTAACGCGCGTCAAAACACACTCTACGTTGGTCTCTAAGCGCAAGAACGCGTTCGCGTTTCCGCATCGAGTGAAGTTACCCCTACGGCAGTGGGGTGCACTGCATGGAGATGATGTAACAAATGAGATAGTTGTTTGGTCAAGTTTCAAGATAAATCGATTGTTACAGCTCGAGTCACTCCATGGCGAATACGGTGCCAGTAATCGTTCTTTATTGCAGTACTTTCTACAAACAACTAATTAGCGCTCAGGTAATGGCTGATCGCAGGCTCTATTTACACTGCATCCACCGTACGCAAAAATAAAGACGTAATCGGGTACATACGGTCTGAGAATCATGAGAATCGCTGTGCAATGAATCAACAAGTTCACAAAGAAATTTATGAAGCAAAACATGAGTTGAAGAGGAAAGTAATAAGTGCAGATCAGTTTGTATTTTGTTGAATTTGCTAGAAGCCTTTCTTTTAGGTAGGACCTTGTACAAGATATGTTAAATAATTAAGGTAAAATTGTAAATATAATCGAATGAAAGATTAGATTAGATTATTAATTCGTTTAAGCCTCCCTATCCGCCACAAAGGCGATCCAAAGAGAAGAAGGAGGAAGACACCATTTGCTATGGAGTAAAGGGAACACGGAATCTATGCAGAAAGGGCATAGAAACAGTACGTTGAGAAAGAAGATAATGATACAAGATAAAAGTCGAAGAAGAAAGTAGTAGGTGCTGAAAAACAGAACAGCAGTGAACCGGAAAAAAGGTAGTCCTTAACAAAACAACAACAAAATTTATTTCTACAAAAGAAGGCCTACATAACTCTCAGCTCGGGAGTGTCCCTGGGAGTGCTTTGTCCCCCTGGGAGTGCTAATTTCCATAGATACAATAGTTGTATCCCCCTGGGAGTGCTGTAGCCATCAGACACCAGCACCATAACTTAAAGAAGAACCACTTTATTATCTTACTCTTATTATAACCCTTCGAAGAATTCTGCGAAGGCAACGAAGCCTACAGAAGTTTCCGAGGAGTCATTTTCTTCCTGTAAGTGTTTTGAAGAATTTAATTCAAATGCGCTCTCTCTTTATTTTGCAGACACTATATGAGCCTCAAGGAGACTTGCAACGGCCCTTGTAACGGCCCTTGTAACGGCCCTTGCAACGGCCCTTGCAACGGCCCTTGCAACGGCCCTTGCAACGGCCCTTGCAACGGCCCTTGCAACGGCCCTTGCAACGGCCCTTGCAACGGCCCTTGCAACGGCCCTTGCAACGGCCCTTGCAACGGCCCTTGCAACGGCCCTTGCAACGGTCCTTTCAACGGTCCTTTCAACGGCCCTTTCAACGGCCCTTTCAACGGCCCTTTCAACGGCCCTTTCAACGGCCGTTGCAAGGGCCCTTGCAACGGCCCTTGCAACGGCCCTTGCAACGGCCCTTGCAACGGCCCTTGCAACGGCCCTTGCAACGGCCCTTGCAACGGCCCTTGCAACGGCCCTTGCAACGGCCCTTGTAACGGCCCTTGTAACGGCCCTTGTAACGGCCCTTGTAACGGCCCTTGAAACGGCCCTTGAAACGGCCCTTGTAACGGCCCTTGTAACGGCCCTTGTAACGGCCCTTGTAACAGCCCTTGTAACAGCCCTTGTAACAGCCCTTGTAACAGCCCTTGTAACAGCTCCTGTAACAGCTCCTGTAACAGCTCTTGTAACAGCCCTTGTAACAGCCCTTGTAACAGCTCCTGTAACAGCCCTTGTAACAGCCCTTGTAACAGCCCTTGTAACAGCTCCTGTAACAGCCCTTGTAACAGCCCTTGTAACAGCTCTCAGACCGGTAACAGCCCCTGCTTCCGCCCCAGCAATAGCAGAAGACAAAGGCCGGATCCAAACGCCATGTGCCTGTAAGAGCCAACGTCACAAAGCTCTGGTCTATCACTGTCAGCACGGCGTTACCGCACAATCAAACCTCCGTACACACATATAGTCGAGTGCTGTGCAAAATTTGGCACGGCCCGTGGCATACTTTTCCCCCCTGCTTTGTTTGCGATCCTTGCAGGTATTGTCTGGAGAGCATAATGCATTTTGGGATAGCGCAGGTGTCGACATACAGGTATGTGCGCTGTATGAAGCATAGTCAGAGAATAAAGGGAGTAAAGAGCATTTTTGGAGAGGATGGAACAGTTACTGAGAGTGTAAAACATTTAACATAAAACATATATATTAAGGGCATGGATAAAAAGCATGAAACTCTCATGAAGAGTATGTAGCTCTTCTAAGAAGTATGTAGCTCTTCTAAGAAGTATGTAGCTCTTCTAAAGAGTATGTAGCTCTTATAAAAAGTGTGTAGCTCTTATAAAAAGCGTGTAGCTCTTATAAAAAGCGTGTAGCTCTTATAAAAAGTGTGTAGCTCTTATAAAAAGTGTGTAGCTCTTATAAAGAGTGTGGAACTCAAATAAAGAGTGTGGAACTCAAATAAAGAGTGTGCAACTCTAATAAAGAGTGTGCAACTCTAATAAAGAGTGTAGAACTCTAATAAAGAGTGTAGAACTCTAATAAAGAGTGTAGAACTCTAATAAAGGGTACGGAACTCTTACAAATAGTATGAAACCTTTATAAAGAGTTTGGAACCTTTCAGAAGAGCTTGGAACTTTTACGAAGAGTATTGAACTCTTGTAAAGGGTATAACAAATTTCAAGAGCGTATGAAGTGTTCCTGTACAGGATAGGGATGGCGTCACCGTAACTCAATTTCAAACAATCTAGACAATTCAATCACCAAAAGTGATACAGCAAGAGATTGTTTCTCAAGTCTAGTACATTGTACACAATTAATTAAGTAGAAAGGACACATTTGAGCAAGTACAAAGGACACATTTGAGCAAGTACAGAGGACACATTTGAGCAAGTACAAAGGACACATTTGAGCAAGTACAAAGGACGCATTTGAGCAAGTACAAAGGACACATTTGAGCAAGTACAAAGGGCACATTTGAGCAAGTACAAAGGACACATTTGAGCAAGTACAAAGGACACATTTGAGCAAGTACAAAGGACACATTTGAGCAAGTACAAAGGACACATTTGAGCAAGTACAAAGGACACATTTGAGCAAGTACAAAGGACACATTTGTGCAAGTACAAAGGACACATTTGTGCAAGTACAAAGGGCACATTTGAGCAAGTACAAAGGGCACATTTGAGCAAGTACAAAGGACACATTTGTGCAAGTACAGAGGACACATTTGTGCAAGTACAAAGGGCACATTTGAGCAAGTACAAAGGACACATTTGAGCAAGTACAGAGGACACATTTGAGCAAGTACAAAGGACACATTTGTGCAAGTACAAAGGACACATTTGAGCAAGTACAAAGGACACATTTGAGCAAGTACAAAGGACACATTTGTGCAAGTACAAAGGACACATTTGAGCAAGTACAAAGGGCACATTTGAGCAAGTACAAAGGGCACATTTGAGCAAGTACAAAGGACACATTTGAGCAAGTACAAAGGACACATTTGAGCAAGTACAGAGGACACATTTGAGCAAGTACAGAGGACACATTTGAGCAAGTACAGAGGACACATTTGAGCAAGTACAGAGGACACATTTGAGCAAGTACAAAGGACACATTTGAGCAAGTACAAAGGACACATTTGAGCAAGTACAAAGGACACATTTGAGCAAGTACAAAGGACACATTTGAGCAAGTACAGAGGACACATTTGAGCAAGTACAGAGGACACATTTGAGCAAGTACAGAGGACACATTTGAGCAAGTACAGAGGACACATTTGAGCAAGTACAAAGGACACATTTGAGCAAGTACAAAGGACACATTTGAGCAAGTACAAAGGGCACATTTGAGCAAGTACAAAGGACACATTTGAGCAAGTACAGAGGACACATTTGAGCAAGTACAAAGGACACATTTGTGCAAGTACAAAGGACACATTTGAGCAAGTACAAAGGACACATTTGAGCAAGTACAAAGGACACATTTGAGCAAGTACAAAGGACACATTTGAGCAAGTACAAAGGACACATTTGAGCAAGTACAAAGGGCACATTTGAGCAAGTACAAAGGACACATTTGAGCAGGTACAAAGGACACATTTGAGCAAGTACAAAGGACACATTTGAGCAAGTACAAAGGACACATTTGAGCAAGTACAAAGGACACATTTGAGCAAGTACAAAGGACACATTTGAGCAAGTACAAAGGGCACATTTGAGCAAGTACAAAGGACACATTTGAGCAGGTACAAAGGACACATTTGAGCAAGTACAAAGGACACATTTGAGCAAGTACAAAGGACACATTTGAGCAAGTACAAAGGACACATTTGAGCAAGTACAAAGGACACATTTGAGCAAGTACAAAGGACACATTTGAGCAAGTACAAAGGACACATTTGTGCAAGTACAAAGGACACATTTGTGCAAGTACAAAGGACACATTTGAGCAGGTACGAGTACAATGGACACATGAGTAGAACTACTAGTACTCAAAGAAAAAAAACAAAGTAACGCGTCGTAGCGGCACCACGGCACGCACTCAGAGGTCGAACTAGCGACAGCAAATTAGCGATCGTCTCGCGTAACTGAACGCATTGTGACATGCGCGTACTGGGCTGCTGGTCGCGTTACTGGGCTGCTGGTCGCGTTACTGGGCTGCTGGTCGCGTTACTGGGCTGCTGGTCGCGTTACTGGGCTGCTGGTCGCATTGCGTTGCTGGAATGTTTATTAAAATTCATTTCTAAGAAAAGATTTCGTAGTTTCAAAACGCTGGCCGTTGTAATTGAACAAAGATGAAATATATTGGTCGACAGCGAGCACTGTACATGCAGTACATCACGGTGTACAATGTTAGCAAAACAGCTTTCGAAATTCAGTAACAAATTTTCCCTAAAGTAAAACTTCACATGCCAGTAGGATTTTCCCTCATTCCTCACTCTGGTAAATTTATAAAAGCTATTCTGCAAACAAAATTTCAGGTACGTGCAAGTGTTTTTGTAATCTCTTTCAAGTTCGCAGCTCTCAAACTCTTCATGATCTTCAATTTTATATTTCATATCGTAACTGCGGAAAGCTGTGTTAAAGCAGAATTTGAAAATGTCTTCATTATAAATAAATGTGCTACAGTGTTTCTTTTGCTGAACGACATAGCACATCTGAGGCGATCGTTTTGATTAATGAAATGAGCTCTGGTTCTTATTCTGAACGCGCTTCTCATTGGTGCAGACCGCTACTCTTATCTCTGTAAATAAACTCAAGACAGAAATGAAGGAAATAAAAGAAATAAAGGCGGCAGCAGGGCAGCGTAATGGAAAGGTCGGCGCGACGACCTTGCTGAGACCTTGTGGGCCTCGGCTCCTGCCAGGGGCGTCTTGCTCCTGCTGGGGGGGGAGGTGGTGAGGTGGTGTGAGAAGTGGTGAGGAGGTGAGGAGGTGAGGAGGTGTGAGAAGTGGTGAGGTGGTGTGAGAGGTGGTGAGGAGATGAGGAGGTGTGAAAGGTGGTGAGGAGGTGAGGAGGTGTGAGAGGTGGTGAGGAGGTGTGAGAGGTGGTGAGGAGGTGTGAGAGGTGGTGAGGAGGTGTGAGAGGTGGTGAGGTGTGAGAGGTGGTGAGGTGTGAGAAGTGGTGAGGTGTGAGAAGTGGTGAGGTGTGAGAGGTGGTGGGGCATGAGATGTGGTGTGGTGTGGAGATGTTGGTAGTAGTGAGATACGAGAAGTGGAAAGATAGTCCATTGAGAAATAGAGGCGGTCTGTGATATCTTGTGATCTGACATAACGGCCACACATCTGTTCGCATGCATCACACGCTCACTCTGTATGACAGAGGTGAGTACGTGATCGGTGCTGTCTGTTACATCACCCAGTACACGAAGGATACATTCACGTTTAGGTACGTGGCTTCAATCATTCATTGTACGGCACACAAAATTGGACATTGTACGGCACATTGTACGGCACACAAAAAGAGACATCGATCTCCAATTCAACTGACTAACGCGAGACTGTTCAATGCGTTGACTTGTATTCCCGAGTACATGTGCGATTAGATTAGATGTTAGTTTAAGCCTCCCTAACCGCTAAAAAACATTGCAAACAAATAAAGGAGTTAAGGCACCATTTAGTTAGAAGGTGACGGAACGTGGAATCTATGCAGAAGGGGCATAGAAACAGTAAGTTACGAAAAAAGTTCATGGAACAAAATGAAGTTGAAGAAGAAAGAAGTAGTTGCTGAAAAACTGGACAGCAATGAACCAAAAAAAGTGATCCTTATCATAACAATAAACGTTTTATTTCAACAAAAAGACGGCCTACCTAACTCTCAGCTCGGGCCCTCACACATTTTCCCCCTGGGAGCGCTAATTCCCATAGATACAATAGTTGCGTCCTCTTAAGAGGAGTACATACATGAACTGCAACGCACAGCTCATACGTGAACTGCTACGCGTAAGATCAAGAAGAGTCACTGAGCTGCGTCGAATACGAACGCACGTCGGCGATGCGTCAGTTACATGACGCACGGTTCCAGGGTCGTGATCGCCTTATCTTATAGCCTGCTTTACGTGTGAGGAATTTAATATAGCGTTAGTATGATGATAGTGTAAGAAGTTACGAGAAAATAATATAATGAGGAATTTAATTTAGCATTAATATGATAGCGCTAGTTGTTCCTAGAGAAGAATATAGTGAGGAATTTGAGTTACCGTGGCCGAGTGGTTACGAGCGCACCCTTCACGGGAAGGTGTCGGCAGTTCGAATCCTGGCGCCGCCCAGTGTTTCTCCCCGTAGGGAAAGGCGAGACATCAGCCACAATTCCCCACTCTACCCAGGTGTTGGAAATGGGTACCAGCTTGACCGGGGGTAACCGTCATTGCATCCTTGTGTTAGTATGAGGCAATTGAAAAAACAATATAGAAGATAATGTGTATCAGCTTGATAGGAATAAAAATTTTTGATTTACTGTCAACACGATAGCGCAAGTAGTTACTAGAGAAGAATATAATGATCAAATCGAGAATATAACTATCAAATTGTTATTTAAGCCTCCTTACTGACGATATAAGGTGTTCCAGAATAAAGGAAGAATGAAGGCAGAAGAATATAATGAAAAAATCAAGCACCATGACCAGCGTAATGATGCAGTTGAGAAACACAAGGAGTCAACAAGAAGACAATTCCACGTCGTCTGATGAAGTTGCTTGGATCCACGCAAAAGATGACGTAAGCGAACTGCTACCTATGTAAGATAGTTATTTTAAGCCTCCCTGCTCACAATAAAGGTGTTCCCGAATACAGGAAGGATGAAGGCACCACTCAGTAACCGCTAGCTGGGCCACTTTTAAAGTTCTCACGGTAGTTAAGGTTCATGCTAGGACAGTAAACGGAGTAAAGTAGGCAAATGCATAAACAGGTAAGATAGATAGAAGATAAAGGTAGAGAAATAAGAAATACGCTAATGGTTTCCAGTATGTGATGCGTTCCTATACAGACTTGGTGAATGAGATCAAAGTAGAGAATTGGAATGCCTTTCAGGTTTTGCCACTCATGACTTGTGCATTTGTTAGCAGGTTTGTGTTATAATAAACGTGCAAACATCACATGACGTTGCAACTGGTGTGCACGATCTCTTCTCGACTGCGGCAGCTTTAACCGATATTGATTGATTACAAGAAAGGCTTACCCTCTTTTGCAACAACAAAGATGTTCAAAGAGAGGAAGGATGAAAGCACCATTTAGTATCGAGTTAAGGGAACGCGGAATCTACACACAAAAGTGCATAAAAGCAGCAAGCTAAGAAAGAAGTTCATGAAACAAGATAAAAGGTGAAGAAGAAAGTAGTATTTGCTGAAAAACAGGACAGCAGTGAACCGAAAAAAGATGGTCCGTAACAGAATAAAAAACCTATTCTATATTAACAAAAAGAAGGCCTACCTAACTATTAGCTCGGGACCTCGCATAATCCATTTGGGAGTAGCGTAAACTGCGGCAACCAACAACGGTTCGAATAGAGCACGCTATGCAGGTATACTTTAAAATAAATATTTAGTGCCATGTTGTTAAGGGGAGCATTGCGCTAAACAAATATAAGGTTTCTTCATAGATCTTTCGGAGCGCCGGGAAAATGACAAGATAACGCTAAATAAACTGTGGAATATGTTTTGTGCTGACGCTTCGTGGTGCTTCTGGTGCATCACTGTTGCGTTGCTGACGTTTTATAAATTAGCAGAAAAAAACAAGGATGAAAACGACCTTGGGATCTAACAAACCATGGCAGAAGTGGCACTATGTCAACGATAGCCGGGGATCTAGTCATGATGCTCGAGACCTAACCTTAAAAATAGAATGTCAGAAGTAGTCGAGACCTTGCGATAAACATCGGACTAGGTCAATATTATTCACGAGATATAAGAGTTGAATTACGATAGTGTTAGGCAAGACAAACTGTCCAGACCCAGTGTGATTTTTTCGCCACCTGCAAGCATGTTTTTTGCCTCCTAAGTAATTAAATCGCTTAGGCGGCGAAAAACATGCATGCTAGAGAAAAAATAGATTGGGGACATAGCAATATTGCACCTAAAGCAAAATCGTTTCAATACGTTCAAAAAATCGAAGGATAACATAAACAAAAGTACGCAAAAAATAAGAGTAAAATATTAGTACTTTGTCATTACATTTTTCATTAAGTACTTTGTCATTAATTAATTACATTAGTACTTTGTCATAAGCATTAATTCCATGACTTGAATACAAGTGTTCATGGTTACAAAGAGGCATTCAGATTCAAATTAGAAAATAATGAAAAAATTGGCTTCATTACATTAGTGTTTAGTAAAACCGATATTCCATTTTTCTTGAAATTCGCCAAGTTTTATCTTCGTACTTACTCCAGCACGTAATGAGACACGGAAATATTAATTCAAGACCCAGTTCAGTTAGGGACTCGAATTTTTTCGTAAGAACACACGAGATGAATAAGAATCATTCAAGATTTTTATTTTTATTATTATTTTGGTTCATTTTTTATTTTCATTAAATATTTTCATGTCTTTTATTTTATTATTTACCATTTATTTTATTATTTTATTAAAAAAGAATAAAAATAAAAATCATTTGGCACTGGAGCGCGCAGTCCCTCACGGCAGCTGCACCGCAATAATGCACCACCAAATTGGGTTTCTTGCAATTGCGTTTCGCAAAATTGCCTTTTCAGAGCATTGTGCCAACAAAATAAGAAGCCATGATAAGCGAAAATTCAAAGTTCACTCGTCGGAGCAGTGAAAAACGGCGAGGACGTCGTGTAACGGGCCCACAATTGTTGATGCGAACATTTATTGAAGACAACAAGGCTTTGTAACAACAAGAATGAGAACTCAGTTCTCTATCTAAGAAAATAAAAATTTCTATTGAAAACTCAATCGTATTGTCCATGAGTGAACGTTTCTAAAACAGAGTTGGGAAGAATAAATGACAAAGACACCCTACATCTGGCAACAAATGTAGCGTACATCTGGCAACAAAGATACCAGATATCTGGCAACAGAGATACCGGACATCTGTGAACAAAGATACCATACACCTGGCAACAAAGATACCATACACCTGGCAACAAAGATACCATACACCTGGCAACAAAGATACAGACATCTGGCAACAAAGATACCGGACATCTGGCAACAAAGACACCGGACATCTGGCAACAAAGACACCGGACATCTGGCAACAAAGACACCGGACATCTGGCAACAAAGACACCGGACATCTGGCAACAAAGACACCGGACATCTGGCAACAAAGACACCGGACATCTGGCAACAAAGACACCGGACATCTGGCAACAAAGACACCGGACATCTGGCAACAAAGACACCGGACATCTGACCACAAAGACGCAGGACAGGAGACAACCGCACGTCAGAGGCAGCCTCGCGTCACCGAGACGCGCACCGTTACAGCAGGAAACGCCTCACAGCACTCCAGTGCTTCCTTCTACTCGAGTCCTTCCTTGAACTCGAGAATTACGCTCGAAGTGAGGGCCGAGTACGAGTCTGCAATGCGTGCTGTGAGGCCTGCAGTAATTGTAGTACGTAGTACAAACATACATATATTCTTCAAAAAAGAAGCCAACCGTCGCACGAACTTCCCCACTGCTGTTGCGGTGTGTTGCTGTGTGCGCGGCAGTCTTATATTCAACACTTTGAGTGCGACGTGCACCACCGGTGGTCATTGAGGGGATTTTCATATTGGTGCTGGCCGACCAGTAGTCGAAAACTCAATTTCCATAAATACTTCATCAACGCTAAATGAAGGCACGATCCAGTTGAAGCTTGCTATTTTCAACATTGCTTACTACAATTGACTTTAAATTTGAATTGAATATTAATATTTCAGTTTTCTCTGCCGCAGCCAACGTGTGAAAACCGTGTGTAGCCAGGATACGTGTTGAAATTTGTTTTTTCCCCGAGATATAAGCAACTAATTTCTGAGGATTCTTATTTAGGGTCGCCGGTTGGTGACTTTAGCGCTCGTCAAGTCTTTCTGATCGAAACCCAGACTGCTTCGTTAAATGATCTACCATCCAAGGGATATAAGCAACAAGACTGTATTTCCATATTCTAATTCCTATATAACCTTAGGAAGGCTACGGCAGGAATATCTGCTTCTTGACTTGAGTATCAGTTGCTTTGTCTTTGCTATTATTACCAGAACAGATCGGACTTTGCATGGGATCGAAAAATAGAGCCTTTTTATGGACAGTCGCAAAACTATAATGAAACTGAAACAAAAGATTAATTATCTTGAATTCCGAAAACTCAACCGAAGGAAGCATGAAACATTAAATGGATAAATCGAAACATACCCAGCAAAACACGCAATGCGACTTCAAGAAAGCAATATAAATTGTAGCATTCGGAATTTAAAATATTGGAGGCATTTTAAAATCAAGGAAGTGATCTAATTTGTGCCGCAACGTTGTGAAGGAGACTAACACGACCAGAAATACGCGCATGCGCACGGCCACACAAACCGCATAACCAACAAAACACTTTTACTCTTTTCGAGCTCCTAATTCGGTGGAGCACACAAAAGTTGCGCAAGCGCCACCCTATTTCAGCTGCTGCACGAAAACAAAATCCGCAGCAGCTGCAAGCCCACAGATTTTTATTGGCCATGTCGTTAAAACAAAAACGAAAACTGTGAATAGACTTTTGTGGTGACACGCGCTGCACATTTTACAAGTCATCTACGAAACAACCGTCTCTTCCAGTCGTCATGACGTGGACTTGAACCGTGTCTTGAAAAGTTTTTACAAGTTGTTTTTCTCAACGATTGTTTCAGTTTGTGAAACCGTTGGTAGTTTCACAAGCAATTTCCTGCCAGCGTAGAAAAGGAGGTTTATATTGTGTAGGAGTAAAATTATTTGAAACATTTTAGTATGGAATTAAAGGAACACAGAATCAATGCACATAGTGTGTTCCCGCAGATGATCCCGTGCGCATAGATCAGTAATTTAAGAAGGAAGTTCATGAATCAAGATAGAAGTTGAAGAAGAAAGTCGGAAGAGTAAAAAAACAGGGCAGTATTGAACCGAAAAACAATGATCCTTAACAAAAGCAAAAAAACATTTTATTTCAATAAAAAGAAGGCCTACCTAGCTCTCAGCTCGGGACCTCACATTTTCCCATCCTACCAGTCACCATAGGCTGCTTTAAATCTTGATGATACGCAGGATGGCAATTCGCGCGCATATACAATATGTCCCACAAAAACCCGAACCGAGTATTTATTTTCCCGTATCAGTAATACTATCATAAGAATACCATAGGCATTTATCTTCTAGCAAAATTACCCTTCAAAAGTAACCTAAAGGAAAGGTATTACTGATTACGATGGTATTGCTGAAACGGGAAAATAAATACTCGGTTCGGGTTTTTCTGAGACATACTGTGTAGGAAGCCTCATTTAGATAAAACAAATAGTATTTAGATCGCGCTTTCAGGCAATAATCCTGAAATCACTTCCTCTATTTTCACCTTCATTTTCCTAAACCTAGACCATTCACATAAAGTATGCCATCCTAGTTTCTCGAGGACTCATTTTTCCCAATTAAGATTATACGATTATAAGTTAGTTAAAGCCTCCCTAACCGCTAAAAAAAGAGCGTATTGAAGAGAGCAGGGAGGAAGGCCCCATTAATATGGAAATAAGAGAATGAGGAATTTATGCAGAAGGGGCATGGAAACCGCAAGTTAAGAAAGAAGTTCGTGAAATAAGATAAAAGTTGAAGAAAAAAGTCAGAGATGCTGAAAAACAGGACAGCAGTGAACCAAAAAAGGTGGGCCTTAACGTAACAAAAAAAAAAAAACATTTTATTTCAGCAAAACGAAGGCCTATCTAACTCTAAGCTCGGGACCTCGCATTTTCCTCCTGGGATTGTGTAATTGTAAAAGAAAGTTTTAGCCTCCCTTAACCACGACAAAGATGTTCCAAGAGAGGAAAGAGGAAGGCACCATTTAGTATGGAGTTGAGGGAACGCGGAATCTATGCACGAGGTGCACAGAAACAGTAAGCTAGGAAAGAAGTTTATGAAACAAGAAAAAAGTTGAAGAAGAAAGTAGTAGGTGCTGAAAAACAGGACAGCAGTGAACCGAAAAAAGATGGTCCGTAACAAAACAAAAACCTATTTTATTACAACAAAAAGGAAGCCTACCACCTAACTTTTAGCTCTGGCCCTCACATAGTCCCCCTGGGAGCGCCAATTCCCATAGATACAATAGTTGTATCCCCCTGAGGGGTTTCCTCCTGGGAGCGCTAATTCCTATAGATACAATAATTGTATCCCCCTGAGGGGTATTTTTCCAATTACCCTTTCTTGCACTCATAAAACTGAAGTATTTTATTACCTACAAATGTATTGTATTTTGTCACAGAGGTCACGCAAGTCACAACACGCACTACGAAAATCGAATCATGCACTGCGCAAATTGCAACATGCAGTAAAGTAATCATAAAAAGCTTCATAAAAATCATAGCACGTTGTCAGTGCACTATCGTCGAAAAAATAAATGTGTCGCAGCGCTACCAAGAGAGCGTCGCTTTTAAAACCTCCACCATAAAGAGCACAGCAGATTGCTTCATATTACAATTTCTCAAACGAGTTACATAATCGAACTACACTCGACTTCTAAAATTCGAAATGCGAGCGACAGCTCAGTCTTCTCTATCTTTCGCTCAAATCGCACATTTAGGTGCCATTTTCTTTCGAACAATTGTTATTTGTCCCACACCTCCCATACTCTCATTACGCAGTGTGCACACCGTGCAGACCGTGCAGAGCTCCGTACTCCGCTGCAGCGCTCGTCACCCAACAGACGCAGGCGGCCGTCACGACACAACAGGCGGAGATGCTGCGCACGTACGCTCCCAACCAGCCGGTGGTTGTTCATGTGAACGGAGCGCCAATAGTACATGACAGCAACACTAAAAACTATCATCAATAACGCCGCGTGGAATAGTATGACAGACTGGATGACATGGTATGATGTGGCAGTGGAGATTTGAATAAATCTAAACAACGAGTTCTGATAGCGAATACGAAAGTTTTACCGACAGTAAATGTGAATGGATTACCAGTAAAACATATGAAGTAAACAAAATATTGCTAATGTGTCATACATCAATGGTCAAATTTGAATTCATGCCTCATAATATGACAATTCGTGCCTTATATCATAACAGCTGTTCGAAATTCGAAGTAATCATATGGCAGAGAAATATTCTTCCATAGCCTCCCTGTTCACGGCCACGTTCCCGGTAAATTTCCATTGTCAAGGAGCCGAGCTGACGTCACAGGGAGACTCAATGACAGTCCGGTTAGCCTTCGTTGTAAAAGAACCGCATATAAAGTAAAATAGGAATGAAATTTTGATCAGCGGAAGTTTCCGCAGCGGCATCGGCTACGGATATGAAATTGGTGTGAGGAGTTCGCACACTTATATCGTATGTCACGGTAGAGGAAACAAGGAAGATTCAAACCAGTCTTTTTTCGTTGACGGTGTGGCTTTGCTGACGTCACGGCAACGAACCAATAGCAGCGCTCATATTGCATCTGGTAGCACTGCAGCCGCCAAATCTGGCTCCACTATTGACCTAACGACAGGGAGTTATGGTGACGTCATAAAGTTTGTTCGAAATAAACCCTTTTCATTGGCTAGCAGAGCAAGAGGTGTATTTTCTCCTATAGAAATGACCCTACCTTGTTTCCTCTACCGTACAGTGTGACTCAAAAAAAAAACGAACCGAGTATTAATTTTTCCGTATCAGTAATACCATCAAAAGATACACCATAAGCATTTAATTTCTTTCAAAATTAACCTATTGAAAAGGTATAACTGATTATGATGGTATTACTGATACAGGAAATTAAAAACTCGGTTCGGGTTTTTGGGAAACATACTGTATAGATTGGAGCCTTCAGTGTATCATGCATACGCTGGGGTAGAAATTACCGCACACACCGATGTTTACGTCAGGTTATCCCTGTGATTGCCACCGAGTGTTGTTTAATCAAAACTGGCTCTGATGCTGGTACTGTTAGTTATACATAACAGCCAATAAAAATAAATAGATAAAAGATGAAGGAATAAAGGCTCGGCCCAACGAATGCCGAGCCTAAAAAGGTTTGAGCTTCAACCTGATATTATCATTATAGATAATTAGATTATTTGTTAGTTTAAGCCTCCCTATCCGCCACAAAGGCGACCCAAAGAGAGGAAGGCACCATTAAGTATGGAGTTAAACATAGTAGAAATACAGAAGAAATACCTAAGCTACACGAGAAGCTTCACAATACACAAACACACCGGGAGATAACGCCTAGAAACACGCACATGCGCATACTGATGACATCTCTGGGTTTTGTCACCCGTTCTCGACTGGTAAACATCACGATTATTGCTGATCATTGCACGATGCTTAAAGAAACGACCGCCCTGCCTGTGACAGCTAAATAAGCGTCATCACGGGGAAATAAACGCCTCGAAGAAAAGACGTAGTGCAGGTGCGTTCATAAACACACACACACACATCTCACTCAAACATTCACACACACGTCTCAAACATACGCACACACAGCACATCTTGAGCACACCCGCACACATCTTCACACATACACAGACCACACCTCCTACACACACACACACCAGCGTGTTAACGAGCCCTTCGAAGGCAGCAGCAAAGCATGACCTACACGCTACGCTTCTCAACAAGCACGACCTGGTCACGCTGCTGCGCTCAGGTGACTTAATTCTGTCTCACGCCATGTCGGCACCCCCCCACACGCCATGTCGGCACCCCCCCACACGCCATGTCGGCACCCCCCCACACGCCATGTCGGCACCCCCCCACACGCCATGTCGGCACCCCCCCCCACACGCCATGTCGGCACCCCCCCCCACACGCCATGTCGGCACCCCCCCCCCCCCCACACACGCCATATCGGCACCCCCACACGCCATATCGGCACCCCCACACGCCATGTCGGCACCCCCCCCACACGTCATGTCGGCACCCCCCCCACACGCCATGTCGGCACCCCCCCCCCCACACGCCATATCGGCACCCCCACACGCCATGTCGGCACCCCCACACGCCATGTCGATACCCCACACGCCATGTCGGCACCCCCCACGGCACCCCCCACATGCCATGTCGGCACCCCACACGCCATGTCGCGCATGTGTTATAGTTAAGTCGAGTGCAAATATTGAACTTAAGCTTCAAAAATGAATAACTTATAGTGGCAGCGCCCCGCACTGAGGTTGAGATGTTGTACAGTTTTGCCTAAATTTCAAGTTAACATAGTAGCGTCAGCCTGATATATAACATTTAATATTAGCGAGCACATATAATTTAGGTAATACAATTTTCCTCAAGCTATAAAACTGAACTTTGGTCACGTACGAGTCATAAACAATAAAGATAAACTCTAAATCCATTGTGAAGAGCTTCAATGTTGGATCCTAACTGTTAAAACTTTACACTGTAGACAACAGCAGAACCCAGTTTATTATATCGTTTTAACGCCAAAACCAACAACGCAGAACGAAATAAAAAAAGACAGTATCGTCCGAAGGTCTCTGTAGCAACTTTATGTTGTTTACCTTGTTTTGTTCAAGGCAGTTGATTGCTCTCTACCAGCGCTCTGTAGCGCAGTGACGTAAGGTTTTCGAGTGGCTCATTCTCTACATGGTTTGTAGGTTCAATAAAAAGTTCATTTTGACGATAATTTCATCGATTGAAATGCATAAAAACATGAGAAACTCAATAATAAATCAATCACACAAAAACCGGTACCGTTTTTAAATCTTATGTGAAAAAATATTTCATTGGAACAACGGCAAGTTATTGACAAAACGAAAAACAGATACTGTTTTTTTTCAATTTTATTTGAAAAAACATCTCACTGGAACAGCAAATTGGACCGACAAAAAACAGGTACTATTTTCTTTAATTTTGTTTGGAAAACCATTTCTTTGGAACTACTGCGGGCACACGAATTTGTTAATCCGATTTTCAATGTTTTTTGGGCAGCTGTTGCGACCGTCCGCAGCTTCACACTCTCACACCGTCCTTCCTGACGTCTGCACATAATGACTCAGTTTAGCGATTTTTGTCATGTAAATTTTGTTATTTTTAATTTTGTAATGAATTTTGTCATCAATGACGTTGTCATCAATAACATTGTCATCAATAACATTGTCATCAATAACATTGTCATCAATAACATTGTCATCAATAACATTGTCATCAATAACATTGTCATCAATAACATTGTCATCAATAACATTGTCATCAATAACATTGTCATCAATGACGTTGTCATCAATGACGTTGTCATCAATGACGTTGTCATCAATGACGTTGTCATCAATGACGTTGTCATCAATAACATTGTCATCAATAACATTGTCATCAATAACATTGTCATCAATAACATTGTCATCAATAACATTGTCATCAATAACATTGTCATCAATAACATTGTCATCAATAACATTGTCATCAATAACATTGTCATCAATAACATTGTCATCAATAACATTGTCATCAATAACATTGTCATCAATAACATTGTCATCAATAACATTGTCATCAATAACATTGTCATCAATAACATTGTCATCAATAACATTGTCATCAATAACATTGTCATCAATAACATTGTCATCAATAACGTTGTCATCAATAACGTTGTCATCAATAACGTTGTCATCAATAACGTTGTCATCAATAACGTTGTCATCAATAACGTTGTCATCAATAACGTTGTCATCAATAACGTTGTCATCAATAACGTTGTCATCAATAACGTTGTCATCAATAACGTTGTCATCAATAACGTTGTCATCAATAACGTTGTCATCAATAACGTTGTCATCAATAACGTTGTCATCAATAACGTTGTCATCAATAACGTTGTCATCAATAACGTTGTCATCAATAACGTTGTCATCAATAACGTTGTCATCAATAACGTTGTCATCAATAACGTTGTCATCAATAACGTTGTCATCAATAACGTTGTCATCAATAACGTTGTCATCAATAACGTTGTCATCAATAACGTTGTCATCAATAACGTTGTCATCAATAACGTTGTCATCAATAACGTTGTCATCAATAACGTTGTCATCAATAACGTTGTCATCAATAACGTTGTCATCAATAACGTTGTCATCAATAACGTTGTCATCAATAACGTTGTCATCAATAACGTTGTCATCAATAACGTTGTCATCAATAACGTTGTCATCAATAACGTTGTCATCAATAACGTTGTCATCAATAACGTTGTCATCAATAACGTTGTCATCAATAACGTTGTCATCAATAACGTTGTCATCAATAACGTTGTCATCAATAACGTTGTCATCAATAACGTTGTCATCAATAACGTTGTCATCAATAACGTTGTCATCAATAACGTTGTCATCAATAACGTTGTCATCAATAACGTTGTCATCAATAACGTTGTCATCAATAACGTTGTCATCAATAACGTTGTCATCAATAACGTTGTCATCAATAACGTTGTCATCAATAACGTTGTCATCAATAACGTCGTCATCAATAACGTTGTCATCAATAACGTTGTCATCAATAACGTTGTCATCAATAACGTTGTCATCAATAACGTTGTCATCAATAACGTTGTCATCAATAACGTTGTCATCAATAACGTTGTCATCAATAACGTTGTCATCCATAACGTTGTCATCCATAACGTTGTCATCCATAACGTTGTCATCCATAACGTTGTCATCCATAACGTTGTCATCCATAACGTTGCCATCCATAACGTTGCCATCCATAACGTTGCCATCCATAACGTTGCCATCCATAACGTTGCCATCCATAACGTTGCCATCCATAACGTTGCCATCCATAACGTTGCCATCCATAACGTTGCCATCCATAACGTTGCCATCCATAACGTTGCCATCCATAACGTTGCCATCCATAACGTTGCCATCCATAACGTTGCCATCCATAACGTTGCCGTCCATAACGTTGCCGTCCATAACGTTGCCGTCCATAACGTTGCCGTCCATAACGTTGCCATCCATAACGTTGCCATCCATAACGTTGCCATCCATAACGTTGCCATCCATAACGTTGCCATCCATAACGTTGCCATCCATAACGTTGCCATCCATAACGTTGCCATCCATAACGTTGCCATCCATAACGTTGCCATCCATAACGTTGCCATCCATAACGTTGCCATCCATAACGTTGCCATCCATAACGTTGCCATCCATAACGTTGCCATCCATAACGTTGCCATCCATAACGTTGCCATCCATAACGTTGCCATCCATAACGTTGCCATCCATAACGTTGCCATCCATAACGTTGCCATCCATAACGTTGCCATCCATAACGTTGCCATCCATAACGTTGCCATCCATAACGTTGCCATCCATAACGTTGCCATCAATTACGTTGCCATCAATTACGTTGCCATCAATTACGTTGCCATCAATTACGTTGCCATCAATTACGTTGCCATCATTCGTGTTGCCATCATTCGTGTTGCCATCATTCGTGTTGACATCATTCGTGTTGACATCATTCGTGTTGACATCATTCGTGTTGACATCATTCGTGTTGACATCATTCGTGTTGACATCATTCGTGTTGACATCATTCGTGTTGACATCATTCGTGTTGACATCATTCGTGTTGACATCATTCGTGTTGACATCATTCGTGTTGACATCATTCGTGTTGACATCATTCGTGTTGACATCATTCGTGTTGACATCATTCGTGTTGACATCATTCGTGTTGACATCATTCGTGTTGACATCATTCGTGTTGACATCATTCGTGTTGACATCATTCGTGTTGACATCATTCGTGTTGACATCATTCGTGTTGACATCATTCGTGTTGACATCATTCGTGTTGCCATCATTCGTGTTGCCATCATTCGTGTTGCCATCATTCGTGTTGCCATCATTCGTGTTGCCATCATTCGTGTTGCCATCATTCGTGTTGCCATCATTCGTGTTGCCATCATTCGTGTTGCCATCATTCGTGTTGCCATCATTCGTGTTGCCATCATTCGTGTTGCCATCATTCGTGTTGCCATCATTCGTGTTGCCATCATTCGTGTTGCCATCATTCGTGTTGCCATCATTCGTGTTGCCATCATTCGTGTTGCCATCATTCGTGTTGCCATCATTCGTGTTGCCATCATTCGTGTTGCCATCATTCGTGTTGCCATCATTCGTGTTGCCATCATTCGTGTTGCCACCATTCGTGTTGCCACCATTCGTGTTGCCACCATTCGTGTTGCCACCATTCGTGTTGCCACCATTCGTGTTGCCACCATTCGTGTTGCCACCATTCGTGTTGCCACCATTCGTGTTGCCACCATTCGTGTTGCCACCATTCGTGTTGCCACCATTCGTGTTGCCACCATTCGTGTTGCCACCATTCGTGTTGCCACCATTCGTGTTGCCACCATTCGTGTTGCCACCATTCGTGTTGCCACCATTCGTGTTGCCACCATTCGTGTTGCCACCATTCGTGTTGCCACCATTCGTGTTGCCACCATTCGTGTTGCCACCATTCGTGTTGCCACCATTCGTGTTGCCACCATTCGTGTTGCCACCATTCGTGTTGCCACCATTCGTGTTGCCACCATTCGTGTTGCCACCATTCGTGTTGCCACCATTCGTGTTGCCACCATTCGTGTTGCCACCATTCGTGTTGCCACCATTCGTGTTGCCACCATTCGTGTTGCCACCATTCGTGTTGCCACCATTCGTGTTGCCACCATTCGTGTTGCCACCATTCGTGTTGCCACCATTCGTGTTGCCACCATTCGTGTTGCCACCATTCGTGTTGCCACCATTCGTGTTGCCACCATTCGTGTTGCCATCATTCGTGTTGCCATCATTCGTGTTGCCATCATTCGTGTTGCCATCATTCGTGTTGCCATCATTCGTGTTGCCATCATTCGTGTTGCCATCATTCGTGTTGCCATCATTCGTGTTGCCATCATTCGTGTTGCCATCATTCGTGTTGCCATCATTCGTGTTGCCATCATTCGTGTTGCCATCATTCGTGTTGCCATCATTCGTGTTGCCATCATTCGTGTTGCCATCATTCGTGTTGCCATCATTCGTGTTGCCATCATTCGTGTTGCCATCATTCGTGTTGCCATCATTCGTGTTGCCATCATTCGTGTTGCCATCATTCGTGTTGCCATCATTCGTGTTGCCATCATTCGTGTTGCCATCATTCGTGTTGCCATCATTCGTGTTGCCATCATTCGTGTTGCCATCATTCGTGTTGCCATCATTCGTGTTGCCATCATTCGTGTTGCCATCATTCGTGTTGCCATCATTCGTGTTGCCATCATTCGTGTTGCCATCATTCGTGTTGCCATCATTCGTGTTGCCATCATTCGTGTTGCCATCATTCGTGTTGCCATCATTCGTGTTGCCATCATTCGTGTTGCCATCATTCGTGTTGCCATCATTCGTGTTGCCATCATTCGTGTTGCCATCATTCGTGTTGCCATCATTCGTGTTGCCATCATTCGTGTTGCCATCATTCGTGTTGCCATCATTCGTGTTGCCATCATTCGTGTTGCCATCATTCGTGTTGCCATCATTCGTGTTGCCATCATTCGTGTTGCCATCATTCGTGTTGCCATCATTCGTGTTGCCATCATTCGTGTTGCCATCATTCGTGTTGCCATCATTCGTGTTGCCATCATTCGTGTTGCCATCATTCGTGTTGCCATCATTCGTGTTGCCATCATTCGTGTTGCCATCATTCGTGTTGCCATCATTCGTGTTGCCATCATTCGTGTTGCCATCATTCGTGTTGCCATCATTCGTGTTGCCATCATTCGTGTTGCCATCATTCGTGTTGCCATCATTCGTGTTGCCATCATTCGTGTCGCCATCATTCGTGTCGCCATCATTCGTGTCGCCATCATTCGTGTCGCCATCATTCGTGTCGCCATCATTCGTGTCGCCATCATTCGTGTCGCCATCATTCGTGTCGCCATCATTCGTGTCGCCATCATTCGTGTCGCCATCATTCGTGTCGCCATCATTCGTGTCGCCATCATTCGTGTCGCCATCATTCGTGTCGCCATCATTCGTGTCGCCATCATTCGTGTCGCCATCATTCGTGTCGCCATCATTCGTGTCGCCATCATTCGTGTCGCCATCATTCGTGTCGCCATCATTCGTGTCGCCATCATTCGTGTCGCCATCATTCGTGTCGCCATCATTCGTGTCGCCATCATTCGTGTCGCCATCATTCGTGTCGCCATCATTCGTGTCGCCATCATTCGTGTCGCCATCATTCGTGTCGCCATCATTCGTGTCGCCATCATTCGTGTCGCCATCATTCGTGTCGCCATCATTCGTGTCGCCATCATTCGTGTCGCCATCATTCGTGTCGCCATCATTCGTGTCGCCATCATTCGTGTCGCCATCATTCGTGTCGCCATCATTCGTGTCGCCATCATTCGTGTCGCCATCATTCGTGTCGCCATCATTCGTGTCGCCATCATTCGTGTCGCCATCATTCGTGTCGCCATCATTCGTGTCGCCATCATTCGTGTCGCCATCATTCGTGTCGCCATCATTCGTGTCGCCATCATTCGTGTCGTCATCATTCGTGTCGTCATCATTCGTGTCGTCATCATTCGTGTCGCCATCATTCGTGTCGCCATCATTCGTGTCGTCATCATTCGTGTCGTCATCATTCGTGTCGTCATCATTCGTGTCGTCATCATTCGTGTCGTCATCATTCGTGTCGTCATCATTCGTGTCGTCATCATTCGTGTCGTCATCATTCGTGTCGTCATCATTCGTGTCGTCATCATTCGTGTCGTCATCATTCGTGTCGTCATCATTCGTGTCGTCATCATTCGTGTCGTCATCATTCGTGTCGTCATCATTCGTGTCGTCATCATTCGTGTCGTCATCATTCGTGTCGTCATCATTCGTGTCGTCATCATTCGTGTCGTCATCATTCGTGTCGTCATCATTCGTGTCGTCATCATTCGTGTCGTCATCATTCGTGTCGTCATCATTCGTGTCGTCATCATTCGTGTCGTCATCATTCGTGTCGTCATCATTCGTGTCGTCATCATTCGTGTCGTCATCATTCGTGTCGTCATCATTCGTGTCGTCATCATTCGTGTCGTCATCATTCGTGTCGTCATCATTCGTGTCGTCATCATTCGTGTCGTCATCATTCGTGTTGTCATCATTCGTGTTGTCATCATTCATGTTGTCATCATTCATGTTGTCATCATTCATGTCGTCATCATTCATGTCGTCATCATTCATGTCGTCATCATTCATGTCGTCATCATTCATGTCGTCATCATTCATGTCGTCATCATTCATGTCGTCATCATTCATGTTGTCATCATTCATGTTGTCATCATTCATGTTGTCATCATTCATGTTGTCATCATTCATGTTGTCATCATTCATGTTGTCATCATTCATGTTGTCATCATTCATGTTGTCATCATTCATGTTGTCATCATTCATGTTGTCATCATTCATGTTGTCATCATTCATGTTGTCATCATTCATGTTGTCATCATTCATGCTGTCATCATTCATGCTGTCATCATTCATGCTGTCATCATTCATGCTGTCATCATTCATGCTGTCATCATTCATGCTGTCATCATTCATGCTGTCATCATACATGCTGTCATCATACATGTCATCATTCATGTTGTCATCATTCATGTTGTCAGCATTCATGTTGTCATCATTCATGTTCCCATCATTCATGTTGCCATCGTTCATGTTGTCATCTTTCATGTCGTCATCATTCATGTTGTCATCATTCATGTTGTCATCTTTCATGTTGTCATCATTCATGTTGTCATCATTCATATTGTCATCATTCATGTTGTCATCATTCATGTTGTCATCATTCATGCTCTCATCATTCATGTTGTCATCATACATGTTGTCATCATTCATGCTGTCATCATTCATGTTGTCATCATTCATGTTGTCATCATTCATGTTGTCATCATTCATGCTGTCATCATTCATTTTCTCATCATACATGTCATCATTCATGTTGTCATCATTCATGTTGTCATCATTCATGCTGTCATTCATTTCGTCATCATACATGTCATCATTCATTTTGTCATCATACATGTCATCATTCATGTTGTCATCATTCATGTTGTCATCATTCATGTTGTCATCATTCATATTGTCATCATTCATGTTGTCATCATTCATGTTGTCATCATTCATGTTGTCATCATTCATGTTGTCATCGTTCATGTTGTCATCATTCATGTTGTCATCATTCATGTTGTCATCATTCATGTTGTCATCATTCATGTTGTCATCATTCATGCTCTCATCATTCATGTTGTCATCATTCATGTTGTCATCGATAATGTTGTCATCAATAATGTTGTCATCAATAATGTTGTCATCAATAATGTTGTCATCAATAATTTTGTCATTATTCGTTTTGTCATTATTCATTTTGTCATTATTCGTTTTGTCATTATTCATTTTGTCATTATTCATTTAGTCATAATTCATTTTGTCATTATTCATTTTGTCATTATTCATTTAGTCATTATTGATTTTGTCATTTTTGATTTTGTCATTTTTGATTTTGTCATTATTCATTTTGGCATTATTCATTTTGTCATTATTCATTTTGTCATTATTCATTTTGTCATTATTCATTTTGTCATTTTTTTGTTATTCATTTTGTGATCATTTTTGCTGTCATTTTGGTTATTTCAAATTTTTGTTATTAAATACATCCCAACATTCTGAACACGTTGACCGCGATGGGTTAAACTGAAGTTCATTACCCAACTCAAATTGGAAGTTGACTGTGCTGAGGAAGCAGTCTCGAAAACAGCATGCATTAACTGGATCGTGCATTAATTTAGTTTTGAATAAGTAATTATGAAAATAGTGTTTGTGACTACTGGTCTGTCAGTACAATTATGAAGATTCCCTCGATCATTTGATCCAAATGAACTTGAATTTTTAGCTCTACACTCAAAATATTTCATCTCGCAATGATGGCCCACTTTTTTACCATTGAACACTCAACTCTACACTCACACGCACGTGGGTTGAGTGCATTTGCGTGTAAGGTTGAGTGCGTGTGCGTGTAGGGTTGAGCGCGTGTACAGTTCTTCGAAGACAGAAAGCGTACAGACTAGAGAGGACGAAGGACAAACGCTTTCTAAGGGCTTCATGAGTGGCCAGTGATCCTTAGTATTTCCTACAGGTAGTTCCACTCATTTGAAGCAGTCAAATTTGTTCTCCAAGTCACAAACTCAAAACACGAGCAAGTTAAAATACCACACCCGTACGTAGAAGAACTACTTCTAACGCAAAAATTACCCCATCAGAAGTAGGTTCCACAAGTGTATCTTACATTCATGAAAAACAAAGCATTCACTTCACAGCTAATACACAGCGAAAACAATTGAAACCCAAAGAGTAAAATTGCCAAAATCCTTTGATGCCTTAGAAGGAGAACAAGACACAGGAGGTCTGGTCTCAAGAGTAACACAAGTCAGGACGGTCAAGAGAACAAGACACAGGAGGGCTGGCCACAAGAGTCACACAACAAGTCAGGACGGTCAAGAGAACAAGACACAGGAGGACTGGTCACAAGAGTCACACAACAAGTCAGGACGGTCAAGAGAACAAGACACAGGAGGACTGGTCACAAGAGTCACACAACAAGTCAGGACGGTCAAGAGAACAAGACACAGGAGGACTGGTCACAAGAGCCACACAACAAGTCAGGATGGTAAAGAGAACAAGACACAGGAGGACTGGTCACAAGAGTCACACAACAAGTCAGGACGGTCAAGAGAACAAGACACAGGAGGACTGATCACAAGAGTCACACAACACGTCAGGATGGTCAAGAGAACAAGACACAGGAGGACTGGTCACAAGAGCCACACAACAAGTCAGGACGGTCAAGAGAACAAGACACAGGAGGAATGGTCACAAGAGTCACACAACAAATCAGGACGGTCAAGAGAACAAGACACAGGAGGATTGGTCACAAGAGCCACACAACAAATCAGGACGGTCAAGAGAACAAGACACAGGAGGACTGGTCACAAGAGCCACACAACAAGTCAGGACGGTCAAGAGAACAAGACACAGGAGGACTGGTCACAAGAGCCACACAAAAAGTCAGGACGGTCAAGAGAACAAGACACAGGAGGACTGGTCACAAGAGTCACACAACAAGTCAGGACGGTCAAGAGAACAAGACACAGGAGGACTGGTCACAAGAGCCACACAACAAATCAGGACGGTCAAGAGAACAAGACACAGGAGGACTGGTCACAAGAGCCACACAACAAATCAGGACGGTCAAGAGAACAAGACACAGGAGGACTGGTCACAAGAGCCACACAACAAATCAGGACGGTCAAGAGAACAAGACACAGGAGGACTGGTCACAAGAGCCACACAACAAATCAGGACGGTCAAGAGAACAAGACACAGGAGGACTGGTCACAAGAGCCACACAACAAATCAGGACGGTCAAGAGAACAAGACACAGGAGGACTGGTCACAAGAGTCACACAACAAGTCAGGACGGTCAAGAGAACAAGACACAGGAGGACTGGTCACAAGAGCCACACAACAAATCAGGACGGTCAAGAGAACAAGACACAGGAGGACTGGTCACAAGAGCCACACAACAAATCAGGACGGTCAAGAGAACAAGACACAGGAGGACTGGTCACAAGAGTCACACAACAAGTCAGGACGGTCAAGAGAACAAGACACAGGAGGACTGGTCACAAGAGCCACACAACAAATCAGGACGGTCAAGAGACCGCTGGCTGCGGTCACAACAACGCAATCAACACCGCCCTCGGGACGTGCCGCGTCTCATCTCGCGCACCGAGACGCAAGAAAACGGTCGATTTGATGTGAACACAACGGAACTCTATACAGAACTAAAAATTCTCCCGATGTTAAAGTTCAGCACCGCAAAGCCAGCGATTTTATGTAATACAAGTGATGGATGACGTCACTAAGAACTGATAGATAATACAAGTGAAGGCCAAATCTCGTTTCTCCTCCCTAAATATAAATTGCTCCCAAAAATACAGAAGTGACATTTCATGAAGAGAACGATATTTCGGACGACAAAAATCCTCTACCAGAAAAAACTTATTCCCGAAGTTACAACTGCATTTCATGATGGAGACGATATTTTGGATAAGAAGCTTCTCCTAAACTCCTAAAAAAAACATTCCTGAAGATACCACAATAGCATCCCATTGAAGGGGACCATTCTTAGGATGAAATGAGGTTCCCACAAAAAGACTGTCCTGCAGAACACAGACCAACGCAGAAGCAGCCCTTTCACTGCAGTGCAGCTATTACGCTGCTGGATAGCCATTTCATTGCAAGGCAGCCATTTCACTGTAGCGCAGCTATTAAGCTGCTGCAGCCATTTCACTGCACGGCAGCCATTTCACTGCAGAGCAGCCATTTCACTGCAGGGCAGCCATTTCACTGCAGTGCAGCTATTACGCTGCAGGGTAGCCATTTCACTGCAGGGTAGCCATTTCACTGCAGGGTAGCCATTTCACTGCACGGCAGCCATTTCACTGCAGGGCAGCCATTTCACTGCAGGGCAGCCATTTCACTGCAGGGCAGCCATTTCACTGCAGGGCAGCCATTTCACTGCAGGGCAGCCATTTCACTGCAGGGCAGCCATTTCACTGCAGGGCAGCCATTTCACTGCAGGGCAGCCATTTCACTGCAGGGCAGCCATTTCACTACAGGGCAGCCATTTCACTGCAGGGCAGCCATTTCGCTGCAGGGCAGCCATTTCGCTGCAGGGCAGCCATTTCACTGCAGGGCAGCCATTTCACTGCAGGGCAGCCATTTCACTGCAGGGCAGCCATTTCACTGCAGGGCAGCCATTTCACTGCAGGGCAGCCATTTCACTGCAGGGCAGCCATTTCGCTGCAGGGCAGCCATTTCACTTCAGGGCAGCCATTTCACTGCAGGGCAGCCATTTCACCGCACGGCAGCCATTTCACTGCACGGCAGCCATTTCACTGCAGGGCAGCCATTTCACTGCAGGGCAGCCATTTCGCTGCACGGCAGCCATTTCACTGCAGGGCAGCCATTTCACTGCAGGGCAGCCATTTCACTGCACGGCAGCCATTTCGCTGCACGGCAGCCATTTCGCTGCACGGCAGCCATTTCACTGCACGGCAGCCATTTCACTGCAGGGCAGCCATTTCACTGCACGGCAGCCATTTCACTGCAGGGCAGCCATTTCACTGCAGGGCAGCCATTTCACTACAGGGCAGCCATTTCACTGCAGGGCAGCCATTTCGCTGCAGGGCAGCCATTTCGCTGCAGGGCAGCCATTTCGCTGCAGGGCAGCCATTTCACTGCAGGGCAGCCATTTCACTGCAGGGCAGCCATTTCACTGCAGGGCAGCCATTTCACTGCAGGGCAGCCATTTCACTGCAGGGCAGCCATTTCACTGCAGGGCAGCCATTTCACTGCAGGGCAGCCATTTCACTGCAGGGCAGCCATTTCGCTGCAGGGCAGCCATTTCACTTCAGGGCAGCCATTTCACTGCAGGGCAGCCATTTCACCGCACGGCAGCCATTTCACTGCACGGCAGCCATTTCACTGCACGGCAGCCATTTCACTGCAGGGCAGCCATTTCACTGCAGGGCAGCCATTTCACTGCAGGGCAGCCATTTCGCTGCACGGCAGCCATTTCACTGCAGGGCAGCCATTTCACTGCAGGGCAGCCATTTCACTGCAGGGCAGCCATTTCACTGCACGGCAGCCATTTCGCTGCACGGCAGCCATTTCACTGCAGGGCAGCCATTTCGCTGCACGGCAGCCATTTCACTGCACGGCAGCCATTTCACTGCAGGGCAGCCATTTCACTGCAGGGCAGCCATTTCACTGCACGGCAGCCATTTCACTGCACGGCAGCCATTTCCCAACACGGCACCTGAGTAACTCCAATGGGTACAAGCTCTAATGTGGTCAGCGTATGCCGATAAAAATAGATCAAATATTTACCGCAGTCAAGGGACGTCAGATAAACAGATGTCGACACACATAGATCCAAGTTGTCGTATCACAAACCTCTACGATAAATTCTAATGATAACTCAAGGGTTGCGTTTTCATCAGGGTCGCTAGCAATTCACAAACCTTAAACCAGCTCAGAACATGAAGAGCTAATATGTTCACCGAACTTTTGAAATTTTCTTTTATAGATTTAGCATTCCCGATTGAGCTCCTGGAAATTTTTCACAGTCCTGCATTTTAATAACGTTTAATTCAAGGGGTATATCTATTTTCTGCACATTTTGTTTAATATTGTTTCATTTTTTGGACGTCGCAACGCTCTAGGAAAAAGTAAATTTGTCATTCTCTTTCACCTCGAGTTTAGAGGATCATTAATTATTTTTCTCACTCGGACTCCTTTCAGAACCAACTCGAAAAACGGACAAAAACTGAAGGCAAATGATGCAGTGGAATGTTGCTGCTGCTGGCGGCAATAGCTCCATTCAGTTAGTCATCAGAAATAGAAAATTTACGCAAGACAAACTCCCGTGTCACATTTGTCAAAACGAGAGCAACTCCTCGAACACAAATAAAAAAAAAACTGCTCGTGCCTAATCGAAGAAAATGGCGGAGACAAGAACTATTCAAATGTAAATATCGTAAACTGGATACGTGATGTTAGTGTACTCGGCCCGTTAAAAATGACGGGATTCGAGATTTTATGTGAATAAATCCTACAGACGTGGATGCCCAACAAATATATCCATCCCAACAGTACCGGCCATTAAAATATTCTTGTACTTGTGCACTGGTGAAACTCGTATCACAGATACGGTCATTGAGCGTCCTTCAAATCAAATAAGCTGATTCTTCAGAAGCGGACGCCAAACAAATAAACACACCCAGGGTATTATTAGGTATAAGATTCGAACACCGCAGACGCTCATGCATTTGCCCTAGATGATAAATTTGGTGTTATTGCACAAGTTGACGTGAGGTGTGCCCTAATGAAAACGGAGGTGAAAGTAAAATGAATAGAAGTGGAACAACCATAGTAATGAAAGCAGTTGAGCGCTTGGCGTACATTCAACGAGTGTTTTGGGATGTTCTCAAAAACATCCGCAGCTTTTCAGAATAAAATAGAGTGGGAGATCCTATTGAATGCCTTCAGATTATCTGGCAGTTTATGTGAGATTGTGATTCATTTTACTCCATAAATCTGGCAAGAATTTTATTCATGTTTCACTGAACTCACAAAAATATTAGCCTGTGGCAACCAAACAAATTGAATTAGTCGAATCCTAAATTGAAACAAAATGAAATTAAGTTTACTCCATCAATCTCGGAAGATATTTATTCATGTGTTGTTTATTAGTTTGGTTTATATGTTAGTTTAGGTATCCCTAACCACTAAAAAAGAGCGTATCGAACAGAGGAAGGAGGAAGACACCATTTAGTATAGAGTTAAGGGAACGCGGAATCTACGCAGAAAGGGCATAGAAACAGTAAGTTGAGAAAGAAGTTCGTGAAACAAGATAAAAGTTGAAGAAGAAAGTAGTAATAGAGGAAAAACAGGACAAGCGTGAAACAAAAAAAGGTGCTCCGTAACATAGCAAAAAAACATTTCAATTTAACAAAAAGAAGGCCTACCTAACTCTCAGCTCGGGCCCTCACACATTTTCCTCCTGGGAGCGCTAATCCCCAGATACAACAGCTGTGTCCCCCTGGGGGGACAAAGGCAGGAACAAAAAGTTTTGAAGTCTCTGCAGAAGCCTGATGATGGCTCAGATACGTTGAACTGCGTAACTTATTTCTAAAAAGAAAAGATTCAGATGGTCCCAAGGTTAAAATTTCCCTAAGGACTTCACACAAAGTTAAAAAACGTTGAAAAAAGCAGGTTCTCGATAGGAAAGACCTTGCGATATATCACAGATGTTGGAATTTTGGGGCTCGTCAGTATTGTATTTCCGGCGACAAGCACAGGGCTATTGTCGGAGACTGGAGATAAGGTCCCGTCTTAATTGTTTAGTCGAGATAACTGACTGACTATCTGAGTGGGAACACCTGGGGATGTGTGGGGAGCGCCTGGGGATTTGTGAGGAACACCTGGGGATGTGTGGGGAGCGAGAACATATGTTGATTCCATTTATTGGTAAAATGTTGCGAGAAAATGCATAAAAAACTTGAGGATTCAGGCATAAAACTACCAATTTTGCTGGCCCGGTCGTACGGAGGCTGACGGCAAGATCTCGCTGCAACGCGCAGGTGTGTCCTTCGCGGTGACAAGCTCGTACGCGCACTAACTCACGTGCACACACGTGCACCCACGCACGTGTGTGCACGTGAGTTAGTGCGTGTACACACGTGCACCCACGCACGCGCATATGCACGTGCACACACGCACGTGGTCGCACACGCAAGCACGCACACAGTGAGGTCACGTCACGAACTATCGAGAAAAATTGTGAAATGGCCCAAAAACGTTAATTAATAGAACTTAAAACTTATAGAATTCTAAATTGAGAGAAATTTCCGTGAGTGAAAATGCCCCTTAAATGACATTACTTCTTGTTTTATACTATTTCAGGGTAAACAACGAACTGAATTTTCAAAGAGTTGCTCGGAAAATAATTTTTAAAAAAATAAGGACAATAAAAAATTTAAAAAACCTGCGCATGGGACTCAAAAAAAAGTAATATAAAAAGTGCGCATGGGACTCGAAAAATAATTGTAAGGTAAAATAAGAGGAATATCCAAGTGCAAAAATGCCCTTTCATTCGCAATGTTTTCGGGGTGATTTAATTTCGAATGAGTCAGAGTGTACGGAACTCTGGGGCAAATTACATGTCAACCCAACGCCAGGCTTTATGACCATAATGTTGAAGAAGAGATTAGATTATGAGTTAGTTTGAGTCTCCCTAATCACAATGAAAGTGTTCCCCAAGAGAGGAAGGAGGAAGACAGGATTTTGTATGAAATTAAGGGAATGGGGAATTTATGCACAAAATATGCTCTCGCACCTTGAACTCAAAATAAAAAAATAAATTGACGTTCATGAAAAAAAGATAATAGATAATGAAGAAAAACATAAGTGCTGAACAAGAACAGCAGTGATCGGACGAAAATAGCCTGCAAAAACAAAAAGAGGACTGTTATGTTTCAACAAATGGAAAGTTTATTTAACTTTCAAAAGAGACCGCAATTTTTTTTCTGTGAAAGCCAGTATTTTTTGTAACAGTTGATCAATGTCACCTACTTCTTCTTGGAGAATGAACTCCGATTCAATGCTTCCATCTCACAACGAACTATTGATCCTTCTCGCCAAATGACTGCGCATGAAACTTTCACGCTAGCCTAATTCGAATAAACAATTTATACAAAAAAATTTTGCATTGTTCAGTAGAGCAAGGCTAGCCTAGAAGTTTCATGTGTAGTCAAAGTTGTCAATGTACCGATGTGTCAATGTACCGATGACCGAAGAATAACTTGATAAACAATGATACCAAAAGATCTTAAAAATAAAAACGTGTCAATAGTGGGCTTCACAGTGTTCGTTCAAACAGAGGTACGCGGAGATCTGAATTCACAATAACCTACATACATAAATAATATATTATACAAATGAAAGATACGAAATCTGTAGAGACATGGGCACATATAATCATAAATACATAAATAAAATACAAAGAAAGATACCAAATCTGTGGGGACACAAGACGACCACAGAACCACAAGAAGAGCAGTGTCCAGCAGTGCAACAAACAAAGCAGTCAGTCTCAGGTACGGAGGGTGAACGCTCCCACCAGAGGGCGGCGTGCGGGCTGCGTGTGCCCTTACTGGTCGCGACGCAGTGCAACGCCCCAACGGACTGACCTCGTGGGCAGGCCCTTACGACTAGACCCCGTGGGCAGGCCCTTACGACTAGACCCCGTGGGCAGGCCCTTATGACTAGACCCCGTGGGCAGGCCCTTATGACTAGACCCCATGGGCAGGTCCTGTGGGTTGGCCCCATGGACTGACCTGTGAGCAGGTCTAACAAATTGATCCCGTGGGCAGGGCCCCAAGAATTGACTTTGTGGGCTGGGCATTACGAATAGACCTCGTGGGCAAGTCCCACAAATTAACCCGAAGGCAGATCCCACAAATTAACCCGAAGGCAGATCCCACAAATTAACCCGAAGGCAGATCCCACAAATTAACCCGAAGGCAGATCCCACAAATTATCCCGAAGGCAGGTCCCACAAATTATCCCGAAGGCAAGTCCCACAAATTATCCCGAAGGCAGATCCCACAAATTATCCCGAAGGCAGGTCCCACAAATTATCCCGAAGGCAGGTCCCACAAATTATCCCGAAGGCAAGTCCCACAAATTATCCCGAAGGCAGATCCCCAAGAATAGACCCCGTGGGTAGGCCCCACAAGAATTGGCCCCGACCAGGGGCCTCACATGCGTGAGGCACCGCATCTAAATCCGCAGCGTATAAACACATGCACACACAAACACACGCACACAGGTGCTGATATTAGCAGCGCTGCTGTCGCTCGACCCAACATTTCCCTCTCGGCCCTCGCTTACATCTCCTTTTCATACCACGAACGTACAAGGTGTTTTTTTTAAATATAGGACCCGAAAAAAATCTTCAATAACTTTTGATGCAATGAACGGATTTTTGAAAACCAAACGGCAGTAGAATTCTGAGATTTGTATCTTTTATTTTTTAACTACGTATTTATGATACAACAGTCAAAATGAGAATCAGAGGACACGCTAAAATTCATCCTGCTTTGAAGCTGCCGCCAAGATGACGAACTGGACAACGGCACAATTAGCTTTCATAAGCACTGCATACTTCTCTAATGGAAGGAGCCTTGTCCTAGCCCAGCGAAGTTTCAAGAGAGTACAACCTGCGTAGTTCTGGTGGGTACGACAATGCTCCTTCCATGCTCCTTCCAACTCAGATTAGATTATAAGTTAGTTTAAGCCTCCCTAACCGCTACAAAAATAGAGCGTATCGAAGAGAGGAAGGAGGAAGGCACCATTTAGTATGGAGATAAGAGAATGAGGAATCTATGCAGAAAGGGCATAGAAACAGTAAGATGAGAAAGAAGTTCATGAAACAAGATAAAAGTTGAAGAAGGAAGTCAGAGGTGCTGAAAAACAGGACAGTAGTGAACCGAAAAAAGGTGGTCCTTAACATAACAAAAAACATTTTATTTCAACAAAAAGAAGGCCTACCTAACTCTCAGCTCGGGCCCTCACATTTCCTTCCAACTCAATTAAATTCATTTTTGGCATTTCAATTTGTTACACAATTTGAACATGTATTACGCGCTCGCAGCCAAGCCCAATTGTACCCCAACTTCAGAATTTAATTTTAATCGAGATAGTGATGGGAAGAAGATTAGATTAGAGCTTAGCTCAACCTCCCTATTCACAACTTGGGTGTTCCAAAGAGAGGAAGACTAAAGGCGCCATTTCGTATTCAAAGCCTTGAAAGACCCGAAGTTTTCATTTGTTTCGGTCTCGGGAACGTTGCATTGGCGCTGAGAATGTCAGCAGATCAGATCGAATCGAGACAACAGCTCGAGTCGAGACAACAGCTCGAATCGAGACAACAGCTCGAGTCGAGACAACAGCTCGAGTCGAGACAACAGCTCGAGTCGAGACAACAGCTCGAGTCGAGACAACAGCTCGAGTCGAGACAACAACTCGAGTCGAGACAACAACTCGAGTCGAGACAACAGGTCCGTGAGTCTCCAATGTTGTGATTGTCATTAGGAGAGGGTGGATCACTTCTCTAGCACCCAACTTTCACTCACCCTCTGAGACGCTATCCTTCTGCTGCTCCGTGACTCCGCCATTAAGTTCCAATAGAGAATGACACAGCACTTAGGTTCTCTTCATTTAAACAACTCTCAGTTTCGGCTCAATGACGCGCACTGGGAAATTTCGGTCCTGTTACCAACGTTGCAGTAGGGTAAACTTCTCATTAATTTCGCTATGTTGCATTAGGTTAAACTTTCAATTAATTGCAGTACGATCCAGTAGGTTAAACTTAAATTTGGCACGAAAGTATTTCACCGTTCACGGCTATCATCGCTTTTATGTGATTCATCATTCATGCTTTAAACACTGTCGAAAAAAACGCTCAAGTTCCAAGTGATCAGTGTTTTATCGAAGAGTTTTATGAAATTACGTCATCAGCTCGGACTTTGTTCATAAAGTGATCATCATCATTTCTCCTTTCTAACGCCTTCTGTGCAATGCACGACGGGGAAAAAAAGAGCAAACTGTCCAATGTAATAGGTTCCCGTAGCCGAATTCACCCATCGATGTGATTGTCTGAGAATCCCTCTTTTTCTCATAATTTCTCACAGGAGGTCAGCGATTTCCGCTTCCTCTTCACGTCGATTAGATTAAATGTTAGTTTAAGCCTCCCTAACAGCGGAAAAAAACATTCTGAAAAGAGGAAGGAGGAAGGCACATTTTAGCATGGAGATAAGGGAAGTCAGAATTCACGTACCTGTGATACCATAAGCGGACGCAATCCCAAGTGATTGCCGTAGATTGCTGCAAGATCAAGTTATAATAATTAGCTTTTTCTTCAGCTTTTTCTTGTAAAATTGCGTTGAAAAGCCAAGAGAAGACCTACAACCAACGCCTACAGTGACGCAACTGAACGCGGTGTGAACTGCAATAAAAGGTGAGAAAGTAAATCTGGGTCGGGTCAGACGAGAGCATCTGAACTTAAAGTGCCTCGTTTACAAGAAGAACACTTAATTCCTTGTTCAGAGGGTGACGCGAAAGATGAGCGAACATAAGAATTTCATTAAAATATGAGCAGGCAGGGTATAATTTTGCGTTATTTCTCAGTAGTATAATTTTATTGATTACAGTATCGCTTAAATCCCCGTAATTTTGTAAGATTAGATCACAACATCCGGGTATTTTGTAATATCAACATCCGGGTATTACAGAATATGATTGAAGGAGTCTCATCTCTTCAAACGAAGGTGAACAAATCGACATCGGAACGTAAATGGCTTACTCTTACACTCCTTTTGTTAAATAATACATCAGGGCCAGAAAATTCAAACCCAAGCCTGAGCAGGATTTAAAAAGGAAGATCCTGATCAACTAAAGCAAGTCGGTAACACAAAACTCAAAATATTTAAAACTGCCAAAGCTGCCCATCTCGGTCATAAACTTCTATAGGTGAATATAACACAAAAGAAAGATACGAAGGCTATAGAGACATGGGCACATAAAAGTAAAGTTTAAGTTACATACTACACATATACTAGTAACATATAAGTAAATATACTACAAAGAAAGATACAATATCTATACAGACATAAAATGAAACTTCAATCTCGATTATAAAACCCAATTAAACCCAAAATTAAACCACTCCCTCATTTCACTCCACACAGAAACCGAAAGCAACCACAGCACTTTTCACAAGAACACCACAATAACTACATGCGTTCTATTACATTAGGAGTTGCTTCATCACTTGGATGATCCAAGTTTCTCCTCACACCCGATTTTACAAATTAATTGCTGTGATATGCGGGAGAAACGCAAATCTCATTACACTGAACAAGAGACTTGCAGACGAGTCACCAGGGTGAGATGGTGAGTCACTGCCTCCATGCAGTGAGTCTACAGCAATGCAGGTAACTTATTCAGCCGGATGTGACTAGTGGGGAACATCGTGTGCGGAGCCCGGATACTCGGAGCACATTCTCTTCGTATCTAGGTACAATAGTGAATAATTTAAAATACGTCCCTTTGCACCTATATAGAGTAGAGCTTCAATTAATGTACATCCAGTTGCTTTGTACCTAAGTAGAATAAAACTTAAATTAATATATATGAAGAAGCACAATGAACTGTGAATTTATTTTCAAATTGATGGGACATTCGTTTCAAGAAATTGGATTTATACGCATCCATGATGAAGCTGAAGAAATTGTGCATGTATTTTTTTAAAGTTATAAAATTAGTTTCAAGATGAAATTAAATCATCAGATTTGAAATTTTACTGTTGAGTTACATATGTCAAGCAATTATTTCCAATTGCAATACAACTTAAAAAATATTCTTTATGAGTAGGTAAGATATCTACATACATATATGGTTAAGAATTACTTCTCTTATTTAATCGAGACAGTCTCATAAAATAAATAAATTATTGAACACAATAGAAAATGGCATCGGGTTGTCCCCCAGTTTGGCGGCTGTGATAAAAAAACGCATTTGTGAGTCGCAAATGAAAAATTCAGTCATAAAACATGCATTTGAATATAATGGACTCCTTATTAAGAACTAATACAAAATTCTGGCACAGTACAGTGTTACTGATCGAAAGAAAAATCTTGTGATTTACTAACCAAATCGCACAAAATAATTTCAAAAATCAGTGTTAGATGCCCGAGGTAAAACCGTAATTGCCTCAAGGATTAGATTAGATTAGATTATTAGTTAGTTCAAGCCTCCCTATCCTCAACAAATGAGATCCAAAGAGAGGAAGGAAGAAGGCACCATTTAGTATGGAGTTAAGGGAACGTGGAATCTATGCAGAAAGGGCATAGAAACAGTAAGATGAGAAAGAAGTTCATGAAAAAAGATCAAAGTTAAAGAAGAAAGTAGTAGGTGCTGATGAATAGGACAGCAGTGAACCGAAAAGAAGTTGGTCCTTAACAAAACAAAAACCTATGTCATTTCAACAACAAACAAAATGAAAGCCTACCTAACTCTCAGCTCGGGCCCTCACATAGTCCCCCTGGGAGCGCCAGTTCAATTGCCTCACGGAAAATTCTTCGATCATCTCAGTGCAGAAAAACGCGTTCAACAAAATGCAAACGCTGCATAGGAGTTGCTCCGTGAGTGTTGTCTCTATGAGGCCACACCGCAACTCCTTCCTAACTCTGAAGGAGAAACTGGTACGCATCCTACGCGTGCGTATCCTTACTTCGCAAAATTCAGGTCACCCAAGAAACTCACCAACAAAAACGGGATGCTCGAATGATATGAGAAAACTTTATCGCTTTTCTACACGCTCTCAAGAAGAGGAGACTTCGATGATCATCCGGAAAAACTGATCTGAATTCGAATATGTACTCCGAGACCCTTAGCACAGCTTGGTGAAAGTGTGTAGGGCTTTCAAGGAGATGCACATCTACCCAAAGTTGAATAAAGGTTTTTAAACGTCGCAAATCTAGAGATAATCTTTAAAAGCTCATCTTTTACCACTATGTGTAGCAGAGCGCAATCTCAAGCGCAAGACAGAAAGGTAAGCAAAATTAACTTACAATGTAACATCGTACAGAAACGAGGCAAGATATAATTATATTTTGAATAGCCCCAGATGTGTCAAAAAAAATATAAATCGCAGCGTTCCAACAAACTGAAGCTATCTGCTCAGGGCTCTGGCAATCATTTCACCTCGAAGTAAAACTGAACCTGAGAGGGAAAAAAGCTCTCTGGTCGCGCAACATGAAAGCAACCAAACTAAAACGAAGAGACTGCTTCAAAAAAGGCCGTAAGCCACTAAAATAAAGTCGCACTTTTATAAAGTTAAACAAAATAAAAGCTTTCGAAGGACCTTGTATTGACGTGGAACAAGAGGCGACAGAGGTGCAGTGAACTCTAATGAAATGTTCAAGTCGGCCCCCTTCACCTTCGAAAGATCGCCAGAATTAGATTGTCTACTTCGGACACTTCCTGTTGCGGCGCGTTCGCACGCAGACAATCACGAGACAAAACGTAAACAAAACGTAAACAAAACGCAAGGCAAAATGCAGACAAAACGCAGACATTGCACCAGAGATCCTCTCAGCAAACAATGCAGGAGCTCTGTTCTCAGAAACATTTTCAAATTTTAAATAAAAAGGCAACTTCCGTGTCAACTTCATTGATCTCAAGATACCAGTACTCCGATTTTCATTTGGAGTATATTTATGATTTTGAAGAGACGAGTAGAATGAGGATTTTATTTTAGGTGCTTAGAGAGGAAAATGTTATAAGAGTTTCGATTCTCAATTTCGAAAAACAGCTCGAAAAATTGTCGAAGTCTGCAAAAAATTCGAAAACATAAATCTAGCCAAAAAGTTCGTGAAACTTGAGATCACTTTCGATTTCCTGAAAAATAGTACATGAAATTATTACACATTGATATAAAAACTAAACATTAAACACACATAGTAAGCTCTTACACAACATGAAATCGTGCAATCGCTCGCGTAAGAAAAGCACGCTACTTTAAAACGCAGAAAATGATTCCTTATTTATTTTAACGATCAATTTCAGAGAAGTGAGGGGGGCTTGGAAGAAGCACTACATACTTTCAGCAAATTATAAGTAAAACCGAGTTGCGCAAGTCCTTTCTCTCAGGAATGGGTTTAACGGGCCACGAGTGGCGGAAGATCAGCGCGTTGTGGTGGGAGGGATGCGGTCCGAGATGTTTTCAAGGGACCAATAACGTGAACAAGGGACTCATTTCATCGCCATACATCAAACTTGATGGGGTTGTTGATGCAATAGGTGAAGCTCATTCGAGACGACTGGAGATGGTCTTGGTCATAATCAGAGGGTAAATCAGCCATAATCAGAGGGTAAATCTAATACGAGGCGACTGAAGAGACAGCGAAGATCGTCTCGGCAATAATCAGAGGGTAATTCAAATGAAACTTTATCGGAAGATAATCAGAGGATGAACGTCTTTGTCAGACACTTAATTACTGCTGATTAAAATGAATCGTGTTCATTTTGGGACGTTAGATGCCTACTACGTTTTGTTTGGAAACAGCCACGTGTAATCTGAAAAAAATGTAGTACGTGATTGAGACAAGATTTGGGTTGCTTGCCGACGTAAAACATTCACCATTACGCCAGAACAAATTAAAAGTAAACAATAGTAAAAACAAGAGTTTTTACTTTTTACAAAAGTAAAAGTAAATTAAATAGTAAAAATACAGAAGTAAAAGTTCAACTTAAAAGTAAAAATAATATTAAAAGTACGCTGCCAAAATTATTTACTTTCAAATTGCCGTTAAGGAATAAGGAATAGATTCCATATACAAGACGATGAAAATAGGCACCGAGTTACGCATACATTTCAGGGAAAGTTGCAAATTGTAATTGACAATATAGAATAATTTTTCGCATAGGCACAGGTGAATTATTTAGCATTACTCACTGGTAAATTATTCAGCATCATTCACAAGTAAATTATTCAGCATCATTCACGAGTAAATTATGGAGCATCATTCACGAGTAAATTATTGAGCATCATTCACAAGTAAATTATGGAGCATCATCCACGAGTAAATTATTGAGCATCATTCACGATTAAATTATTGAGCATCATTCACAAATAAATTATTCAGCATCATTCACGAGTAAATTATTGAGCATCATTCACAAGTAAATTATTGAGCATCATTCACGAGTAAATTATTGAGCATCATTCACAAGTAAATTATTCAGCATCATTCACGAGTAAATTATTAAGCATCATTCACAAGTAAATTATTCAGCATCATTCACAAGTAAATTATTCAGCATCATTCACAAGTAAATTATTCAGCATCATTCACGAGTAAATTATTGAGCATCATTCACAAGTAAATTATTCAGCATCATTCACAAGTAAATTATTCAGCATCATTCACGAGTAAATTATTGAGCATCATTCACGAGTAAATTATTGAGCATCATTCACAAGTAAATTATTGAGCATCATTCACAGGTTAATTATTGAGCATCATTCACGAGTAAATTTTTGAGCATCATTCACAAGTAAATTATTGAGCATCATTCACAGGTGAATTATTGAGCATCATTCACGAGTAAATTATTGAGCATCATTCACAAGTAAATTATTGAGCATCATTCACAGGTGAATTATTGAGCATCATTCACGAGTAAATTATTCAGCATCATTCACAAGTAAATTATTGAGCATCATTCACAAGTAAATTATTCAGCATCATTCACGAGTAAATTATTGAGCATCATTCACAGGTGAATTATTGAGCATCATTCACAGGTGAATTATTGAGCATCATTCACGAGTAAATTATTGAGCATCATTCACAGGTGAATTATTGAGCATCATTCACGAGTAAATTATTGAGCATCATTCACAAGTAAATTATTGAGCATCATTCACAGGTGAATTATTGAGCATCATTCACGAGTAAATTATTCAGCATCATTCACAAGTAAATTATTGAGCATCATTCACAAGTAAATTATTCAGCATCATTCACGAGTAAATTATTGAGCATCATTCACGAGTAAATTATTGAGCATCATTCACGAGTAAATTATTGAGCATCATTCACGAGTAAATTATTGAGCATCATTCACGAGTAAATTATTGAGCATCATTCACAGGTGAATTATTGAGCATCATTCACATGTAAATTATTGAGCATCATTCACAAGTAAATTATTGAGCATCATTCACAGGCGAATTATTGAGCATTATTCACGAGTAAATTATTCAGCATCATTCACAAGTAAATTATTCAGAATTATTCAACATAAATTATTCATGTGCTAATATCTCTTCACCAAACCGCACGGCTATTAATAAGCTGGATTATCATGAATAAAACCACAAAAGAAACAACGGAATAAAACTCATTTTTCATTTTTCCGGCTGAAAATTTAATGGCGATACACACAACTATTGGAATTGGGTTGAGAAAACCTATAAGATCTTTGTGATTACGATAAATAAGGACAGAGCGAGAACAGGAAATGTGTGACACCGTAAGAACGTTATGCCAAGTACCACAAAGGCACTAAATCATGCTCTGTCATTCACGGAACTCAATTGTGTTGCAGCATTTATCGGGGGGAAATTTACGGGCCAAAGAAATGGTTCTATTGATATCTTTAGTGATGAGGCTTACGTTAAAGTGAAACGTTATGCAACTGAAGATAGGAATAGGTTAGGTTAAGTTAGATAAGCTAGTTTAAGCCTCCCTAACCGCAAAAAAAGGCGTTCCAAAGAAAGTAAAGAGGAAGGCACATTTAGTATAGACATTAGAGATGTCAAAATCTATGCACGAGGTGCATTGGAACAGTAATTTGAGAAAAAAGTTTATGAAACATGCTGAAAGTTGAAGAAGAAAGTAGTAGGTGATGAACAGCAGGATAGCAGTGAACCGAAAAGTTGTTTCGTAATTATTATTATTATTATTATTATTATTATTATTATTATTATTATTATTATTATTATATAAGAAAGTTTTAGCCTCCCTTAACCACGACAAAGATATTCTAAGAGAGGTAGGAGGAAGGCACCATTTAGTATGGAGTTGAGGGAACGCAGAATCTATGCACAAGGTGCACAGAAACAGTAAGCTAGGAATGAAGTTCATGAAACAAGAAAAAAGTCGAAGAAGAAAGTAGTAGGTGCTGAAAAACAGGACAGCAGTGAACCGAAAAAAGATGGTCCGTAACAAAACAAAAACCTATTTTATTACAACAAAAAGGAAGCCTACCTAACCTTTAGCTCGGGCCCTAACATGGTTCCTCTGGGAGCGCTAATTCCCATAGATGCAATAGTTGTATCCCCCTGAGGGGAGTTGTTTCGTAAAAAAAATAATTCTATTTCAGTAAAAGAAACATAACCTTTAGCTTGGAACCTCACATATTCCCTAGATGCACTGATTCCCACAAATGCGATAGTTCCATCCCCTGAGGAGAGATGAGGATTGGCCGCTGGAAAATTAGCGAAAAATTAGAGAATATGACACTAGCTCTTAAAAACGAATTTGTCAAACAATCTGTATTCCAGAAGCGAATGTTCAACAAATGCCCTGATCTTTTGTTATAGCTTGTGATGAGCAGAAGTCGAGTGCCAACAGTAAACAGAATATTCTTAAAAATATAAAGTTTCGCTTCAAACTAATTATCCAGTTAAATACGGCGACACAGGAAAATATAAAAAGTTTAATAAATTTTAGTGATGAAAATAGTGGCGACTTCATACAGCCTAATATACAATACAGTGGTTAAAATCGCATCAGGTTTGGCGCAAGTCAGTGTAGCGTGAAATGTCGACGGTAAAGAACTGCCGAAAACTTAAAAAAAAAACTCAAAGCAAAATGAGGCAACCGCTTCCTTCCTTCCACTCTCCGTCAAGGTTACGGCTGCAGTGATGAGTGAACACCACGGTAGAGGAAACAAGGTAGAGTCCTTCGTACGGGGAGAAATACACCTCCTCTTGTTCGGCTAGCCAATAGAACGGCTTTATTTCAAACAAACTTTATGACGTCACCAAATCGCCATGTCGTTAGGCCAATAGTGGAGACTGATTTGGGGGTAGCAGTGCAACCAGACGCAATATGAGCGCTGCTACTGGTTCGTTGCCGTGACGTCAGCAACACCACACCGTCACCGAAAAAAGACTGTTTTAAGCCTACCTTGTTTACGCTACTGTGGTGAACAGCCAACGCTGTCCACCAACAAAAACAAGATATGAAGTGACTTTAAAAATGTTAGCTTTGTTAACAGCCATACTCATCTACTCAAAGGTGTGAATGCAACTTTTGTTAATACTTAAAAATAAATTCTTAACAATAGTTTTTTACTCGAGTGCATGAACAGAAGTGTTTTTTATATTGAAAACAATTACCACGTAAATCGAGTAGAGAGTTTGGTTAAAGCATTGTAAATAAACGCGACGGAAGAACGTCATCCTAAAAGAAAACAATCAGTATCCAATATAGAAGTGCCAATGAAAATTGAATTTTTCACAATCTCCAGTAAGTTCAAACTGAATTTAAATGAAATATTCACTAAAAACACAAGTTGAGCTTCCGATGAATAAGATACATAACGGAGACACAACACACTCCTCGGTGTTGAAAAACATTGCTAAAGTAATTAAAAAGATAGACTGCCGCTGTACAGGAAAGTAAAGATACACACGAGCAGACACCCACTGGTATAAGTCCTGGAAAATCAACATACATATTATACCAGGCTTCTCCTCCTTATGGGAGGGTAGCCGACAGCAGGCCCTAGTCATCAACCAAAAAAAACACTTAAACAATATCCTATAAACGTCATAACTGCACGTTGATTTCGATTCAACATTTAACACTAAAGGAGCCCAGAATTGCTCACTTGGCAATGATGATTCTAATATTTTTTATTATTATTAAAACATGAACGTCGTTGAAGGCCGCACCGTGAGCTGGGAGGCCAACGCAGTGCGCTGTGGTGTAGAAAACAATACATGGAGGCGGACGAACAGGCAGCGTGCTATTTATTTGAAGACACGGACACGATTTTTAGCACATCGTAAATCGGATGCATCGTTTTATTATATTATGAAATTGTATTACATTATATATATATATATTAAAAAGAATGTATCGTTCTAATTCCATATTCTTCCTTCTTAAATACATCATTTTAATTTGAACTTTTCCCGCCATTTGAAATTTCATTTTAATTATTATTTTGTTTATCTTTAAAATCGTTTACAATTCATTTTTCTCTATCGGATTTGCAATATATTCGCCCAGTCATAGCGGTGCAGCTGGCAGCGTAAGTTTTCCAAGTTGACCAGGCTACGGTAAGTGCGGCTTTTTTTTGCCAAAATTAAGATTGTGCTTGTTCAGATATGATGAAATTTAAGAACTCTGCATTTACTGAGTGCTGGGCGATACAATTAAGCCCTTCGATGCCGTAAATTGTTTGTAAATCCGGCCATCGAACGGGTATAAATCCGGCCCTCGAACGGGTATAAATCCGGCCCTCGAACGGGTATAAATCCGGCCCTCGAACGGGTATAAATCCGGCCCTCGAACGGGTATCAATCCGGCCCTCGAACGGGTATCAATCCGGCCCTCGAACGGGTATCAATCCGGCCCACGAACGGGTATAAATCCAGCCCACGAACGGGTATAAATCCGGCCTCTTAACGAGTAGAAAACCGGCCCTATAGTACGGGTATAAATCCAGGCCTTGTACGCGTATAACTCCTGCCTGTGAACGGATATAAATCCGGCCTGTGAACGGATATAACTCCGGCCTGTGAACGGATATAAATCCGGCCTGTGAACGGATATAAATCCGGCCCTAGTACGGGTGGGTATAAATCCGGCCTGTGAACGGGTAGAAAACCGGCCCTAGTACGGGTAGAAAACCAGTCCTAGTCCGGTTAGAAAACCGGCCCTAGTACGGGTAGAAAACCGGCCCTAGTACGGGTAGAAAACCGGCCCTAGTACGGGTAGAAAACCGGCCCTAGTACGGGTAGAAAACCGGCCCTAGTACGGGTAGAAAACCGGCCCTAGTACGGGTAGAAAACCGGCCCTAGTACGGGTAGAAAACCGGCCCTAGTACGGGTAGAAAACCGGCCCTAGTACGGGTAGAAAACCGGCCCTAGTACGGGTAGAAAACCGGCCCTAGTACGGGTAGAAAACCGGCCCTAGTACGGGTAGAAAACCGGCCCTAGTACGGGTAGAAAACCGGCCCTAGTACGGGTAGAAAACCGGCCCTAGTACGGGTAGAAAACCGGCCCTAGTACGGGTATAAATCCGGCCCTAGTACGGGTATAAATCCGGCCTGTGAACGGGTAATTATGCGAGTAATGAAATGGAATTAATCTATATCCACACTATACAGAAACACAAAACGTGCAAAAACGCATATCGTAAAACATGGAGCGTAGACGACAGACGTTTCGTAGATTTTTAACATACAAGTTGTTACGGAGTTGGAAGTACACTTTTACAAGTAGTATTGATGGTAACGCTGCTTTATTGAACATAGCGTGAGGTGTGCAGGACGCAACACAGCGCTGTCCTACACAGCTGCGCTAGGACCAGGAGTATCGATCATACACGGTCGACTTGTAATCGTTTCCTGTGTAGCAAGTCAGGCGTCCTGTATGGCTGTGTGTATGAGAAGACCATCTTCTCCAGTAGTAGTAGTAGTAATAGTAAAAGTAGTAGTAGTAACATGGGTTTGCTAGCGCTTCAGTTACTTAACTACATCGCACCGCGAAGGTCGCGTAATTTAATCAGTATCAGACTTTCCTAATTTACCACATAAGATGAACATCAATATTAATTGAAGATCAAAATCACATAAATGCAAAGCTTATAATTACAACTCAAGATTATGATCGTCTCCCCATCAAAATTTAGTGCACACTACATCTCCTCGAATGCCACAGTCCCAAGCGTGAGGCATTCGACCAGGAGTTGTTAGGGAAACCGAAGGATTACTATGATTATGCAATTTTTTAAATCCGCACGGAATATACAAACGAATCACAACGCTCAAAGGGAGTTTTTATTCAAAAATCACGAGGCTCACGGTTATTGACCATTTAAAAACTTATATAGTCTTATTTTTCTCTCACATACTGACGAATAGAGTTGCATCAATGACGTACGATAGTTTCACGTCGATGAGACGCAATCAATGGAAGATCCGGTACTTGACCTACCGGGTCTTTCGTACTCTTACTTGATGTACTTTACTTGACATACTCCCCAGTAGGTCAAGTAAAATCTCTCGACGTACATTGATGTACCACAACGTTAAAGAGGTGCAGTAAAATCGAATTGCAGCGTAATGTTGCGAAAAAAAATTGCTACGCCACGACTGTCTTCATCCATGTTTTCTCAACAGCGTGATGAGAAGGATGTCAGAACACTGAACGATGTGAAGTCCTACGTAAGTCATTATTTGATATTTGATACGTGAACATGAGGCGTGTTGAAAGAAATATGCGTTTTTTACAGTGATAAGCTGGTAAAGTTAACAGTATAGTTATAAAAAGGAAGAATCAACCTTGAAGTATTTGAAAGTCAAATACAAACAGTCCTATAACATTCAACAAACAATCTTGAGAAATTAGCGTTTTTTCTAAAAATAGCATCAGTCCGACTATAAAACACAGATTAAATGAAACTTCACACACGAATGACATCAAGTGAAACTGAACGTAACTTTCATAAATGAGACCTAATTCAGAGACTAATCAATTTGTTTTCAGCTTGAGAACATTGTCGCTTTTGCAACACATTCAGAACTTGTGCGGTGGCCGCCAAGGTCTCCAAAGACCGCAGTTCTCAGGCGTCACAGGCCGTATCTCTGATACGCCTCGCCGACCGCCCGTAGACCATACAGGGTGGGCCAGATATAAATTAGATTAGATTATGAGTTAGTTTAAGCCTCCCTGATCGCTACAAAAAGAGCGTGTCGAAGAAAGGAAGGGGAAGGCACCATTTAGTATGGAGATGAGAGAATGAGGAATCTATGCAGAAGGGGCATTGGTTGAGAAAGAAGTTCATGAAATACGATAAAAGTTGAAGAAGTCAGAGGTGCTGAAAAACAGGACAGTAGTGGAACGAAAAAAGGTGGTTCTTAACATAACAAAAGCATTTTATTTCAACAAAAAGAAGGCCTTCCTAACTCTCAGCTCGGGCCCTCACTTTGTCCCCATGGGAGAGCTAATTCCCATAGATACAATAGTTGTATCCTCATGAGGAGCTACGAAAAACAATACGTGTACAATTTAACCTCATAAATGTTAACGATAATAAAGATATCATTCAGCTTCATAAATAGGAAAGATCATGCGCAATAAATTTCAATCCATGAACGCAAAAAAAGATGCATTTGATTTTAGTGAGGCTGATGATAATCCTTTGAAAAGTTCCTTCCTACGATATTTATACTCGTTTTCAACATGAATACAGAAATTGGTCCATACCTAAAATGGCACAGGGAACAATGTAAAATTACCCACCCATTAATGATTCACAGAAACACTAAGACCACTCGGCGTATAAAAATTTAAGCCACAGTAGCTATTTAAAAACGTACCGTTTGATAACCCAAATATTTCATGACTCTTTTATTTTGGAACAGCTACTCTCCGAAGGAACGACAATGACCAACACCGAACTCTTTTTGAACTTCGGTCCGAATTGTGACCGGAAATTTCGACCGAAAAAGTATGTTCGGAATCGTCAGAAAAGGAGACAAGATCGTATTCAATTGAAACCAGAGAGTCGTGAATTACTACATGTGGAGAAGGGGTTCCCAGCCTGGGATGCACGCACCCCTCCTGGAGGTGTGAGATGATATCGCAGGGGTGCGAGAAAAGTCCGGGTAAATTATAGGATATTGGCTGTATGTTTGCATTTTTATTCCAGGGGTGCGAGAAAAGTCCGGGTAAATTATAGGATATTGGCTGTACGTTGGCATTTTTATTCCAGGGGTGCGAGAAAAGTCCGGGTAAATTATAGGATATTGGCTGTACGTTGGCATTTTTATTCCAGGGGTGCGAGAAAAGTCCGGGTAAATTATAGGATATTGGCTGTACGTTGGCATTTTTATTCCAGGGGTGCGAGAAACGTTCATGTAAACAATAGGATTTTGGCTGTACGTTGGCATTTTTATTCCAGGGGTGCGAGAAACGTTCATGTAAACAATAGGATATTGGCTGTACGTTGGCATTTTTATTCCAGGGGTGCGAGAAACGTTCATGTAAACAATAGGATATTGGCTGTACGTTGGCATTTTTATTCCAGGGGTGCGAGAAACGTTCATGTAAACAATAGGATTTTGGCTGTACGTTGGCATTTTTATTCCAGGGGTGCGAGAAACGTTCATGTAAACAATAGGATTTTGGCTGTACGTTGGCATTTTTATTCCAGGGGTGCGAGAAACGTTCATGTAAACAATAGGATTTTGGCTGTACGTTGGCATTTTTATTCCAGGGGTGCGAGAAACGTTCATGTAAACAATAGGATATTGGCTGTACGTTGGCATTTTTATTCCAGGGGTGCGAGAAACGTTCATGTAAACAATAGGATATTGGCTGTACGTTGGCATTTTTATGCCAGGAGTGCGAGAAACGTTCATGTAAACAATAGGATTTTGGCTGCACGTGGGCATTTTTATTCCAGGGGTGCGAGGTTCGAATGGAATTTCTTGAAGGGTGCGGGAAGGAAAAAAGGTTATGAGCCGCTGATGTAGCGCATCACTTTTCAGCGAATTCACGATTCGATTACAAATTGTGTTCAGTGAAAACCCTACGTTTCGTAAGAGAATACGACTGAAAACATGTACAAGTTTTAATTTCATGCATAGAGATGTCGCATATATTACGGAATCAAATACTACCGTAAATGAACGTCTCTTTCTATGTAATGTTGCGTCATCGACAAAGGAATAGAATTGTTTATTGTTAATAGAATTTTTATTGCATGACAATAGAATTGTCATGCTATACTAATACATATAAGAAGCTCAGAAACAGAAACGTATTTCTGCCTAGACAAATCGTCCGTGAATAACTAGACAATTCTTTTCTTCTGTTGCGTCATGTGAAAATATTCTACGAAAAAAAAATTTGCGCTACAATTTGACAACACAAGAATATTTGTTGCGGGTCTTACTGAGCACAATTGTGTTCGTGAACTCGTTAGTCTTATTAGGTCGACTTGTTTCTAAGGGAGAGCACGAATGCTGCCTATGGTGCGCAACTAGCCATGAACAATTCAAAGCCATTATTCCATCTTAATTACCGCGCGAAGGACCCCAATGATAACCTCACGTGTTTTAATGTGTCATTATTAAACCAACTTAACTTTGAATCAATCTCAGGCCTTGACACCATTATGCCTCCCGTGAATTGCAAAAATTAGCGCGTGAGGCAGGCAAATTTTGCGAGGTTTCTCAAGTCGACGCAAAAGGCGCACAAGATTTTCCTGCCGTCGCCCTCACACGTGACCGGGAAGCGTGACTCCGTATTTCGATCCAACGTGACTTACCGCCCACAAACATGTCAACTTTAAAAATGTCACATTTATTCTTTGGGCAAAGCCATAGGATAGATAGGGAGGAAAATACGTTGGCACTGTCCCCTCGTGTTGGGCCGTATGTGTACCGCTAGGTAAATTGCTCGTACATGTACTGGTAGAAATTAATGAAATTCCATCTGTTTCGGAACTTTTTTTAGAAATAACGTATCACACGAAGGGAAATATTACGTACCATTTTATTTCTCATATTTCTTAAATAGGATAGAAGTGTATTCAAGCAGTAAAGTCGATTTCTCAATTCTGCTACTTACAACCTAACCAAACCAACCGTTAACAACCGCGACGAACATTTTGAAGGTAAGTTTCTTTCACCCATTTGCCCAGTATTTATCTTCGTTGGACTAGATTAGTTAATTTAAGCCTCTCTGGTCCCTAAAAGGGTGTTCCAAAGACAGAAAAGCACCATTTAGTATGGAGATTAGGGAACGAGGAACCTATGCACAAGGTGTGTTTCCACAGAAGACCCCTTACGCTTCGTCCCGCAAGATGTCTCTGCCACGCCCCCGCTTATACCTACAAAGGGATCTTCGAAGTTCATTTTGGATCTTTTCCGGATTAGCCCCGCCACTAATGCAACACATAAGTTCACCCACTTGTAACTTTCGAAATAATGCACCTATTGACTTCAAATTACTCTCAAACGAAATAGTGTTTTAATCTTTAGTTTGAGAGTCATTTGAAGTCGATAGGTGCATTATTTCAAAAGTTACAAGTGGGTGAACTTATGTATTGTGTTAGTGGCGGGGCGCATCTGGAAAAGATCCTGCATTTTTCTCTCCCTAGTTCGATGCGACAATGTACAATCAGCATCTGGATTGTAGGAGTGGCAGAGCAGCCTCGAGTGGCAGAGCAGCCTCGAGTGGCAGAGCAGCCTCGAGTGGCAGAGCAGCCTCGAGTGGCAGAGCAGCCTCGAGTGGCAGAGCAGCCTCGAGTGGCAGAGCAGCCTCGAGTGGCAGAGCAGCCTCGAGTGGCAGAGCAGCCTAGATTGACAACACACCACAAAACCGTCAAATCTGTCTCATCCATCAGCCAATTACGGTGGTGAGGTTCAGTCGGGGGTTACACTTCTTTCCTCACCTTTCTTCACACGCCGCTACACTCCCCGCTAATTCCCTGACTGTAACAGTTTTGATCTCCCGCACCTCGAAGTCCTGAAGGTCGGACTGCAGCCTCAACACCTTGACTGTGAAACGACCCATCGATGGGTCGTTTGAACAATTTCTTAAGAATCTTTATAAATTAATATTTCATATGCCCGGTTATAGTTTGTTAATTAACTATAAAATTTTCACTTTTGACTTTAACCTTGAGTTGAATCTTGAACTTTAGTTTAAATCATCGTAGTCAACGTGTTAAAACAAAAGTTCTTGATCGTCCAAGGAATGAGATCATTATTAAATGCCGTTTTGAACGGCTCGGGTATTCCCATTTTTTGTTCCTGCATTTGTGTTGCAACATCCTGCTGCACAGAACAAAAGAATAATTTCCATAAGACTAGAGTCAACACGTCCCTCACACACTCGTCTAATGAAATACGGTCATATCCTAGCATGTTCTGTACGAGTCCCAGTTGCACACATAATTATGCAGCTCATGCAGCGCCCTCTAGGATTCATTCCACGTACTGTGCGAGCCGTTAGTCAAATCTCGGGTGAACTTTTGTCATGTAAACGAGAACTGCGTATAAATAACGTAGCTTTATCGTATGATGAATCATATGGAAAGATGACACTAAAGAATGAGAAAAATTGAACAATATTGGATGGAAAGTATCATAGTTAATATTCTAACTTCTATTATACGTAGAATATTCAACTTCTTCACCTTATTTATTATTTATTTTTTTTAACTCATTATTATACGAATATTTAACTTCTATTCTACTTAGTATGGAATAAGTTTATCAGATTTGTTAAGATTCCTGCTTGAAACCTCACTATTGAAGACCCCAGAAAGTGGTTCCTAAATTATGTTTGAGAAATCCTTCGCTATTTCGTACAGCATGTACGTACTCTGTCACGAGAGGATCGATGGAAAAAATGGACTAAATTTCAATTCGAATCCGAATGCAAATAACGAATAAACGCCATGAATTCTTTTTTCTATAACATTTGGCTAGATTGATGCTACTGAGAACGAAAGCTTGGCCTCAAAAAATTTAATAATTTTGAAACAGTCGCTGAAAATCTTTGGATTATAAAAACTTCCACGTGAACGCGACCAATCAAGTATCGACTCACATCAGCCCAAGAAAAATCCGAGGTCGATTTGCCTTCCTATCCCCACCACGGCGGCGTTTTTCGGCAAAAAGCACAATAAATTCGAGTCAGTTTATTAGTTTATTAGTTAGTTTAAGCCTCCCTATCCTCAACAATGAGATGTAAAGAGAGGAAGGAAGAAGGCACCATTTAGTATGGAGTTAAGGGAACGTGGAATCTATGCAGAAAGGGCACAGAAACAGAAAGCTAAGAAAGAAGTTCATGAAACAAGAAAAAGTTGAAGAAGAAAGTGGTAGGCGGTGAAAAACAGGACAGCAGTGAACCGAAAAAAAGATGGTCCGTAACACAACAAAACCTATTCTATTTTAACAAAAGAAAGCCTACCTAACCTTTAGCTCGGGCCCTCACATTGTCCCCCTGGGAGCGCTAGTTCCCATAGATACAATAATTGTATCCCCCTGAGGGGTAAATTCGAGTCAAATTTGCAGGGATTTATTTCCATAGAAGTTCAGGTACAAACGAATTCAATTTGAACTTTTCAATGAGGTGAATTTGCACCTCAATTTAAACAATTTATTTACCACAAGTGATACAGCTGTAGAGTGTATCTAAGTCTAGTACAATGGATAAATTTGAGTATAGCTACTTGTGGGCCAGAATAAGTTGAGCAACTACTAGGACATCGTATTATCAAGCTATTTTTAAAGTGTACAATTATGTTTAACCGTATTTACTTAACTTAGGGCAATTTACCTTCAAGCAGTTTTTGTATTAACTTCCACACAATTCTAATTTCAGGCATGAAGCAGGCAGGACAGTCACGTCAATAAGGCCCACATTACACATCACAAAGAATCGTTCAACAAAATTAAATTCAAATAACTTTCCTACGAGCGCAACCAAACACCAAATTTGTGAAGAATCAATCTCTGGGCAGATATAAGCTGTCAAATCAGGACATATCGGTAGACTTTTCATACACAGCTTGAATGTTGAATTTGGGCACAGATAAAATCCTATCCTGCGTTAAACACTAAACGTCAGAAGGAAAGATATGTAACTTTTTTTTCTCCTTAAAAACTTAAAAAATTTTGATTAATTCTGCGACCAGTCGAAAATCATTTGGACATGAAGTCGTTCCAAAACGCTGGGTGCCGTCATGGGTCCAAGAACTTTGTTTGCCTCTCTGGTCGTATGCGTGTTTGACATTTTACCAATTGTTCCATAAGAGAAGACTAGACTGTAAGTTACTTTAACATATTTCCTGCAAAATGACCCACCGGTGGTCATTTAAGTGATTTTCATGTAGTACTGTTGACCCACCGGTGGTCATTTAAGTGATTTTCATGTAGTACTGTTGACCCACCGGTGGTCATTTAAGTGATTTTCATGTAGTACTGTTGACCCACCGGTGGTCATTTAAGTGATTTTCATGTAGTACTGTTGACCCACCTGCAGTCACTAACTCATTTTTTATTAATTCCTAATGAAAGCTAAATAAACGCCCGATCCAGTTAATGTTTGCTATTTTCAAAGTTGTTGATTACCAAAATTGACTTTAAATTTGAATTGAATATTGAACTTCAGTTCAACCCATCACAGTTGACGTATTAAGCTAACTAAAATTTATGATTTCTAATAACTCGCGTATCGTAGAGATGCTAAATCTCCATTCGTATTGCTACTAAGTTCTTTTATGGTTAAAGATTACGAAAACATCCCACGATTCCTCATCCTAAGCGAATAAATCTACCCCTGAAGAGTACAGCAACTAACACTATGTGCGTAGACCTTAAACTCAACGCCCCAATCCAAAAAATAGTGCCTTTTAATTGATTCATCATTCTAAATAGGAATAATTTAACCCTGAAGAGCAGGGAACGTAAGCGATATACATTTTCAACTCAACGCCACAATGCAAAACTTGGTGATCGCTCCCAAAGGCGCTTTGAAGAAGTGAAGAGAAAAGTTTCGAAGGTATCGGCCACAATACGTCCACCATAATTTGAACATACAAAAGTTTGGAAAACTTTGAACGCGCATAATATAGGTGAAATGCAGTTGGGAGAGCGCGCGTATATCTGAATTTTCATCTTAAATCCACAAAAATTTAAACAATATAATTACCACATGCGATACAGCAGTAGATTGTTTCGTAGGTCTAGTACAATGGTCACATTTGAGTATAGCTTGTGGGCCCGGTTAAGTTAAGACTTCTAAGACGGATGCCCGGTTAAGACTTATAGGGCATTCTAACATCGACGCTATTCTAAGTTGTATAATAATGTCCCTTGTTGCGCCCTAGAATGAGCAATGAATTACTTTACTCAAGATTCGATGCTTAAATTTACAATAATATTTTACATGGTCTACATGTGAACAGTATATTCGATAAATGTTAAGGAGAAGATACTAATCGATTTTCAAAATATTGTTGCTTGAATCATTCGAGCCATGAAAGCCGTAAATTATCATACCGCTACAACTCGTTAAATACTCATTTCCCTCAAAAAGTGCAGGGAATAAAAGAAGTTTAGGTAAATCTGAAGGAGATGACAGTTGTCGATTTTGCAAATTGTAATGGCTAAACATGGTTAATGACACCAAAATAAAAAAGTTTTTTTCTATGCACTTTTCGTCTCAAGTGAGTATTTTGTTAGTTATAGCGGTAAATGACTTACCGCAACTCCAGTCTTTGAAGCGGAAAGAAATTCCTTGATCGAGTTGTATGGCAATACTGCAATGGCGTCTCGCTTCCAGCGCTCTGTCTTGAAAGACGAAACCAAACCTACCGCTATACCTCGTTAAATACTCATTTGACGAAAAAAGTGTATAGAAGAAAAGTTGTTTATTTCGATGTTATTGCCATGTTTCAAGCAACAAAAATTCGAAAATCGATGAGTAGCTGTTTATTCGAGCGCATTCGTCATCAATGACGAAACTAAACTTACCGCTATAAATCGTAAAATACTCATTTGAGACGAAAAGTGCATAGATGAAAACTTGTTTATTTCGATTCAATTAATTAGGTTCAGGCACCAAAAAGTGGAAAATCGACAACTGTCATCTCCTTCAGATTTACCGAAGTTTATTTCAATCTAATTACCATGAGACACGCAAAATAATCGGAAATCGATTAGTATCCTCTCCTTAACGTTTACCTGATATTCTGGTAAAGACTCGAGAGTAAACTTTAGATCTTAAAACCACACTACCTAGCCTAGTTCATTTAACTGGTCACTTTATTAAAATTTCAACAAAATACCCGCATTTAACCTGTAATTAAGGAGAGAACACTATTACTGTGTTCAATAAATCAATGATATAACATGATGAGAATACGTGAGAATTCGAAAATCAAATTAATGAATTAGAAAATACACTTTTATGAATTTTATACGTTGTTAAGCGTTACAAAGGGGAATTAGCGTGTCTTTAGACTATTTTAGTCACTAGTCAATCTAATACCCTAAGCAAAAATTTGGTTGTAGTATTACTAATAGATTGAGGCGTGTTTTGTCTTATCACACTCAGGTGAGCGAGTAAGAAGCATATAGGGTAATTCATCAAATATCGAACAGAAACCAGGTGCGTCTAGAAACAACCTTCATAAATCGGTAACTTTTGCTCTGAATAACTGTTGCGGGCCTCATGATTATTCTTGAACAGTTGCTTTCTTGTTCTGTGATGTCGCTTTAAAGACAACGTAGATTGTTGGAATTTATTTATTGTTCTAAAAATCGAATTCTTTAATAACATAATTTCATCAATATCGAACATGAATCGAACAAGAATTTTGATTCGAACAGGATGGTTTGTCAATTAGTTCTCGTATGGAACATTTGTTAGACTATTAGCACGCCACGTATGGTTTGTCTATTAGTACGCCTCGTATATTTTGTCCATTAATATGCCTCGTATGGTCTATCTATTTGTACACCTCTGATAGTTTGTCTATTAGTACTCCTCGTATGGAACTTTTGTTTTAGGACGTCCTATATTAAGAAACTTTTTAAAACCCAATATGTTGACATGTATCTCATGTGGCCACTTGGAAAATAAACGTTTTTCCTTCATTCTTTTTTTTTCTTTGGTGCACTGGATTTTCTTGGAAATGCTCGCGGTGGCACAGCGGTTAAGGGATCGGACTTGTATGTTGGAGTCGCGGGTTCGTATCCCGGCGCTGGCGCTGCGATTTTCCCCGTTGGGTATAAGGGAAAGCTCAAGCACAATACCCCACTCGACCCAGGTGTCGGAAATGGGTACCGGCTTTACGGGGGAACCGTCATGGTGTCCTATATACAGTGTTAGTTATAAGACATTTGAAAAACCAATGCTTAAGATCATTTGTATCAGGCTTGATTGGAAATAAAGCATCCCAAAGATGCCGATGTTTGTTTTGTTTGTTTGAAATAACTGTCTCATTACTTATTTTCAAGATGCATTTGAATGGAGAGTTATCAAAATTTGAACATGATGTCGATGTTTCATTTGCAGTGTTTGTTGAACCGTCATTGTGATCATCAACCTGTGTGACCTTTTTTGGAGTAGAGTGTAAAGCACTCGTCAATGAATTATTATTGATGCTTGCATCAATTTTCTTGGCAAGGGATTGATCATCAGTAAATGTAGCCAGACGAATCATTGATGATCTTGAGGGCCTTGGAACACCAGCAGCTGATTGATAGCCCCTCACCAGAATTCCCATCTTCAACTATTCAATGTTATTATCAAGCGTTAATACAATATTTTAATGAAATAAAACAGGCGTTCAATGGATCTATTCAGTTATTTAAAAGAATTAAGAATCGAAAAGCCTTGTTCGAGGCATAAACTCATGATTTTTAAGGAATTTTGATTCGAACACCTTTGTTCAGTATTTAATACTGACATGAAAAAGGAACTGAATGTCGAACATGGAATAATTATCAAGTTTTTGGCGGAAAAGAAAAAAATACAGCAACAGAACATCATATGACAACACTACTCTCTAGTTATGACGGGAGGTTGACGGTGACCCAACAACAATCAAACCATCGCAATTTTCCCGAGGTGCGTAAGATTTTTCGAGTGAAAAAATTCGACCAATTTGTAAGGGTCGTACAAAAAATGCGTTCGCAACCGCTGGTAGCAGTTTGCAGCTCACAGAAATGAGTTTTTAACACTAAAATAGGAGTTTTAGATGTAAGATCACTGGCAATGAGCAAGTTTGGATGCTTACTAAATTTATTACGCGCATATTTCCAAAGTTGTTCGATAATCAGTTCAGTTCGATATTTGATGAATTACCCTACGATGAACTCAAACTGTGAAATTAAAATTTCTATACTATTCATTCCCGACCGTTTTGCAGTCTAACTTCGCGCCCCCAAACCAATCTTTGATAGAAGCAAACTTGGTATCAATTTTTTATTAATTTCGATCTTAACTGAAACAACGTGCCGGAAACAAATAGAACAGTCAAAGACATCCGTGAACAAATTCCTGGTAGAGTTTATCTAAAATGAATGACTCACTCTCTCAGAAGTGCCGGGGAATTTCAGTCAGAAGTAGGCGTACTCCGGGTGCATTTCAACGGTTGTCGTGAAATGATGAGCAAAAATAGCTGAGACAAAGTTGTTGAAACAGAGGCAACCACGAGCTGTGATAGGATAAATGCGTCCTCAATGCTCTAACTCAACTCTATTTTCTCCTGAATGATGAGTCACTTCTATTCACGTTCATCTTCAAGAATTATCTTAAAACTTCCACATGTAGGGCACGCACACGGAGATTACAGTCACCCATACAACGACAACCGAGGAGCAGACCAGCAACCCTCCACCTCGCACAACGGTCCACAGGTAACTGACGGTCACGACAGAAAACTTTACCTCCTACCTGCGTATCTCGGATACCTGACGTGGGGTGGTCACTTGTAATTCCGGGTTGTGCAGGGTGCGGCAGTCAACCCTGCATTTTTAGCCCTCCACAGCTTTATCGAAAATGCAGGATTGAACGGCAATCTTTACAGTACATATATCTTGACAGTATATCTTCGAGTTGTGCACCATCTTATGCAAACCTTAACTTATGCCAATAAAAAAATTGTCATAGCAATTTGACTGGTGCGAAGTTTGATTCAAGTTATGTATGTATGAACATGACTAATTTTCATCCCCATTGGTCGAGGTTTGTAATTTATTATATATAACTGGAGAATGGGCTGTTCCAGCAGACTCAAGTTGTTGAGTTTCATAGTCATATTTGTGTGGTGTTTTATTTTTTATGAGCATTTCAGGATGGTTATTTTTAACTGAAATCAATTAAAAATCAGTTTCATTTGTGGTAAATCCCTTAAATATGTTAAAGTTATGCTATAATTGAATTTTTTATGTTCGTTCGGTGATCACGTATTCAGCTGGTAGATATGCCTGCTTTAGGCCTAGGATAATATTCATCGAATTAATAAATATTTATGGGTAACTATCTTCCATAAATATCGACCTAATTTCACTATCATAAAACCTAAATATTTTATTTAATACGTTGCTGGTGATACGACTCATCGATGGGTCGTTTGAAAATTTTCGACAATTTGTAAAAATTAATGGTATCTGATATACCCTGGCATATATATAATTGCTAACAACTCTTGACTTTAAATTTGAGTTGAATTTTGAGCTACAGTTTAACCCACCCCAGTCAACGAGTAAAATTTTAGCATTAGGATGGTGTTCTTCATAAAATAGTAATCCGTATAAAAAGTTCTAACCTAACATAACGTCACACGACCTAACTTCCCTAGCTCCGCACGTCGCAGCCTCGTCTGCCGTCGCAGCTACGGCACTCGTGGGACTGGCGTCGCGTTGCGGCTTTCGGGAGCGGCCACGATCTTAAAAAACTTCGCTCAATATCGTAAAACATTATCGTATATATGTAAAATTTTACTCCTCACAATCCTGAATATAGTAATATATAATCGTTTAGAGGCCACGATCTCGTAAAACTTAACTGATTATCGTATAACATAATCGTACCTAGGTCAAATTTTACTGACAATAATACTGAATATCGTTATGTATAATCTTTTAGAAGCCACGATCTTGTAAAACTTCATTGAATATCGTAGTACATTATCGTATATAGGTATAATTTTACTTTAAACAATACTAAATATCGTAATATATAATCGTACAGCGGCCACGATCTTGTAAAACTTCACTGAATATCGTGTTGCATAATCGTACCTAGGTCAAATTTCACCCGAACTACATTATATCGGAGTTCATAATTGCATCTGGGTCAAATTTTGCTCCAAACTATACGGAATATCTTAATGCTTAATCGTATCAAGGCTACGATCTTGTAAAACTTCACTAAATATCGCAATAAATAGTCGTACATAGGCCAAGTTTTGGTCCGTACTATGCTGGATATCCGCCACATATCCGCTACAATATCCGCTACAATATCCGCTACAATATCCGCTACAATATCCGCTACAATATCCGCTGCAATATCCGCCACACATCCGCTACAATATCCGCTGCGATATCCGCTACAATATCCGCAGCAATATCCGCTACAATATCCGCTGCAATATCCGCTACAATATTCGCTGCAATATCCGCTACAATATCCGCTGCAATATCGGCCGCAATATCCGCTGCAATATCCGCTACAATATCCGCCACAATATGCGCTGCAATATCCGCTACAATATCCACTACAATATCTGCTGCAATATCCGCTAAAATATCGTCCACATATCCGCTGCAGTATCCGCGACAATATCCACTGTAATATCCGCTGTAATATCCGGTACAATATCCGCTACATCACTGAATATCCGCTTCGTATGGAATCGTATCTAGGTCAAATTTTACCCAAACTTCACACAATATCTTAATACATAATCGTATAGAGGCCTCGATCTTGTGAAACTGCTCTAGATTTGTATAGGAACCTTTACGGCACAAATGAAACAAATTCCTTTACTGTTTGAAAAATTTCATAATTAGCGAAGGGTCGAGTGAGGTGCAGCGGATCCGTGAAACTGATCCGTCAAATAGGAGACCGTTGCACAAGTTTGCCCATGCAAGACAAACATCGTTGGAGTGAACACAACGAGATCAAGTCTAGAAATCTGTGCCGATTCCGCGTAGGGAGCGGAAAGCAGACGGTGGTGGTACGCTAAAGCCTCTCTAAGCACGGAAAGTCTTCCAGTGAGCAAAGCATCCGCTAAATAAACTCGTTTGCGGAAGCTGGCTGGGCTGTCCATGCTGACCTTATGTCCTTATAAGGCAGTCTCCGCAGAAGAAAGAAGCGACTAACTGTGCGTGAGGTAGCCATGTAAGTTGAGCGTGTATTTAGAACTGTAAGATCATGGTGGTGTAGCGCACTGGAGAAAGGTCGAGTATATATATTATCGAAGTAATATTATACTTTTATTTCGTATAATTTGTCTATTAGTACACCTCGTACGGTTTGCCTATTAGTAGACCACGCATAGTTTGTGTATTAGTACTCCTCGTACGAGTGTATTAGTACTCCTCGTATGATACGTTTGTCTAAGGACGTCTTATGTTAAAAAATTTTAAAAGCCAATATGATGGTATGTATCTCACGTGTCAACTTTTTATAAATAAATGGTTTTTCTTTATTTTCTTTCTTTCTTGTGCGTATCGAAGTAAAATTACACTTCCGTTCACGCGTATCGAGTTTGAGATGATTGCTTACTACCCAAGCATGTAATTTGCGCGGGTTTTTCCGCGTCAATTTTGCCTATCGATCAACGACGGAGGCTAACTGTTCTCGTTAGTACTGCATGCCACTTTGCTGTTCGAGTCGCGGAAATGGTGTGGGTCCGGGACTCGGGGGACACTTTTTCTGGACGTTGACCGTTTCTATTTGCATACTCGTGGAACGGAATTGAAGATAATGCGAGTACGCAGGAAGCCGAAGAACTAGTTTGCTTAGGCTGCCACGAGCCGCTGTGCTTCACAGGACTTCACTGCGTGGATGGAATTGTCTTTTGTAGTTTTTTGTTTAGTTAAAATGCGGCGGGAAGTAACGTGAAATGTTTGATTGTATTGCTTTAACTCAGTTATCATGAAAGTTGAGTTTTAAATTCTCGTTTTACAAAGATATTCATGATTGCCTAGTTTATTGCCCTCGATGAAATATCTCTGAAATTTGAAAAGTTTTGAAAGTTAAAACTTTCTTATTTTTTCATCGATATTCGTATTTAAACCTGAAACGTACTAAAATACAGCTCAGCTCAAGTTTAGATCAATTTATTAAACCAAACATAATTAAGTTTGCTTCCTTAGTCCCTGTCAACTTGAGCAGAGAGGGTAAATTTTTTGCGTCAACTTTTAAATTAATTAAAGCTCCACCTGTTGGAATTCAAGACACCATAGATAGACGAGAAACATCCTCTACTGAAATACACACATACGGATCTAATACATGCATACATACATACACACGGACCTCAAGTAACTGTAATTCAGAGGAGTAAATTCTAATACATATATATCCTCAAGTAACTGTAATTCATTCAGAGGAGTGAATTCTAATACATATACATCCTCAAGTAACTGTAATTCAGAGGATTAAATTAGCCACCATGCTCCTCAAGTGAAAATCGTTACCACCATTCTCATGCAATTAGACTCATTTGATAAAGGCTGCAGGACGTGTGATGATGACCCTTTTCTCAGGAAAGTCAGTTAACAGAGAGGGATGAAATTGTTGTAAGTTGATAATGACCAATTTTAATAATTATTTATCACAAGTGATACAGCAATAGATTGTATCTTGAGTCTAGTACAATGGGTATTTATGAGTATAGCTATAATACTTGTGGGTGTATTCAAACTTTGACCACAAACAAAAGGGTTCACAGTCTGAGGGGATTCGGCTAAGAAATACAACAACCTCAAGGTAATAGTAATTAGATTTTCTCGGGTGTGGATTAGAAAATTTTTTCAAAAGGTTGATTTATTCTATTCCATGGAGACTGATGCCTCCAGGGGAGATAGAGTTAGGCACTTGAGCGATAAATAGACCTTCGGGACTTTAGTCTTTCGTGCCCACTTTATTTCTTGAAATTTTCATGCCTTCTTCCATATCCCTTCTTCGTTTTTCCTCCTTCTTTTTCTCAGCTTGCTGTTTTTATGCGCAGGCTGTCCTGTGTAGGAGCGTACCTTGTAAGTTCCTTTCTAATGAGAACTATTTCAAGACTTGTACATTAGATTTCATCATCCGTACATGCCAAAATACGTGATAAATGTTACTTCTCAGTGTAAATGTTTAATTTTTACATAGAGTTTCCTTCTTCGAATATGTTTAGTTAGTTCATTTCTGGCTCCCATCATTCGTGTTATTGGTATTGACTTCATTTATTGGCGTTGGCCATTACGTCAGTTATTGGCATGAGCCATTGGCTGGGTTATGTGTCAGAGCTACTGGCGCCAGAAATTGGCTTCAATTATAATTGAGGCCAATTTTAGGCCAGTCTTAAGTATAGGCCAATTATTATTGGTCTAAGCTGTTGATACTCCACAGTGTTGGATCCCTAAACATGTACAAATATTTCCAGTAATGAGATGAGGAAACGCGTTGTGCAGTTGTGATAAACGTCACCTTAAATTAAACTTTAGACTACGTATGCAACTGGTGGCATTTTCTATTAAAAGGTAAAATTGCCCAAGCCTGGGCCTTTGTGTGGTAATTAATGTCTATTTTTTTCGAATATTTTTCGGGCCAAGCTCCCCTGGCGCAGCCAACGGAACCCGCACAACACATGAATATCGAAGTAATATAAAACATCGAATATCGATACTTTATAAAGCACGAATATCGAAGTAATATAAAGTAAACAGCATGAATATCGAAATAATAATAAAAAGTTACACGTACTCACCGCACTCACCCATCGGCATACTCCTCTCGGCACACCTATCAATTTTAATTTGTATATTTTAAAGCCGAGAAAGAGAGCTTAATGTCAGCTTAAAAGCTTGCTATACTACAGCACTTGAAAATGTGAGTCGAGTATGTCAATCGGAGGGAATATTTACCTGAAAAATATAAAAACTTTATGATCAGCATTCCTATACTCAAATAAAGGCTTAATATTTTCATTCATCGGATGGAAAAATCGCAGGAAAAAGACTGATTGAAGGACAATTTATTTCCCATTCCTTCCCGTTTATTTTTCGTTGGCAATTAATATTGTTTTTCAGTTTCGCACAAAACATTAAAGACTGAACATCATGTTTAAAATTATTCCCCAAAATTATTTAGACTTAGCCTGAGGGATCCCTTTCAGTACAAGTTGCAGTCTCAGATACACCAGCAGAAACGTAACAGCAGTTCCTGGACTGGGATCCTGCGGAGAGGCGGAAACTGTAGGGATAGATAAGGAGGCTCACTCTACATACTGTACAACTCTAAACTATCGACACTTCAAGTGCGACGTGACCCACCGGTGGTCACTGAGTGAATTTTCATAATGCTGCTGACCGACAAGCAGTCACTATCTCAAGGAATTTCGATAAATTCTTTATGAAAACGAAATGAAGCTGCGATCTTCTTCATGCTCGTTATTTTCAGAATTGATCTCTACATTTAACTCTAATTTGAGTTGAACATTGAATTTTAGTTCAACTTAACGTGTTAATGGAAGGCTTTTAGCGGTATTTGTTTGATAAGATGCGCTATTTGCGCACGCTGGCACACATTCAGCGTGTGCCAGCGTGTCTTTAGGTAAAATTGCAATGATGATTCATCAAAATTTCTCTTCATTTTATATTTTATCATGTGAAGTTTCTAGTGTCGTACGATGAAAGATTACTCAAATGATGAAAAGTCACCACACTCGTTGGTCTTCAAAAAGATGTCATTTTACTCAATGGCGTCACCGATTTTCACCAGGGGTAGTGGAGTTACCTCGTATTCTAACATCATCAAACTTCTAAACTCAAACGATTGTTAATTTCCACACGAAAATATTCTTTTATAAAAGGCACTTGGTGTGGCTTGGCGTTTCAGCTTATTCAGAAGAAAAATTTCCTCTCCCGGATACTTGCATTGCAGTTTACGGCTCAGCGTTCGCCGATATCAGTTATTCACTAATTTTTGCAAGAGAGCCACTTCGGCTAAGCGCATTGATTGAGAGAGCCGCAGCTATATCTGCAAGTTAGCGTTTATTATATAAATGGTATATCAATTAATTAATTTAAATGTTTATCGAGAGCCGTGAATTGAGTCATCGCGAGCCGTGCAATGAATACAACTGGTATTCCTTGCGTTGAATACCAGTGGTATTATTGTATATGATATGAATACCTGTGGTATTCAATGAATACCATTGGATATTTTTGTATATTATTTGTATATTATTGAATATCACTGGTCTATACTGCAGACGCTCGCTTCCGTTGACGTCACGTCATCATGTACTTAACTCCTTGTATCGAGCTTATTTGGAATTTTATGAGCAGTTGAGAGTTGGTTCTAGGCCGCATGGCTGCATTGATATTCCAAGTTCTGCTGAGAAAATAATAGGCGTTATGTAGTGTAAGGAGCAAATATAAACTACTTTCCGTCCATACTTTGTAATTAATACATTTTTCATTCTTCGCAAAAATTCTTCAGTAGCTACAAATACTTTCAAATAGATACTTTTAATGGTTGAATCTACGCTGGTGAAATAATTGTTCTACACTTCTTTGAAGACCCAATATATTTTTTAAACTACATATACTTACTTCTATGACCAGAACTACTCAATGATTCGTTCTAGTTTGTTTAGTGTTTATTGACATGTTAGTTAACAATTACTTACATCTTCTCCTCATGAAAAAAGTTTGTTTGCGTCATGAGTCCAAAAAAGATTTGAATACAAAAAACAAATACAAAAAAAAAATGAATGGAAGGAACAATAATTTAATTTTAGAATATATTGTCGAACATCAAATGGTTCAGTCAATAGATGATGTAAAATCACGTATTTCATCACCAGTTCCTTCCAGTTCATTGCTGTGTCAAGTACGATAAGGGAACACTAAAATGCCTTAGAATTTCTAAGGCAAAAATAAAATTTCAGGTCAAATAATTCTGTCAATGATTGCGGGAAAGATGAAATGCATTAGAAGACAATTTCTGATCAAATATGGTCCAGTCAACCATGAATGACACAAACCATGACATTTACAATCTCTTTATGAAAGATCACTTCGGAGTGAACGAAGAGCAGCACAAGGCAAAGAAAAAGGAACATCGATTTTCATCAGGCATAGTGCATTTGCCTCATACTCCAACATACATCAAATGAGACCCCTACATATAACCATGTGGTACAATTTTGAAAAACTCAGAAAACGGCTTCAAAGTTCAGCGATTTTGAAACCCGTGAATCTTAGCTACCACCAATAGAGGTAGGTTTTCGACCATGCATATTGTGACCATCATCCTGAACCTACGATCCCTCGCTAGAAGGGAAGGTTTTGGAATGACGGTGGTGTACGTAACTCGTTTTCGTTATGCATGGCACTTGGTACCGTATGATTCTAGGGGCCTCAAACTGCTAAATTCAACCCATAGTGAATTTCATGCAAAATTGTCCAAATACACTGAGGAACCGCCACTCACTGACTAGGTTACCTCATATTCCAACATACATCAAATTGCAATATTTAACCCATGGTGAATTTCATGCAAAATGTTCTAGCTACACTGAGGAGCCGCTACACTGCCCGACGGAGAGGAAGAAGACCAATGACTGGAACGCCACACCAGCGTAGCGTTCATTTTGAACTTGCAGGCCATCGTGAAGGCTGGGTTCGGAGTTGCATGCACGCCTCAATCAACCCTCACGTGTATTACACAGCTGGGAAACTTCCCTTTAGCCCCCTTCATTCTCTTTGATCGATCCAAATAAAGATGAAAGGTGTCGATTTTGCTTTGAAATCTGAGAAGCGTGTTATTCGAATTCGCGTTATTTCAACCTACGTTCTTGTACAGTTTTGAAATCTGTCCCCAGCTGCATCGATACAACAGAAGCCTTCCAAGTCACACCCGTGGTCGGTCCTGTTAGAAGACTTAGAAGTGCGAGCTGCAGCAAGGGCTTCTCACCCAAGCTCAGTAAACGAGATCAGCTCTCACTTCCACAGGAGCGTTTTATTTTTTACTGAGAAATAAAATTTGCGCGTAAAATCTTGGTTCGAGCAGGGTGGCACGAAAATAACGCACGGATTTCAAACTACAATTGATATAATTACATACAGCAATTGTATTAATTATCATTAATAATTGTGTAATTCAAAAATTACACAATTATAACAGGATTAATTACGCTAGTTGTAATTATAACTAGTATAATTGGCTAGTATGATTGGCTGGTTGGCCATTTCGCTCCCTTATTGATACTACGCAAGTCAAAACCATGCCTTCTTTTCGCGCCACCCTACCACAATTGGTCAAGCTGGAGTGCAGTGATGTTTGATTAAGAAAAAAAAGAAAGAAAAAGAAAGAAAAATAGTTAAAGATAAAGATGGTACAACAAAGATTGTACCACCATTGGTTTTTAAAATATCTTAAAGTTAATACACTTAGGCACTTACACTTACACTTAGACTGTACACTTACAAAAACTCGGCATCTCATACAAGGCCGGACGAACATAAGATACTCGACAAAATGACGGTTCTGTACAATGTTGGTTATTTGACGGAACATTAGTTCTCGGATTATTTTTATGCACGAGTGGTTCTACGTGCGGGGCGCCAAATTTTTTCCACCGTATAAGTTCGTTGGATTTTACTAAGCAAGTGAAAATGAAAATTGTGAGTTGAAAGAAGTTGTACGGGCCGTACATATCAATTTTTAAGTAGTATCGTTGATTATGAGAAGGACATCATCGGCAATTCAATAAATTTCCTACCCTATTCAAATAACAGACTCAAACATTTTGTAGTAAAATAAGTCTACACAATGCCTACCAAAACAAAATAGGTCAAGATGATACTCACTACAATAAACTAAGTCAACACAATGCTCATTACAATGTGGTAAGTATCAAGCTACACGCTGTAATAAAGTGAGTAAACAATATTCACCGTAATAAGGCAGGTAAACATGACACTGCAATAAATCCAATATTGTCAACCTAATACTCACCGCACTAAAGCCGGTAAACATGATACTACAATAAATCCAATATTGTCAACCTAATACTCACCGCAATAAAGCCGGTAAACATGGTACTACAATAAATCCAATATTGTCAACCTAATACTCACCGCAATAAAGCCGGTAAACATGACACTGCAATAAATCCAATGTTATCAACCTAATACTCACCGCAATAAAGCCGGTAAACATGATACTACAATAAATCCAACACGGTCAACTCAAAACTTACCTTTATAAAAGCCGACAAACACGTTACACAGCAATAAATCCAACACAATCAGCACAATTCTCACCGTAATATGGGAGGTAAACATGAAACTGTAATAAATTCAACACTGTCAACCCAATACTCACTGGAATAAAGCCTGTTGTCAGAAGTGAAGTCCCGTGCTGCCATGCTGCGCTGTGGTGACACTGCAGCGCAGGTCACGTGGGCCTCGTCCAGCCTCCGCCCTCCCACAGCCTCTGTGGAGGAAACATGGTAGTGTCATTTCTATGGGGGAAAATACACCTCCTCTTGGTTCGGCTAGCCAATAGAACGGATTCATTTCAAACAATCTTTGTGACGTCACCATTGCGACATGTCGTTAGGCCAATAACGGTGCCAGGTTTGGAGCTAGCAGTGTTGCCAGATGCAATATGAAAGCTGCTATTGGTGCGTTGCCATGACGTCAGCATTGCCACACGGTCGACGAAAAAATAACTGGTTTGACCCTACCTTGTTTCTTCTACCGTAGGGAGCATCAAGGCATGGTGATGGTGCGGGGTGTAATTCAATTGACGTGTGGGTCCGAGTTGATTGGAGACGTAATGAGCATATAAGGAAGTGCATAGTCCAATACACGTGGTAAATTGCATTATTTGACCATATATTTCTTTAATTTAGATATACTGCAAAATCTCTTTGTAAAAGTTTAAAATATGTAAGCCCTATGTATTGGACATGGATTTCAGCCAGTCTGGTTTGACAATACTTGGCAAAACAATTTTGCTTTTCCATGGTCAATATTTTTAATACTGCGAAGATAATTTTTTCTTTCGAATTTGATATCGGTAACATTTTAGGCTTCAGTGTCTACCTCACATAAATCCTCCAAAGTACAAGCTTTCCTATATCAATGAACGCGTCTTTTTACTGACGAATATTCATGAATTTTTGTAACTGTGTCTATTGCAACTAAGTTTAATTTCATGACACTTAATTTTGGTTAACTGAACGTTCTTTTCTGCATTTATGTCTATAAACACCTGCATCAAAATGCAATACATGAGTACTGGGCACTCAAAGAGTGGAATCAATTATTTTTTTCGGGACCCCGTGCACAATGCAGCACTGATCAACAAATGGGAAGATTATGACTAAGGGCACAAAATACTGCAGTACCAAACTATTGATAATTACAAAACATCAGATGATATTATATTAATTCTTATTTCTAACCACCACCTCGTGTACAAATATTACCTACATACACAACCACACTTCATAATAGGAGTGCACAAAGCCGAAGGTATATCTTCCACCATAAAGAGTCTCTAACAAAAGTTCCATAGTGACACTGTACCGAGACCCGGAGTGTAATGCAGCAGTCCAGGGTCTGGATCGAGACCTCGAAATGTGAGCCAGCCAGTCAGAACAGCGCATAACTCGTAGTGGAAGTGCACTAACACACGGAGGTAGTGCACTAACTGACGGAGGTAGTGCACCAACTGACGGAGGTAGTGTACTAACGGGCGGTGGCAGTGCACTAACGGGTGGCGGTAGTGCACTAACGGGTGGCGGAAGTGTACTAACGGGCGATGGTAGTGCACTAACGGGCGGTGGTAGTGCACTAACAGGCGGCGGTAGTGTACTAATGGTCGGCTGAAGTGCTCTAACGGGCGGCGGTAGTACACTAACGGGCGGCGGTAGTGAACTAACGGGCGGCGGTAGTACACTAACGGGTGGCGGTAGTGAACTAACGGGCGGTGGTAGTGCACTAACATGGGACGTTAGTGCACTAACGGGCGGCGGAAGTGCATTAACGGGCGGCGGTAGTACACTAACGGGCGGCGGTAGTGTATTATCGGGCGGCGGCAGTGCACTAACGGGCGGCGGTAGTGCACTAACGGTCGGCGGTAGTGCACTAACGAGGGGCGGTAGTGCACTGGAGACTGGTATTAGTTGCGGTAGTTCAGGTTGTGGTACTCCACTAAGAAGTCGGTAAGGTATGAACGGGCTCGGAAATCGACACTCTATAGGTGATAGAAATATGTCTGAAGCCCGAAAAAGTGAAGTCAAAGACACGGTTGAATAATGTATTACCCCTTCCAGTGATTGATGAAAAATCTAATGTCACGCTAATATATACATACTTATACGACTGTCAAGTAGTAATATACTGTCATTATAGTTAACATACCCGCGCCAGTTTGTCAGTACTACCCAGTCTAACTTTTTCGCCACCTACATGCCTGTTTTTCGCCGCCCCAGTTATTAAGTCGCTTAGGCGGCGAAAAACATACATGCTCTGGCGAAAGAGTTTGACTGGGTAGCTATACTTAGCGTTATAAACTAACCCCAATGAATAACTCAAGAGTATTATTTTTCCGGAACATCGAACGGTTTTCCAGCCATGAGCTTCAGCGCTTCTTTGGTAGCTATTCCACCACAGTGGCCTATAGCTAATGCTTTCCACAGCGTTGGGGATAATGTGATGGGAACTGTTACGTGAACTTGAGTGGGCGTGAGATGTAATCCGAGTGCATTTTCAGCCTACTTGATATTCCATAGCGTGAACAAGGCTCGCTGCTGCTGAGGAAGAAGTTATTTGAATGAAATAAAGAGAACCTATAAAAATATTTCTTGCCAAAGACATAAAACTGGCTGGGAGTGAGGACAATTCTTTCCTAGGAAATTGAATTTTTTAAGTTAGTTTGGGCCTCCCTAACTACACAGAACGTATTCGGAAGAAAGGAATTCGTTCTCAGTAATGTAGATGTGACTTCAAAAATAATTTTTTTGTGTTAATGAAAACACTTCGTAGTATTATGAGTAACTAAGCACTCTTAGTAACGAGAGACAGAATTGATTATGAATTTAATAAAAATAGTTGATGAGCACTTACGGCTCGAGAACCGACGATTGGGAGTATATAGGCTCGGTATCCGGACACCTCAAAAAAAAACATACGCATAGTCAAATTAGTAGAATGTATTACATAAACGAAAACAGAAAAATATTCAACTTGGTCCCCACCTTAAATTCAAGAAATATTCAGGTTTGTGGAAAATTTTTGTAATGATCACGTCCAATGTCCTTTCTATGTCCTTATTGACTAAACCAATAATGACAGTTTCTCAGAGAATGAGATGTTCATTGTTGCTTTTGAACGAAGTAAATCGAGCCCAACTACTCATGTGTTGGTTTAGCAAAGTGTCGTAATGACTCTAAAAGCAATGTTACTTTTTGATTCCCTCACTACAGAATCGCGTGATTCGAGCAACATTTTTCTCAAGGATTCGAATTTTTAATTCAAAAGCTGATGATGATTTTAATATTCTAGTTTGTACCTCATATCATGCATCAAGAAAAAGTAACAACAGTTGATCGCATTGGCTGGTGATTGGTAGTATTTTAATTTATAATAACTCAATGTTTGGGTCTTCCTTATTGCTTTATTTCTGTCGCCCTTAACTTCGTTTGGTAAATTAGTTTAAAAATCAGAGGTGTATGATATTTGAAGATGATCCTAAAGGGACCATGGCAGGAGGATCGTCTCCAATTTTATTTGTTTTCATAAAGTTTAGATTTTTGTTCACAGTTGAGCGTAGCGTTCTTCCAAATTATGAACATTTTTCCAATACAACTTTGAATTTAATCTTTTGCGCTTTGAAGGGATATCTTGTGGTAATGTATTCCAGAGAAGCAATATTGTAATGAAAAGAAAGACATAAATGCTGCGGTAAAGTTAAGGAAACGAGACCACAATGAACCGCTAATGTCCCGATGATGTCACCATTCGTCAAGCTTCGATGTTATAAACTGTCCTCAATGAAGAACTGTACTCTTTACTTATTCCGGAACGTTGAAATTTTTCGGCAACTTCGTGCGCTCTTTATTTTTTTACGTTCAACACAGAATTCACAGAAAATCAAACGTATTCAGATAAATAAGAACGCTGTAGATTTAAAATAAATTCGCCCCTTCAATATAAAACTGCGCCACCAAAAGAATGCGTGGCGACTGCTCGAAGAATGAGTCGTGCCGTCTGTTAAAGTACACGACTGTCCTGCAAGCATGACCATATTGGTATAATAGACGTTAACGCTCACGAGAAGGAGGTATTTTATTGTGGTTCATTTGTAGTACTGTTCCTTCAAACTAATTCCGAGGGCTGCTATAAGCAGCGCTTTAGAATCTGCCTTCGCCATGACAAGCAAGAAGCTAAGTAGAAGCCTTACCTCCATTGCGGCTTCTTGAATGCGGGTAATCAAACGTGGTGGCGAGTCTCCGTAGAGTTACACTGCCACTCGCACTGGGCCTTAGCGCACACTGATCGCTCCTGCGAGTCGCCGCCAGACGCACATGAAGTCATCTGCGTACACAACCCCTCACGATAGAAGAGTACACACAACGAACCTAATTCAATGCGAAAAAGCCTGTAACCTGGCGAAGACCGACTAAATTTGCATGGATTAGAATATGTTATAAGTCTCGAGGAGGTTTGTTAAAAAAAAAATTTGTACGCACTGCTGTGCAGCGCAATCAGGCTTCCTCCTTCTGGCCCAAACGTTGATCGATCGTTTCTTTGAATTAGAAAACGGTGCGATGGAGAACTGCTTTGTAGGACTAGAGTTCATGTAGTGGTCTGATTGGGTTTGATTTCGTAGTATAGTTTGGTTTTAGTATTCTAAACTGCTTTTCAGGACTAGAGTCCAAGTAATGGTCTTCTTGTGATGGTTTTGATTTCGTAGTATAGCTTGGTTTTGGTTTTCCAAACTGCTTTGTAGGACTAGAGTTCATGTAGTGATCTTCTCGTAATGGTTTTGATTTCGTAGTATAGTTTGGTTTTGGTATTCTCTACTGCTTTACAGAGCTTGAGTCTATGCAATCGGAGGGGCTGTAATTATCTTTACGCTGTGATTTTGATCGTACTTCATTTTTTTGTATTCTGCAGCAGCTCATGCTAAAGTTATACTCGTTCCGTCAATTAAAGATCTTTATATTAATTTCATGGATGAACTTTTTTTGGAAATGAACTGTTTTTCATCTTTTTCTTTCTTTTCGTTCTTATACAAGAAGAACTTTTTGGAAGAAGTATTTTCTGGTTCTTGCATTTCAGGTAATTCTTGTTGGAGTTATACTCGTTCTAATGTTACGATATTTTAAAAACCAATATTAAGCATTTCAAGTTTCAACTCTATTGAAAAAAACTGTTTTTCTTTTTCTTTTTTTCTTAGAATAAGTGGTGTGTTCAGGTAGTTTAACGTCTGGTAGTAAATAAAAAGTTCAATTCTTGCCTTGAGCACGAAATTGCAGACGTTGCACCCTATAATAGCGTCGATGATAGGATGCCCTAGAAGTCGCTGAACTTGTTCGGGCCACAAGTAGCTATACTCCAATTTGGTTTGTCCTTTGTAGTAGCCTTGAGAAACAATCGCTTGAAGTATCTATAGGGGTAAACAAAGTATTTAAATTGTCCAATTGGATCAGTCATAATGAGACATGAGATTTCAGCGATGGCTATAGCAAGATCAGCTCTATCCCTGTTTTTGTAGTAACTTCATAATATTTGTGTCACAATTAAATCAATGAACTTCGGTATGAATATAAAAACACGCGGAGGAAAAGCTACAGCTGATGCTATACTTAAGGCAATAATTTATTATCTATTTTAGACTCACAGTGCATGTGAGTGAACGCATTTTGTGTTTGTTTTAAGAAAAGTATTTGAGAGATTTCCTGTATGGGGAATTATTTCATGTTATTCTCTATTGATGAATGCTGATTTATTTGTAATAGAAACTGTTCCGCCATCCTACAGTGATCACTGCTGCATGAAAATTATTTTATAGTCATAATTGCACGAAATTTTAAAACAAACATGTGTAATTGACTCATGGATGCCAGCGCTAGAAATCAAGAAAAAAATAAGTTAAGTGAAAAAAGTTAATTTTTAATAGAATAGAAACATGAAACCCCAGCGTAACAAAACTTCCTCATAATCGACTCTCTGAAAGAACTGTACATTAACTTAAGGACCTGGCTTCGCCCACCTCCGCACGTTCAGCCCATTTCGAAATAAATCTTTATTTTCCACTCCTGTTGCCGTCCAGCAAATCGCAGCGAGGCTGTCACGCACGCAGTGTCGTTCGGCACGCGACGTGCTGCTTTTTGTGTGTGTGTCTTTATCACGGTAACAAGGTAGGTTCAAACCAGTTTTTTTTCGTTGACGGCTTGGTTTTGCTGACGTCACGGCAACGAACCAAGAGCAGCTCTCATATTGCATCTGGTAGCACTGCTACCCCCAAACCGGACTCCTCTATTGGCCTAACGACATGTCGCAATGGTGACGTCAAAAAGTTTATTTGAAATGAAGCCGTGCTATTGGCTAGCCGAACAAGAGGAGGTGTATTTTCCACCAGAGAAATGACCCTACCTTACCCTCTACCGTGGTACATATACCGATGAAGAGATTAGTAAATAACGCCGGGAAAAATTTATTTGCTACGCGAGTGTAAATAGCCGAGAAAAAATAATAATCATTCGCCAATCAAGAAAATTTATTAGATACAATAAAGATGCAAGACTATACAAACTGGTATTTAAAAAGATAAATTACAAATAATAATAATAGTGAGGGGTGTTGCCACAATCAACATTAAAGCACGGATACGGGTCCTTTACTGCGATAAATTACAAAGTGAAGGCCTGCGCCGTGTGTCATGTCAGAGAGTCAGGTCAAATGGAAAATACTCTCTCCAGCCTCCGTCCATTTGATCAACATTTCTAAATGAGCAGATAAAATTGTAACTTTATTCTTTTTGACCGCCCAGAGAAGTCATGCGGAATCACAACACCAGGCTTTACATCTCCCGGCACAGATTCAGATACGATGAGCAACTTCGGCCGACTGGAAGGCATCGGAAGAAGCGGTAAATTACTTAGTGATAATCAACTATGTATCCAAATTAAAACAATTTTCCTCATCTTCCGTTTAGGAGATTTGTTCAAATTCCAAATGCCGAGTCTATGTTTAGCGACTGCGCTGATCGATGAAAATTCACGCACAAAATCATACAGTTACCTGCGCTGATGCCGGACTTCTTTTTATGTATTTTGAAGTTAAAACTGCAAATAACGTGAAGTTGAGTTAAGTTAGAATGGGTCAGCTACGGTTAGATCGGACTAGTTCGACAATGTTAGGTTAGATCGGTTCAGTTCCGTTAAAAAAAATTTTGCTAACAAGATCAGCGTTACGTGATCCATGTTATGGCCTAAGTTTATCTCCGGCTAAGTTACGGCCAGTGGCGGGTAAGGCGAGGCTGCTATGGTTTTAGTATATAGACGTGAAGCCAAAATGTGTGAAAAAATGGCGGTTAACAGGGACCGCAACTCGCAACAGAAGTTGTTGACAAATATCAATGCTATGATCATGTTAGGAGTTGAACCACCATTACCTCATTTTGTGTGACTCTAACAGCAAGGCTCATTGATGATTGCTTATATTTTCATGCGTCGAAGTAATGTTATGCGAATTAGATTCCTTAACTAGCTGATTTCATAGGGACGGTACCTACTGGTGGACAAAAACATCTGATGAAAGAATGAAAAAAAGTTTATTTCCAATGAAGTTAATACATGAAATGCATTACATGGGTTTTTGAGATATCTTTACATCAAGATTCTTAGTTGATATTTACACATGGGTATCGTATTACCCATGTCAATTGTCGAAACAAATGATTGAGGGAAAAGCACGAAAAAATTAGCGTTTCCGACTGATAGTGTGATAAATTGCTTCGTTTACAGAGAAAAATCGCCTTAAATTGCAGATCTTCGCTGTCCTTTTGAAGCATAGTAAGAAATTAGCATTTTTTCCTGATGCGCCCCGCCACTAATGCAACACATGAGTTCACCCACTTGCAACTTTCGAAATAATGCACCTATCGACTTCGAATTACTCTCAAACGAAAGATTAAAACATTATTTCGTTTGAGAGTAATTTGAAGTCGATAGGTGCATTATTTCGAAAGTTGCAAGTGGGTGAACTTATGTGTTGCATCAGTGGCGGGGCGCATCTGGAAAAGATCCAGAAATTTTACGCTCAAGACTCTTGAGATACACAAAACACAGAATCAAATACAGGGCAATAACACAACCAGTTTCGCTCACAACTCATTTTATTTTGCGGTCATCAAAGTACATACAACGAATTACAAGGAGAAATAATAAGAAATAACAAAGTAGCAGTAGGAAAATAGGTACTCTTTGATACAATAATGGCAACTCAGAGCTAAGTAGAGAAAGAGAAATATACAAACGACTTCGAGGTAAATAAGTTGCAGAAGTCCATCAATAAAAACTCAACTAAAGGCAATTAATTCATCATCCCAATTAGGTAGGCCTACGATACTTGAAACATATTTTATACAAAGTCAAATAGGTAAGGGTTCAAATACGTACTTTCATCACAGACTAGGAAGATGTTGTTCTCTGGAACACAAGTTCAAGCCGAGCGCTTCTACCAGGGGGGCCACGGGGCCATGCCCCTCCCCCCCCCCCCGAAATGTTGAGCTGGAGGCCAGTTGCATTCGCCGTTTTAAGTAAATGAGCAAAAAGATTGCTGATAATTAATGTCTGCCCCCCACCATAAAAAAAAATTTACATTTTAGGCCGACTGCGCTACTGGTGTCCCCCCAGTGCCACTTTGGTCAATTTAGTCGGGATTTAGTACGATGGTGAGAGCGCTAGTTCATTGTAAGGAGGGACTTGAATAACGTGAAAAATGCTACTTTCTTACCCTAATTGTAAATTACATTATAACTAACACAATGCCGCTAGGTCAGAAATAGCTTTAAAGCTTTCTCGACAATACGTCGGTGCAGCCTGTCCTAAAAAAATGTGAAATCCACTTGAACAACACCGTTTGGTAAACGAGTGAAGCTGCCCGAGATACAGGGAAAAGTCCTTCTCATACACAGCGTTCACTTAAAATGCTGCCAAACGCAGTTTATTTCAGAACGTCGTATTTCGCTTTCCTCATATTCGTTTGTTTCTTTATCGAACAATTTTTTTATGAGCAAGTATTGCTATTTTTTGGCGCAATTTCAGGAAAATGTTTCAAAAACAATGCGACAGACAATCGCCACCCACAACCAGTAGGAGGGACCCCATCACGGTAGAGGAAACAAAGTAGGGCCATTTCTATGGGTGAAAATACACCTCCTCTTGTTCGGCTAGCCAATAGAACGGCTTTATTTCAGACAAACTTTATGACGTCACCAAAACGCCACGTCGTTAGGCCAATAGTGGAGCCAGATTTGGGGGTAGCAGTGCTACCAGATGCAATATGAGCGCTGCTACTGGTTCGTTGCCATGACGTCAGCAAAACCACACAGTCAGCGAAAAAAAGACTAGTGTGACCCTACCTTGTTTCCTCTATACCGTGATATAACCCCACGGAACTTGTGACCTTGAAGAATCTTTTCAATAAAGAAAATTCCTGGATCTGTTGTTACGTCAACCATTTTTGAGACTTAGATTAAAATACGTCACAAACTAAAAAAGCAACCAATCGTGGTCAAACCTCATGGTTGGCCATTGCAAATGTCAGCCAATTTTTGAACTGACTTCGTGAGGTTTTAAGTTGAACTGTTATGTGCGTCACCTAAATAGAAACCGGAGCTCGCCACGCACTTTGCTCAACGTAGTCAAACACGAACGATTCCCGATGTGTTCAAATGGTAGGCAAAAATAAACGATTGACAATTTGTAATAATTTCATCACTGGAATTATAGTCCCTGTGTACTATAAATTCGATACACAAGCGTACTTTACACATTAATGCCATTTGCTTGTACCAGATTAAAGTTAGTGTCTAACGTTTAGGTATACCAAGAAGGAGATGACCTAAAACGCTCAGCTAAAATTCATAGATCGTTCGCTAGTCGAGCGTTTGGTTGGATATGTTATTTTAAAGACGAAAGCATAGCTAACTGGGTGCGAATTAGTTAGATTAAAGTGGATTTGGTCTCGTTAGGTCAGTTTTGGTTCACTTAAATAAATTATTAATAAATGTTTTATGAAGTTAACCACAAGGTCTGAATTAAGGCTAAGTTTTGCGTAAGAGCCAAATTCAGGGGGAGCTAAAATTAAGTAAAAAATAGGTCATAATAATATTAGGTTGGATATGATGATTCTGTGGTAACGATGGCAAGCAAAATTGAAGAGGCTTTCAAAAAGTTGGATAGGAGGCGCATAAACATTAATGCAAATGATAACTATAATTCAGTACCATTTATAAGAACAACAAATGATATAATACTAAACTAGAATACACCCTGAATGTTCGCATCCAGGTTCGGGCGATATTTACATCGTATCCATTTCTCCAACAGACGCACTTCAATGATCTCTGCGAGAATGTAGCCTAACTGACAGATTAAATTAGAGAAATTAGTGGAAGTCCTTCTAGCACGACAGAAGTGTTCTAAAGAGCGGAAAAAAGAAGACACCATTCAGTATGGAATTAAGGGAGCGAGGAATCTATCCACAAGGTTTGCCACACACAAAACCCCCTGCGCATAGAAACAGTTAAGTTGACAAGGAAGGTTGTGGAACAGGATAGCAGTTAATGAGAAAGCAGTGCGTGCGCAAAAACAGGACAGCAGCGAACTAAAAAAAAAAGGTCCTCAACAAAGAAAAAAAACTATTCTATTTCAACAAAAAGAAATCCTACCTAACCCTTGACTCGGGATCTCACAATTGCCCCTCAAAGTGCTAATGCCCACAGATGCAGGTTAGGTTAGTTTATTTTAGGTTAGGTTAGTTTAGGTTAGGTTATTAGTTAGTTTAACCCTCCCTATCCGCAACAAAGGTGATCCAAAGTGAGGAAGGAGGAAGGCACCATTTAGTATGGAGTTCAGGGAACGCGGAATCTATGCAGAAGGGGCATCGAAACATTAAATTGAGAAAAAAGATTATCAAACATGATAAAAGTTGAAGAAAGTAGTAGGTGCTGAAAAAACAGGACAGCAGTGAACCGAGAAAAAAGATGGTCCTCAACATAACAAAGCGTTTTATTTCAACAAAAAGAAAGCCTACCTAATTCTCAGCTCGGGCCCTCACATTTTACCCCCTGGGAGTGCTAATTCCCATAGATACAACGGTTGTATCCCCCTGGGGATGCCCACAGATACAATAGTTGTACTCCTGTTGGGGGTAGAAATATTTCACGCAATTTTTTCAATCAGTCTTGCACTTTACTTCGTACATGCAACACTCGATCGTAGTACAGAGCTGCAAACAACAGTGAATGAATATGACAAATATATTCTTATGTACAGTGGGAGATATACAGTAGAATTGGGCTTTGAATTACAATAGAGTAATATATACAAGATGATATAAGACTAGGGCAAGATTTTGCTACGAAAAAACTCTAACTAATGCGAATGAAGTGATGGGAATTACAGCAAAAAGCAAACGTGGTGAGGAATATCCACCGTCACGACAACGAGAGAAAAAAGCACTAAAGTTCTTGAGCTTTATCAGTCATGGAACAAAACTGCGATTATAAAGGTATCACATACAGACGATAATGTGTAAAATAGCCCTCAACTAACTCAGGGCAAAATAGAAAGCGTGCACACCGAGTAAGCTCGAAAGTTGTCCGAGAATGAACAAGGGCACGTTGGAGCACATAATAAAGACATCACCTGAAAAATGATCTTAAATTGTACAGTTGCAAGCAGATAGAAGAGGTCTTCCTCCTAACCACAGGCCTTGCCTCCATTCAAGAATACTCAAGTGAAACCTTCACACCCAGTACAATACACTCTATCAAGTTGTAAACCCCAAATTGAAATAAATACAAGTAACAATTTTTTTTACACACCCAAGAACGAGAAGTAACGTCTTTCTCTATCAGAGGTGATGTAACTTGCAGTACCATTACGTCTTTCTCTATGAGAGGTGATGTAACTTGCAGTAACATTAGAAAGACTTGCACCATTCCCACATGCAGGAGCAACCAAATATATTCTACAGATACTTGCCTATTTCCTCCAGGCAAAACCACAGCCATGGGCTTAATTATTTGCTTCAAATTTCTGTAAGCAATTTTGATGCATGTACAAGAGATCACAGTTCAAGTATTGATATAAGTTGATCAGAACAGGCAATTTTGCATCAGTCCAATACCGGAGAGATGATATTGGGCTTGGCTTGCACAATTTCACCAACAAAAGCTGATTGCCGGAGAACCCAAAGAAAAAAAAATCTCATCTCAAAACAAAGACGCTAACACCCTCCGCTAACTGTAGCAAGTTCTGTGAAGACGGACACTTTGTTACTGCAGCAACATCTACAGTGCTGTTCGAGATGAACTTGAGCACAACGAAGACCACATTCACACAGCGCAGTGGACCACCTGAGACAGGGAGCAGCCTCATGACACCACCACGCATGGAGGGCCCTGTCCTGTCGTGCTGCTGTCATTGACGCTGGTCGTGTCAGGACCAGAGAGGTCCAGGCTCTGGCGCAGCTCGCTTATAACGTTCCGCACCTGGTAAGTTAAATCCAGAAATTAGGATTAAAGAGAACCGTGCTCACTATTTGGCTGGAATAGAGTGGGTACGAAGCTCATTTTATAGTGGCAATGAAGATTGAAGAAAACTAGCAGCAATTACGAGATTTTATCACGTCTCAATAACCAGAATTGGAGTTTACCATCAAGAAAGGGTGCGAATAGCACGTGAGAACAGCTTTCACGGTTCACTAAAGCTCGGAACTCAGCAGCAATAAGGGGATGAAGTTCACCACAGAGAAGAAGCAGGAAAGAATGGCGTTGACAAAGGAATGAAATTTATCATGAAGAAGCAGTAGGAAAGAATAGCATTGGCGTCTACAACCGAGCTCGTGCAAGACCATATTAAGTAAGCAAGTGAGTAAAGAAAAGCAAGTTGCTAGAGTTTTAAAAAATAAGTACATATCGCGCCGAAAGTCAAAAAGGTTGATAATTGTATACAATGTTTTCATTCTCACGGATTACTTCACTCGAATTTAGTACAGAGTCACAACGAGCTCTCTTAGGCTAAGCTCATTATTGGTCTGAGATCACCAAGAGGGACAGAGCTTGTCAAAGGAGCCTCGGAAGGTACCACCACATCAGTCACACGCACCACTACACTAGCCACAGACAGCACCAGACCAACCATATTAGCGTGGAGGGCCTTGTGGTGAGGCAGGGCCGTGTATTTGGTGTAGGTGTCAAGGCTGTCGTGCAGTTTGAGGGTGAGGCTCTCGTAGTTGGAGCGCACCACCTCCAGCACCTGCGCCTCAGTCAGTGCTGAGATGCTGTGGTCTAGACTGTAGCGGTCCAGGGCTGGAGAGAAGTGGCCGATGATCGACCTGCACAATAGACACACGAGTTAACACTTTGACTGCCGCAGGTAGAACTGAAGTTCGACCTGCACACCAGCACTAGAGTTAAGGAAGCACTCGAAGCGCGTACTAACAAGATTTACTAAGGTGAATTTGAAGAAAGGTGCTATGAACGAATGTGGTAGGTCCGAAATAAATGGAATCAAAAGGCTGAATCACAGTTACATTTAATCTCTCCCGAAAATGCAGGGTCAGTAAATTCGAGGAAGACTCAATGAAAAAGGCATCTCACCATGTGCCTTCTGCAAACTCGATCTTCTCCAGACGGCTGTGGGTTGTCTCCCTAGATTACCAACCTCTTCTGCCTCTCCTTGGTCATTACACCCAGTACCCACAAACACCGCTAGGGCATACTAGAACGGAGATGAGTGTCGTTAGTGTGTAGTGTAACAGTAAATAACCAAATCTGCAAGTCTGACGTATGAAAAATCAGACGAATCCATCCCAATTTACACCACACAACACATAAAGACACCAATGGTCAAGCATCACAAACTTGCGCCTTTTACTTCAGTAGTACACTGCAGCTGGTGCATGATTGGAGCACATTTGACTTAGTTAGGAATTTGAGATGAGCTACGAAGCTTGTTTTGAAAGCCACATTCTGCAATATGCTGTCTTTGCCACAAACACGACACATCAACGCCAAAACTGGAAGAAGCGCACAGTTATAGACAGCTCAAAGGCTCAGGGCCCGCTTAAGAACCTTATTAGCATGTTTTTGACACCGTTAAAACTGTAAGAGGCACAGAGCTATTGAGTGCTCAGAGATTTCAGCTGCTGTACAAGAATATTATTTATTGAGCAGTAAGAGATTCAGCTGCTGTAAAAGAATATTATTTATTGAGCAGTAAGAAATTCAGCTGCTGTAAAAGAATATTATTTATTGAGCAGTAAGAGATTCAGCTGCTGTAAAAGAATATTATTTATCGAGCAGTCAGAGATTCAGCTGCTGTAAAAGAATATTATTTATCAAGCAGTCAGAGATTCAGCTGCTGTAAAAGAATATTATTTATTGAGCAGTAAGAGATTCAGCTGCTGTAAAAGAATATTATTTATTGAGCAGTAAGAGATTCAGCTGCTGTAAAAGAATATTATTTATAGAGCAGTAAGAGATTCAGCTGCTGTAAAAGAATATTATTTATCGAGCAGTCAGAGATTCAGCTGCTGTAAAAGAATATTATCTTTCGAGCAGTCAGAGATTCAGCTGCTGTAAAAGAATATTATTTATTGAGCAGTAAGAGATTCAGCTGCTGTAAAAGAATATTATTTATCGAGCAGTCAGAGATTCAGCTGCTGTAAAAGAATATTATTTATCGAGCAGTCAGAGATTCAGCTGCTGTAAAAGAATATTATTTATCGAGCAGTCAGAGATTCAATTGCTGTAAAAGAATATTATTTATCGAGCAGTCAGAGATTCAGCTGCTGTAAAAGAATATTATTTATCGAGCAGTCAGAGATTCAGCTGCTGTAAAAGAATATTATTTATCGAGCAGTCAGAGATTCAGCTGCTGTAAAAGAATATTATTTATTGAGCAGTAAGAGATTCAGCTGCTGTAAAAGAATATTATTTATCGAGCAGTCAGAGATTCAGCTGCTGTAAAAGAATATTATTTATCGAGCGGTCAGAGATTCAGCTGCTGTAAAAGAATATTATTTATCGAGCAGTCAGAGATTCAGCTGCTGTAAAAGAATATTATTTATTGAGCAGTCAGAGATTCAGCTGCTGCAAAAGAATATTATTTATCGAGCAGTCAGAGATTCAGCTGCTGTAAAAGAATATTATTTATCGAGCAGTCAGAGATTCAGCTGCTGTAAAAGAATATTATCTTTCGAGCAGTCCGAGAATATTTTGCTGTATAAGAATATTACTACCTAGTAGTAGTAGTAGTAGTAGTAGGGAGCTTGCTAGCGCTTCAGAGGGAACCTCTATATCGCACCGAAGGTGGTTTTATCCGCAGTTTGGATTATAAGGCAGCCAAAGCTTAAATACATTTTAATTCATCGGTTACAGTAGGTCAAATCTAACGAAGTCAAGCAAGTAAATAGGCTCATTTAACGACAGCTCCAATCCCAGCCGCGACAAAAATAACTCTAGTCATCACCCACATCATCACCACCACGACGCACGCAGGACTCAACTGGTATCGTGGTCATTTACCGAGTTACAGTACATTCAAACGCACTGGGCAGCCAAACCCCAAAGGGGGTTTCAGCTATTACTACCTACCTGACATTAGCAAGGCTGTTGGTGAGGCGATGCGCAGAGTCCTTATAGTCTCCGTCAGAGCGAGCGTAGCGCAGACTCAGGCTGTACAAGTTCTCGAAGACGACGTGCATGCGCATGATCTCATAGTACAGCTCGTCGTAACATGACGGGCTCGACAGGAACGTGTCCCCGTACGTGATGAACAAGTTGAATATGTTCACAACCTGAGTCACAGAGCGTATTACAGTGTCACTGTGGATGAAGGCGAGTGAAGGGGTGGGTAGTTGAAATTTTTAGTTCTGTTCTGGGTAGTGACAATACCACCAAAGGGTTTGCAAATGCACCTTCTTTGACATAGAGAAGCAAGAGGTTGATTAATTCATTACAATTAAGTGAAAAGTAACTACATTTTTCATATTTGCGTCCAAGAGAATATTGCTGTGAATGGAAAGTCATAGAGCAAAAGAAAGTTCTTTTTTCAACATCTTGCACAGAAAATTAACCGCGCTACTCTGTTCAAATGCTCCAGTCGATCATACAAACACCAATCAATCATACCAACACCAGTCAATAACACGAACACTGGACAACCATACCAATACCAGTCAATAACACCAACACGAGCTCATCACACAAAAATAAAGTAATCAGATCACACCTGGTATGCCAGCTGGAATATATTGTGGCGCTTGACCAGCTGCGTCTCGTTAGCAACGATGAACTTGGTGAGGGCTATGAGGGCCGTCCACAGGTCCTTCCAGGCGTAGGGCAGCCGGACGGCATTGCGCTTCTGGTAGCAGAGGAGCCGGTGCACGATGCCCACACACTGCAGGAACAGCTCCACCGGCAGCTTCTTGAGCATGTGCGACATTGTGAACTCCACCAGCAGGTCTGAAATGCAAGGCTCAAATTAATATACTTTGTAATGTGCTATCAACAAACAATAATGATTCTATAGCTTTAGTTTTCAAAATACAGACAGAAGAATGTTTTGTCCCTTACAAATCAAAATACAGTAAATACACAAGGAATGTCTTCAGTAATGATCCACAACTTTTATTAGCAATGCACTCCCCAACTAGAATCGACAGCAAATGCAAAAATTATTAGCCGGTCTGAAATGCAACGCCAAACTCAAAATACACACAAAAGGAATGTCTTATCACAAACATTAATGATTCCATAACTTTTATTTGCAATGCACTCCTTAACTAGAATGTACTGAACACGCAAAAATTCTTTGCCATCAAGATGAGCCAACTTGAAGATTAGGCATTGACTGCCAACAGTAAGTATCTGCACACGTAATATCATTCAACTAAAGAGGTTAGAGCAAAATTTACTCACAAAGTGTAAAGTTATCAAGCTATTGGATTTATCACATTTCATACTAAGGATGACAATGTATTCAAGCAATGGAGTCAATCTCCCAATTCTGCAACCTACAACCTAAGCACGTCAATGTAGCAAATGCATAAACTTCATTACGAATGAGCAGCACAAGCTGAACATCACTATGAAGGAGCAGCACGAGCTGAATATCCCTACGAATGAGCAGTACAAGCTGAACATCACTAAGAATTAGCTGAACATACTACAAATGAGGAGCATACTTAAAACATCACTACCTAATACAGCGCAGGCAAGAGGCCTGGCACGATGCACAGATCCATGGGCAGGGGCAAGCTTGCGATGGCGCATGGGCAGCCGGTGGAGCTCCACGGAGAACACAAGGTTGGCGTCGTGCAGCAGCAGGTTGCTGTACTGGTCCTCACTGATACACGTCAGGATGATGAAGCACAGCTGCACGTTGTGGTGGCACTCCTCACTCTTCGTGTCTTGCATCACGATAGAGCTGGGCACACAAAGGATGTCAGTTGTATAATGCTTAGTGAGTGCGGGTTTTAAAATGCTCAATGAATGTGGGTTTTATAATGTTCCGAGTTTTATGCAATGTCAGTTGTGTAATGTTCAGTGAGCTTAATATAATGTGGGTTGTATGAGGAATGTGAATTTTATGTTCCATGAGTTTTATTTAATGCGAGTTTTTATTTTATACATAACGAGCTTTATATTATAAATAGCATATACACATAATAACTAGCATAACTAGCTCTAGAGACGAGCTTTATTTAGTAACAATGGTGGGGTAGCACATAAGTATTTCATAGATGTACACTTTCATTACTGTAAAAATGATATTCCACGCATGAGCATTTATTTACTATGTATCTCAATAACATTAAAAAGTGACAATATCAGGGGGTTCTCTATTCTATATATAGACTGAGACAGGGGCCAAAAGTCAAACATAGTCATCGTAAGTTTAAGCCTCCCTAACTACATCAAAGGTGTTCTAAAAAGATGAAGAATGAAGGCACAATTTAGAATGGAGTTAAGGAATGCAGAATCTATGCAGAAGACGTGTTCCCTACTCATAGAAACAGTGAGTTAAGAAAATCATTTATGCAGAGAAAGAGTGAGTTAAGAAGGAAGTTTATGGAACGAGAAAGAAATTTTATGAGAAAGTAACACGTAATGAAGAACAGGAAAGTAATAAGCCAAAAAAAGTGCTCAAAAATTTCAAATAACCGTAACCCTTTCATGCCCCAGAGGACTGTACGGTCCTCTTTCGAGAGTAGCCTTAATATATTGTATTTATAGCTAAATTTGTTCCCTAAAGTGTTCTTTGAAGTTCATTGCCGAGTGGCAGTCTCTTTTTCATTTTGGTATTGGAGACAACCTGATGGCAGGGCCAGTCTAAAGACAGTGCTTCTACACTAATATGAGTACAAAAATGCTAACGTTAAAGGATTAAAACCAAAAACATACACTCATTGAAAACAACGAAAAGCACAATAAGTACCCACCAATATTCCAAGAAGGTAACCATAAGATTCGTAGGCTGCACATTAGCTTCAAGCTGCTGTTGCTGCTGCTGCTCATACAACTGCAGCTCCTCATGATAATCTTGAGCTAGGCTCGTATTGAACGTGTTGTTGTTGTTGACATTGGCTGAGATTTGGCTGGAGATTTGCTGCTGTGGGTTGGTGGCCTCAGTAGTGGAGTTGGCCTGCGCCATGTTGAGGCAGTTGGTATTGGGGCCACACTGGGACACGGGGGTGGTGGGGGAGGCAAGCACGGAGGATGGAGCACTGCTGCAGGAGTCCCCGGGGGCGTCGCAGGGGGGTCCGTGGGGCATGCCGTGCAGGGACTGCGTCGACACCGCAGGGGAGGGAGGACCTGAAGCCTCCGTGGCTGCCGTTGTCAGGGCAGTGATGAAGTTCCTGTTCAGGTGCACCGCCTCAAACAGACCCAGCAGGTACGCGTCGTTTGCCCTGCGAGTAAATTGTTATTGTCACAATTATTGTAATACATGTCCTTTGAGTAAATTATCATTCTCATCATTGAGGTACATGTCCTCGAAGTACACGATTATAAAACATGCCCTGCCAGTACATAATTGTCACAATTGTAAAACGTACCCTGCAGATGAATTATCATTTCATAATTATGGTACACGAAGTTTCACTCAGAGTCATTGAGGACAACCTAAGAAGGAGATCATCATCACAATCCTAATACACAGGTTGTACTTCCCACTATTAAAAGTCTGTATCAACAAATATTTGTTTAAGTTAGCATAAATGCCATGAATAATGTAAGGTAAGAGGGTAAACACAAACAAGTCACATACCAAGCTCGAAAAAGTTAATAAATCAACACTTGTCAATGCGCACTAAATTGATAGTTGAACCCAGGCTTCAATTCGGAAACATGAATGGATTCTTAAGATCTTGCTTACCACTATAAGCATATAAAATTTAGTGGTCCACATGATCTACGGAATGCAATTATGTACAGAGCTCTCCAAAAATCACATTTCAAAAGGAAGTTAGAGAGTACATCTCGAGTACAATGAGTAGGAAGGGAGAAAGAGTAGGAGGGGAGAAAGAGTAGGAGGGGAGAAGGAGTAGGAGGGGAGAAAGAGCAGGAGGGGAGAAAGAGCAGGAGGGGAGAAAGAGCAGGAGGGGAGAAAGAGCAGGAGGGGAGAAAGAGCAGGAGGGGAGAAAGAGTAGGAGGGGAGAAAGAGTAGGAGGGGAGAAAGAGTAGGAGGGGAGAAAGAGTAGGAGGGGAGAAAGAGTAGGAAGGGAGAAAGAGTAGGAGGGGAGAAAGAGTAGGAGGGGAGAAAGAGCAGGAGGGGAGAAAGAGCAGGAGGGGAGAAAGAGCAGGAGGGGAGAAAGAGCAGGAGGGGAGAAAGAGCAGGAGGGGAGAAAGAGCAGGAGGGGAGAAAGAGCAGGAAGGGAGAAAGAGTAGGAGGGGAGAAAGAGTAGGAGGGGAGAAAGAGCAGGAGGGGAGAAAGAGCAGGAGGGGAGAAAGAGCAGGAGGGGAAAAAGAGTAGGAGGGGAGAAAGAGTAGGAAGGGAGAAAGAGTAGGAAGGGAGAAAGAGAAGGAGGGGAGAAAGAGCAAGAGGGGAGAAAGAGCAGGAGGGGAGAAAGAGCAGGAGGGGAGAAAGAGCAGGAGGGGAGAAAGAGCAGGAGGGGAGAAAGAGCAGGAGGGGAGAAAGAGAAGGAGGGGAGAAAGAGCAGGAGGGGAGAAAGAGCAGAAGGGGAGAAAGAGCAAGAGGGGAGAAAGAGCAGGAGGGGAGAAAGAGCAGGAGGGGAGAAAGAGCAGGAGGGGAGAAAGAGCAGGAGGGGAGAAAGAGCAGGAGGGGAGAAAGAGCAGGAGGGGAGAAAGAGCAGGAGGGGAGAAAGAGCAGGAGGGGAGAAAGAGCAGGAGGGGAGAAAGAGCAGGAGGGGAGAAAGAGCAGAAGGGGAGAAAGAGCAGGAGAGGAGAAAGAGCAGGAGGGGAGAAAGAGCAGGAGGGGAGAAAGAGCAGGAGGGGAGAAAGAGCAGGAGGGGAGAAAGAGCAGGAGGGGAGAAAGAGCAGGAGGGAAGAAAGAGCAGGAGGGGAGAAAGAGCAGGAGGGGAGAAAGAGCAGGAGGGGAGAAAGAGCAGGAGGGGAGAAAGAGCAGGAGGAAAGAAAGAGCAGGAGGGGAGAAAGAGCAGGAGGGGAGAAAGAGCAGGAGGGAGAAAGAGCAGGAGGGGAGAAGGAGCAGGAGGGGAGAAAAAGTAGGAGGGGAGAAAGAGCAGGAGGGGAGAAAGAGCAGGAGGGGAGAAAGAGCAGGAGGGGAGAAAGAGCAAGACGTATGAGTAGGAAGAGAAAGAATGAGTAGGAAGAGAAAGTATGAGTAGGAAGAGAAAGTATGAGTAGGAAGAGAAAGTATGAGTAGGAAGAGATAGAATGAGTAGGAAGAGAAAGAATGCGTAGGAAAAGAAAGAACGAGTAGGAAAAGAAAGAACGAGTAGGAAGAGAAAGAATGAGTAGGAAGAGAAAGTATGAGTAGGAAGAGAAAGAATGAGTAGGAAGAGAAAGAATGAGTAGGAAGAGAAAGAATGAGTAGGAAGAGAAAGTATGAGTAGGAAGAGATAGAATGAGTAGGAAGAGAAAGAATGCGTAGGAAAAGAAAGAACGAGTAGGAAAAGAAAGAACGAGTAGGAAGAGAAAGAATGAGTAGGAGAAGAAAGTATGAGTAGGAGAAGAAAGTATGAGTAGGAAGAGAAAGAATGAGTAGGAAGAGAAAGAACGAGTAGGAAAAGAAAGAACGAGTAGGAAGAGAAAGAATGAGTAGGAAGAGAAAGTATGAGTAGGAAGAGAAAGTATGAGTAGGAAGAGAAAGTATGAGTAGGAAGAGAAAGTATGAGTAGGAAGAGAAAGTATGAGTAGGAAGAGAAAGTATGAGTAGGAAGAGAAAGAATGAGTAGGAAGAGAAAGAATGAGTAGGAAGAGAAAGAATGAGTAGGAAGAGAAAGTATGAGTAGGAAGAGAAAGTATGAGTAGGAAGAGAAAGTATGAGTAGGAAGAGAAAGAATGAGTAGGAAGAGAAAGAAGAGTATGAGAGCACGCACTTGATCTGATGGGAGCGGCTGGTGTGCTCATCAGACACAAACAGCCCCCCCACCATGGAGGTGATGGAGGCCAGCCACCCCGAGGACTGCGCCTCTACCATGCTCGCTGCAAACTTCCGGTTGAAAGTGCTCAGCCACGACCTGATCACCTGCACACCCGATACATTCTTTACTTTAATGATTCTTACTACACTTCTTCTACACACCCGATACACGATTTACTTTTATAGCTCTTACTTCACTTCTTCTACACAGCAAATACACGATTTACTTTCATAGCTCTTACTTCACTTCTTCTACACAGCAAATACACGATTTACTTTAATAGCTCTTACTTCACTTCTTCTACACAGCAAATACACGATTTACTTTAATAGCTCTTACTTCACTTCTTCTACACAGCAAATACACGATTTACTTTAATAGCTCTTACTTCACTTCTTCTACACAGCAAATACACGATTTACTATCATAGCTCTTACTTCACTTCTTCTACACAGCAAATACACGATTTACTTTCATAGCTCTTACTTCACTTCTTCTACACAGCAAATACACGATTTACTTTCATAGCTCTTACTTCACTTCTTCTACACAGCAAATACACGATTTACTTTCATAGCTCTTACTTCACTTCTTCTACACAGCAAATACACGATTTACTTTAATAGCTCTTACTTCACTTCTTCTACACAGCAAATACACGATTTACTTTCATAGCTCTTACTTCACTTCTTCTACACAGCAAATACACGATTTACTTTCATAGCTCTTACTTCACTTCTTCTACACAGCAAATACAAGATTTACTATCATAGCTCTTACTTCACTTCTTCTACACAGCAAATACACGATTTACCATCATAGCTTTTACTTCACTTCTTCTACACAGCAAATACACGATTTACTATCATAGCTCTTACTTCACTTCTTCTACACAGCAAATACACGATTTACTTTAATAGCTCTTACTTCACTTCTTCTACACAGCAAATACACGATTTACTTTCATAGCTCTTACTTCACTTCTTCTACAAAGCAAATACACGATTTACTTTAATTGCTCTTACTTCACTTCTTCTACACAGCAAATACACGATTTACTATCATAGCTCTTACTTCACTTCTTCTACACAGTAAATACACGATTTACTTTAATAGCTCTTACTTCACTTCTTCTACACAGCAAATACACGATTTACTATCATAGCTCTTACTTCACTTCTTCTACACAGCAAATACAAGATTTACTATCATAGCTCTTACTTCACTTCTTGTACACAGCAAATACACGATTTACTTTCATAGCTCTTACTTCACTTCTTCTACACAGCAAATACACGATTTACTTTCATAGCTCTTACTTCACTTCTTCTACACAGCAAATACACGATTTACATTAATAGCTCTTACTTCACTTCTTCTACACAGCAAATACACGATTTACTTTAATAGCTCTTACTTCACTTCTTCTACACAGCAAATACACGATTTACTATCATAGCTCTTACTTCACTTCTTCTACACAGCAAATACACGATTTACTATCATAGCTCTTACTTCACTTCTTCTACACAGCAAATACACGATTTACTTTAATAGCTCTTACTTTACTTCTTCTACACAGCAAATACACGATTTACTTTAATAGCTCTTACTTCACTTCTTCTACACAGCAAATACACGATTTACTATCATAGCTCTTACTTCACTTCTTCTACACAGCAAATACACGATTTACTTTCATAGCTCTTACTTCACTTCTTCTACACAGCAAATACACGATTTACTTTCATAGCTCTTACTTCACTTCTTCTACACAGAAAATACACGATTTACTTTCATAGCTCTTACTTCACTTCTTCTACTCAGCAAATACACGATTTACTTTCATAGCTCTTACTTCACTTCTTCTACACAGCAAATACACGATTTACTATCATAGCTCTTACTTCACTTCTTCTACACAGCAAATACACGATTTACTATCATAGCTCTTACTTCACTTCTTCTACACAGCAAATACACGATTTACTTTAATAGCTCTTACTTCACTTCTTCTACACAGCAAATACACGATTTACTATCATAGCTCTTACTTCACTTCTTCTACACAGCAAATACACGATTTACTATCATAGCTCTTACTTCACTTCTTCTACACAGCAAATACACGATTTACTTTCATAGCTCTTACTTCACTTCTTCTACACAGCAAATACACGATTTACTATCATAGCTCTTACTTCACTTCTTCTACACAGCAAATACACGATTTACCATCATAGCTTTTACTTCACTTCTTCTACACAGCAAATACACGATTTACTATCATAGCTCTTACTTCACTTCTTCTACACAGCAAATACACGATTTACTTTAATAGCTCTTACTTCACTTCTTCTACACAGCAAATACACGATTTACTTTCATAGCTCTTACTTCACTTCTTCTACACAGCAAATACACGATTTACTTTAACTGCTCTTACTTCACTTCTTCTACACAGCAAATACACGATTTACTATCATAGCTCTTACTTCACTTCTTCTACACAGTAAATACACGATTTACTTTAATAGCTCTTACTTCACTTCTTCTACACAGCAAATACACGATTTACTATCATAGCTCTTACTTCACTTCTTCTACACAGCAAATACACGATTTACTTTAATAGCTCTTACTTCACTTCTTCTACACAGCAAATACACGATTTACTTTCATAGCTCTTACTTCACTTCTTCTACACAGCAAATACACGATTTACATTAATAGCTCTTACTTCACTTCTTCTACACAGCAAATACACGATTTACTTTAATAGCTCTTACTTCACTTCTTCTACACAGCAAATACACGATTTACTATCATAGCTCTTACTTCACTTCTTCTACACAGCAAATACACGATTTACTATCATAGCTCTTACTTCACTTCTTCTACACAGCAAATACACGATTTACTTTAATAGCTCTTACTTTACTTCTTCTACACAGCAAATACACGATTTACTTTAATAGCTCTTACTTCACTTCTTCTACACAGCAAATACACGATTTACTATCATAGCTCTTACTTCACTTCTTCTACACAGCAAATACACGATTTACTTTCATAGCTCTTACTTCACTTCTTCTACACAGCAAATACACGATTTACTTTCATAGCTCTTACTTCACTTCTTCTACACAGAAAATACACGATTTACTTTCATAGCTCTTACTTCACTTCTTCTACACAGCAAATACACGATTTACTTTCATAGCTCTTACTTCACTTCTTCTACACAGCAAATACACGATTTACTATCATAGCTCTTACTTCACTTCTTCTACACAGCAAATACACGATTTACTATCATAGCTCTTACTTCACTTCTTCTACACAGCAAATACACGATTTACTTTAATAGCTCTTACTTCACTTCTTCTACACAGCAAATACACGATTTACTATCATAGCTCTTACTTCACTTCTTCTACACAGCAAATACACGATTTACTATCATAGCTCTTACTTCACTTCTTCTACACAGCAAATACACGATTTACTTTCATAGCTCTTACTTCACTTCTTCTACACAGCAAATACACGATTTACTTTCATAGCTCTTACTTCACTTCTTCTACACAGCAAATACACGATTTACTATCATAGCTCTTACTTCACTTCTTCTACACAGCAAATACACGATTTACTTTCATAGCTCTTACTTCACTTCTTCTACACAGCAAATACACGATTTACTATCATAGCTCTTACTTCACTTCTTCTACACAGCAAATACACGATTTACTTTAATAGCTCTTACTTCTCTTCTTCTACACAGCAAATACACGATTTACTTTCATAGCTCTTACTTCACTTCTTCTACACAGCAAATACACGATTTACTATCATAGCTCTTACTTCACTTCTTCTACACAGCAAATACACGATTTACTTTCATAGCTCTTACTTCACTTCTTCTACACAGCAAATACACGATTTACTATCATAGCTCTTACTTCACTTCTTCTACACAGCAAATACACGATTTACTTTCATAGCTCTTACTTCACTTCTTCTACACAGCAAATACACGATTTACTTTCATAGCTCTTACTTCACTTCTTCTACACAGCAAATACACAATTTACTATCATAGCTCTTACTTCACTTCTTCTACACAGCAAATACACGATTTACTATCATAGCTCTTACTTCACTTCTTCTACACAGCAAATACACGATTTACTATCATAGCTCTTACTTCACTTCTTCTACACAGCAAATACACGATTTACTTTCATAGCTCTTACTTCACTTCTTCTACACAGCAAATACACGATTTACTATCATAGCTCTTACTTCACTTCTTCTACACAGCAAATACACGATTTACTTTCATAGCTCTTACTTCACTTCTTCTACACAGCAAATACACGATTTACTTCCATAGCTCTTACTTTACTTCTTCTACACAGCAAATACACGATTTACTTCCATAGCTCTTACTTCACTTCTTCTACACAGCAAATACACGATTTACTTTCATAGCTCTTACTTCCCTTCTTCTACACAGCAAATACACGATTTACTATCATAGCTCTTACTTCACTTCTTCTACACAGCTAATACACGATTTACTTTCATAGCTCTTACTTCACTTCTTCTACACAGCAAATACACGATTTACTTTAATAGCTCTTACTTCACTTCTTCTACACAGCAAATACACGATTTACTATCATAGCTCTTACTTCACTTCTTCTACACAGCAAATACACGATTTACTATCATAGCTCTTACTTCACTTCTTCTACACAGCAAATACACGATTTACTATCATAGCTCTTACTTCACTTCTTCTACACAGCAAATACACGATTTACTATCATAGCTCTTACTTCACTTCTTCTACACAGCAAATACACGATTTACTTTAATAGCTCTAACTTCACTTCTTCTACACAGCAAATACACGATTTACTATCATAGCTCTTACTTCACTTCTTCTACACAGCAAATACACGATTTACTTTAATAGCTCTTACTTCACTTCTTCTACACAGCAAATACACGATTTACTATCATAGCTCTTACTTCACTTCTTCTACACAGCAAATACACGATTTACTTTCATAGCTCTTACTTCACTTCTTCTACACAGCAAATACACGATTTACTTTCATAGCTCTTACTTCACTTCTTCTACACAGCAAATACACGATTTACTATCATAGCTCTTACTTCACTTCTTCTACACAGCAAATACACGATTTACTATCATAGCTCTTACTTCACTTCTTCCACACAGCAAATACACGATTTACTATCATAGCTCTTACTTCACTTCTTCTACACAGCAAATACACGATTTACTATCATAGCTCTTACTTCACTTCTTCTACACAGCAAATACACGATTTACTATCATAGCTCTTACTTCACTTCTTCTACACAGCAAATACACGATTTACTTTAATAGCTCTTACTTCACTTCTTCTACACAGCAAATACACGATTTACTATCATAGCTCTTACTTCACTTCTTCTACACAGCAAATACACGATTTACTTTAATAGCTCTTACTTCACTTCTTCTACACAGCAAATACACGATTTACTTTCATAGCTCTTACTTCACTTCTTCTACACAGCAAATACACGATTTACTTTAATAGCTCTTACTTCACTTCTTCTACACAGCAAATACACGATTTACTATCATAGCTCTTACTTCACTTCTTCTACACAGCAAATACACGATTTACTTTAATAGCTCTTACTTCACTTCTTCTACACAGCAAATACACGATTTACTTTAATAGCTCTTACTTCACTTCTTCTACACAACAAATACACGATTTACTTTAATAGCTCTTACTTCACTTCTTCTACACAGCAAATACACGATTTACTTTAATAGCTCTTACTTCACTTCTTCTACACAGCAAATACACGATTTACTATCATAGCTCTTACTTCACTTCTTCTACACAGCAAATACACGATTTACTTTCATAGCTCTTACTTAACTTCTTCTACACAGCAAATACACGATTTACTATCATAGCTCTTACTTCACTTCTTCTACACAGCAAATACACGATTTACTATCATAGCTCTTACTTCACTTCTTCTACACAGCAAATACACGATTTACTATCATAGCTCTTACTTCACTTCTTCTACACAGCAAATACACGATTTACTATCATAGCTCTTACTTCACTTCTTCTACACAGCAAATACACGATTTACTATCATAGCTCTTACTTCACTTCTTCTACACAGCAAATACACGATTTACTATCATAGCTCTTACTTCACTTCTTCTACACAGCAAATACACGATTTACTTTAATAGCTCTTACTTCACTTCTTCTACACAGCAAATACACGATTTACTTTCATAGCTCTTACTTCACTTCTTCTACACATCAAATACACGATTTACTTTCATAGCTCTTACTTCACTTCTTCTACACAGCAAATACACGATTTACTTTAATAGCTCTTACTTCACTTCTTCTACACAGCAAATACACGATTTACTATCATAGCTCTTACTTCACTTCTTCTACACAGCAAATACACGATTTACTATCATAGCTCTTACTTCACTTCTTCTACACAGCAAATACACGATTTACTATCATAGCTCTTACTTCACTTCTTCTACACAGCAAATACACGATTTACTATCATAGCTCTTACTTTACTTCTTCTACACAGCAAATACACAATTTACTTTCATAGCTCTTACTTCACTTCTTCTACACAGCAAATACACGATTTACTATCATAGCTCTTACTTCACTTCTTCTACACAGCAAATACACGATTTACTTTAATAGCTCTTACTTCACTTCTTCTACACAGCAAATACACGATTTACTATCATAGCTCTTACTTCACTTCTTCTACACAGCAAATACACGATTTACTTTAATAGCTCTTACTTCACTTCTTCTACACAGCAAATACACGATTTACTATCATAGCTCTTACTTCACTTCTTCTACACAGCAAATACACGATTTACTTTCATAGCTCTTACTTCACTTCTTCTACACAGCAAATACACGATTTACTTTCATAGCTCTTACTTCACTTCTTCTACACAGCAAATACACGATTTACTATCATAGCTCTTACTTCACTTCTTCTACACAGCAAATACACGATTTACTATCATAGCTCTTACTTCACTTCTTCTACACAGCAAATACACGATTTACTATCATAGCTCTTACTTCACTTCTTCTACACAGCAAATACACGATTTACTTTAATAGCTCTTACTTCACTTCTTCTACACAGCAAATACACGATTTACTTTAATAGCTCTTACTTCACTTCTTCTACACAGCAAATACACGATTTACTATCATAGCTCTTACTTCACTTCTTCTACACAGCAAATACACGATTTACTTTAATAGCTCTTACTTCACTTCTTCTACACAGCAAATACACGATTTACTTTCATAGCTCTTACTTCACTTCTTCTACACAGCAAATACACGATTTACATTAATAGCTCTTACTTCACTTCTTCTACACAGCAAATACACGATTTACTATCATAGCTCTTACTTCACTTCTTCTACACAGCAAATACACGATTTACTTTAATAGCTCTTACTTCACTTCTTCTACACAGCAAATACACGATTTACTTTAATAGCTCTTACTTCACTTCTTCTACACAACAAATACACGATTTACTTTAATAGCTCTTACTTCACTTCTTCTACACAGCAAATACACGATTTACTTTAATAGCTCTTACTTCACTTCTTCTACACAGCAAATACACGATTTACTATCATAGCTCTTACTTCACTTCTTCTACACAGCAAATACACGATTTACTTTCATAGCTCTTACTTCACTTCTTCTACACAGCAAATACACGATTTACTATCATAGCTCTTACTTCACTTCTTCTACACAGCAAATACACGATTTACTATCATAGCTCTTACTTCACTTCTTCTACACAGCAAATACACGATTTACTATCATAGCTCTTACTTCACTTCTTCTACACAGCAAATACACGATTTACTATCATAGCTCTTACTTCACTTCTTCTACACAGCAAATACACGATTTACTATCATAGCTCTTACTTCACTTCTTCTACACAGCAAATACACGATTTACTTTAATAGCTCTTACTTCACTTTTTCTACACAGCAAATACACGATTTACTTTAATAGCTCTTACTTCACTTCTTCTACACAGCAAATACACGATTTACTTTCATAGCTCTTACTTCACTTCTTCTACACATCAAATACACGATTTACTTTCATAGCTCTTACTTCACTTCTTCTACACAGCAAATACACGATTTACTTTAATAGCTCTTACTTCACTTCTTCTACACAGCAAATACACGATTTACTATCATAGCTCTTACTTCACTTCTTCTACACAGCAAATACACGATTTACTATCATAGCTCTTACTTCACTTCTTCTACACAGCAAATACACGATTTACTATCATAGCTCTTACTTCACTTCTTCTACACAGCAAATACACGATTTACTTTCATAGCTCTTACTTCACTTCTTCTACACAGCAAATACACGATTTACTTTCATAGCTCTTACTTCACTTCTTCTACACAGCAAATACACGATTTACTATCATAGCTCTTACTTCACTTCTTCTACACAGCAAATACACGATTTACTTTCATAGCTCTTACTTCACTTCTTCTACACAGCAAATACACGATTTACTATCATAGCTCTTACTTCACTTCTTCTACACAGCAAATACACGATTTACTTTCATAGCTCTTACTTCACTTCTTCTACACAGCAAATACACGATTTACTATCATAGCTCTTACTTCACTTCTTCTACACAGCAAATACACGATTTACTATCATAGCTCTTACTTCACTTCTTCTACACAGCAAATACACGATTTACTATCATAGCTCTTACTTCACTTCTTCTACACAGCAAATACACGATTTACTATCATAGCTCTTACTTCACTTCTTCTACACAGCAAATACACGATTTACTTTAATAGCTCTTACTTCACTTCTTCCACACAGCAAATACACGATTTACTATCATAGCTCTTACTTCACTTCTTCTACACAGCAAATACAGGATTTACTATCATAGCTCTTACTTCACTTCTTCTACACAGCAAATACACGATTTACTTTAATAGCTCTTACTTCACTTCTTCTACACAGCAAATACACGATTTACTATCATAGCTCTTACTTCACTTCTTCTACACAGCAAATACACGATTTACTTTCATAGCTCTTACTTCACTTCTTCTACACAGCAAATACACGATTTACTATCATAGCTCTTACTTCACTTCTTCTACACAGAAATACACGATTTACTTTCATAGCTCTTACCTCACTTCTTCTACACAGCAAATACACGATTTACTATCATAGTTCTTACTTCACTTCTTCTACACAGCAAATACACGATTTACTATCATAGCTCTTACTTCACTTCTTCTACACAGCAAATACACGATTTACTTTCATAGCTCTTACTTCACTTCTACTACACAGCAAATACACGATTTACTTTCATAGCTCTTACTTCACTTCTTCTACACAGCAAATACACGATTTACTTTCATAGCTCTTACTTCACTTCTTCTACACAGCAAATACACGATTTACTATCATAGCTCTTACTTCACTTCTTCTACACAGCAAATACACGATTTACTTTAATAGCTCTTACTTCACTTCTTCTACACAGCAAATACACGATTTACTTTCATAGCTCTTACTTCACTTCTTCTACACAGCAAATACACGATTTACTTTCATAGCTCTTACTTCACTTCTTCTACACAGCAAATACACGATTTACTTTCATAGCTCTTACTTCACTTCTTCTACACAGCAAATACACGATTTACTATCATAGCTCTTACTTCACTTCTTCTACACAGCAAATACACGATTTACTTTCATAGCTTTTACTACACTTCTTCTACACAGCAAATACACGATTTACTTTCATAGCTCTTACTTCACTTCTTCTACACAGCAAATACACGATTTACTATCATAGCTTTTACTACACTTCTTCTAGCATACTTTGATGATCCTTTGATTTAATGAGTTTCCAATAATGTTTTCTTTTATCATTTTTAATGCTATGTACTTTGATCGTGTTCTTAATTTATTACTTCTGACATACTTAAGGTTGAAGGTGCTCAGCCCCCATGACTTCCCAATACATGCTTACTTTGAAAGCTTTTCCTACACTACTTCCAGAATGATTTTCCCATAATTATACTCTCTTTAGGGATTTTTAATGCAATATACATTGCTTTTTTAATTTACTACTGCGCGCATACTTTACTACATGGGCAGTGAAAATTTGAAAACAAGACTGCCCACAATTTGAGCATTGCTCCCAGTAACAGAAAGTGAAGATTATATGTACATCACGACCTCAGCAAGATGAAAGTGAATGCGTAAGTTTGTACTTCATGACCTGAGGAGCATGAATGCATTAGAGTTTGAACTTCATGACCGCAGCAAGACAGACAGGAATGTGCTCTTCATGACCTGAGAAGTATGAACGCTAGGAGTTAGCCCACCTGTCCATATCCATTGAGCACGAGCTCATTGTCGAGCAGGGAGAGCTGGACGGTGTAGGGGTTGACCATCTCATGCGAGCGGTACTGCACCATCAGCAGCACGAACATGACCGCGTCACCGCCGTGCAGGTGCCGGGAACACGAGTCTGCCAGCAACTAGCCAGGCAAAATATAGGTCATAAATTTATACAAATGGACAACTGGGGTGCAAAACATATGTAGGTGCTGAACTTCCTGAAGTAAAATAACTGGTAGTGTTGAACTTGTTGAAACAGAAAACTGGTGGTGCAGAAGATTGTTGTTTTACTTGTTGAAATGAACAACAGGGAGTGCTATTTATGGACAACAGTTCAATATGGACAACTTGGGGTGCAGAATATGGTTGTTTTACTTGTTGAAATGGACAACTGGGGGTGCTATTTATGGTTGCTGAATATGGACAACTTGGGGTGCAGAATATGGTTGTTTTACTTGTTGAAATGGACAACTAGGGGTGCTATTTATGGTTGCTGAATATGGACAACTTGGGGTGCAGAATATGGTTGTTTTACTTGTTGAAATGGACAACTGGGGTTGCTATTTATGGTTACTGATATGGACAACTTGGGGTGAAAAAAATTTGCTGAAAGTATTGAAATAGACAACTGGGGGTGTTCAACTTATTAAAATGGACAACTGGAGGTGCCAAATATGATTGTTAAACTTATTGAAACAGGCAACTAGGGGGTGCAAAATATGGTTGTTATGCTTATTAAAATGGACAAATGGGGATAGAAAATTTAGGTGTTAAACTCACTGAAATGAACAACTGGGGGTGCAAATATTGCTCAAACATTTTGAAACAGAATTTTCTCACTCTAAGGGACACCTAATGTTATTTTGTGAGACTTGCATTACAACAAGGAAGAATTAGGGAAATATATGTGAGGAAGATGGAAGTGGGAAAATAATGTTTTGTAGTTTCAGAGTAAATTTTAAAGAGATTTTTCAAAGAGACATCTTATTCAATGAGGTAAGAAAATTTTATTTACTATGAGTAATATCAATTGAGAGTTCACCATAACATTAACAGGCTTCTGACTTGAAAACCAATAATTAAATAAATATATACTGAATAAATCATATTTCTGAACAAAATCTGCTGCAGTGATTGTTCTCTTTTGTAGCAGATGTAAGATATAAAAAAGAACCCTCTAAACTCATAAATACTTAAGCAAGAAGTATAAGCTTTGCAGAGCCTGCAACAAGTTGATTGGAGTCCCTACATGGGCAAAAAAAAGGGTGTATGTTTTTGGGTGCTGCTATGGCGTGAGGTTTATCACACCATAGCATGAGATCTATCTCTAGCAAGTACTATAGCGTGAGGTTAGGTTACTAACGGACATTACTAAAGTCCATACATTTAATCTACACTATAATAAGGGCCACGTCCGTTTGTCTGTCCGAAGCCAACCGAAAGAGTGTGATGAGCGTATCTGTGATACAAGCTTCATCAACTCTCAAGAGATTGAATTTTTTATTTCTTACGGCCTTTCTTTCATTCCGCCTTCTTTCTTATTTCAAATAAAGGGGGGTGGACTACACAGTTTAGTAATAAAAACTTAACTAGTTACCGGTACAACCCGAGTATCGGGTTGTCCGACTTGCCTAAAAATAAAAAAAAATAAAAATAAAAAATAAATTAAAAAAAAAAAAAAAATAAAATAAAGAAAAAAAAATAAGAAAAAAAAATAAAAAATGAAGAAAAAATGAAAAAAAAAATTAATAAATAAATAGTTTTCTGCAAATATAGACACCAGTGGCTTCAATTTAATACCTCACTTGACCATATACACTCAGCCAATTTCTAAACGGACTCGAACAAATTTCGAGTTACTGAATTAAGTATATAGATTTTTACATCTCAAACTGCACCTGAGTAGGCAATATAAGGCCACAGGCCTCACGCTGTAGTAGCAACCATTTATGTTTGTGGTGACAAGGACAGATGCTATCTTCATGCTACAATATAGTGGACTAAAACTCTCCCATCAATCAAGATACAAGTAACACACAGCCGGGCAGAAGTGCAATTTGCATGGAGACACAAAGTAGAACGAGTCACTTCAATTTCAGACAACAGACACAGAAACATAAGGTAAGGAGGGTAAAAATGAACAGCTAAAAGATGTTTATACACATGTAAGACAAAGTGAAAGAACTTCATTAGGACTAACAAAGTGATAGTGATCAAAGGTAAACATTTAATGAAAACACTTCAACATATGCATGTAGCAATACACAAAATACATTACAATATTTTAAAACATATACACATGATAGTAATCAAAGGTAGATACTTGATCAAAACTTAAACACATGCATGTAACAATACACAAAATACATTAGAATATTTTAAAATACATACACATGATAGCAATCAAAGGTAGATACTTGATAAAAACATTTCTACATTTGCATTGAGCAATACACTGCATAAATTTCTATACATTAAAACACATACACAGCTTTTCAAGGTGAAGTACTTCAAGGTATTAAGAGAGGAGGCAGCCACGAATGATAATTACCTGCATAACGGGATGGAAAACGCAGGTGATGGTGAGGTACTCGAGCAGCGTGTTCTGGTTGATGTTGTCTGTGGCCGTGCAGAGCACCAGCAGCAGCTTCAGAGACACGCTCTTCAGGCACCCCGGATACTCCCCTAGTGAACGGACAATCATTATTTAACTTCGTGAACAGATTCTCATTCATACATACATACATACATATACCAGGCGTCTCCTCCCTATGGGAGGGTAGCCGACAGCAGGCCAGAATCATCACTCTTGGTCACTAGGAGGCAAGGGAGGCAGCACTGGCCATACTAGAACTACCAAACTCATCCTCAACTTCACATATTTTGATTTTACCTCATGTTGGTGTTACTTCACCAAAAAACCCTCATATTGCATTTTATCTCATACTAGCATTACCCTTTCCATCAAACTGCAGATAAATACCTTCGGGCACCCCAGAGATTCTAATTCAAACCAATTAATCAGTTTCCTTCATTTCTCAGAAATTCAACTAGAGTGTAATTTCTATAATAGCAAAGAAACTTTAATCCATGAATTGAATGCTAAAAATGCAACATTATGTGCACAAGAGAACTGAAGTATATATCCTTGAAAATGAATATTTTAATAAACAATATGCTTGGTAAAGAAAAAACTTCACATTCTCCAATTTTCTAAACATATGAATAATACTAATGGAAACCCAAATGTACTATATTCAACCTAAGAGGAGGATTAAGTATTTTATCAATACTACATTTGATTTCATTTCACATCACTAAACCCCTAAACAAAACAACGATCTAAGTATGCTCCTAAGATTTAATTGCGTGATTATTAATACCTTGTTTTCTGCTGTAACAACAGTTATTAGGGACCCTTCTTTTAAAAGAGACTAGTATAGTACCTCTAGTAGTATAGACATTATTAAAAATTAGTAATAATTACAGGAGTTAATGATTTCTTGCTTTGGCTTGACCCCAATAAGGGAACATATAACTAAAATATAGATAAAGCATATATTGTTACACACTCAAAGAATTCTACAAACAAACATAATAAAGAATACATAACAATGATTTATAAGTAAAGATTGTAGCAAAGTGCCATCAACATCAACCTTGTCAAGTTCTTTCACTTCACCTCAGTTGCAAATACTATTGACACAAAGCACACCATATTGTTTGTAAAACTAACCAGTGAGGAAATTGGAAATAAGTTGAAGGAGCTGTCTCATCAGGTCCTCAGCAGCATCAAAGCCAATAAGAATATTGATGACATCACAGGCCGAGCTGCTCATGGACAGAGTATTGGAGCCGGACACCGGAGCCGTGTTGCTTCCACCTTCACACTTCCTATACACGCCCCGCACCAAGCCACACAGTGTCTGTTGGTGGCCAATTCCCGTTATTATTTCTCCACAGAAGTTCATTGGAGTAGGACAAGAAAGTGTATGAGGAGTAGGATGAGAATTGAGTATGAGGAGTAGGGCAGGAAAAAGTATTAGGAGTAAGACGAGAAAGAGTATGAGGAGTTAAACAATTAAGTGTATGAGGAGTTAAACAATTAAGAGTATGAGGAGTTAAACAATTAAGAGTATGAAGAGTAATATTCCTTCTCTGGCCTGCATAATCACACTTACTGTACACACACCACACAAAGCCACTCAGTGTCTGTTGGTGTCCAATCCATGCCATTATTACTTTCCAAAGAAGCACTACATTTTCAAACGAATTGCTGGCTGCAAAAATTTGGTTTAAATTACATCCTGAAAAACTAAAAAGCAGCATCTTCAACTCTGCAAGATACTATGGAAAGGATTGCAGTGCATAGCAGTAAAAGGTTCATAAGAAATGTACAATTTTGTGAATCTACATGTCTTTTTTTTCCTTTAACACAGCCTGCTAGTATAGATAATGAAAAGTAACAATCAAAAGAGTGCAGATCTAGATGGATATTTAAGCAGCAATGAGGAGCAAAGACTGTTATTCTGCAATCATAATGTCAGAAGAAATCAGTTTAGGCTACACATTTTATAACAGAAAGCCAGCACAAAGTTAATCCTATACACTACTTTGTCAATATATAGGGTAAAATACAGCAAGTACAACAAAAATCAAATCAAATGTCATTCAAACAACAAATAAGGAATGGAAATAAGATAGTGCACCATAACAAGACAACTACAAGATTTTGGTATTAATGCTTGTTTGCAGGTGTAGAAAACATATTGATAAAAAATTTTTAATGTAAAAAACAAACTGAAATCTGGAATTGAGATATTTCTGTATTTTATCTCCCTTAAGATGCAAAACTTGAAATACTGCTTGAATTCCTTAAAAAACAAGAGCCTAAAAAACTTAAGTAAGTGAGATCAACATTTCTTTGAAGGCAAATGTACTTTTCCTAAAATAAATACATTTACCAGTGCTTGCTTCAGCAAAGTCTACTCACGAGCATTGCGTTGACACAACGTATGGTATGCGAGGGCTGCAGAGCATTGCTGAGGGTGGCCACACACTCGGCAAAAAGGCCATTCAAATTAGGCTTGAGAGCTGCCAGCTGCTCCACGCTCAGTCTGCTGATCTCCCCCTCCAGTACAGACAGCTTTGGCTGAGCAGACACAACAACAAAATAACTAACAAAAAATAAACCAAGTGTAATAAGTGTTTATAGTGAGCTATTTCAAATTCACCACAGTACAAGCTAATGTATGAATCTGAATTACTCTAATTTATAATGAAACTAGACAGCATGTGTTCCAAACTATGCAAACATAAATCAAAAGGTTTAAAGCAAATGCATCAAAATAAGAAAGTATTTTTGTTCATTCTGATACTCAAGTATTGTCATTCCTTACCTTTAACAAGAAAAAATCCTCCCAAAACCTTGATGGTGGAGGTTTATTGGAGCCTATAACAGGAGCTGATGCAAGGGAAGGGTGGATGGCAGGGTGCAGCAGCTCCTCGTACATCTGCACCACCTTCTCCTTCAGCTGTCCTCTACGAACCCCGCCTCCCTTGAGCTTGCTTGACATGCTAGACATGGTAGTCATGTTTTCAAGATTTGCTATAACCTATGTTTCTAAATTCTAAATGAAAAATGTTGATCAAATTATTAATTAATTGTGAGCAAATAATAATTCAAATTTATTTTATTCTGAAAATATTTTTGGAGGCTTCTGAAATAAAGAAAATCAATGCTTGAACAAATTAGGTAGAGATTTAATAATATGCAAGAAAAATGCTGCAGCAGTATTATCAATCTCAGAATAATTTCAATGCAATGCTAAAAAAAAGCCTTAGAAGTTTATTACCGAACAAATCAAGGAAAACTATTACTGCATTTTTACTTCTTTAGACAAAATATTTATTGATCAATAAAACACCAATATATAGCTATTAATTGTAAGTAATCTTAGAATCAAATAGCTAACTAACTTTGGCATAACTTTTAAATCCCAATGCCAAATATATCCTATTTATTCCTGTGATTTGTAATTAAAAAAAAAAAATCAGCCCTCCCCCAATAAATGCTGAAGTAGCTCAGTTTCTTCCTGCCTTCACCAGTAAAATATCCTATTTTTTCATCACCATCAACAACAAAACATTTAATTTCCTGTCACCAGCAATTAAGAGCATAGAAATCTGACTAAACAGCAGAGTGTACAGACACCTGTTATCAAAATGCCAAACAGAGAACAAGGTAAATGAGGAGGAGAGGATCAGAATCGCGTATCAGATAGCAACACTACAATGGACTCTCCTCTCCCTTCTGATGCGCTCGATCATTCCCGCCATCTAAGACAAAATGAACATACGGTAAATGTTGAGGATTAACCGGGAATCATTCGATTTTTTGGTGCCTGTACATAGTTAATTAGATCTAAATAAATCAGTTTTCTTCTATGCACTTTCCGTCGTAAATAAGTCTTTCACGAGTTATGGCGGTAAATTAGTTACTGCAACTCAAGTCTTTGAAGCGGGAATTAATTCATCAAGCTCGGCAAATGTCAACACTGCAATGGAGTCTCGCTTCCGGCCCGCTCGTCATCAAAGACGAAACTCAACCTACCGCCCTAACTCATGAATATTCATTTGACAAAAAAAGTGTATAGAAGAAAAGTAGTTCATTTCGATTTTATTACCATGATTCAAGCAACAAAAATTCAAAAATCAATGAGTAGCTGTTTATTCGAGCACATTCGTCATCAAAGATGAAACTAAACCTACCTCTATAATTCGTAAAATACTCATTTACGACGGAAAGTGCATAAAAGAAAACTTGGGTAAATGTGCAGCGTTGGTGAGTAATCGATTTTCCAGTTTTTGGTGTTTAGTTGTAGTTAATTAGATCAAAATAAACAAGTTTTCTTCTATGCACTTTCCGTCAGAAACTAATACTTTATGAGTTATAGCGGTAAATAAGTTACCGCCACTCCAGTGTTTAAAGTGGAAAGAAATTCATCGATCCCGTGGTAGGGCATCACTGCAATGAAGTCTCGCTTCCAGCGCGATCGTCATCAAAGACGAAACCAAACCTACCGCTATACCTCGTTATATACTCATTTAACGAAAAAAGTGTGTAGAAGAGAAGTTGTTTATTTCGATGTTATTCCCATGATTCAAGCAACAAATATTCGAAAATCGATGAGTAGCTGTTTATTTGAGCGCATTCGTCATCAAAGACAAAACTAAACTTAACGCCATAACTCGTTAAATACTCATTTCTGAAGGAAAGTGCATAGAAGAAAAATTGTTTATTTAGATTTAATGACCTATTTCATGGCACCAAAAAGTGGAAAATTGATTACCGATCACCGCTACACATTTACCAAAACTTGTTTATTACGATCTAATTAACTATTTTATAGGATTTGAAAAGTAGAAAATTAATTCTCGGTTAATCCTCAACATTTACCAAACATACCGCTATTTGTTATTTTTGGATATTTCTATTGTGTTATTAACTAAAAGATCCTAAAAGTGGGTTCAGGCTCTGCATGTCTGGCAAATAATAAATTACTATGTACCCAAACGTACTCTACCCAAACTAAACCTACCGTTATGAAGAAAAATTGTTTATTTACATCTAATTCGCTATGTTTAGGTACCAAAAAGCGGGAAATTGATTATGGTCCTCTCCTCCACATTTACTGATAACAGAAAATATCAACATCAACATAGAAGACTTGTCAAGATGCTAAAAGCACTCACAGCTGAGCCTTGCTAAGATTCCAAATATGTATTCATTTTGGGAGGTCTCTGAAACACAAAATATTATTCCTCTCTGCTATGATAGATTAAATAGCATCAATTATTTCTATAAATTGTACTAGTATAAATTAGAATAATAATGAGTGATTATAAATTGATAGTGCAGAAAATGAATTCTTCATGGGTTATCAAAAATCTTTAATTAATAATTACAATAGTAAATTCTTACAAAACATTACTTCATTATCAATAGAGCAATGATAAATAAACATAAGACTAGATGAATTTATAAAATTCTCTACTTTAATCAATGGCTTGAACTTGAACTTTCGGGGCCTTTGTAACGGCCTACAATTCCCTCCACAATTTTCACACAAAGAGTTCAGCGCCTGGTACCAGACTTGTCCACTAAACTACTCAGGATCTACCAATCCTTGTCACAAGCTGCCATTGGACGGCATCACTGGGATAACCAGTGTGTCAAAACACCGTCCCCACAGGCATATTGGGTCATTACTGACCACTCTACCTGACTGGCTCATTCCAGTCACAGTCTCTTACTCCAGGCACGCACAAGAAACATTTTCATAGCTTCAATGATACTCAAATTACACTCCTGATCCAATCCAGCAAGACAGCTCATACCGCAATCATCTTCAGCACATCTGGCATACCACTCATTCTCTCCATACTGCTCAAGCACCACATTGATGAAACTTTCTCTCTCCTGCTCATACTTACTGCATTCCAGCACAAAATGCTCAATTGTTTCCTCTACTCCACTAATACACTGCCGACATAATCTGTTATTCTCATTCCACCTCCATGTATGTCTGTTCACACTCAATGACTTACATCTCACAGCAAACAAGAGTTGACTTCCAAAACTACCATCATAGAACATCTCAAACTTAGGTGCTTCTTTTTTCATATACCATTCAAGTGTAGGCTTCCGCATCATGCTAAGCTTCCACTTATTCAATCCATACTCTTTTGTTTGCCTCTGAATCTCTTTCTTCCACCTCTTGCAGTCCCACGCACGCCCTACACCTCCAGCATTTATAAACTCCAGTCATCTACAGGTCTCCCAATTCTAACATGAATAATCTTTTGCATACTAAGTTTCCTTGCATGCCCCCAACACACTTTCTCCCAATAGCTTACACTCAAGTTTCATTCAAAAATTCACTTTACCCATCTGCTATTCTGCATTCTTTCAATTCTCACCTTATAATTCAGCACTGCTTTCATCTTTCTTTCTGAAAATAGGCTCCACCCAAGGTCACCTCTAATGGCTTCTGTAGCTGTCCATTTTGGAGCACCCAATGCTAACCATCCTACCTTATTTTGTATTATATCAAGCTTTCAAAATCACTTCCATTCCAGCAAGAGCACTAATACCATACATAACACTAGGTACAGCAACATACTTCCACATTCCTCTCACACATTCATACTTGTTTGCTCTGTATCTGGCCACACTACTTAACCGTCCACTCCACTGCATAGTAGCTTTTGCCACTTCTTCACCCTTAGTTCTAGTGCATCCATCTTCACTTATCATACAGCCTAGATATTTGTATTCTATTGTTCTACCTATTCTGATTTCTCCAACATTCCACAGTCTGTCTCTATCAGTCTCATCACTATTTATAACCATAACCTTACTTTTTTCGGCACCGTATCATCAGCATACAACAAACAGCTCAGTCTCTCATTACCAACTTTCAGTCCTAAGCCACTCCTTCTCAGTCAAACTGCTAATTCTTCTGTGTATAATCCAAACAACAGGGGAGACAGAATACAGCCCTGTCTCACTCCTCTAACACTCCTCACTTGCCCTGTTTCCAAATTTCCTAACCTGTATATTGCGCTTGTGTTCTCATACAGACTTTGTACAATTTTTACTATTTTTCTGCTAAACATAACTTTTCTCAAAACTTCAAAGAGCCTAACCCAATCCACTCTGTCATACGCCTTTTCAAAATCCAGGAATGCTAAATATACCTTCTTATCATCCTTCCTCATTCACTCAATTATTTCACTCACTACAAACAGATTATCCTCCCCACGTCTATCTTGCCTAAATCCATTCTGTTCTTCACCTAGGACTCCTAATTCCTCAACTAAGTTTTTCATTCTCTCATTCAAAATACCACAAAAGATCTTACATACAGTGTCACCCAGTGCAATTGGTCTGTAATTTTTAAGTTCTTTCATACTCTTTTGTCCACCCTTATGCATCAGAACTACATTACACTTGTTCCAGTCATCCGGTACTCTTTCACTCTTCCAAATCTCATCAAATAAACATTTCAACATACTGACTACACTCTCTCCTCCACATTTATAGAACTCATATGGGATCTTATCAGGGCGACATGCCTTTCCATTTTTCACTTTCTTCAAAAAACTTACAATCTCTTCACAAGTGATTTCGTCTTCCATTTGCAGGTCACATTCATCAATCAGAAAATTTATGGGTTCATCATCTGTAACCTGCTCATTCATTCCACCAATGTCCTCCCAGTATTCTTCAATTGCTTTCACCATTTGCATCCTATCTTGCACACCAGGGAAGAATTTCAGGGAACTTTTTTATGCCTGGACACAATGGCAAATTGGAACTTGATGTAGCAATCCAGGGAATTTCTGTGAACTATTTTGAAGTACCTTATAATCAAAATTGGCACCAAAAATTGAAACAAATATAACCTAAAATTAGTGTATAAAAGCTTTCATCATAAAAATAACTGTTATTATATACATCTTTCCTTTTATACGTGAAAGAATAAACGTAGACTGGATCGAGTGATAGGAGCGTTGCACACCTCTTCAGACCATGTTTTGTTATGAACTGATGAGCGAGACCGCACTGATGAACAAATGCGTTAAAAGGAAACGTCATTCATCGTATTAAAAGACATTTTTATATCATATATCTTGCTTTAAATGGCCTTCAAGTTATTTCATTGGAAAAAGGAAACTTTCAGCTTTAGGAAAAAGTAATTTTTTTAGTCAAAAACCCCTTCAGAGTAATAGTTATTCATTATTGTTCCCTGTGAACGAGACGGGACAGAAAACCTTTATGCTATTCTTACGAGAATGATTCGCTATTCGGCCTTGTACGAGACTCAAATTGAGCTCGTTCCTGAGAAATGAACTACCGAGAGTTCTATTTGCTCCGGAGAGCTGATCCTTCCGCGCCGCAGCTACCTAGCAGCTGTATGCATGGTTGAGTATACTTGCTGTTGAATAATTATATAATTATATGCTATATGCTACATATTGTGGGGAGACAACTCGCCACTTAGTGACGCGCATAGCAGAGCATAGGGGGTGTCAGTACGTACTGGGAGAGCTACCGCCAACACTTTGCACAGCAGTATAAGAGATCACTCGCATGCAGCTGACCACCCAATCACTAAAAATTGTTTCGAAATTATAGGCCATAGCAATAAACTAGATATTCGTTTGTTAGAAAGTATACTTATTCACCACACTAGGCCTACGTTAAATGAAGCAGATTCGTCTGCACCTCTGTATATTTTAAATTAGGACTCCCATCTTGTATCACTTTTCTATGTTGTATCACTTTTCTATGTTGTATCAATCTTGTATCACTTTTTCTATGTTTACTCTGCTGCTATAATTTGTGAATTTTTATTATCGTTCCAGATACTGAAGATGAGTATAGTTTACTCGAAAGCTCTATTTTTATAAAGAAAACTTCATGAATGATGTTTTTACCCTCCTTGATTATTTTGTTTTTATGTAGATTACGTTTTCCAAAAAGAAAATCAATAAGTACTATTCTAAGAGAATTATATGGTTATTCCGTTTTTCCTTGAGAGTGCGTAAATATTCACACATTATTTTGGTTTGTCTTAGAGTAAGTTGTATGATACTTTTTATATTTCGTTTATAATTAATGGTGTCATGAAGTTAAAGAACCCCAATTTTTGCCAACCAATTTGGGGGCTTGAAATCAAATATTAAGCACTAGGGCTAAAAAATGTAATGCGAGGGAAGCGTGACATTTGAAATGACAGTGGGTGTCTTGAACAGGTATTTGGGAATGATTTTCTTTCGATGTTCACGTTTGTGAATAAAATGCAATTAACGGTTTTTAAGTATAAAGTACATAAAGAGAACATCTATGTAAATTAATAAAATCCACCTCATAGATAATTTTAACATTGATATATGTGATTCATTGTAAATTTATTAGTTATTTGACATCCGATAAAATTATCTACCAAAGTTTTTACTGGATATTTCTCGATGAAGTTAGATGGCATAAGAAAGAAAAAAAAAACCCGTTCATTTCCAAAAATTGTGATACATGAGATGCCTTACAACATATTGGAGTTTAAAAATTTCCTAATATAAAACGTCCTCAATTGAACTCATAACAATTTCATATATAATAAAATTATGAATTACAATCATTGTAAAACGAAATATTTACCATGACACTATTGTGTTCAGTAATGCCAGTTGATACATGAAAGTTTCGATAACATATTTCAAAATTCAATTTTGAATGTAGTACAAAAATTTCCTACACTACAGTTTTTGTTCTTGTTTAATGCCAGAGGAGAAAAATTATTTGAAAAATACAATTAATGACTCTAAACATGTTTCGCCATTTGTGGAGACATTGAGTGTTCCATTTGCAATTGCAACCAGTGCTTTGATATTCAAGTGACCAACCCATCCGCAGTCATTGCGCTGACGCTGATTATTCATAAATCGTGTCAGTAAACTTTTGAAGGTTGAACAGTGTGAGTGCGCTGAAGCGTTTCTAATCACTTTTGTTCTGATTCGGTGAGTTTGCCAATTGTAGTTTTTACCTCTTTTATTCGTAAGTAACCAATGTTTCAAGGAGATATTCGGCAGAATGTGCAGCAGTTGTGTAACTAGTTTGAATCTTTGCAGTCTTTATATAAGTAAATACACATGCCGGTGTATTGCCTAACATTCTGAGGACCACAAAATTATTATTATTTTACCGGTTACTTACGCAATACAAATGAGGTTCTGCTTGCTAGTTATTTCAATTCCTGTAAAATATATTAACAAGATTTGAAAAAAAATATCGCGTTAAATGCCTGTAAGAAAGACACGCAACTAACTCGTTATTGTCAGTCGTAGTAGTTTGAGTTACATCGAAACAGCGCTTCATTGTAAGAAAATGAATTTTAGAGATATATTTTCCATGCTTTCTCTAAAGTTTTATTTTGCTACGAAAAGATTAACCGTGTTTAAGAGTTTTTTTTTTAAAAGGTAATTTTTGTCGTCTGGTACTCAAGAAGCTCTTGTCAGTAACAGCTTATATGTGAATAACACGGTATCAATTTTTGAAATAAATGCAAATATTTTAAAATTTTGTTGTGCTTCACACAATGACGAGAAAAAGCTGAGAACTTTTGGAGGATTCATCCGGATTTGCAAGAAAGACAAAGTTGTACAGTGCACAAAAAGCCCGATTAATTGAAGAGTTGAGATTCTATCATTATCAGTGCTTTGCTGGTCTCTCATCGTTCTAAGATGTTCTTATTTTCCAGAACATTGTGGTGAAGCTCATAGAACTTAAATGATTGATATTGCAGTAGAAAGATTCAAAATTTTGTGTATTACGTTATTTAATTTTGAGACTAATTTAGACAAGCACAATAATTTAACCAAGTGCTCGGAGGTTAAAAACATTATTTAATAAAACTATGTTTTCTACAGAGGTTTACAATATGATATTACCAAACATTGCAATAATGAGAAAGAACATCAACAACATAGATGCAAAATAGCTATTTATTGTTTCAGCAGCTAGCTTATGTAGTGAAATTATTTCACTACGTGTTTTGTACTTTGCGGGTAGTGCTGTACGGTACGTAGCGCTCCATACTGCGACCGCCTGGTTAAACCATTTGGAAAAAAAACTAAGCCAAAGTTAAAGTTTGCACGACTGTTGCGTTAGGACCTTCATGCAGTGCACTTGACTACGAGCAGGCTAAATTAAGCTTCTTGCTTGATGGTTGAGCAGTCTCTATCATGGTACCATGGTCTATACCGTGCTTGGGTAATCCTGCACCCTCTTTTACCAATGTACTTAAGGTGTTTTTGCGGGGTGTTCAGTCGGCATAAGAGCTACGATCTTGTGTAGAGAGGTGGCTCTTGCAAGACATGTCCTGAGATTATACGTGTTATGTCTATTATACTTGCCATGTTTTAAATACGTTGTTACTTGTCCATCCCGCAACTTACCCTAGTGTCTGGGCCTAGCTATTTAGCCTGAATAGCTAACCCTTGCCTGGTCGGCATCCTGACAGATCGGCGTCTTGGTGGTAAGACAATTAGCAGGCTAGTTTCACTACACTAATATTACTTCAAAACTCAAGTGAATTCAATACTTAAAAACTTTCAGGAATTGCCAATCATTTACTTCTAGGTACCTGGTAGCTTTATAAATTATCCAATGATATTAAAATAACAACTATTGGTATTTCCATAACTTCTAAGGTTTTTAATGAAATGAACTATTCTTCATGAACAGATTTTGAAATTTTTCAAAACCAAAAAGATACTTCAAAAACGTAAACTAGTTTAATGTTTGATCAAAAAAATTTTGGAACTTTCTTCTAATTTATGTCCTTCAATTCTGAAATTACACCCTGTTGCACACTGCAACCATTGACTACTAATTCATCAACTTGAACTTCAATACCTCTATCATTACCTTTTATGAACTTATACCAATCTTTTATTCCATCTGGACCTTTCTTTCTTAGATTTTGAAGTTGGTGTCTCTCCTCTTTAACTCTGGCCTCATTAATCATTCTCCTTGCTTTCTTCTGCTGGTCCTTGTACTCATTCCATGCACTCTGCCATTCATCCTCAGTAATTCTGTTTCTTTCATATATTTTCCTTATACTGCGTTGTTTCTTATTTAAAGTCTTTCTTCTCATTTGTTCTTCCTTTATCTCACTTGTGAACCACCTGGCATTCCCTGTCCCTCTCCTACATTTTATTCTACCAATCTTTTGCTCTGCCACATCATACAAGGTTTTTGCAATCTCAGCATTTAGGTCATTTACATTTCCACACCTGTTCCAGTTACACTTACTCAATTCATTCTTATATTCTTCCCAGTTTGCCATTTATATCTGCCAACTTTCTTTCACACTACTGACCTTCTGCATTTACTTCTTCCTACCCCAGTTATATTCAAGCACAAGCATTTTATGGTCACTATCAATATCAAAATCATCTTCATCGACAAACATTTCATTGACACACTCTCTTGCTCTACTATTCACAATCATAGAGTCAATTGCAGTTTTCCATTCCCTGCTTTGCCATATATGCAAGCCATTTCCTATTGTGACATTCAGGTTTTCAAATTGATTCTCATCACAAAAATCTATCAATTTTTGTCCATTTACATTTACTGCCTCACCAAGTATACCAACATGGCCATTCATGTCCCCCATCACAATCAGAGGGCACCTGCAGTGTTCTCGTACAATCCTTGTAAATATTTCATTCTTTTTTACATTCTCTTCATGAGGTAAGATCCCATCAGTTGTCATATAACATACAATCACAACAACACATTCTCTGGCATGCATTCATTCACACTTAATTGCTAACAAATCTTCGGTCAATATTTACTTTAGGTCAGGCAGGCGACCATTATGGGCGCCGCCATCTTGGATCCGATGTAAACAAGATTGCGGTCGTCACCCTAATGGGTGGGTTAGAAGCTTTATTTATAATTTTCGCTATAAGAACTGTGGCTAACCCTCACGACCCAACCTCTTTACGTTTGTAATAGGGGGTTAACTACCCTTATTAACTAAATAACGGCACCAGCGCCAACTTTAAAGTACAATTATTCAAAAATAATGCATCAGCAAGCAGAATGTCATTCTTGTAAAAGGTTATTAAATATGTTCCTTTATTGATTATTTGCCCCCAAATTATTAATTTCCTTGCCTGACAAAAAAATAAATATTGTCCAAATCTTCACTTTCAGGTTTATTTCCAACAGGAATTTTTTCTAATTTCCAATTCAGAGCATTTTTTAGAATAAGACCAACTCCACCACCTCTTTTTTGCCAATTCACACGCCCTTTTCCTATCATATAGTACTTCCTCTCCTTACATATTCCCGCAGAGTTAAAAACTTTTGACTACCCTCGAGGTCATCAGGTCATGTAAGCCAAGGGAGTAACATAACTAAACATACTTTGATCAACTTACAAATAGTTTATTAAAGGATTGATAATTTGTCATTGTTATAAAAATATCAGTATTTGGGACTTGTGGCGATTGTAAAGGGGGCTTCAACCAGGAAAACACATCCACAGAGATCGCAAATCACACAAATATTTCCCAATAATGAGGACAGAGAGGAGAAAATTGTGTGAACAAATAAGAAAAAAAAACAAATATGACAGCAGTATAAATTATCGACTTTAAAGTCACAGCTGTTTATTTCACGCCAACACGGATAAGATGTCAAGAAATATTTCCAGAGATTCATACCAAAACAAACGAACAAAAGAGATGTTCCAAAAAACAGTTATTTCCGGATACGTTACTTTCAAAATACGATCACATTACTTTTTCCAGCAGATAGATGATAAGGCAAATGATGGTGCAAGGAGTGTGAATGAAGCAAATGATGGTGCAAATGTGACAGATGAGAGTAGAAGGATGAATGAGCATGATGAAAGAGGTACAAATGGAAAGAGAGTGAATGAGCCACCTGTTAAGGTGCCACATGAGGTGCAGGAGCCTGTAGTGGAAGCGAATGAAAGGAAGATGAATGGAAAGAATGATCTGAGTGAAAGAAGTGAGCGAAAGAGTAGCATGAAAGGAAGAGTAAGACCTATGATTAGAATATGTGGAGATAACATGGTGAAGAATGTTGATAGGTTCGTATGTATGAGTGACAGTAGTGGATGTACGAGCATGGGAGGGAAAGGAGTGGAGGAGATTTGTAGGCATGCTGAGAGAGTGATAGATGGAATGGATGAAGGAATGGTTGTACTGCAAAGAGGTGGCAATGGGTTGCTTGAATGTGGGAGAGAACGTACGGTGAATGCAATTATGAAAGTTGTTGATAGGGCGCGGAAGAAGAATGTTAGAGTGGCGGTGACTAGCCTCCTAAGAAGGCCTGCGTGTGATGAGGAGTATGAAAGGGTGCGAAAGGAGGTGAATAGAGAGTTGCATGAAAGGATTATGAGTATGTGCTCGTCGTGTCGTGAGACTAGCGAACTTGCCTCCGTCCAGGCAGACCCTGGTTCGAGTCCCGGCGCTGGTGGCGATTTTCTCTGTTGGGTATAGGGGAAAAATTCCAAGCACAATACCCCACTCTACCCAGGTGTCTGAAATGGGTACCGGTCTTGACCGGGGGAAAGCGTAATGGCGTCCTGGCGTTAGTTATAAGGCATTTGAAAATCCAATGTATAAGGTGATATGTATCAGGCTTGAAATTGGAAATAAAGCATCCGTAGATGCCTTCATTATTATTATTATTATTATTATTATTATGTATGAGAGCTGAGAGTGTGAGAAAGCGTGAGCTGGGTTCCAGTTTCCTTGACATGGATAGCGTAATCCAGGATGGGTGTTTTCTTGGAGATGGAGTCCATCTTACAAAAGAAGGTGAGATGAAACTCTCCAAGAAATATATCCGGTGGATCAGGGCTACTCATGTCATAATGGAAGGTGGAACTGGATGAATGAAAACCGTCAGAGCAAAAGTGAGGAACGTCTGGGATTGTCCAATTGTGTTGTAAGGTTTGGAACTATAAATGTGCGTGGATGGAATGCAGGAAAGTTAGATGACCTCGTAGTAGAATTTGAGAATGGAAAATTGGATTGTGTTGGTGTAGTAGAGACCCAAATGCGTGATAGAGTCAGCTTAACATGTAAGGAGAATAAGTATCATATGATAGGAAAAGGGCGTGTAAATTGGCAAAAAAGAGATGGTGGAGTTGGTTTGATTGTAAAGAATGCTCTAAATTGGAAATTAGAAGAACTTCCTGTTGGAAACGAACCTGAAAGTGAAGATTTATTAGCAATTAAGTGTGAAAGAATGCATGCCAGAGAATGTATTGTTGTGATTGTATGTTATATGACAACTGATGGGGTTTTAGCTCATGAAGAGAATGTAAAAAAGTATGAAATATTAACAAGGATTGTACGAGAACACTGCAGGTGCCCTCTGATTGTGATGGGTGACATGAATGGCCATGTTGGTATACTTGGTGAGCCGGTGCATGCAAATGGACAAAAATTGATAGATTTTTGTGATGAGAATGAACTTGAAAACCTGAATGTCACAATAGGAAATGGCTTGCATACATGGCAAAGCAGGGAATGGAAAACTGCAATTGACTATATGATTGTGAATAGTAGAGCATGAGAGTGTGTCAATGAAATGTTTGTAGATGAAGATGATTTTGATATTGATAGTGACCATAAAATGCTTGTGCTTGAATATAACTGGGGTAGAAAGAAGTCAATGCAGAAGGTCAGTAATGTGAAAGAAAGTTGGCAGATAAAAAAGGCAAACTGGGAAGAATTTAGGAATGAATTGAGTAGGTATAACAGGAACAGGTGTGGAAATGTAAATGACCTAAATGGTGAGATTGCAAGAACCTTGTATGATGTGGCAGAGCAAAAGATTGGTAGAATAAAATGTAGGAAAGGGACAGGGAATGCCAGGTGGTTTACAAGTGAGATAAAGGAAGAACGAATGAGAAGAAAGACTTTAAATAAGAAACAACCCAGTATGAGAAAAATGTATGAAAGAAACAGAATTACTGAGGATGAATGGCAGAGTGCATGGAATGAGTACAAGGACCAGCAGAAGAAAGTAAGGAGAATGATTAATGAGGCTAGAGTTAAAGAGGAGAGACACCAAGTTGAAAATCTAAGAAAGAAAGGTCCGGATGGAATAAAAGATTGGTATAAGTTTCTACAAGGTAAAGATAGAAGTAGTGAAGTTCAAGTTGATGAATTAGTAGTTAATGGTTGCAGTGTGCAAGATTGGATGCAAATGGTGAAAGCAGTTGAAGAATACTGGGAGGACATTGGTGGAATGAATGAGCAGGTTACAGATGATGCACCCATAAATTTTCTGATTGATGAACGTGAACTGCAAATGGAAGACGACATCACTTGTGAAGAGAATGTAAGTTTTTTGAAGAAAGTGAAAAATGGAAAGGCATGTGACCCTGATAAGATCCCATATGAGTTCTATAAATGTGGAGGAGAGAGTAGAGTCAGAATGTTGAAATGTTTATTTGATGAGATATGGAAGAGTGAAAGAGTACCGGATGACTGGAACAAGTGTAATGTAGTTCTGTTGCATAAGGGTGGACATAAGAGTATGAAAGAACTTAAAAATTACAGACCAATTGCACTGGGTGACACTGTATGTAAGGTATTTTGTGATATTTTGAATGAGAGAATGAAAAATTTAGTTGAGGAATTAGGAGTCTTAGGTGAAGAACAGAATGGTTTTAGGCAAGATAGACGTGGGGAAGATAATCTGTTTGTAGTGAGTGAAATAATTGAGCGAATGAGGAAGAATGATAAGAAGGTGTATTTAGCATTCCTGGATATTGAAAAAGCGTATGACAGAGTGGATCGGGTTAGGTTCTTTGAAGTTTTGAGAAAAGTTGGGTTTAGCAGCAAAATAGTAAAAATTGTACAAAGTCTGTATGAGAACACAAGCGCTATATACAGGTTAGGAAATTTGAAAACAGGGCAAGTGAGGAGTGTTAGAGGAGTGAGACAGGGCTGTACTCTGTCTCCCCTGTTGTTTGGATTGTACACAGAAGAATTAGCAGTTCGACTGAGAAGGAGTGGCTTAGGACTGAAAGTTGGCAATGAGAGACTGAGCTGTTTGTTGTATGCTGATGATGTGGTTGTGGTTGGTGAATGTGGACATGAACTGCAAAGGATGCTTGACATTGTGAACGGATATAGTACAGATTTCAAGATGAACTTCGGTGCCGACAAAAGCAAGGTTATGGTTATAAATAGTGATGAGACTGATAGAGACAGACTGAGGAATATTGGAGAAATCAGAATAGGTAGAACAAAAGAATACAAATATCTAGGTTGTATGATAAGTGAAGATGGATGCAATAGAACTAAGAGTGAGAAAGTGGCAAAAGCTATGCAGTGGAGTGGACGATTAAATAGCGTGGCCAGATACAGAGCAAACATGTATGAATGTGTGAGAGGAATGTGGAAGTATGTTGCTGTACCTAGTGTCATGTATGGTATGAGTGCTCTTGCCTGGAATGGAAGTGATCTTGAAAAGCTGGATGTAATACAAAATAAGGTAGGACGGTTAGCATTGGGTGCTCTGAAATGGACAGCTACAGAAGCCATTAGAGGTGACCTTGGGTGGAGCCTATTTTCAGAAAGAATGATGAAAGCGGTGCTGAATTATTAGGTGAGAATTGAAAGAATGCAGAATAGCAGATGGGTAAAGCGAATTTTCGAATGGAATCTGAGTGTAAGCTATTGGGAGAAAGTGTGTTGGGGGCATGCAAGGAAGCTTAGTATGCAAAAGATTATTCATGTTCGAATTGGGAGACCTGTGGATGACTGGAGTTTAATAAATCCTGGAGGTGTAGGGCCTGAGTGGGACTGCAAGAGGTGGAAGAAAGAGATTGAGAGGCAAACAAAAGAGTATGGATTGAATAAGTGGAGGCTTAGCATGGTGCGGAAGCCTACACTTGACTGGTATATGAAAAAAGAAGCACCTAAGTTTGAGATGTTCTATGATGGTAGTTTTGGAAGTCAACTCTTTTTTGCTGTGAGATGTAAGTCATTGAGTGTGAACAGACGTACATGGAGGTGGAATGAGAATAATGACAGATTATGTCGGCAGTGTATTAGTGGAGTGAAGGAAACAATTGAGCATTTTGTGCTGGAATGTAGTAAGTATGAGCAAGAGAGAGAAAGTTTTATGAATGTGGTGCTTGAGCAGTATGGAGAGAATGAGTGGTATGCCAGATGTGCTGAAGATGATTGCGGTATGAGCTGTCTTGCTGGATTGGATCAGGAGTGTAATTTGAGTATCATTGAAGCTATGAAAATGTTTCTTGTGCGTGCCTGGAGTAAGAGACAGTGACTGGAATGAGCCAGTCAGGTAGAATGGTCAGTAATGACCCAATATGCCTGGGGATGGTGTTTTGACACACTGGCTATCCCAGTGACGCCATCCAATGGCAGCTTGTGACAAGGATTGGTAGATCCTGAGTAGTTTAGTGGACAAGTCTGGTACCAGGCGCTGAACTCTTTGTGTGATTACTGTGGAGGGAATTGTAGGCCGTTACAAAGGCCTCGACGCTGTCGGCCCTCAATTTCAAGTTCAAGAATATAATTGAGGTGGAAAGGAGCCAATGCAGAAGGCCAGCAGAGTAAGAGAAAATTGGCGTATTAAAATGGCAAACTGGGAAGAATTTAGAAATGAATTGAGTAGATGTAACTGGAACAGGTGTGGAAATATAAATGACCTAAATAAGGAGATTGCAAGAACCTTGTATGATATGGCAGAGCAAAAGATCGTTAGAATGAAATGCAGGAAAAGTACAGGGAATGCTAGGTGGTTTACGAGTGAGATAAAGGAAGAACGAACGAGAAGGAAGACTTTAAATAAAAAACAACGCAGTATGAGGAAAATGTATGAAAGACGCAGAATTACTGAGGATGAATGGCAGAGTGTATGGAATGCGTACAAGGACCAGCAGAAGAAAGTAAAGAGAATGATCAATGAGGCTAGGGTTAAAGAAGAGAGACACCAAGGTGAAAATCTAAGAAAGAAAGGTCCAAATGGAATAAAGATTGGTATAGGTTTATACAAGGTAATGATAGAGGTAGTGAAGTTCAAATTGATGAATTAGTAGTTAATGGTTGCTGTGCTGCCTTCGCAGCAATTTAGGAAATTTCTATTTTTCAAACAGCGGTAGAAAATTTGTGCCTTCGAATATCGAGGGAACCAGTCCGCACGTTCACTCGTTTTCCGGAAACGCTCTCTTCCGGTACATTAGGTATTTAAACTCTGCGAGCTGAGTAGAGGCCGCCAGTTGTGTTGAAGTAGTGTGTAGACTCCAGAGAAGGAAATGTAAGTAAAGAGTGCTAAATATTAAGTGCATTGGGTCCCTATAGATGTCTGTTTTGTGTCTCCTACTAGACAGTGAATTCTTAGGTCCTAGAAAAGCTAAAAGATTTCAGGGGATGTTAGAATGTGTGCTGTCACAGTTTTTCTGTTTATGCTTTTACAATTCTAGATACTGATTCTTCAGTCGCGGTGCCAATATAATGTAATGCTGTGTTTACCTATTTGTACCTGGCTCAAATTGTCTAGTGGTTTGCCCTGTGTTGGACAGGGTTGTGAGACTTCTTGCAAACACTCAGTCATGTTTTGATTATATTGTTGAGCCTGATTTGTTCTGTGCTTGTCAGTGCTACTTAATTTATTTGCTGGAATTCACAGCTGGATTCATTGTGCTCAGTTGTTGATTTGATCTAAGCACATTGCATTATATAGATCCTTATTATCATTCACGATTAATGTTAGTGGATTTAAACTCTGGTATTTGGACTCTAGAATTGTGTAATTCCTCACTCAAGTTGCTATTTTACCAGTCTGTAGAGTGTGGTCGTTTTTGCCTATTTTTATTTGTGTGATTTTTACCAGTCTGTAGAGTGTGGTGGTTTTTGCCTATTTTTATTTGTGTGATTTTTACCAGTCTGTAGAGTGTGGTGGTTTTTGCCTATTTTTATTTGTGTGATTTTTACCAGTCTGTAGAGTGTGGTGGTTTTTGCCTATTTTTATTTGTGTGATTTTTACCAGTCTGTAGAGTGTGGTGGTTTTTGCCTATTTTTATTTGTGTGATTTTTACTGTGCTGCGGGTATTTTATATTGCCTGGTTGATGACGTGTTCATGCCTGTTAGGTAACTATTTACTTGTTCAGAGGTGTTTAAGTGTGCCCCCTTGTTCACTTATTAACCACCTTTGTAGATGGGTGTGTTTTAACTATGCCCAGGTGGTACTATAGATTGATAGACTTTTGTGACTAGTCATGTGAGTCAGAAACAACTCAAGTTGTCAGGCACTGTTTACGTAGGAATAGCTGTGTAACTTTAGTTCAGCGTCTACCGGGTTGGACATGCATTTTTATATGGGAATAGCCGTGTAACTTCAATTCAGCATCTACCTGGTTGGACATTAGTGTGTTGAGCCTACTGCCTGACCTTAGTATTTAATGAGGGCCTCATTAGGTTGACTGGTTATATCTGATTGTGCCATTGGGATGCTCGTATGAAAATTGTACTAAGTCTCGCCAATGATTTGAGTGTTGAATGAGCCGCTGAAGTATTACCCGTGTTCTCTGAGTTGGATTTTCTTGTGCCAGTGATGCAGTTCTGCCCCAATTTTTGCGTCCTTATTTTCTGGTTTGCCCTCTGAATCACTTCTAGATATGCAATCTCTAAAAACTGTATATTTTTTGTATTACTTTTGTGCTAACTAGACCTTTCTATTTCAGGAAAATTTATGTACTATAAATGGCTGCTTAAGACAAGTTTTGCATCATCCGTGGACTTTTCTGAACCTTCCCCTCGTCGATAGAAATTGTTGAGGCAGTCACAATAAATTTTCAACAACATCTCTGCAATGTCTCAAATGGCCAAAAGAAGCTCAAAGAAAACCCTTAAACTAGCTGAAGTTGAAGCCGTAAAGACCTATGACGATCTTTATGAAGCCCTGTCCAGGGAGAGTCCAGGAGAGGATGAGACGTCGGCCATCTTATCCTTCATAGCTGAACTTAAGGTCAAGCGCGATCAGTTCATCACTTCAAGCAGAGCCTTTGAAGGTTCCTTGGAACGAGCAGGACATAAGCAGCGGTACCATGAGCAATTTTTGAAGAGACGTGTGATGCTGGAAGACTGCTTTGGTCGCATCGCGACGCTCAACAAACAGATGGAGAGGCTTGGAGGGGACATGGTTTCCAACCTTGATCCCAAAGACCTGTCTTCTCTGCGTAGTGAGAGAATGAGTAAACTTACCTCCGTAAGAAGAGAAAAAGTTGGACCTTTTTCCACACCACTGTCGGTAGCCTCTGAGGTTTCTACTATCTCAGAAGGAGAGGATGAAGAATATCAAGAGCAGGAAAGCAACCTAGATGATCTGGCAGGGCTGATGGAACACGCTTCCGTGAGCTCTCGCAGGTCGATTCTAGAGCCTAGAGTAGAGGCAAACCATCGACTGAGAGCTCCTAGGCAGGGAAGCACTCTAGATGCAGCTTCTGTTCACCTTATCCGGGCCGAGCTGTTGAAGACCCCTGCCAACCCCTTCAAAGGAGACATTGGATTGTACCATTGCTGGGAATCTGATCTGAAGAATCGACTGCAGGGACTAGCTTTGGGCCCCATCGAAGAGCTACAAGTTTTGGCGGCCAATACCGCGGGTAAACCCAAGGAGTACGTTCAGAGAACTATGAGGTCAGTCATCGGAAACAATGCAGAGGCAGTGTTGCAGGTGGTATGGAACACCCTTCGTGAGCGTTATGGTTCGGACTGGTTGCTAGCAGAACACACGGCAGACCAACTTCGGAACTTCCCAAACATCCCTCCTGGGGATCTTACCGCTCTCCAGGATTTCTTAGATTCTACGAGTACCGCACTTACCAACGCAGCAAGATCGGACGAGCTGGAGGAGTTTTGCACTACCAGAGGCATGAGGCTCTTGGCACTCAAACTCCCGCCAGATCTGCAACGCAGATGGCATAGGAAAGCATCTGACCTACGAGCCAAGAGTGGGCAGCGCCCAACGTTCTCCTTCTTCAACCAGTTCCTAAGAGACGAAGAAAGAGCGATGAGGGATCCATTTTTCAACCCAGCACTGTCAGGCGGAAGACCCAAGCCCGTTCGGGTCCTGCACACAAGCGCTGACCAGAATACCAAGAAAGAGTCTAGTGAAGGTGATCAGTCCATGGTGGCCTACAACAAACCTGAGTCAAGATATGAGGCGCAAGGACCTCACAACAAAAAACCTCCGGAAACGGACCATAGAATCAACAAATGTATTTTCCACAAGGTCGACGCCCATGGAACCTGGGAGTGCCGGTCCTTTGGAAGACTACCCATCGACCAGAAGAAGAAGCTCATCACCGAGGCGAAGGTATGCTTCCGATGCCTTGGTCCCCATTACATCAGGAACTGCGACAAACAAGTGAAGTGTTCTCACTGTCAAGGCTCACACTTGACGGTCATGCACCGGGCAAGCACTAAACCGGTGACCCCTGGTGAGGTCGCCACCTGCACCAGAACGGGATGCCTCGGTCTCGAGTCCAGGGAATTTTCCAAGACGCTGTTAGTAGATGTCACCTCGACGTCCACCCAGAGAAAAGTGCGTTGTTACGCCATCATTGACGAGCAAAGCTCAAGATGCTTTGCGGACCCTTCTCTGATAGAACAGCTCGATCTTAAGGCCACTCCCTGGAAGTACGCCCTCAGAACACTGAGTGGTCTGTCGACTGAGGTGGAAGGACACGCCATCACCGGGCTCAAGATAAGGGGTGTGGGTGAGAACCGATGGCATCAGCTACCCACTACATGGACCAACGAATATATCCCGGACACGACTGACGAAGTAGCCACTCCCGACGTTGTGAAGAAGCTCAGCCACGTTGCGCACCTGGTCAAGCACTTCAATGAGCATGATCCTTTGGCTCGGTCACTGATACTCATCGGAAGAAATGCCGTGTCGCTCATGGCATCTAGACACTATGGAATACGAGGTCCTCTTGCCTGCAAGACCGCCCTGGGCTGGGCACTGTTGGGACCATTGAACGGAGGAGCGAGAACCCAGCGGACCACTGCCCTGCGGACGTCATTCGTGAACCACGAGGATCATCACTTCTCGATCAAGATACGTGGGCCCAACCCTGGGAGGCAGACGCTCGACGTCTTTGAGGAGCGAGTCGACGACGAGCTCCAGGGTCTGAGTGTGTTAGACAATAAATTTGTAAGTATTTTGAGAGCTGGTATCGAAGTGAAAGACGATAGGATTGTTGCGCCCTTACCCTTTACTAGAGATCCACCAAATTTGTGTAATAATTACGTGTCTGTATTGGGAAGAACGAACACGACGTTGGGAAAACTGCGTCGAGATCCCTCAAGTGCTACACTAAGTCTCGAGAAAATGCAATCGTACATTGACAATGATCACGTTGAGGAAGTAGTCGCAGGGGAACTTCCTGAAAAAGGCGTGGGATGGTACTTGCCTATCTTCCCGGTAAGGCAAGCCCAAGAAGGGAAAGTTAGGTTGGTGTTCGATGGTTCAGCAAAGCACAAGGGACACTGCCTCAATGATGAGTTGTTGACGGGCCCCGATTTGAACAACAGCCTTCGGGGAATATTGCAGAGATTCCGACTCCACCAGGTAGCCTTTACAATTGATATAAAAAATATGTTCCACAATTTTCGAGTCAAGATTGGAGACAGGGACAATCTGCGTTTCTTTTGGTTCAAAGATAATCGGGTTACTAACGAGATTGTCCCCTACAGAGCTAAGGTCCATGTCTTCGGGTTGCGGAGCTCTCCGGCCGTCGCTGCGTTCGCCCTTCGCCATATCGCCGACCTGGGCGATGCATCCGGACGCCCGAGCCGGGCCACTGACTTTCTCCGTCATGCGACGTACGTTGATGATGGGTCTGCTAGTTTGGACTCCCCAGACGAGGCCAGGGAGCTGCTTGGCGAGGTGCGGTCTCTGTTGCACAAGTATGGGTTGAACATTCACAAAGTTGCCACGTCTGACACTCGAGTAACGGTGGGTCTGCCAGACGAGGAACTAGCCGCACCAAAGACTGTCACTTGGGACGGATCCGTTATCCAACGAACATTGGGGATCCATTGGAACGTCTCCGAAGATCTGTTAATATTCAAGGTCAATATCCCGGACAGACCATTCACTAGGAGGGGTGTGCTGTCTACTGTGAACTCCTTCTTTGACCCCCTCGGACTAGCTGCGCCTCTTATTTTGGGTGGCAGACTTCTACAAAGAAAGGCGCTGTCTGATATCACTGCCGAAACTAACCAAAGCTCCACTCTGTGGGACAAACCTCTACCTAAGAAACTGGAAGAGCATTGGGAATCGTGGAAAGACGGACTGAGAAGATCAAAGGAAATACGCCTCAGTCGGTGCGTGAAGCCGCGCGACTTTGGGGAGGTTTCACGGCACTCGCTTCTCGTTTTTTGTGACGCCTCTCAGGAGGCCATTGGCTATGCGATTTATTTGCGGCTGACCAGTACCCGAGAGCAGAAACATTCCACCTTGATCAACGCCAGTTCGAGGGTGGCACCTAGGGCAGCTACCACCATACCACGGTTGGAACTGTGCGCCGCAGTCGAAGCAGTACTGGCAGCAAGAGAGACCCTCAACGACCTCCTCGCTTATGGTCCACGAAGATGGCGGCGAGTGCAGCTGTTGGCGGACCAATTCTGGCAACTATGGAGACAATTCTACCTTCAAGAAATCAGTCGTCGCAGAAAATGGACGACACCAAGGCGTCCCTTGTCCCAGGGGGACATCGTACTGGTACGAGACTCGCAGTCTCCAAGATGTCAGTGGCCCCTGGCTCGGGTAGAGTCGGTGCATCGCTCGGGATCGGACGGACGCGTGCGTGGGGCGACGCTGCGGCGGACGGACAATTCCGGAGGTACCAAAAGTTGTGAGCGATCGATTAAAGATATTGTAGTAATCTTACCTAGCACTGTTGAGAGAGAGGAGTGTGCTGCCTTCGCAGCAATTTAGGAAATTTCTATTTTTCAAACAGCGGTAGAAAATTTGTGCCTTCGAATATCGAGGGAACCAGTCCGCACGTTCACTCGTTTTCCGGAAACGCTCTCTTCCGGTACATTAGGTATTTAAACTCTGCGAGCTGAGTAGAGGCCGCCAGTTGTGTTGAAGTAGTGTGTAGACTCCAGAGAAGGAAATGTAAGTAAAGAGTGCTAAATATTAAGTGCATTGGGTCCCTATAGATGTCTGTTTTGTGTCTCCTACTAGACGGTGAATTCTTAGGTCCTAGAAAAGCTAAAAGATTTCAGGGGATGTTAGAATGTGTGCTGTCACAGTTTTTCTGTTTATGCTTTTACAATTCTAGATACTGATTCTTCAGTCGCGGTGCCAATATAATGTAATGCTGTGTTTACCTATTTGTACCTGGCTCAAATTGTCTAGTGGTTTGCCCTGTGTTGGACAGGGTTGTGAGACTTCTTGCAAACACTCAGTCATGTTTTGATTATATTGTTGAGCCTGATTTGTTCTGTGCTTGTCAGTGCTACTTAATTTATTTGCTGGAATTCACAGCTGGATTCATTATGCTCAGTTGTTGATTTGATCTAAGCACATTGCATTATATAGATCCTTATTATCATTCACGATTAATGTTAGTGGATTTAAACTCTGGTATTTGGACTCTAGAATTGTGTAATTCCTCACTCAAGTTGCTATTTTACCAGTCTGTAGAGTGTGGTGGTTTTTGCCTATTTTTATTTGTGTGATTTTTACCAGTCTGTAGAGTGTGGTGGTTTTTGCCTATTTTTATTTGTGTGATTTTTACCAGTCTGTAGAGTGTGGTGGTTTTTGCCTATTTTTATTTGTGTGATTTTTACCAGTCTGTAGAGTGTGGTGGTTTTTGCCTATTTTTATTTGTGTGATTTTTACCAGTCTGTAGAGTGTGGTGGTTTTTGCCTATTTTTATTTGTGTGATTTTTACTGTGCTGCGGGTATTTTATATTGCCTGGTTGATGACGTGTTCATGCCTGTTAGGTAACTATTTACTTGTTCAGAGGTGTCTAAGTGTGCCCCCTTGTTCACTTATTAACCACCTTTGTAGATGGGTGTGTTTTAACTATGCCCAGGTGGTACTATAGATTGATAGACTTTTGTGACTAGTCATGTGAGTCAGAAACAACTCAAGTTGTCAGGCACTGTTTACGTAGGAATAGCTGTGTAACTTTAGTTCAGCGTCTACCGGGTTGGACATGCATTTTTATATGGGAATAGCCGTGTAACTTCAATTCAGCATCTACCTGGTTGGACATTAGTGTGTTGAGCCTACTGCCTGACCTTAGTATTTAATGAGGGCCTCATTAGGTTGACTGGTTATATCTGATTGTGCCATTGGGATGCTCGTATGAAAATTGTACTAAGTCTCGCCAATGATTTGAGTGTTGAATGAGCCGCTGAAGTATTACCCGTGTTCTCTGAGTTGGATTTTCTTGTGCCAGTGATGCAGTTCTGCCCCAATTTTTGCGTCCTTATTTTCTGGTTTGCCCTCTGAATCACTTCTAGATATGCAATCTCTAAAAACTGTATATTTTTTGTATTACTTTTGTGCTAACTAGACCTTTCTATTTCAGGAAAATTTATGTACTATAAATGGCTGCTTAAGACAAGTTTTGCATCATCCGTGGACTTTTCTGAACCTTCCCCTCGTCGATAGAAATTGTTGAGGCAGTCACAGTTGCAGTGTGCAAGATAGGATGCAAATGGTGAAAGCAGTTGAAGAATACTGGGAGGACATTGGTGGAATGAATGAGCATGTTACAGATGATGAACCAATAAATTTTCTGATAGATGAACATGAACTGCAAATGGAAGACGAAATCACTTGTGAAGAGATTGTAAGTTTTTTGAAGAATGTGAAAAATGGAAAGGCATGTGTTCCTGATAAGATACCATATGAGTTCTATAAATGTGGAGGAGAGAGTGTAGTCAGTATGTTGAAATGTTTATTTGATGAGATATGGAAGAGTGAAAGAGTACCGGATGACTGGAACAAGTGTAATGTAGTTCTGTTGCATAAGGGTGGACATAAGAGTATGAAAGAACTTAAAAATTACAGACCAATTGCACTGGGTGACACCGTATGTAAGATCTTTTGTGGTATTTTGAATGAGAGAATGAAAAATTTAGTTGAGGAATCAGGAGTCCTGGGAGAAGAACAGAATGGTTTTAGGTAAGATAGACGGGGGGAGGATAATCTGTTTGTAGTGAGTGAAATAATTTAGCGAATGAAGAAGGATAACAAGAAGGTATATTTAGCATTCCTGGATATTGAAAAGGCGTATGACAGAGTGGATCGGGTTAGGCTGTTTGAAATTTTGAGAAAAGTTGGTTTTAGCAGAAAAATAGTGAACATTGTACAGAGTCTTTATGAAAACACAAGTGCTATCTACAGGTTAGGAAATTTGGAAACAGGGCAAGTGAGGAGTGTTAGAGGATTGAGACAGGGCTGTACTCTGTCCCCCCTGTTGTTTGGATTGTACACAGAAAAATTAGCAGTTCGACTGAGAGGGAGTGGTTTAGGACTGAAAGTTGGTAATGAGAGACTGAGCTGTTTGTTGTATGCTGATGATGTGGTTGTGGTTAGTGAATGTGGTCATGAACTACAAAGGATGCTTGACATTGTGAATAGATATAGTACAGATTTCAAGATGAACTTTGGTGCCGATAAAAGTAAGGTCATGGTTATAAATAGTGATGAGACTGATAGAGACAGACAGTGGAATATTGGAGAAATCAGAATAGGTAGAACAAAAGAATACAAATATCTAGGTTGTATGATGAGTGAAGATGGATGTACTAGAACTAAAGGTGAGAAAGTGGCTAAAGCAATGCAGTGGAGTGGACGGTCAGGTAGTGTGACCAGATACAGAGCAAACAAGTACGAATGTGTGAGAGGAATGTAGAAGTATGTTGCTGTACCTAGTGTCATGTATGGTATGAGTGCTCTTGCTTGGAATGGAAGTGATCTTGAAAAGCTGGATGTGATACAAAATTAGGTAAGACGTGTAGCATTGGGTGCTCCGAAATGGACAACTATAGAAGCCATTAGAGGTGACCTAGGGTGGAGCCAATTTTCAGAAAGAATGATTAAAGCTGTGCTGAATTATAAGGTGAGAATTGAAAGAATGCAAAATAGCAGGTGGGTAAGGCGAGTCTTTGAATGGAATCTGAGTGTAAGCTATTATGAGAAAGTATGTTGGGGGCATGCAAGGAAACTCAGTATGCAAAAGATTATTCATGTTAGAATTGGGAGACCTGTGGATGACTGGAGTTTAATAAATGTTGGAGGTGTAGGGCCTGAGTGGGACTGCAAGAGGTGGAAGAAAGAGATTGAGAGGCAAACAAAAGAGTATGGATTGAATAAGTGGAAGCTTAGCATGATGCGGAAGCCTACACTTAACTGGTATATGAAAAAGAAAGCACCTAAGTTTGAGCTGTTCTATGATGGTAGTTTTGGAAGTCAACTCTTGTTTGCTGTGAGATGTAAGTCATTGAGTGTGAACAGACGTACATGGAGATGGAATGAGAATAATAACAGATTATGTCAGCAGTGTAATAGTGGTGTAGAGGAAACAATTGAGCATTTTGTGCTGGAATGTAGTAAGTATGAGCAAGAGAGAGAGAGTTTTATGAATGTGGTGTCTGAGCAGTATGGAGAGAATGAGTGGAATGCCAGATGTGGGGAAGATGATTGCGGTATGAGCTGTCTTGCTGGATTGGATCAGGAGTGTAATGCGAGTATCACTGAGGCTATGAAAGTGTTTCTTGTGCGTGCCTGGAGTAAGAGACAGTGACTGGAATGAGCCAGTCTGGAAGAATGGGCTGTAATGACCCAATGTGCCTGGGGATGGTGTTTTGACACACTGGCTGTCCCGGTGATGCCTTCCAATGGAGGCTTGTGGCAAGGATCGTAGATCCTGAGTAGTTTAGTGGACAAGTCTGGTACCAGGCGCTGAACTCTTTGTGTGAAAATTGTGGAGGGAATTGTAGGCCGTTACAAAGGCCCCGACACTGTCGGCCCTCAAGTTCAAGTTCAAGTTCAAGATACAAGATCTAATAGTATGTATATTAGCTGAAAGTTGTAACTCTCTTTACATCTGTACCAAGTTAAAATGACATAGGTAAGCTTTGTGCCATAACTTAGGGGTTAAGTTGTTGCAGCTCCGATGAAAAATATAAACAGACAATGAAAATAAAATTTCCACGAGATGATATTTTTCATTTTTTATTCAACTATCACTTGACAGAGTTAATCTATTATTACACCCCGTATGGTTTGTTTATTAGTATGCCCCGTATAGTTTGTCTATTAGTACGCCTCGTGCGGACTGGCGTGCCAAATTGCGACCAGTCGCGCGAACGGAAACTCGAACGCACTCTTTCTCCCTAAAAACAGGGTAAAAAAGACCGGCAGGCGGCAGCCGAGGCACTTCAGAAAACCGTTAGGTACAGAATTTCTTGAGATTTCTTAAGTAAAACTCGGGCGACTTTACACTTAAGTTGACCGACTCGTAACTTTCGAACGGATGCACCCATCGACTTCAAATTACTCTCAAATGAAAGAGTGAAACATTCCCAGTAGTACGGTGTCCTACACACGACCATGGCTCCAACGGTTTCCGGGAAAATAGAGAAATTCTGCATTGAGCCTATCCGACTCGCGCGCTTTCAAAAAACTTAAGGAGAGCGTCCCCCTTATCAATCCATGCTTGTGAGATTTCTTGAGAAACTGGGATTTTTGCTGCAAGAAGAAGTGTAAGAAGTCAGGTACATCCTGTGAAAAAATGAGACTCGTACGTTCACTCGTTCGCCCGCTACGGGGGCTTAAAGAATGGGGGGGAGGGGAGGGGGAAGTGGTATTTTATCGTGTTACACCTCTCTAATAGCATTTTCTTCACGGCGCAAAGTTGCTATGTCATCTCCTATGGCTCTGGATTACTCTATAATGATTTCAGGGGTCTAACTTGAACCAAAAATTTTACAAAATTTTTTATTCGAATTGTTTATGTTTCTTTGTTTTGCTTATAATGTAAACAATGGTTTTTGGGGTTTCAAACAACTTCTCCTCCTACAGTTTTTAAGCTACAGTAATGATTTTGGTATCATTGGAGAAGACACGGGCTTTTAGGGTAACTAAAATTTGTTTCCTCAAATTTCCATTTTCAACATGAAAATGTGTAAAAATAAGAAAAAAATGTACTTTTTCGGATATGTACAATTTTATGACGTCATAACTCATGCGCAATAAATAATTTTGGAATAAATTTTAGTTACCATAAAAGTCCGTGTCTTTCCGCATCCAATGATACCAAAATCATCACTGTAGCTCAAAAACTGTAGGAGGAGAAGATTTTTGAAACCCCCCCTTCGAACTTCGTTTTCTTTGATTTCCCGTTTTCTTTTCAAGAAAATTGAACTTTTGCTCTAAGCAAAAACGGTTCTAAATTCAATATCCTATCAGTATACCAAATTTCATTGTTCTAGGTTCAATAACAAAGAAAAAAGTCCGTATGGGGGACGTTCTCCTTAAGTTGACCGACTCGTAACTTTCGAACGGATGCATCCATCGACTTCAAATTACTCTCAAATGAAAGAGTGAAATATTTCCAGTAGTACGGTGTCCTACATACGACCACGGCTTCAACCGTTTTCGGAAAAATAGAGAAATTCTGCGTTGAGCCTATCCGACTCGCGCGCCCTCAAAAAACTTAAGTTGACTGACTCGTAACTTTCGAACGGATGCACCCATCGACTTCAAATTACTCTCAAATGAAAGAATGAAACATTTCCAGTAGTACGGTGTCCTACACACGACCAGGGCCTCAACTGTTTTCGGGAAAATAGAGAAATTCTGCGTTGAGCCTATCCGACTCGCGCGCCCTCAAAAAACTTAAGTTGACCGACTCGTAACTTTCGAACGGATGCACCCATCGACTTCAAATTACTTTCAAATGAAAAAGTGAAACATTTCCAGTAGTACGGTGTCCTACACACGACCACGGCCTCAACGGTTTTCGGGAAAATAAAGAAATTCTGCGTTGAGCCTATCCGACTCGCGCGCCCTCAAAAAACTTAAGTTGACCGACTCGTAACTTTCGAACGGATGTACCCATCGACTTCAAATTACTCGCAAATGAAAGAGTGAAACATTTCCAGTAGTACGGTGTCCTACATACGACCACGGCCTCAACGGTTTTCGAAAAAATAGAGAAATTCTGCGTTGAGATTATCCGACTCGCGCGCCCTCAAAAAACTTAAGTTGACCGACTCGTAACTTTCGAACGGATGCACCCATCGACTTCAAATTACTCTCAAATGAAAGAGTGAAACATTTCCAGTAGTACGGTGTCCTACACACGACCACGGCCTCAACGGTTTTCGGGAAAATAGAAAAATTCTGCGTTGAGCCTATCCGACTCGCGCACCCTCAAAAAACTTAAGTTGACCGACTCGTAACTTTCGAACGGATGCACCCATCGACTTCAAATTACTCTCAAATGAAAGAGTGAAACATTTCCAGTAGTACGGTGTCCCACACATGACCACGGCCTCAACGGTTTTTGGGAAAATAGAAAAATTCTGCGTTGAGCCTATCCGACTCGCGCGCCCTCAAAAAACTTCAGTTGACCGACTCGTAACTTTCGAACGGATGCACCCATTGTAATATAGCGAGTACTGTAAGTTCTAGTTAGAGAGACCGAAAGTTGGCAACGCTCGATAGGGCAACACTCGCGAGTCAGTCTGCGATTGGCCTCGGGTTCAACAACAAGTACATGTTGACCGAGTGTGTAAATAATTACCATACTGTGGTTGGTATCTAACTTCCTAAGTTCTAAACTAATGTACTAATTCTATTCTACCCTATACTATACATTTCCCGTCTATCTCCGCTCTACTCTTGCTAGCCACAGTATTGAAAATGGAGTATTAAGTTAAGGAATCCAAGTGGTGAGTGAACTATTTACCTAACTTGCTGTGTCATTGAATGGTATTGTGTTCAGTACTATAACTATGTTGTGTCTATGTGGAACCCTTGCTGTGCTCTAGTGTAGGGCTATCCAATCTATAATACTGGCGACGAGGATTATTTTTTGTAGAACTATTGGGAGAGGCTAGACTAATGAAGGAACTCAGAATTTATATTATTATTCAGTGACTAGAGTATTGATGCTGTAAATTTCTGATTTTTTTTTAACAAGGTGTATTATTACAGCCTCTTGAATTGGCTACTCTTGCAACTGATATTGTTGCTACTACTATTTCAGGTAAATATCTGACAATTAGCTGTAAAGCTGGGTAAAAATGCCAATGCTAGGCTCAGTGAGAGAATTCAATCCTTTAGAGGAAGAATTCCCAGAATATGAAGTCAGGCTAAACTGCTTCCTTAGTATTAATAAAGTGGAAGATTCAAATAAAGCTAAAACATTTATTGCTCTGGTGGGTCCTAAAATTGTTAGGTTAGCCAAAGACCTACTGTCACCTAAAAGACTTTTAGATGCTACCTAAGAGGAGATCATGGAAGCGTTAAGACGGCATTTTAAGCCGACACGCAACCAGATCTTTGAAAGGTTTAGGTTCCATAAGCGGAACCAGAAACAAGGGGAGAGCATTGCTGATTTTGTGGCTAGCTTAAAGGCCCTGTCAGACACCTGTAATTTCAAACAGGAAGTTCTGGAAGAGACGCTTCTTGATAGGTTCATACTGGGTGTGGCCAGTAATGATGTTCAAAATTGTTTGCTCAATGAAAATGACCTCACATGGAAAAAAGCCGTGGATCTGGCAACTGCCAAAGAAACTCAACTGAGGGAGACGGTTGTGTTAAGGCAACCTAATTCCATACTAAATGTGGGCCAGCATAGAGTAAAGCAAACTGCTATTAAGCCTCAGGGCAAAACTCAGGCTCAAGCTAGCCCCAAATCAGCATGCAGCGGCTGTGGTAATCTGCACTGGCGTAGAGATTGCCCCTATAAAGACAGTGTTTGTCATGGTTGTGGCCAAAAAGGCCATCTTAAGAAGTGTTGCTTTAAATTGAAAAAGCAAAATTCTGCTAAAGACAACAAAAATAATTTTGTGCATGCTATGCATGAGAAAAGGGGGAGGGAACACCACCCTAACCCTAATAGAACTAACAATGCAGCCTGTGCAGACTATCCAGTTGCTAATCTAGGCTGTTATGGAGAGATTTTCTCAATAGCCCAGGAAATGAAACCCCCAATCAAAATAAAATTGTTACTAAATGGTGTGCCATTAGAGATGGAGGTAGATACAGGTGCTGCCAGGTCTATCCTTTCAATGGCCACCTACTCTAAAATACTAGCTAAGTCAAGACCCGAGCTGAGACCTTCTGATGTTAAGCTTAGGACTTATGGGGGAGCGGAGCTAGTAGTTTGCGGAGAGATTAGGGCTAACATCCAGCGTGAATCTGGTAATATGGTTCCTCAACTAGCAACTATTGTGATTGTAGACAGGGAGGGGCCAGCTTTGCTGGGTAGGGACCTGATTGATTCCCTTGGGCTAACTATAGTATCAAATAATGTCAACAAATTGACTACCTGCCCTGAAGAGTTAGCAAATAAATTCCCTGACCTTTTTCAACCAGGTCTAGGTTGCTTTAAGGGAAGGAATTTCAAAATAGAAGTGGATCCAGCCGTACCACCAAAGTTTTGTAAGGCCAGGAACGTGCCTTACACACTGAGACCTAAGGTGGAGGCAGAACTTGATAGACTGGTGCAGGAAGGTATCCTCACCCCTGTACAATACTCGAGATGGGCAGCGGCGATCGTCCCTGTGCTCAAGGCTGATCAAAGCATCCGCATCTGTGGGGACTACAAATTAACAGTCAACAGAGCCACTAGGCAGGATACCTACCCTATACCCAGAGTGGAAGATCTATTTAGCGGGTTAGCAGGAGGAGTTATATACTCCAAGCTAGATATGTCTCAGGCATACGCTCAACTACCCTTGGATGAAGACTCCAAGGAACTCACGGTAATAAACACCCACAGAGGTATATTTGCCTACAACCGTCTCAGTTTTGGAATTGCGTCCGCACCTGGAATCTTTCAGCGTGCCATGGAAGGACTATTGCAGGGCCTCCCAGGAGTGTTCTGCTACCTGGATGACGTCCTGGTGAGTGCCACTAATGAGCAAGAGCACAACAAGCGTCTCTATCAAGTCTTATCTAAACTACAGGCGGCAGGACTAAAACTGAAAATGGATAAATGCCAAATTGGAGTGCCACAGGTATCCTACCTTGGATACCAAATTGACAAGGATGGATTGCACCCCACTGCAGAGAAGGTAGCAGCAATCCAGAATGCACCAGCTCTTACTAATGTAACTCAACTGAGAGCCTACCTTGGGCTGCTAAATTTCTATAGGAAATTTCTAAAATCATCTGCAACTATGCTGGAGCCCCTAAATACCTTACTGAGAGACAAAACCCCTTGGAAATGGGATGCAAGTCAGGAGAGAGCCTTCCAGAAATCTAAACAAGCCCTCCTGGACTCTCAGACTCTAGTCCATTTTGACCCTCAGAAACCCATAGTGGTAGTGGCGGACAGTAGTGCGTATGGTGTGGGAGCGGTGCTGTGTCACCTTATTGATGGGATGGAAAGCCCCGCCTATTTTGCCTCCCGAACTCTAACAGCAACAGAACGCAACTACTCTCAAACTGAGAAAGAAGCCCTAGCTATGGTGTTCGCACTTCGAAAATTTCATTGCTAAGTGTGGGGACAGGATTTCACTGTGGTTACGGACCACAAACCTTTGTTGGGACTGTTTGATCCGGGTAGAAGCATTCCTCCGATGGCATCCGGGCGCATTCAAAGGTGGGCTTTACTACTGCAGTCCTACAAGTTCACCTTGCGTCACCGGTCCGGCGTGCTGTTGGGCACAGCTGATGCTCTCAGTCGTCTACCTTTGACAACTCCCGAGGAAGCCACACCTATTCCTGCGGAATGGACGTCCTTAGTTAATTTCCTTGAGTCAGCTCCAGTCACCAGCACCCACATCCGCGACGGCACCCTAAGGGACCCAGTACTTTCAAAGGTATACAAATACTGCCAAGTAGGCTGGCCTTCGACGGTAATTGGTGATCCTGATCTCGCTCCGTTTCCTAGGAGGCGAGACGAATTGTCCACACAAAATGGCTGTGTACTCTGGGGAGCAAGAATTATTGTACCCCAAGCTCTCAGACAAGCCATTGTGGACGAATTGCACTCTGGCCATGCTGGATCATCCAGGATGAAGGAGTTAGCTCGCAGCTATGTATGGTGGCCGCTGCTGGACAAAGATCTAGAAGAAACGACTAAGTCATGCAGCGAGTGCCTGAGCACTCGAGCTGCACCAACGAAAGCTGAACTCCATCCGTGGGAATGGCCTGCGAAGCCTTGGCATCGCATACACATTGACTACGCGGGCCCAATGGATGGAAAATACTATCTAGTGATCGTGGATGCACACTCTAAGTGGGTTGAAATTTTTCCCACATCTACTACAACCTCTAGCGAAACGATCTCGTGCCTGAAACACACTTTTGCGACATTTGGATTTCCAGTAACAATTGTTTCTGACAATGCAACGTGTTTCACATCGGCCGAATTCCAAGAATTTGTGAAGGCATGTGGTATGCGACATATTACGAGCGCACCATACCACCCTTCAACTAATGGACTGGCAGAGCGCATGGTACAAACTTTCAAGAAGAATATACGAAAGTCAACGGAACCCCTACGCCTAGCACTAGACAGGTTTCTGTTCAACTATCGGCTGACACCCCACACGACAACAGGTGTTACGCCCGCCGAACTGATGTTAGGCAGAAAAGTTCGCTCTCGTCTTGATCTGCTTTGGCCGTCAGAAGCAATCGCGTCCAAAGTTGCTCAACGCCAGGACGCTCAGAAAAGATACCACCCAGGGTCTCGCGCGGTTGATATTCCGCCGGAGTCTCCTGTGATGGTCCGTCAATACACGCCGGGTTCCCCAAAATGGACCCCTGCTACCACCATTGAGAAAACAGGCCCGGTATCCTACAAGTGCCAACTGAAGGGGGGAGAGGTCGTTCGTCGACACCAGGACCAAGTTATTACCTGCTCGAACACCATCCCTGAACCCTTGGAACAACCTACGGAGGAAACCCTCGTGTTTCCACAACCTGCTCAAAATTCATACCCACCACCTCCGACCAATGAACCTGACTCCGAAACACCTGAGTACCCGATTCCCACCCAGGAGGCTAGGCTGAACGAGCCTCCAAGTGCTAGCATCTCACGCAGGTCTACCCGGGCTCGGAAGCCTGCGGTGAGAATGGACCTTTAGGATTGACTATATTGAATAAGGGGACTGGGGATACAGGGAGGGGTTTCTAATTAAGGAGGGAGGGGTGTAATATAGCGAGTACTGTAAGTTCTAGTTAGAGAGACCGAAAGTTGGCAACGCTCGATAGGGCAACACTCGCGAGTCAGTCTGCGATTGGCCTCGGGTTCAACAACAAGTACATGTTGACCGAGTGTGTAAATAATTACCATACTGTGGTTGGTATCTAACTTCTTAAGTTCTAAACTAATGTACTAATTCTATTCTACCCTATACTATACATTTCCCGTCTATCTCCGCTCTACTCTTGCTAGCCACAGTATTGAAAATGGAGTATTAAGTTAAGGAATCCAAGTGGTGAGTGAACTATTTACCTAACTTGCTGTGTCATTGAATTGTATTGTGTTCAGTACTATAACTATGTTGTGTCTATGTGGAACCCTTGCTGTGCTCTAGTGTAGGGGTATCCAATCTATAATACCCATCGACTTCAAATTACTCTCAAACGGGCTAATATTAGTATCTATAAGTTTCATTTTTTCTGTACTTGCAGTCATGTTCATTTCTGAATAAGTTTGATGCCTAATACTGTCAACTTGACTTTGTCATTGGGGAAAGATATTGTGAAAATTACAACATGATTAGGATGAATTCAACATGCACATGATCGTTTGAAGGTCTGGACTCTTTACACATAAACTGGATACATCCTTTACATTTATTTTAGCTCCTACCTTACCTTCTCAGCTTTCTCGAGATAGCGTGCAGCGAAGACGACGACCACGACCCATTTTTTCTTTTGTAGGTGAATCCTATATGCCAAGGCTTGAGTAGCTCCTTTGGTCTCATTTAGTGCTCCCGTCTTCGAGGCTTTGTGATGTTTATGCCTTTCATTACAACCCCACTATAATGGAAAACTGCCAAAAATCAGTCTGCCGCTATAGTGAGGCTATAATTTGGGCTATAAAGAAGACTTTATTCGAAGAATTTAAAGCATTTCATCTTATCTAAAAATTTCAAACATTAGGTATAATCTTAGAATTTAAAACATAAGGAATTATCTCAGAAGTTACACCATATCTAAATATTTAAAAAATATTTAGGTATTTAAAATTTTTTAAACATTTGCAAAATTATTCTACAGAAGTGTTTTATGGGTGTATCTGAGCCGGAGTCTTCAATACCTACCACATGGAACCAATTTCAATCGGTGAGGTATGAACGTCAAAGAAACAAATCAGTCTTGATATTATTCCTTTCTTAAATATTATTCCTGTCCCTACTTTACAATTGAAACTGCAACACAGGAACGCTTTTTATGATTTGCAGCTTATTATTCCCCTATCTTACACGGGAAGTGTGACACAAAAGATATTTTGTTTATGAACGCATTACCAAATGTTTGCTATCGGTACTAAATTTTCTAACAGTTGAAAACGAACGTTCTACATGAGCCATTTGATCAGGAGCCAAGCTAAATCTCTTCGATCTTGAAAAAAATTGTTTCAATAAGAAATTCTTTCTCCGTAGATTTATTTAATGCGTCTTCTTCTAAGTTTTCATCTTCATATTTCACTTCGTAATTGGCCTCTGATCCTATTTGAGAATCCAGCGATGATTCATCTTTTTCCGATGATTCATCCTTTTCTCCATTTTTCGCGTCGTTTGCAAATCCTTTGGTGCGCGTTATCAGCGTTGTTTGGGCAAAAACGGTCATCAATTTAAATATTTGCGAACATGATTCTTCAATTACATTTGTCTTCTGTATTCGAAGTCCATTCATTTCACTCTATGTATGTAAATAAAGTTTTCTCATCATTTGAAGTGTACGTACATTTTATTGAGACATTTTGTATGTATACGAACCCATACTGACTAGATATCAATGATAGTATTAGGTAATAAGTATAGACACTGACACAACTGAACTGACACAAAAAAATAAAGGTAAAAATGAGAATACAAACGAAATCCACATTCAATGGTCGAATATCTTATTAAGAGAAAAATTAGAAAGAGCAAATGTTGAGGCAGCAAATGAGAGGTGAGTAGCTAAGACCACTGACGATGTTAGCCGAGCGACAGCAAAATGAAAGATTACAAGTAGGTATTTGAAAAGTGGATACAATGAATTCAGCACATTTGAGTCGGATTTCTGTATTAATTTTTGTCTCATATACTTTTCGCTCAACACAAAGAAGAAACCATTCCTTCAACAGATGAACAGATTAGAACTCAGAATGGGAACAGATTAGAACTCACCTTAGCCCACTTCCCCGTAGATGCTGATGCGTGGAAATATTCATTGAGACGAACTACTCCGGTGGGAGGTCCTTTGCTTGTGTCGCCTTTAAGCTTGAAAGTAAAAGAAAAAAGAACATAAGCGAGTATAAGGACACTTAATTATCGCATCTTGAGATTACTATATGTGTAAAAACTGACATTTAATTTGCAGAAGTCATTAGTTACTTCCTTCAGTCGTATGTATTTCGATATTAGGTTATCTTATTACAAAACGCTTTTCCCAATAGAAAATATTATCGTTAAAATATTGTGCTTAGAGCGTTTATTTTTCATTATAATTAATCTACCTATACCATAATAAGAGCCGCGTCCGTCCGTCGGTCGGTCGGACGCGTCGGACATTTTGAGAAGATAAAATTGAACCAGTAGATAAGGTAAAAAATCTTGGTGTTTGGTTTGACAAAAATATGACTTTCAATTCACACGTAGAAACAAAGTGCAACAAAATTAACGGAACCTTAATGTTCTTTCATCGCATTAAGAACACACTTGACGAAAAATCTAGGTTATTTGTGATTCAGTTTTTAGTTTTATCGCGTCTGGACTACTGCAGTCTAGTCTGGGGAGACTTACCTCAATACCGTCAAGAAGAGTTGCAAAAATGTGTAAACTTTGCAGCCAAAGTGGTATGTAAAGGAAATTTCAATGAATACGATTATGCCACTCCTCTTTTAAGAAAACTCGACTGGATCCGAATACCGAACAGATAAATGATCCAAAAAGCTCGACAAGTGTTCGCCTCTCTGTCCCTCTCTCAGAGTAATGCAGATGTGGTAAAATTTTTTCCATCTATTATCCCAAACAAAAAAACAAATCGGAGGAATTATGTCTTGGTCAGTTTCCGTTCATCTAACGCGGGACAAAAAGCTCTCTCAGTTTCTGGAGCTTTTTGTGGAACAAGCTCCCCAGCAAATCAAAAACTCTAAAACTGTAAAACAATTTAGAGTAAATGTGTCACGTCATTTCGCATCTCTGTCATAGGACCTGCAGCATTTTGTGTGAATTTCCCATTTACCTGCAATTTTAATTTTCATGAAATTTGCGTTAGAAAGTTAGAAATTTTTTCAATTAACTATTGCTAAGCCATTCTACAATATTCATCTTACTTATATCTGTCGACTATAATGAGCACCACAGCATTCAGTTCAATGCAGCGGAATGAAGGTCGTTTTTCCATAATTAGGAGTATTTCCTCATCTTTACTTTTTTTTCTCCTTTCTGTATCCATATTTAACATCCGTATGACAAACAGACACTGAAATACGTTTTGTGTGTACAACAATATACAGGTTTATAGATGTGAGGGTTGTGCTATGTTTTTAATGAATTAAATTATGGCCAACGTTGTCTCACTATTTCAAAATCATTCTCGAAAATGTTTCAATCGATTTCTGCTGAGCTAGGGGAAGGGGTAATTAAGCATTTGTTTCAGCGCACACTAGCACTGAACTTTCAAATAAAAAAACTCTAAAGTTCCGTAATTGAAATTATCACTGTTAACTATTGTTTAATCTACGTATACGTGACAAACTTTGTAAATATTCGCCACTCAGATGTGATATCCGGCCACAATGTTACTCCATTTTATCCCATGTACACATGTCCGTAGAATGCTGAAGAGAATACCGATAAGACGTGAACCCCGAGATGTTTTCTTTGCTGTTGTGTTGTTCCTTGACTCTAACCTGAGTTTTCTTGGAAATTTCTATGAGGAAATTAAAAAGCATTTCATTTATCCGTTTTTCGAAGTCTTTTATCATATTTCTTATTTTTCCTCGGGTTTTTTCTTACGATTACACAAAGCTTGACTGTCAATTTACATGTAGCAAGAGCCAGATTGTTTTTTATGTTTATTAATATTTTTATTTTTCTTGTATTCATTTTCAATACGTGTATATATATATATATATATATATATATATATATATGAATGTGTGTGGGTAGGTGTGTGCATGTGTTTGCATGTGTGCGCACGCAAATATGAATGTCAATGTATCTGTGTGCACATGTACACGTTCGCTGATTTATATATCCTCACACATATGCATATATATGTTTCAATTTCTATTTTTAGTGTAACAGCAAAGCCTCAAGACACATTACATTTTACCTAAAGCTCTGCGATCAGTTAACACTGAACCAAATTTCAGAAATAAATAAATTGATTGCGCTTGCTTGAGGATTCATAAATAGATCTATCACGACCCCGAAGGGCATTTCTGTGAATAGAAAAAATTAAGAGTATCAACACACAAATGAAATAAAGCGCTCGTGAAAAAATTATCCCTATGTCCGTATGCTGAACAAGCCAAGAGTTTCATTTTTGCGTGTAAATCTGTTTACGCGTTTATGAATAGAACAAATGAAGAATATGGGCAGACAAATTAAATAGCGCTCGTGAAAAATCGTGAAAAATTATCAGCTCTCTGTACGTATGCTGAACAAGCCATGATTTTCATTTTGTGTGTAAGTTTGTTTACGCGTCTCTTCTCTAGATGTGCGTGTTGTGTTGCGTGATGTTCTTTAGAAATTACTTTGTGACTAACTTTTTCTCAATACTTGATAGTCATTTACAACGGTGTGTTTCGAGCAGCTTCGGTATAGCGTTTTTTGTCTTTTCTTACTTTTGGTTCAAAAAATCATTTAGGAATTCCGAAGAATTCTCTAGTAGTATTTTAAAATATACATAAGTTGTCAGCCATCTCTTGGGACATAAAATATCCGTGAAATGATATTTTTGAATTAAATAGCCCATGGCAGGGTTACTCTATTTTGCAAGCCACGTCTGACGTGTCTATTAATTAGTACGCCTAGTAAGGTTTACCTATTTGTGCGCCTCGCATAGTTTGTCTATTAGTACACCTCGTATGGTTTGTGTAATATAGCGAGTAGTGTAAGTTCTAGTTAGAGAGACCAAAAGTTGGCAACGCTCGAGAGAGCAACACTCTCAAGTCAGTCTGCTAGTGGCCTCGGGTTCAACAACAAGTAAATGTTGACCGAGTGTGTATATAATTACCTACTGTGGTTGGTATCTAACTTCTTAAGTTCTAAACTAATGTACTAATTCTATTCTACTCTATTCTATTTATTCCCGTCTATCTCCGCTCTACTCTTGCTAGCCACAGTACTGCAAATTGAGTATTAAGTTAAGGTATCCAAGAGGTGAGTGAACTATTTACCTAAATTGCTGTGTCATTGCATTGGTTAGGTTGGTCAGCACTGTGACTGTGTTGTGTCTATGTGGAACCTATACTGTGCTCTAGTGTAGGGTTGCCTAATCTATTATACTGGCGACGAGATGTTGGTAGAACTGCTGAGAATGACTAGTGAGGGAACATAGAATTTGCCTAGTGAATTTTTTTTATTGTTGTTCTGCTCACTGGTGTTGCTAGACTGGCTAGACTAGTGAAGAAACTCAGAATTGATCAAGTGATTGTACTATTTGTGCTGTGAAAATTTTTTTTTACTTTTCACAGTGCGTTTGACTTACTAAAAATTCAATATGCCATTGATAGGTTTAGTGGGAGAATTTAATCCTGTAGAGGAAGAATTTGGAGACCATGAAACTAGATTACACTGCTATTTTTTAATAAACAAAATAGGGGAAAATCAAAAAGCCCCCACCCTAATTTCACTAGTGTGTCCTAAAATTGCTAGGTTGATAAAAGACCTTATGTCTCCGAAAAAAGTCCTTGATGCTCCTTATGACGAGATTGTGGAAGCGTTGAGACGGCATTTTAAGCCAACAAGAAATCAGATCTTTGAGAGGTTTAGGTTCCATAAGCGGAACCAGAGACAAGGGGAAAGCATTGCTGATTTTGTGGCTAGTTTGAAAGCCCTTTCTCATACCTGCAATTTCAAACAGGAAGTGCTAGAAGAAACCTTACTGGACAGACTAATTTTGGGTGTGTCCAGTAATGAAATTCAAAATTGCTTGCTGAATGAAGCTGGCCTGACATGGCAAAAGGCCATGGATCTAGCTACTGCTAAAGAAACCACAATGAGAGAAACAGTGGGGTTGAGGCAACCAAATTCAATTCTAAATGTAGGTCAGAGCAGAGTTAAGCAAACTGCGTACAAGCCTCAGGGCAAGACTCAGGCACAAGCTAGCCCCAAATCAGCATGCAGCGGCTGTGGTGGTTTGCACTGGCGTAGAGATTGCCCCTATAAAGACAGTAATTGTCATGGTTGTGGCCAAAAAGGTCATCTAAAAAATGCTGTTTCAAACTAACAAAAGGGCAGAGATCTGATAAAGGCAACAAAAATAATTTTGTGCATGCTATGCATGAAAAAAGGGGGAGGGAAAACCACCCTAACCCTAATGGAACTAGCAACGGAACCAGTGCAGGCTACCCAGCCCCCAATCAAGGATGTTATGGGGAAATATTTTCTTTAGCCGAGGAAATGAGACCCCCAATCAAAATAAAATTGTCACTAAATGGTGTGCTATTAGAGATGGAGGTAGATACAGGTGCTGCCAGGTCTATCCTTTCAATGGCCACCTACTCTAAAATACCAGCTAAGTCACGACCCGAGCTGAGACCTTCTGATGTTAAGCTTAGGACTTATGGGGGAACCCCACTAGTGATTTGTGGGGAGATTAGGGCTAACATCCAGCGTGAATCTGGTAAAATGGTTCCTCAGCTAGCAACTATTGTGATTGTAGACAGGGAGGGGCCAGCTTTGCTGGGTAGGGACCTGATTGATTCCCTTGGGCTAACTATAGTAGCAAATGAGGTCAACAAATTGATCACTTGCCCTGAAGAGTTAGCAAATAAATTCCCCGACCTTTTTCAACCAGGTCTAGGTTGCTTTAAGGGAAGGAATTTCAAAATAGAAGTGGATCCAGCCGTACCACCAAAGTTTTGTAAGGCCAGGAACGTGCCTTACACACTGAGACCTAAGGTGGAGGCAGAACTTGATAGACTGGTGCAGGAAGGTATCCTCACCCCTGTACAGTACTCAAGATGGGCAGCGGCTATCGTCCCTGTGCTCAAGGCTGATCAAAGCATCCGAATATATGGGGACTACAAACTAACCGTCAACAGAGCCACTAGGCTTGATACCTACCCTATACCCAGAGTGGAAGATCTATTTAGCGGGTTAGCACTTAGCAGGAGGAGTTATATACTCCAAGCTAGATATGTCTCAGGCATACGCTCAACCACCCTTGGATGAAGACTCCAAGGAACTCACGGTGATAAACACCCACAGAGGTTTATTTGCCTACAACAGTCTCAGCTTTGGAATTGCGTCCGCACCTGGAATCTTTCAGCGTGCCATGGAAGGACTATTGCAGGGCCTCCCAGGAGTGTTCTGCTACCTGGATGACGTCCTGGTGAGTGCCACTAATGAGCAAGAGCACAACAAGCGTCTCTATCAAGTCTTATCTAAACTACAGGAGGCAGGGCTAAAACTGAAAATGGATAAATGCCAAATTGGAGTGCCACAGGTATCCTACCTTGGATACCAAATTGACAAGGATGGATTGCACCCCACTGCAGAGAAGGTAGCAGCAATCCAGAATGCACCAGCTCCTACTAATGTGACTAAACTGAGAGCCTACCTTGGGCTGTTAAATTTCTATAGGAAATTTCTAAAATCATCTGCAACCATGCTGGAGCCTCTAAATACCTTACTGAGGGATAAAACCCCTTGGAAATGGGATGCAAGTCAGGAGAGAGCTTTCCAGAAATCTAAACAAGCCCTCCTGGACTCTCAGACTCTAGTCCACTTTGACCCTCAGAAACCCATAGTGGTAGTGGCTGACAGTAGTGCGTATGGTGTGGGAGCGGTGCTGTGTCACCTTATTGATGGGATTGAACGCCCCGCCTATTTTGCCTCTCGAACTCTAACAGCAACAGAACGCAACTACTCTCAAACTGGGAAAGAAGCCCTAGCTATGGTGTTCGCACTTCGAAAATTTCATTGCTACCTGTGGGGACAGGATTTCACTGTGGTTACGGACCACAAACCTTTGTTAGGACTATTTGATCCGGGTAGAAGCATTCCTCCGATGGCATCCGGGCGCATTCAAAGGTGGGCTTTACCACTGCAGTCCTACAAGTTCACCTTGCGTCACCGGTCTGGCGTGCTGTTGGGCACGGCTGATGCTCTCAGTCGTCTACCTTTGACAACTCCCGAGGAAGCCACACCTATTCCTGCGGAATGGACGTCCTTAGTAAACTTCCTCGAGTCAGCTCCAGTCACCAGCACCCACATCCGCGACGGCACCCTAAGGGACCCAGTACTTTCAAAGGTATACAAATACTGCCAAGTAGGCTGGCCTTCGACGGTAATTGGTGACCCTGATCTCGCTCCGTATACTAGGAGGCGAGACGAATTGTCCACACAAAATGGCTGTGTGCTCTGGGGAGCAAGAATTATTGTACCCCAAGCTCTCAGACAAGCCATTGTGGACGAACTTCACTCTGGCCATTGCTGGATCTTTCAGGATGAAGGAGTTAGCTCGCAGCTATGTATGGTGGCCGCTGCTGGACAAAGATCTAGAAGAAACGACTAAGTCATGCAGCGAGTGCCTGAGCACTCGAGCTGCACCAACGAAAGCTGAACTCCATCCGTGGGAATGGCCTGCGAAGCCTTGGCATCGCATACACATTGACTACGCGGGCCCAATGGATGGAAAATACTATCTAGTGATTGTGGATGCACACTCTAAGTGGGTTGAAATTTTACCCACATCTACTATAACCTCTATCGAAACGATCTCGTGCCTGAAACACACTTTTGCGACATTTGGATTTCAAGTAACAATTGTTTCGGACAACGCAACGTGTTTCACATCGGCTGAATTCCAAGAATTTGTGAAGGCATGTGGTATGCGACATATTACGAGCGCACCATACCACCCTTCAACTAATGGGCTGGCAGAGCGTATGGTACAAACGTTCAAGAAGAATATGCGGAAGTCAACGGAACCCCTACGCCTAGCACTAGACAGGTTTCTGTTCAACTATCGGCTGACACCCCACACGACAACAGGTGTTACGCCCGCCGAACTGATGTTAGGCAGGAAAGTTCGCTCTCGTCTTGATCTGCTTTGGCCGTCAGAAGCAATCGCGTCCAAAGTTGCTCAACGCCAGGACGCTCAGAAAAGATACCACCCAGGGTCTCGCGCGGTTGACATTCCGCCGGAGTCACCTGTGATGGTCCGTCAATACACGCCGGGTTCCCCAAAATGGACCCCTGCTACCACCATTGAGAAAACAGGCCCGGTATCCTACACGTGCCAACTGAAGGGGGGGGAGGTCGTTCGTTGACACCAGGACCAAGTTATTACCTGCTCGAACACCATCCCTGAACCCTTGGAACAACCTACGGAGGAAACCGTTGTGTTTCCACAACCTGCTCAAAATTCATACCCACCACCTCCGACCAATGAACCTGACTCCGAAACACCTGATTACCCGATTCCCACCCAGGAGGCTTGGATGTACGAGCCTCCAAGTGCTAGCATCTCACGCAGGTCTACCCGGGCTCGGAAGCCTGTGGTGAGAATGGACCTTTAAGATTGACTATATTGAATAAGGGGACTGGGGATACAGGGGGGGTTTCTAGCTAAGGAGGGAGGGGTGTAATATAGCGAGTAGTGTAAGTTCTAGTTAGAGAGACCAAAAGTTGGCAACGCTCGAGAGAGCAACACTCGCAAGCCAGTCTGCTAATGGCCTCGGGTTCAACAACAAGTAAATGTTGACCGAGTGTGTATATAATTACCTACTGTGGTTGGTATCTAACTTCTTAAGTTCTGAACTAATGTACTAATTCTATTCTACTCTATTCTATATATTCCCGTCTATCTCCGCTCTACTCTTGCTAGCCACAGTACTGCAAATTGAGTATTAAGTTAAGGTATCCAAGAGGTGAGTGAACTATTTACCTAAATTGCTGTGTCATTGCATTGGTTAGGTTGGTCAGCACTGTGACTGTGTTGTGTCTATGTGGAACCTATACTGTGCTCTAGTGTAAGGTTACCTAATCTATTATAGTTTGTCTATTACAAGACTACGTATAGTCTGTCTATTAGTACTCCTCGTATAGTACGTTTGTCTAATGCCGTCTTCTATTAAGAAATTTTTAAAATACAATATGTTTGTCATGTATCTCATATGCCAACCTTTTTGGAAATATACGGTTTTTCTTTTCTTTTCTCTTTTCTTGTTACCCTGCATAGTGGAGATGCAGGTAAGAAAGGCAGTGTGCAAATTTTGCCTACCTCATCTCCATGTATATCATAATTTTGCGATTTGGAGCATAGTAATTGAATCAACTATTGTAATTTCGTTGAATTGGTGCATACTTATTTGATTCTTATCTATGCTTCGCAGGGTAGGCGCTGCCTACTTTGCCTACTCAGAAGACACCTGAGTAATCCCGTCATAAATGAAGGGATTCGATATTGTCAATATAGAAATCTTCCAGATGTGGATGCCAAACAAATATATCCATCCTAATAGTACCCGCGATAAAAATATTCATGTGCTTGTGCACTGGTCAAACTCGTATCACAGGTACGGTCATTATGTATCCTATTAAGAGCGTGAAATGGAGACAGACCAACCAAAAAAGACAGACCAACCAATTTAATTTCTTCAATACTGAATTGAATATTGTAATAACGAAAGAAAAATTATGCACAGGAACTTTTTATTTTACTGTATAAGAATAATCTACACTATAAAGGGTGTTTTTTGTACGGACAAATTTCAACCATAAGTCTATAAAGTAAAAAAAATCGATTTTGCGAAGGATAAAATGACAAAAACTACTTAGCTTTCGAGTTACAGGGACTTAAAAACTTTAAAACTCAAAGTAGGATATCACTAGGGTTTGCATCCAGGGATCCCGAGATCCGGGATGATTTTTGGCTGAGATTTACCTGTCCGGGAATTCCTACTTTCCCGGAAATTCCCGGGACATAACATATATATTTAAAGATATTAGTGAGAAAATAATTTAAAATCTTGCTGCTTAATATGATTAATCACTTAGAGAACTAAAGATAGGACTTTCGCCTATTTACCCCTATACCCAACAGAGAAAATCGCCACCAGCGCCGCCGGGACTCGAACCCGGGTTTTCCCGCACGGAGGCGGGTCCTAAAGCCACACGGCTATGGCGGTCCGAAAGCCCACGAGAAGAATTAAAATAGCATAAATGTAATCGGAGTCGCACTCGCCCAAACTAATTTAAGTTTTTAAATTTACCTGAACTATTCTGGTCACTTGGAAGTTGAACGCTGGACTCGACAATTCGAGTCTTCTGAAATGACTTCTTGATCTTTCATGTCTATGAGTTCCTAACTTTATAGACAGAATTCTATAAAGTTTTTGTTTGCTGTTAATGCTCTTGCGCGGAAACGATTTCATGAGCTCGATAACACTCTCCATTTTTAGAAAAGAAATAATTCACAAAATGTCAAGGAACACTTTTCTATTTACTGAATACCCACAAGTTTTGATCTTTGATGAGTCAAATTTTAGATGATGATCTGCTGTGACTAACGGAAAGGACAACCTGACACCAAAACGCTAGTCATAAAACTAACGCAGTATGCATGGAGCAACAAGACATCCTAATCCAAAGCGCAAATGCAGGAGGGATCTCAAAACAAACCGAGCGCAGGCCTCTGAGTCTCAAAAACATTTCGGGGCTTGGTCAGCAGACATTTGTAGTGTCAGCAAAGTGGACAGCTAGACGCCGTCCACTCACAAACATTTGTTTTGAGTCAGATTTTAAGAGTCTCACTTTAAATATGAAGTAAAGAACAGAATTGTTTCTTTCCAATATAAGCTGTACAGTTTATATGCGAAAACTGAAATCTGTAACCCATCCGTTGTTTCTTAAAAGTTAAAAACTTCAACGAAACTTACCCATACCAATGAAAACCTTAAACTGAAAAATCTGTATCTCCAAAATGCTGATACGATGGATCTATACATTGGGCTGGGAGAAAGATTGAATAGTACATTAAAGTGCTTAGAGTAGAATTTGAAATAAATTCATTCAAAACATAAAAATTTATTGGGCAGTTTTATACATACGGCGAGTGAGCCTGTAAAAATTTGCGGTTCATAAAAATTTGCGGTTCAAAGCATGGTTCTCCCTCCTAAGAATGTATTCTTGAAACGTTCAGCACTTTTTTATTTCATTCATCCATCAATTTAACTCTTTAAAAAACAATACAATGGCCAATTTTTTTTACGTAAAGCTATTAATTTGTAATAACAAATGCAATAAACCCGTCAATATTGAACTAGACGCATCGTAAACGGCTGTTGAAGTGAAATAAATGTTGGAAAAAGTACCCCAAAAATACCTGAGCATACATCCTCAAATAAGGCGTGGAGGTAGCGAAACAGATACGTTAAGAATGACGTAAATAAAAAAACGTATTAGCCTGTACGGAAAACGAAACACAAAAATCGTAGCGGATGTAAATGCATAAACGCCTAAATCACCTGATTCAAAGACATGTGAAAAAAACAGGCAGTCAATAATGATTTGTTATGCACTGCCATAAATTAGTTTATCATAAATATTTTCTCGTAATAGTCATTCAATCTAATTTTGGAAAATATAAAAACCAAACTAATTGTGTGAATGACCATTTGATTGGTTTAATTCTTAAATAAAATGAAAACAAAAGAAAAAACAAGGTTACACAACTTATATCGACACAGTAACCGCGAGGAGAAACAAACAATGCGTTCAGGGTTCAACAAATTCTTGAAAAAGAAGTAGAAATTATGTTATAGGTTTTCTAGGGTTTAACGATAGTGCATAAGCACAGGACAAATTAAATATCCATTAAAAAGGCTTGAATAGCGATCAAAATATAGCTCGATGATACAGAAAAAACGTAAGCTTTTATTCTCGGGAAATATTGATATAGAAAATGATATGACTCTGAGGTTTATTTTATTTGTTTTCAATTTCCCATGCCTTCTTTTGTCATGAAAAGGTCTGTTCATTGTAAGTGAAGTTGAGGATATTATTATTTCGAATTCTTAGGATAGGATGTTTGACAACGCGCGAGATACGAGCCGGTCAACTTAAGTTTTTTGAGGGCGCGCGAGTCGGATGGGCTCAACGCAGAATTTCTCTATTTTCCCGAAAACCGTTGAGGCCGTGGTCGTGTGTAGGACACCGTACTACTGGAAATGTTTCACTCTTTCATTTGAGAGTAATTTGAAGTCGATGGGTGCATTCGTTCGAAAGTTACGAGTCGGTCAACTTAAGTTTTTTGAGGGCGCGCGAGTCGGATAGGCTCAACGCAGAATTTCTCTATTTTTTCGAAAACCGTTGAGGCCGTGGTCGTGTGTAGGACACCGTACTACTGGAAATGTTGCACTCTTTCATTTGAGAGTAATTTGAAGTCGATGGGTGCATCCGTTCGAAAGTTACGAGTCGGTCAACTTATTAAGTGTAAAGTCGCACGAGGTGAACTCAAGAAATCTCCAGAAATTCTGTACCTAACGGCGTTATGAAGTCCCTCTGCTGCCGCCTGCCGGTCTTCTTTACCCTGTTTTTAGGGAGAAAGAGTGCGTTTGAGTTTCCGTTCGCGCGACTGGTCGCAATTTGGCACGCCGGTCTCGTGCGGTTTATCTATTTGAAATATCTATTTGAAATTTGAATATGAATTGAGTGTCTGTAGGTTTCTTTTCATCGCCTGGCAGTTTATTTTTCATCCCATTTTAAAAGCGATGTCACCTATGTCTCCTATTTCTCAAACCATGGAAACCAAAATCGCAGCAAAATAGAAGTTGTACTCTGGCAAGACCGTGCCTCGTGAAAATGAACTTTAAGGGATCATGCTTTGTTAACGATTTTTCAATACTAACGATTCTTCAATACTCCAACACAAATAACTTTTCCTCTCAATAACTTCTAATCAGTGAACAAAACCTAATATTTCTTGCCCTCTATTCATACATCCGATATAATCCATGGTGAAACTCGCTCTCCTACTTGTAAGTAAAGTGGCTTTATCTGGAGAAATAACATCCCTCACAACGCCGCTTGAAAACTCAAAGCCAAATAAGCAGGATATATCTGAACCGTTCATAAAACGGAAACGAAAACCACCAAAAATGTCACGCGTAAAATTGCTCGTTCAAAAGCCTCAACCGCTCAAAATGACAGAAGAAGCCCAGACGGTAAAGCAGTGCAACGTCAACGAAAGCACCGCAACACATCTAGCATCACCAGAGCGAACTGACAGAGAGTCGACAGAACCCAATTGAAAATTATCGCCCTTTTCAGGTAGTAAATTAGTCGTAAAAGGTCGAAAACGGCCCAAAAGGGCCAAAAATCACGACTTCAAACCGACTCCTACCTATACTTGGCCTATTAGGGCTTGAAAAGGGCTCTTCATTCAACTGGCCTTTTATAGGTCAAGTCAATGGCTGTTTGCGGGCTCATTCGGGTCGTTTAAAGTCGTTTTCAAGCCTTTTCGACGACCTCTATTTGGACGCGTAATAGATTGTAAAAAGACTCGTAATCTTAAATGTTGTACAAGTCGTATTACTTCAGTAAATGTAAAGAACTAAATGAATTTCAACTAACCTAACTTAGTTAAGTTAGATTAGGTAAGGGTGGCCAAAGTTAGTTTCGATTAGTTTCATCAATTAATTATTACTATAAATTTCGGTTTAGTAGTTAAAAAAATATTATGCTCATGTAGATATCCAGAGCTGGTCATAGATACTTCAAAATGTATCTAGATACTAGATACTTCTCCAAAAGTATCTAGATACTAGATAATTTTCTTTTAATTCTCTCTGTCTCACTACTTCATCGCTGAGCATTCAACTTGTAGTGCTTTACCCTAGTTACCCCTCAAACCTCGATTCTAGTCCTTCTATGTTCAGTAATCTTAATATATTCCAATGTAAATTTATTTAAGAAAAAGTTTACACTTCTCCGCCGCGTATGACCGATACCTACAGCCGGAGAAGTGTAAAAGTAAGGCCGCTGCTTCACTCGCCTCAAATCGGAACTCGCTGGGCGAAGCAGCCACAAGACCCGGCCTTACAAACTCTTTATATCGTATAGAAAATCTGATGATGGCGCAATCTGATCTGCTCCATTATGCCACTGTTGTAAATCAATACTTAGTAATTTTCATATATATTTCGTTAATAAATAAAAATTTTAATTTTAATTGGTATAATGCTTCAATTTGGGACTTTTGATTCCATATGTCTTTTTGTTTTTAAGGCCGGGCGTAAGGAAGCCCAAAAGGGCCGGTATTAGCCTTGATCAAGCAGTAAGGAAGCCCAAAAGGGCCGGTATTAGCCTTGATCAAGCAGTAAGGAAGCCCAAAAGGGCCTGTATTAGCCTTGATCAAGCAGTAAGCAAGCCCAAAAAGGCCAGGACGAGACTCGACCAAGCAATGGAAAAGCCAAAAATGGTCGTGAATAGCCTCGTTCAAGTAGTAGAGAAGCCCAAAATGGCCGTTGCATTAGCCGTTTCGATGCCCAGAAATAGCCGTTTAAATGGGCTAAAAATACTAGACATTTGCTCCGAAAAAGGCTAATTTACTGCTCGAAAACAACTAAACTCTTGGCTTATAACTGCCTGAAAACGATCTGTAAAAGGCTCAGAATTTCTATTGGGAAGGTCGCCCGACAGATAGTCGAGTTTCTGAGTCACCCGCCCCGGACAGACATCTCCCAAGCACTGCTGGTAACAATGAAATCTTCACATCGGCATCGCAAGCAGTCGAAACAAACCCTAGCAAGAGCAAGTAAGAAGCCCCTGAGCCTGTACTCTACTATCCAAGCAGTCCTCGAGAGGATACACCAGCGAAAGAATCACCAAGTATCTCACGTGGTATGATGGGTAAAAATGTAAATTTGTCACTAGCTACCGAGAATGATGCGATGAATGAGCCTAATATTAGCGGTTCTAATATTTCCAATAATTATAGTCCTAATAATCATGATTACCTGAATATTACATCAATAATAATAATGAGGGGTGTTGATCCAATCAACATTAAAATATTACATCAAACAGCTTGCACCCGCTTCAAATTTCAATGTCCCATTTCATTCACCAGGTAAACAATAACCTGTCTCTCACTGCAGCCCACTTAACGAAAATGTCAAAACAGCGGACACCTCCAAGTTCACTTTCGATATCTTCAAACGCTTCAAATATTAGGCTCATTACAGAACAACTTTTCAAATTGAACTTGCATGTAAGCTCTTTCGATCTTACGCCAAAGATCCCGTTTTCGACAAGCCAATTTTCTGACTCACATTGCAAAAAACCTCTGGATACATTTCTCGTTGGAGATATGACATTGACCGACATTGACCCCTCTTGTAAAATACGAACTGTAATTTCCGGTCGCATTGATGATCTCTTGAACGTAATTGGCCAAATGCCTCAATTCACTAACTACATCGTTTGCTTCAGAGACTTAAGCCTCTCAAAACCTAACATTGCTAAAATCAAAGAACTCATATTGTCTAAGCATGCCTTTAGCCCGTATTTATGTCGTGAGTGCGTGTAGCGGTGAGCAATTGTATCAGGCGTTGAATTTGTGCAAAACAAACGGTATTAAATTGATTCCGCTCCAAACAAACTGTGCAAATGATCTCATAACTTGCAATGATGCTCGTACTTGGCCCGGTACAAGAGAAGAAACACCCCATTTTCTTCAACAGATTGCTCTCAGATCGAGTCTAAAACTCACTTTACAATCTAGCTCATGTATCATTGTGACTGCCTCAACAATTTCTATCGACGAGGGGAAGGTTCAGAAAAGTCCACGGATGATGCAAAACTTGTCTTAAGCAGCCATTTATAGTACATAAATTTTCCTGAAATAGAAAGGTCTAGTTAGCACGAAAGTAATACAAAAAATATACAGTTTTTAGAGATTGCATATCTAAAAGTGATTCAGAGGGCAAACCAGAAAATAAGGACGCAAAAATTGGGGCAGAACTGCATCACTGGCACAAGAAAATCCAACTCAGAGAACACGGGTAATACTTCAGCGGCTCATTCAACACTCAAATCATTGGCGAGACTTAGTACAATTTTCATACGAGCATCCCAATGGCACAATCAGATATAACCAGTCAACCTAATGAGGCCCTCATTAAATACTAAGGTCAGGCAGCAGGCTCTACACACTAACGTCCAACCAGGTAGATGCTGAATTGAAGTTACACGGCTATTCCCATATAAAAATGCATGTCCAACCCGGTAGACGCTGAACTAAAGTTACACAGCTATTCCTACGTAAACAGTGCCTGACAACTTGAGTTGTTTCTGACTCACATGACTAGTCACAAAAGTCTATCAATCTATAGTACCACCTGGGCATAGTTAAAACACACCCATCTACAAAGGTGGTTAATAAGTGAACAAGGGGGCACACTTAGACACCTCTGAACAAGTAAATAGTTACCTAACAGGCATGAACACGTCATCAACCAGGCAATATAAAATACCCGCAGCACAGTAAAAATCACACAAATAAGAATAGGCAAAAACCACCACACTCTACAGACTGGTAAAATAGCAACTTGAGTGAGGAATTACACAATTCTAGAGTCCAAATACCAGAGTTTAAATCCACTAACATTAATCGTGAATGATAACAAGGATCTATATAATGCAATGTGCTTAGATCAAATCAACAACTGAGCACAATGAATCCAGCTGTGAATTCCAGCAAATAAATTAAGTAGCACTGACAAGCACAGAACAAATCAGGCTCAACAATATAATCAAAACATGACTGAGTGTTTGCAAGAAAGTCTCACAACCCTGTCCAACACAGGGCAATACCACTAGACAATTTGAGCCAGGTACAAATAGGTAAACACAGCATTACATTATATTGGCACCGCGAATGAAGAATCAGTATCTAGAATTTTAAAGCACAAACAGAAAAACTGTGACAGCACACATTCTAACATCCCCTGAAATCTTTTAGCTTTTCTAGGACCTAAGAATCCACTGTCTAGTAGGAGACACAAAACAGACATCTATAGGGACCCAATGCACTTAATATTTAGCACTCTTTACTTACATTTCCTTCTCTGGAGTCTACACACTACTTCAACACAACTGGCGGCCTCTACTCAGCTCGCAGAGTTTAAATACCTAATGTACCGGAAGAGAGCGTTTCCGGAAAACGAGTGAACGTGCGGACTGGTTCCCTCGATATTCGAAGGCACAAATTTTCTACCGCTGTTTGAAAAATAGAAATTTCCTAAATTGCTGCGAAGGCAGCACACTCCTCTCTCTCAACAGTGCTAGGTAAGATTACTACAATATCTTTAATCGATCGCTCACAACTTTTGGTACCTCCGGAATTGTCCGTCCGCCGCAGCGTCGCCCCACGCACGCGTCCGTCCGATCCCGAGCGATGCACCGACTCTACCCGAGCCAGGGGCCACTGACATCTTGGAGACTGCGAGTCTCGTACCAGTACGATGTCCCCCTGGGACAAGGGACGCCTTGGTGTCGTCCATTTTCTGCGACGACTGATTTCTTGAAGGTAGAATTGTCTCCATAGTTGCCAGAATTGGTCCGCCAACAGCTGCACTCGCCGCCATCTTCGTGGACCATAAGCGAGGAGGTCGTTGAGGGTCTCTCTTGCTGCCAGTACTGCTTCGACTGCGGCGCACAGTTCCAACCGTGGTATGGTGGTAGCTGCCCTAGTTGCCACCCTCGAACTGGCGTTGATCAAGGTGGAATGTTTCTGCTCTCGGGTACTGGTCAGCCGCAAATAAATCGCATAGCCAATGGCCTCCTGAGAGGCGTCACAAAAAACGAGAAGCGAGTGCCGTGAAACCTCCCCAAAGTCGCGCGGCTTCACGCACCGACTGAGGCGTATTTCCTTTGATCTTCTCAGTCCGTCTTTCCACGATTCCCAATGCTCTTCCAGTTTCTTAGGTAGAGGTTTGTCCCACAGAGTGGAGCTTTGGTTAGTTTCGGCAGTGCTATCAGACAGCGCCTTTCTTTGTAGAAGTCTGCCACCCAAAATAAGAGGCGCAGCTAGTCCGAGGGGGTCAAAGAAGGAGTTCACAGTAGACAGCACACCCCTCCTAGTGAATGGTCTGTCCGGGATATTGACCTTGAATATTAACAGATCTTCGGAGACGTTCCAATGGATCCCCAATGTTCGTTGGATAACGGATCCGTCCCAAGTGACAGTCTTTGGTGCGGCTAGTTCCTCGTCTGGCAGACCCACCGTTACTCGAGTGTCAGACGTGGCAACTTTGTGAATGTTCAACCCATACTTGTGCAACAGAGACCGCACCTCGCCAAGCAGCTCCCTGGCCTCGTCTGGGGAGTCCAAACTAGCAGACCCATCATCAACGTACGTCGCATGACGGAGAAAGTCAGTGGCCCGGCTCGGGCGTCCGGATGCATCGCCCAGGTCGGCGATATGGCGAAGGGCGAACGCAGCGACGGCCGGAGAGCTCCGCAACCCGAAGACATGGACCTTAGCTCTGTAGGGGACAATCTCGTTAGTAACCCGATTATCTTTGAACCAAAAGAAACGCAGATAGTCCCTGTCTCCAATCTTGACTCGAAAATTGCGGAACATATTTTTTATATCAATTGTAAAGGCTACCTGGTGGAGTCGGAATCTCTGCAATATTCCCCGAAGGCTGTTGTTCAAATCGGGGCCCGTCAACAACTCATCATTGAGGCAGTGTCCCTTGTGCTTTGCTGAACCATCGAACACCAACCTAACTTTCCCTTCTTGGGCTTGCCTTACCGGGAAGATAGGCAAGTACCATCCCACGCCTTTCTCAGGAAGTTCCCCTGCGACTACTTCCTCAACGTGATCATTGTCAATGTACGATTGCATTTTCTCGAGACTTAGTGTAGCACTTGAGGGATCTCGACGCAGTTTTCCCAACGTCGTGTTCGTTCTTCCCAATACAGACACGTAATTATTACACAAATTTGGTGGATCTCTAGTAAAGGGTAAGGGCGCAACAATCCTATCGTCTTTCACTTCGATACCAGCTCTCAAAATACTTACAAATTTATTGTCTAACACACTCAGACCCTGGAGCTCGTCGTCGACTCGCTCCTCAAAGACGTCGAGCGTCTGCCTCCCAGGGTTGGGCCCACGTATCTTGATCGAGAAGTGATGATCCTCGTGGTTCACGAATGACGTCCGCAGGGCAGTGGTCCGCTGGGTTCTCGCTCCTCTGTTCAATGGTCCCAACAGTGCCCAGCCCAGGGCGGTCTTGCAGGCAAGAGGACCTCGTATTCCATAGTGTCTAGATGCCATGAGCGACACGGCATTTCTTCCGATGAGTATCAGTGACCGAGCCAAAGGATCATGCTCATTGAAGTGCTTGACCAGGTGCGCAACGTGGCTGAGCTTCTTCACAACGTCGGGAGTGGCTACTTCGTCAGTCGTGTCCGGGATATATTCGTTGGTCCATGTAGTGGGTAGCTGATGCCATCGGTTCTCACCCACACCCCTTATCTTGAGCCCGGTGATGGCGTGTCCTTCCACCTCAGTCGACAGACCACTCAGTGTTCTGAGGGCGTACTTCCAGGGAGTGGCCTTAAGATCGAGCTGTTCTATCAGAGAAGGGTCCGCAAAGCATCTTGAGCTTTGCTCGTCAATGATGGCGTAACAACGCACTCTTCTCTGGGTGGACGTCGAGGTGACATCTACTAACAGCGTCTTGGAAAATTCCCTGGACTCGAGACCGAGGCATCCCGTTCTGGTGCAGGTGGCGACCTCACCAGGGGTCACCGGTTTAGTGCTTGCCCGGTGCATGACCGTCAAGTGTGAGCCTTGACAGTGAGAACACTTCACTTGTTTGTCGCAGTTCCTGATGTAATGGGGACCAAGGCATCGGAAGCATACCTTCGCCTCGGTGATGAGCTTCTTCTTCTGGTCGATGGGTAGTCTTCCAAAGGACCGGCACTCCCAGGTTCCATGGGCGTCGACCTTGTGGAAAATACATTTGTTGATTCTATGGTCCGTTTCCGGAGGTTTTTTGTTGTGAGGTCCTTGCGCCTCATATCTTGACTCAGGTTTGTTGTAGGCCACCATGGACTGATCACCTTCACTAGACTCTTTCTTGGTATTCTGGTCAGCGCTTGTGTGCAGGACCCGAACGGGCTTGGGTCTTCCGCCTGACAGTGCTGGGTTGAAAAATGGATCCCTCATCGCTCTTTCTTCGTCTCTTAGGAACTGGTTGAAGAAGGAGAACGTTGGGCGCTGCCCACTCTTGGCTCGTAGGTCAGATGCTTTCCTATGCCATCTGCGTTGCAGATCTGGCGGGAGTTTGAGTGCCAAGAGCCTCATGCCTCTGGTAGTGCAAAACTCCTCCAGCTCGTCCGATCTTGCTGCGTTGGTAAGTGCGGTACTCGTAGAATCTAAGAAATCCTGGAGAGCGGTAAGATCCCCAGGAGGGATGTTTGGGAAGTTCCGAAGTTGGTCTGCCGTGTGTTCTGCTAGCAACCAGTCCGAACCATAACGCTCACGAAGGGTGTTCCATACCACCTGCAACACTGCCTCTGCATTGTTTCCGATGACTGACCTCATAGTTCTCTGAACGTACTCCTTGGGTTTACCCGCGGTATTGGCCGCCAAAACTTGTAGCTCTTCGATGGGGCCCAAAGCTAGTCTCTGCAGTCGATTCTTCAGATCAGATTCCCAGCAATGGTACAATCCGATGTCTCCTTTGAAGGGGTTGGCAGGGGTCTTCAACAGCTCGGCCCGGATAAGGTGAACAGAAGCTGCATCTAGAGTGCTTCCCTGCCTAGGAGCTCTCAGTCGATGGTTTGCCTCTACTCTAGGCTCTAGAATCGACCTGCGAGAGCTCACGGAAGCGTGTTCCATCAGCCCTGCCGGATCATCTAGGTTGCTTTCCTGCTCTTGATATTCTTCATCCTCTCCTTCTGAGATAGTAGAAACCTCAGAGGCTACCGACAGTGGTGTGGAAAAAGGTCCAACTTTTTCTCTTCTTACGGAGGTAAGTTTACTCATTCTCTCACTACGCAGAGAAGACAGGTCTTTGGGATCAAGGTTGGAAACCATGTCCCCTCCAAGCCTCTCCATCTGTTTGTTGAGCGTCGCGATGCGACCAAAGCAGTCTTCCAGCATCACACGTCTCTTCAAAAATTGCTCATGGTACCGCTGCTTATGTCCTGCTCGTTCCAAGGAACCTTCAAAGGCTCTGCTTGAAGTGATGAACTGATTGCGCTTGACCTTAAGTTCAGCTATGAAGGATAAGATGGCCGACGTCTCATCCTCTCCTGGACTCTCCCTGGACAGGGCTTCATAAAGATCGTCATAGGTCTTTACGGCTTCAACTTCAGCTAGTTTAAGGGTTTTCTTTGAGCTTCTTTTGGCCATTTGAGACATTGCAGAGATGTTGTTGAAAATTTATTGTGACTGCCTCAACAATTTCTATCGACGAGGGGAAGGTTCAGAAAAGTCCACGGATGATGCAAAACTTGTCTTAAGCAGCCATTTATAGTACATAAATTTTCCTGAAATAGAAAGGTCTAGTTAGCACGAAAGTAATACAAAAAATATACAGTTTTTAGAGATTGCATATCTAAAAGTGATTCAGAGGGCAAACCAGAAAATAAGGACGCAAAAATTGGGGCAGAACTGCATCACTGGCACAAGAAAATCCAACTCAGAGAACACGGGTAATACTTCAGCGGCTCATTCAACACTCAAATCATTGGCGAGACTTAGTACAATTTTCATACGAGCATCCCAATGGCACAATCAGATATAACCAGTCAACCTAATGAGGCCCTCATTAAATACTAAGGTCAGGCAGCAGGCTCTACACACTAACGTCCAACCAGGTAGATGCTGAATTGAAGTTACACGGCTATTCCCATATAAAAATGCATGTCCAACCCGGTAGACGCTGAACTAAAGTTACACAGCTATTCCTACGTAAACAGTGCCTGACAACTTGAGTTGTTTCTGACTCACATGACTAGTCACAAAAGTCTATCAATCTATAGTACCACCTGGGCATAGTTAAAACACACCCATCTACAAAGGTGGTTAATAAGTGAACAAGGGGGCACACTTAGACACCTCTGAACAAGTAAATAGTTACCTAACAGGCATGAACACGTCATCAACCAGGCAATATAAAATACCCGCAGCACAGTAAAAATCACACAAATAAGAATAGGCAAAAACCACCACACTCTACAGACTGGTAAAATAGCAACTTGAGTGAGGAATTACACAATTCTAGAGTCCAAATACCAGAGTTTAAATCCACTAACATTAATCGTGAATGATAACAAGGATCTATATAATGCAATGTGCTTAGATCAAATCAACAACTGAGCACAATGAATCCAGCTGTGAATTCCAGCAAATAAATTAAGTAGCACTGACAAGCACAGAACAAATCAGGCTCAACAATATAATCAAAACATGACTGAGTGTTTGCAAGAAAGTCTCACAACCCTGTCCAACACAGGGCAATACCACTAGACAATTTGAGCCAGGTACAAATAGGTAAACACAGCATTACATTATATTGGCACCGCGAATGAAGAATCAGTATCTAGAATTTTAAAGCACAAACAGAAAAACTGTGACAGCACACATTCTAACATCCCCTGAAATCTTTTAGCTTTTCTAGGACCTAAGAATCCACTGTCTAGTAGGAGACACAAAACAGACATCTATAGGGACCCAATGCACTTAATATTTAGCACTCTTTACTTACATTTCCTTCTCTGGAGTCTACACACTACTTCAACACAACTGGCGGCCTCTACTCAGCTCGCAGAGTTTAAATACCTAATGTACCGGAAGAGAGCGTTTCCGGAAAACGAGTGAACGTGCGGACTGGTTCCCTCGATATTCGAAGGCACAAATTTTCTACCGCAGCTTGAAAAATAGAAATTTCCTAAATTGCTGCGAAGGCAGCACAATCATAAACTAAAATGGCCTGAATGACAAAATAATGTTCCAACATCAGTGCACAACAGCAAAATGAATTGAAGAATTCTACTCGATCACTAGCTGTTTCCAGTGAAGTCTTCAGAAACCTGAATCATTGCTTGCCTATTGGTGATGAACGTTCTCCTCCATTGACCTCCGGCTACCGCAGAGTACCCACAAAAAACAGGTTCTCGTTATTATCTGACGCGAACTCAGAGAGCGATATAACCTCATTACAAACGAGTACAAATCATCAACTTCCAACCACGTTCTCGGAAGCAGTAAAATCAAAACAAGGAGAAAAATTGCAGCAGAATCTCGGTCAAAATCCGATAAAAATTTTACAGCCAACCCGCACACATAACCACCACCAAGAGAGTGGAATTGACAAGAGCACCCCTCATTTCTCAGTCGCTCACTCAACAAAAACTGGCCACAGCCTGCCAATTCAAAGCCAGGAAAATAAGAAATCCAAACAACTCTCGTCTGAAAATGCTGAATGTCAGCCTAAACATCAAGCCCCATGTACTCACTCGTCAGTACCACCATGGATGAATTAAAACAATCATTGAAAGTGAAGCTTCATCCTACCATGGGCACTGCCTCCTTCATGCAGTAACTCACCAGCTTAAAACAAAATCGTCCTCAAAATGGAATTACAATTCCTTAAAAGCAGCAATCAAAAAAGAGAGCACTACAAATGAAAACAAATATGTCAATTTCCTTGCCAATAAAAGCGGTGATCTACCTAGGCTCATAAGTAAACGCATTGACGAAAAACATTTTGATTATGATGCTGGGGATCTAATACCACATATCATATCAAAGGTCACTGGTAGGAGAATTTTTATCTTCGATGAGCAGGGCGATGGTATTTGGAGAACAGTAGTCGACCCCTCACCAGAAGTATCAACTAATAAACATCCGTTGATGCTTCATCGGAATAATTATCACTACAATACCCTTGTTGCACAAGACAAAAACAAGACTGATATCACATCATCTTCATGACAAAATACTGTTGTCCAGTTGAATGGCAGTCTCTCAAATACACCTGATGCTAGACTTAACACTCTGGGCAACAATGATAAAATCGACAATCATGTAATGCTACCTGTAATGGTCATGTAATGCTACCTGTAATTTGAGCGAGGCGGTCAGTTGCAAACCATGCTCTTTACAATAAATCCCTGCTTGTTTGTGGGCAGGAAGGACAGTGTTGGGGTGACTATGTTTTGGACATTTATTGTGTCATTTTAAAAAATCATATTTGAGGTTTTTTTTGCTGGTTGCGTCTGGTAGGATGTTGCAGGGGGGAAGTGCGTTCCAATTTGCCCAAAGGTAATGCTGAAAACCTTTGTAAAACTCAACGTTCAAGCAGTAGCGAATAAGGAGAGAATTGTTTGCAAGAGAATCATTGCATTATGATTTCGAAGAAGTACTACTGATCAAAGGATCAATTATTGACAGAACAATTCCCTGTATTAAGAGGACAGGAATTGATTAAAAGATGATGTACAAGTAGTACAATGCAGTGAAATGATGTAATAATGATGAAATATGTACTGAGAAATGCAATGTGATTTCGAGAATTAAATGCATTTTAAAGTAGGAAGGAGTAAAGTTACTCTTCCCGAGTGAAGTGAATAATAGTGGATGTTCTGATGATACATGCCTGATGTTATTGCTCTGAGTACGAAAGAAGAAATATGTGAGAAAAATAGTGAGCAAAAAGAGCAGATACCGCGGCAGAGTGAATGTCCGTGAGAGAATTAAAATAAAGAAGAGAAAGACTCTTCTAGTGTACGTAAAAGGTAAACCCAGAGAAGTAAACCCAGAGAGCGTTGCAGCGCTTGGTAAAAGGTACCGACAGGGCTGTGGATATATCTGGTAAAATGGTTTAAGGTTACCAGGTAAATTTACCAGCGAGGTCGAGTGATACTGTTGAGGAACAGTATTGAATTATTGCGCGCAGACAAATGGATAAGCTTTAGGAGAAGCCGTTACCGTTGATTTTCGATGGGACTCTGATTTCAGTTCATAATTTCATGTGGTGGAAATAATACCATTGATACCATGACGGTCAGAGTTTAGCATTGTAGATTGCGGTTGTCATTGTGCTGGCGAACAGAAGTACCATACGAGAGTAATAACGAGAGGCGATAGACGCCCATTGATTAACCACACGTGGTGGTCTGGTAATTAGTTTTAAGAGCAACGAGTAATAGAGTGTAGAGTGTGCAGAGTGTGCAGAGCAGCACGCATACCCAGGTAGCAAGAAATTATTAGGCCAATATTGGGTTGATAATTATTTATTGACCTGATATTGGCATCTTGGATTACAATAATAGGCTAATAACAAGGCAATATCGAAATAAGATGTATTTATTTATGATATCAACTTGTTATTGGGACAATGTAGTAAATAGTTTTATTTCTAATATTAAACTAACAGTGTATATATATATGCACGATATTCATATGAGTGGAAACTATCTCATAATAATTAAAAATCTCGCAATTTAAAAAAATTTGTTAGCATATAAATTATTATTGCCCAAATATTAGATTGATATTGTACGCCAATAATACGGAGCTATTTGTTTAAGGAAACACCTCAATATCAAGTCAATAGTGACACAGTAATTAGCTGATACTGAGTTAAAATTAAATTATCATTGGGACACTATATTCTACCAATATCCACTTGATGTCATAAAATAAGTATTGGGCCTGTAGTACCCTTCCTTAGTTACCCCTCAAACTCAGTTCTAGTCTATTTGTGTTCAGTAATACTAATACGTGTGAATGTAAAATTATGCAGGCGAAATGTGGTTAAAGCTTGATTAAAAATTACCCGTACTAACTTTAGGTGAAGTAAGAGTAGATAACAACGGTCGTTGCTTCCTTCGCCGTAAGTGGATCTCAATTGATGAAGGAGCAAAATCTCAAGGACTTACAGGCTAATAATTTTCTAAGGAACAATTCAATATCAAGTCCATAGTGAGAGGATAATCAGCTAATATTGGGTTAGTGAAATTATGATTATCGGGGCCATATGTTTCAGGAATTGAGTACTAAGCCAATGTTATTGTAGGGAACACTTCATTATCAAGTCAATATTGACACAATAATTAGTTGATATTGGGTTGATGATAATATTGTTATTGGGCCAATATATTTTTTTAATATCAACCGAATTTTCCAAAAAAAGGTATTGCCCCAATGTTCATTTTGAGACTGTATATTGGCTCAATATTAGGTCAATAAATTTTGCTACCTGGGTAATTTCATGTGCAGTTGAGCAGCAGCGCGTGCAGTACGAGTGAGTAGTTTTTGCAGCTTATTATTTTTTTGCGTTTCTCAAGGCCGCAAGTAACTAAGGCTGTACCGTGCAGGCATTGAACTCTAGCAAGGCCGTGAGCGCTTTATTTCCGGTGGCTCTGTTTAGCAACAGTTGACAGCTGATGTACGACAGCGTGATCATGAATATGAATGTGAATATGACTAGGTGAATATTCATGAATGTGACTGGTGAATAGTCATGAATAAGATGTGTTTTGGATAATTAACGAATAATTGAACAGTGGAGACTAATTAAAAGCAAGACCAAAATTTAATTTATTTATCCTTAGTTATTTGTTAACCGAGAGTGGCTGTTTTTAATGTTTTTTGAGCACGTTTACGATCTAGTGCGTCATACAGTCATTTTGCAAGCCTACACGAATTTCATAATCAGTAAAGCTTTATGCTATGTAATTTAAAATTAATCAGACGTAAAAGAATGCAAAATTTATCGTCAAGTCTCCAAAGTTTCTACGGGATCATTTACAACTAATTGATCATTTACGACTGATTGAGCGATTAAAATTTAGAGTGTCAATACTGATTTTTAACTTGACAACCTTTCGCATACGTACCTTAAAAAGTATGTTCTTATGTATTCAATTGTGTCTTTTCGTTGTATTTGCTTATGCTTCATGTTAACCTCGTATATGCTTTAGTATTTAACTTTTTTGTTTAAGGCACTAACGTAACGTGATATGTGAAAGGTAAAGTAACCGTTTACAGTATGAAAGTTTAACAATCACAGAATAACAATTTTCTTATGTTCTTGTGGTAAAGCCGCACATGATTGTTGGGATCTGATGCAATAATTGACGACTTTGCACATATTTAAGTCTTTTTGTGCACATACAACTCTAGGCGTGAAATCTCTTGGACGTTGTCGCTGAATTGACAATTTAAATGGTGAGCGAATTCCTCGGTTGCTAAAAGCAAACGCTGATATTGCAGTCCATCTCGCGAGACAGTCAGTCTAGGCGCTACAGTGAAATTAAAATTATTTTTTTATTATTGGTTGGAATGTTTTATCGTCAGCACGAATTAATTAAATTTTTACAGTGAATGGAAATTTCCCGATCAGAAATCTGGGTGCAGTTCTTACTTGAAATTTATTCTTGTCGACGAGCAACATTTGTTCATTTCTTATACATAGAGTGCTTTATAATTGGCTTCGATTAAACCTCATTGTTTATTTTTAGTTTTTACATTGAAAAGGTTTAAACTTTTCACGTTTTAACATTTAACACTTTTACATCTAAGCTCTTCATTATTAAGCTGCAGTTCACTTTACGTAAGCTTTTATGCTTGTGTGTTAGCTTTTAGGATTGTTAAAATTGTGTTTATTTTTATTTCTAATTGGTCATGCTAATCGTTCTTGTATTCATTTCAATTTCAGCTTCGCGTGGGTGTACGAGCTCAGGGAGCACGAACGAGTCACGTATTAAACACGCGACACCTTCACGCAATGTACGATAAGTGTGCAAGGCCTGCCGGCAGACCGCCTGTCGACAAATGAGGCGGCCTTGACGACAACTTAAGTTCCGCGCGCAGTCAACAACTTAAGCTCCGCGCGCAGTTTACCCATACTACTAGGGATAATTCCCCTTCACGTAAGGGAAGGAGAACAACGGTGAACCATTGATACGGTGAACCATTGACTTTGAACGGTGAACCATTGACTTTACATACAAAAATAACTCAACTTGAAAAGATGAAAAGCATGAATAATGAAAAAGAGTGTTTATTTTCTACGATGTTACTTTACCATGTTCGTAGTGTTGCCAACGTGGTTTAAGTATATTTAGAAACTTGAAAGTAGGTAATTATAAATTCTGAGTCGTTCAAAATTATGGACTTTGTTCACATTTTATTACTATTGGATTACGATAAATTAAAAACGGTTTAGTGATTATTCTTTTATTTTTGCAGGGTGCGAAACCCGATTTTCATATTCACACTTGATGTTCTAAACTAGCGTGTGTTCGATTTTGTTACGTATTATCTTATATCTTTCTCCACGTTCTATATCATTATGTTACCGATAGAATTGAGTTTTACGAGTCTACGGCACTCTGTTTATTCTGATTGGTCGTGTTACTAATAGTGGAAAAGTTCTGTTCTAATTTGTGCGATGTTTGGCTATAACATTAATTAACTTCTATTTTAAAGTCTACGGTAACGCAGACGATGTTTTGAATGTTTCTTTTTGGTGAAAACTTTAATGATTCTTTAATTTGATGTCCACCTAATTTCATGATCTTTTCTGAATCATTTTTCATTACCTACGAGGCAATAGTTTTGATTCTTATAAAATTTTCCGAAATTACCTTGCCGAGGAACTCGTGTTTTACTTTTCAGTTAATCTGTAATCCCTATACTAACTAGATTTATCTAGTTGCTAGTAGTAATACTTGTGTGTATGCGTGACTTTACAAACGTCAAGTAACGATGTTCAAGCAAATGGATGATGTTTGCTAAAGAGGTACTTGCAGTGGCCACGATTTTGGAATTATCCTTGTGATTACTTGATGTCTAAATTGTTTTTATCTACAAATTGTTGCGACGAGTAATAACTTTTTATTGCGAAGGAAATGAAATTATTTGGGTTGATGCGAGTCGAAATTGTGTTTTTTATTAACGAGATTATCTGGCGTTTCATTTACTTCTCTTTGCTGTGTCTTGTTGACGCATGCAAGTATATTGTAAGTTCAATAGTTGTGCTGTTGTTCTTTGTAGCAGCTAGTGTTTTATTTCTTTTCATGTTGAGGATAAGGGCATTATGTTATATCGCTTCAGCGCCTTTATAATCCCAGCTTGTGTTGCGGCTTGTGTTGATACTTCTTGAGCTAAGTACTGCTACTAAATTTGACCAAATTTATTCGTGTTGATCTTTTAAGGGTGATGAACCACGGTTCAATTATGTACCAGTGTATTTCCGAGTTAATAGAATTACCTTTGAGTATTACACGCATGTGAGGCGGATTTGGTGTTTGAAATTAAAATTTTTTTTTATCCGCCCGAATGTTATTTTTTTATTTATAATTGAATACCTATCCGGTTAAAGGGGGGAGGTAATGTGCGAGCGAGCACGCCCCCCTACCCTAAGCACCTCAGAGGTCTTATAAGCGGTGAGCTCATTAGGGCCCGCGCATTTGGTCCGCACCCCGTCCTGTACAACATCGCTGCCAGTAAACGTCGCATTTCTCCATTGTTATCTCTACCCTCTGCCCGTATAAATCCACGAAACAGTCCCTACCAAAAAATCCCTTCGATACCACAAATAATCACCATAAAATAAAAAACATTAAAATTAAACATATCAATGCTCGTATAGCCTCTTTAGTAAGCTGGATGACATCAGAGTAATGTTGGTCACAGAAGACATTGAATTTTATGTGTTTCCGAGACATGGTTTGATTTTCGAACTCAGTCCTTTTTCAATATTCCCGATTACGTGCTTGTAATATAGCGAGTAGTATAAGTTCTAGTTAGAGAGACCTAAAGTTGGCAACGCTCGTGAGAGCAACACTCGTAGCCAGTTTCCGATTGGTCGTAGCCAGCTAAAGGCCCTTTTACATTGACGGTGTCTTCGCGCTCCACACCGTCGCTTCATCCCGCGAGTCAAATAAGCTCCGCCCACAGCAGAGCAAAATGACCCTTATTGCCACGCTCACGGTAAGGAGCGGCAACATTCAGCATGCTAAATATTGGCGGCGTGCACTGCCAGTCAACAACGTTCAGTTGCTCTTGAGACCATAGAGAGCATGTGTAGTCATGGCTTACATATTATGGAGCGAGGAAGAAATTAAAACTCCAATCGAAATATGAAAAGAATTTCCGTGTTTATGGATAGTTAAGCTCGCAGAGTATAAAAACAGATTGTCTAAAGAGGTTGCTTTTAAAAGTACAGCATCTCACTTCCCAAATTCTAATATTGCCAGTGTTGGGCACGCAACTTTTAAAATGTTGCGGCGCAACCGCAACAACACGAAAAAAGGTGCGACGCAACCGCAACAGAAACTTGAAAAAAATTGCGATCGCAACCGCAAAATTTTATTTATTATATATAATTTAAATTAAATATTGTTCAATTTATTTTTCGTATATATTTCTCTGCATAAAAATAATATTAAGATATTCAAAATAGTGCATTGTTTTGCTAAGAAAATTGAAAGATAGAGTAAATGTGTGGACTAGAATTGAATGAAATATCAAGACACTGGAAGAAACGTTTCATTTGTAAATATAGCATGAACAATAAAATGAATTCCATTTTCTAATAATAATATTGAAAAGGCACCTTGCTGGTAGCTTTATTTTCATAGGAGTGTCATATATATAGCAAAATAAATAGAAATCAGAAAAGCGCAGAACATTTGTACAGCCTATATGACGCAAAAAGAAAAACCATGCATAAGCTCCGTTAATATTTGAAATTTTACTGCTTTTTGTTGTTCCTCTGTTATAATTTAATATTGGCTCATGATCTCAATGTGACAATGTTAATGCACTGTAATGACGATCAACGTTGCCTTTAAAAAATGTTAACATTTCAAAATGTTAGTCTGAAAGCCGAGCACATCGTGGTCTTTAAATTTCTGTACCTACAGTCGTTCGACCGCAGCGCTCGATGATATTGGAGTGTTAAATTCGATGAACGAAACGACAAATTCACTTGAAGAAAACATAGCTCTGTAAAAATCAGCTAGTTCTGTTGATTACTGGCTGTTTCAGCCAATCAATTCACATCATTCCTAATAACATATGTTATATAATGAGTTACATTATATTTGCTTATATACAGTAAGCAAAGTGTATGTGTATCACTGTATCGCCTAATGCTAAGAATAAACATTTGTCAGAAGGGTTCTACCCTGTACGGTTTAATTTTAAACGAGCATGAAACGCGTATTAAATTCGATTGAAGTTTTTTTACCAATTAAATTACCATCGTGATGTTGCGGTTGCGAGTTGCGGCCTGACACGCCGAAAATTGTTGCGATCGCAACAGATTCGCAACTTTCCAAAAATTGGTGCAGCGCAACCGTAACAGAAAAAGTTGCGATCGCAATTGCGGTCGCAATGCGGCGCAACTGCCCAACACTGAATATTGCAATGGTTAAGATGAAAATTCAAACACTGAGAGGCCAAGATAGGAAACAGCTCTCACTATTCCAAAAATTAAAGAATTATACACTGCGTATGAAAACGTAAAATTAATTACAGTGTAATTAAATTTCACAATGAACATGGCTCTCAAGAAAAGTACTTCAAATACACAAAAAACATTCGGCAGGTGTCATTAGAAGACTAGTCAAATTAAAGGAAAAAATAAACCTAGAAAGTATTAATTGGTATTTATTTTTTCTTTCCATTTAGAGTGTTTTTTGAAGGTAATTGGGCAGTATTAAAGTTTTTTAGAATACTAGCTTTTTACTTCTGCAAATTATTCTGTAAATATTCTACAAATTGCTCTGCCAAGTATTCTGTCAGGATTGCAAGATTAATACTGACGATTTCTGTCTCTGGGGAAAGAGCGTCGTGTTGAGCGGCAATGTAAAAGCAGCCCGGTGTGCACTGACGCTCAATCCTCTCGTGGGAGGAGCTATAGCAAGGTTACCACCGCTCCACACCGTCGCTCCACACCGCAGGTGTAAAATGAGCTTAAACAGTTCATGCTGACTGCAAGTGTACACATATAATTACCTACTGTGGCTAAGTATCTAGCTTTCTAATTTCTAAACTAATGTACTTAATTCTACTCGACTCTTTTCTATATATTCCCACCTATCTCTGCTCTACTCTTGCTAGCCACATGTCTGGTAATTGAGTATTTAAGTTGTAAAATATCTAAGAGGTGAGTGAATTATGTGCCTAATGTAATGTGTCATTGCATTTGTCTTTTTGTGTCAGCACTATTACTGTGTTGTGTCTATGTGGAACCCAGTGTTGTTTAACCTATACTGTGCTCTAGTGTAGGATTACTAAGTCTATAATGCTGGCAACGAGGTGTTGGTAGAACTGCTAGGAGTGACTAAGTAGTAGTGACTAGTGAGGAAACATAGAATTTGCCTAGTGAATTTTTTTTTGTTCTGCTCAGTGGTGTTGTTGTGGAAGCTCTCCGTGGCACAGTGGTTAAGGGATCGGCCTTGTATGTTGGAGACAAGGGTACGTGTCCCGGCGCTGGCGCGGAGATTTTCCCCGTTGGGTATAAGGGAAAGCTCAGGCACAATACCCCACTCAACCCAGGTGTCGGAAATGGGTACCGGCTTTACGGGGGAACCGTCATGGTGTCCTGTATATATATATATATATAGGGTTAGTTATAAGACATTTGAAAAACCAATGCTTTAGATCATATGTATCAGGCTTGATTGGAAATGAAGCATCCCAAAGATGCCGATGTTTGTTTTTGTTTATTTTGCTATTTTTTAATAAACAAAATAGGAGACAAGGAAAAAGCCCCCACACTAATTTCACTAGTGGGTCCAAAAGTTGCTAGGCTAATTAAGGACCTAGTGCCTCCAAAAAGAACCCTTGATGCTACTTATAACGAGGTTGTGGAAGCGTTGAGACGGCATTTTAAACCAACAAGAAATCAGATCTTTGAGAGATTTCGGTTCCGTAAGCGGAACCAGAAACAAAGGTAAAGCATCGCTGATTTTGTTGCTAGCTTGAAGGCCCTTTCTCATACCTGTAATTTCAAACAGGAAGTGCTAGAAGAGACCCTTCTGGACAGATTCATTTTGGGTGTGTCCAGTAATGAAATTCAAAATTGCTTGCTGAATGAAGCTGGCCTGACATGGCAAAAGGCCATAGATCTAGCTACTGCTAAAGAAACCACACTGAGAGAAACAGTGGGGTTGAGGCAATCAAATTCAATTTTAAATGTACGTCAGAGCAGAGTTCAGCAAACTGCGTACAAGCCTCAGGGCAAGACTCAGGCACAAGCTAGCCCCAAATCAGCATGCAGCGGCTGTGGTGGTTTGCACTGGCGTAGAGATTGTCCCTATAAAGACAGTAATTGTCATGGTTGTGGCCAAAAAGGTCATCTAAAAAAATGTTGTTTCAAATTATAAGGGCAGAAATCTGCTAGAGGCAACAAAAATAGTTTTGTGCATGCTATGCATGAAAAATGGGGGGAGGGAACACCACCCTAACCCTAATGGAACTAGCAATGGAACCAGTGCAGACTACCCAGCCCCCAATCATGGGTGTTATGGGGAAATATTTTCATTAGCCGAGGAAATGAAACCCCCAATCAGAATAAAATTGTTACTAAATGGCGTGCCATTAGAGATGGAGGTTGATACAGGTGCTGCCAGGTCTATCCTTTCAATGGCCACCTACTCTTAAATACCAACTAAGACAAGACCCGAGCTGAGACCTTCTGGTGTTAAACTTAGGACTTATGGGGGAACGGAACTGTTAGTTTGTGGAGAAATTAGGGCTAGCATCCAGCATGAAGCTAGTGGTAGGGCTCCACAGCAAGCAAATATTGTAGTTGTAGACAGGGAGGGGCCAGCCTTGCTGGGTAGGGACCTGATTAACTCCCTAGGATTAACTATTGTTGCTAATAGGGTACATAAATTAGTTACCCGGGCAGAAGGGCTAGTACAAAAATTTCCCGACCTTTTCCAACCAGGTCTAGGTTGCTTTAAGGGCAGGAAGTTTAGAATCGAGATTGATCCAACTGTAGTACCTTAGTTTTGCAAAGCCCGGAATGTGCCCTACTCGCTCAGACCTAAGGTGGAGGCAGAATTAAATAGACTGGTACAGGAAGGTATTCTCACCTCTGTACAGTACTCTAGGTGGGCAGCGGCTATTGTTCCGGTGCTCAAGGCTGATCAAAGCATCCGCATCTGTGGTGACTACAAACTAACCGTCAACAGAGCCACTAGGCTTGATCCTACCCCATACCCAGAGTGGAAGATTTATTTAGCGGGTTAGCCGGAGGAGTTATATACTCCAAGCTAGACATGTCTTAAGCGTACGCCCAACTTCCGCTGGATGATGAATCCAAGGAGCTCACCGTGATCAACACCAATAGAAGTCTGTTTGCTTATAATAGGCTAAGCTTCGGCATAGCCTCAGCACCTGGAATCTTTCAGCGTGCCATGGAAGGACTATTGCAGGGCCTCCCAGGAGTGTTCTGCTACCTGGATGACGTCCTGGTGAGTGCCACTAATGATCAAGAGCACAACAAGCGTCTCCATCAAGTCTTATCTAAGCTACTGGAGGCAGGGCTAAAACTGAAAATGGATAAATGCCAAATTGGAGTGCCACAGGAATCCTACCTTGGATACCAAATCGACAAGGATGGATTGCACCCCACTGCAGAGAAGGTAGCAGCGATCCAGAATGCACCAGCTCCTACTAATGTAACTCAACTGAGAGCCTACCTTGGGCTCCTAAACTTCTACAGGAAATTTCTAAACTCATCTGCAACTATGCTGGAGCCCCTAAATACCTTACTGAAGGATAAAACTCCTTGGAAATGGGATGCAAGTCAGGAGAGGGCATTCTAGAAGTCTAAACAAGCCCTCCTGGATTCCCAGACCCTCGTCCACTTCGACCCCCAGAAACCCATAGTGGTAGTAGCTGACAGTAGTGCGTATGGTGTGGGAGCGGTGCTGTGTCACTTTATGATCTATTTTGCCTCCCGAACTCTAACAGCAACAGAACGAAACTACTCCCAGACTGAGAAAGAAGCTCTGGCTATGGTGTTTGCACTCAGAAAATTCCATTGCTACCTGTGGGGACAGGACTTCACTGTGGTGACTGACCACAAACCTTTGTTAGGACTATTTGATCCGGGTAGAAGCCTTCCTCCGATGGCATCCGGGCGCATTCAAAGGTGGGCTCTTCTGCTGCAATCCTACAAGTTCACCTTGCATCACCGGTCTGGCGAGCTGTTGGGCACGGCTGATACTCTCAGTCGTCTACCCTTGACAACTCCCGAGGAAGCCACACCTATTCCTGCGGAATGGACGTCCTTAGTAAACTTCCTCGAGTCAGCTCCAGTCACCAGCACCCACATTCGTAACGGCACCCTAAGTAAGGGACCCAGTACTTTCAAAGGTATACAAATACTGCCAAGTAGGCTGGCCTTCGACGGTAATTGGTGACCCTGATCTCGCTCCGTATACTAGGAGGCGAGACGAATTGTCCACACAAAATGGCTGTGTGCTCTGGGGAGCAAGAATTATTGTACCCCAAGCTCTCAGACAAGCCATTGTGGATGAACTTCACTCTGGCCATGCTGGATCATCCAGGATGAAGGAGTTAGCTCGCAGCTATGTATGGTGGCTGCTGCTGGACAAAATCTAGAAGAAACGACTAAGTCATGCCGCGAGTGCTTGAGCACTCGAGCTGCACCAACGAAAGCTGAACTCCATCTGTGGGAATGGCCTGCGAAGCCTTGGCATCGCATACACATTGACTACGCGGGCCCAATGGATGGAAGATACTATCTAATGATCGTGGACGCACACTCTAAGTGGGTTGAAATTTTTCCCACATCTACTATAACCTCAAGCGAAACGATCTCGTGCCTGAAACACACTTTTGCGACAGTTGGATTTCCAGTAACAATTGTTTCGGACAACGCAACGTGTTTCACATCGGCTGAATTCCAAGAATTTGTGAAGGCATGTGGTATGCGACATATTACGAGTGCACCATACCATCCTTCAACTAATGGACTGGCAGAGCGCATGGTACAAACTTTCAAGAAGAATATACGAAAGTCAACGGAACCCCTACGCCTAGCACTAGATAGGTTCCTCTTCAATTATCGGCTAACACCCCACACGACAACAGGTGTTACGCCCGCCGAACTGATGTTAGGCAGGAAAGTTCGCTCTCGTCTTGATCTACTTTGGCCGTCAGAAGCAATGGCGTCCAAAGTTGCTCAACGCCAGGACGCTCAGAAAAGATTCCACCCAGGGTCTCGCGCGGTTGATATTCCGCCGGAGTCACCTGCGATGGTCCGTCAATACACGCCGGGTTCCCCAAAATGGACCCCTGCTACCACCATTGAGAAAACAGGCCCGGTATCGTACAAGTGCCAACTGAAGGGGGGAGAGGTCGTTCGTCGACACCAGGACCAAGTTATTACCTGCTCGAACACCATCCCTGAACCCTTGGAACAACCTACGGAGGAAACCGTTGTGTTTCCGCAACCTGCTCAAAATTCATACCCACCACCTCCGACCAATGAACCTGACTCCGAAACACCTGATTACCCGATTCCCACCCAGGAGGCTAGGATGCCTGAGCCTCCAAGTGCTAGCATCTCACGCAGGTCTACCCGGGCTCGGAAGCCTGTGGTGAGAATGGACCTTTAGGATTGACTATATTAAATAAGGGGACTTGGGATACAAGGGGGTTTCTAATTAAGGAGGGAGGGGTGTTATATAGCGAGTAGTGTAAGTTCTAGTTAGAGAGACCTAAAGTTGGCAACGCTCGTGTGAGCAACACTCGCAGCCAGTTTCCGATTGGTCGTAGCCAGCTAAACAGTTCATGCTGACTGCAAGTGTACATATATAATTACCTACTGTGGCTAAGTATCTAAATTTCTAATTTCTAAACTAATGTACTTAATTCTACTCGACTCTTTTCTATATATTCCCACCTATCTCCGCTCTACTCTTGCTAGCCACATGTCTGGTAATTGAGTATTTAAGTTGTAAGATATCTAAGAGGTGAGTGAATTATGTACCTAATGTGATGTCTCATTGCATTTGTCTATTTATGTCAGCACTACTACTGTGTTGTGTCTATGTGGAACCCAGTGTTGTTTAACCTATACTGTGCTCTAGTGTAGGATTACTAAGTCTATAATAGTGCTGTACCGCCATGACGGCGTTAAAAGTAGCAAAGGTAGTGGTTCGACTGGTACTGGTACAAATTCTTTTACGACTGGTAAAAGAAATTTACCACTCGTCTTTACTTTTAACAAATGAAGTGTGCGAGGGCATAGAAATGGTTTGGTTGAAAGTGTAAATAAATAAACATATATCCATCATTACCGGCAGCCTTTACCGGCACCCATCAGCTTTTCTACCAACAACAGTAGAGTTCATTGAGAAAATTTTCAAACAAATTTTAGCCACAAAAAAGTCATTCTTTGCTTTCGGTGATTTTGATATTGACCTAACGGATGAAAAAAATCAGCTTAGCAGACTGTTGTACAAACTAAACCTTTCACAAATGGTTAAAGAACCGACTCGCGTTACAAAAGTATCTAGGATTCTCCTCGATCTAGCAATCACAAACAAACCTACGGCAATACTTAATACAGTTATATCACCCACTGTCGCCGATCACCACTCTGTAGAATGTAAAATTAATATTGCAATGGAAAGACAAAACTATCGTCTCATGACTTACCGCCTAAAAAGACAATATTCACCGGAACTATGTAATGAAAAACTCCTAAACAGGTTCACCGAATTTTAGAGTATGATGCAATCTGACGATGTGGACATTCAAGTTTCTATCTTTAACGCGAACTTCACAGCAGCTCTAAATGAATGCGCTTCTTATATCACAAAAATAAACAAAGCCGAAACGCACTCTGTGGAGTACCAGCGAAATTAAAGACCTAAGCAGAATAAAGAAAATTTCCTTGCGAGAGTATAAAGAAAAAAGGTCAAACATTACTTTATACAGGAGATATAAAGAACTTGGAAACATTCTTCGGAAGAAAATCACGCAAGCAAAACAAACTCACTTCCACCAAGAACTATTCATGGCAAAAAATAATCCAAAACGTACATGGGAAATCATTAGTGAGGTGGCTCAATATAAAAACTTAGAGCGCAAAAGTGATTTTGAAAATCCTTTGGAAAAAGCCACTGAGTTCAACACTTTCTTTTCAAAAGTAGGTGCCCAAGTCTTCGAGGAAGTGAGTAAAACCAGTCCGAGAAAATTGACAGTTGAAAGTTCATGCCCTACTGCACTTTTAAAGGCTGGCGCCCTGTGGAAGCCACGCCCTATCGATTTACCAGAGTTAAAAACTATTTTATACTCATTGAAAAACACAAAAGCAGTCGGACATGATGGAATCAACCTCCAATACATAAAAGACAGTTTTCCAGTCACAGCACCATTGATTCGTTTGATTATCAATACATCAACAGCTACTAATGTAGAAAATTCCTTATTTATTTAATAAAGTTTGGTAATAAAAATCTTTGGGAAATTAAATTTTATTTATTCGTCACTGCATTCTATCGATTCCATAAATTATGATGTTTATTGCGCTCTATCATTGCGTTCCATTCATTACAAATTCTTGAGCCACAGAATGGAACGCAAGCTGTGAACGGCGGCGATAGAAGAGGAAGGAGGGGCTATTATTTTCTGGTTCCTGAGGAAAGCGGTGCTGATCATGCTGCTCGTGCTTCACTAAGACAGTGATGAAGTCCCTACGCTGCCGTAGGTTCGAAGCAATTCTTTGCCAGAGGATCGGCAATCGTTCATCAGTAATTTCATCATGGTGCTTTTCATCGTGGTGCTCTTCATCGTGGTGCTCTTCATCGTGGTGCTCTTCATCGTGGTGCTCTTCATCGTGGTACTCTTCATCGTGGTACTCTTCATCGTGGTGCTCTTCATCGTGGTGCTCTTCATCGTGGTGCTCTTCATCGAGGTGCTCTTCATCGTAGCTGATCAGTGGTTTCACCGTGGTGATCATCATAATTTTTTACTTTATTCTTCTTCATGAAATTTGATTGATGCAAGTCGAAGATTCATTAATTATGACTGCAAAAACCGAGTAGACTACAGCGGCTGACGCCCGTGAGACTGGGACAACATGGATAACAGCAGACGCCTCACCCTGGGAGTTTCATTGGACCCAAGACGAAGGCCCTTCTCCGATACTAACGCCGTAAGTCACACATTTCTGTCGTCGTGTGAATGTCAGTGATGAGGTTTTTCAGAGACATGGGGTTAGTTGCACAGCCTTCAGATAAATAAAGATGAGAAGCCTGGACAAACCCAGCTTAAGTAATTGATAATTGATAGTAATTGATTATTGATAGTAATTGATGATTGATAGTAATTGATGATTGATAGTAATTGATGATTGATAGTAATTGATGATTGATAGGAATTGATGATTGATGAATCGATTTCGGATAATTCATTCTAAATAGGTTAAAGATAGGTTTCTTCTAACCTTTTGCCTGATCGCAACATTCTTCGCAAGTTAGTAGTTAACGAGTACGGTTTCGTGTTCAACAGATGGTTACTTGCTTCGCATTGAACGAGTCCTTGGCGGGTAGACGGAAGGTGACGCGACGCTGTCCCCCTCACTCTCTACGGGTCGACAGTCCTTCCGTTTCATCGACTTTTATTATTTATTTACATGGTCGAAATTTTCAGTGTTTATTCATCTTTAGTAATTGTTTTCAATCAATTGCTGCATCAAAGTTTACGATGCAAGATAATAAACTAATTCCATTTCCAGTTTTGTCATTACCCGCCATACGTGATTTCCGTTATGGCGACCATGACAGGACTGATGTAGCATCTTGGTGTCCCCGAAACTCTTCCTTTGGCGTGTGTGTTCCGATGTCCTTTGTTTTGCGGGTGGTCGGTCGCTTTGTCTATTTGCCTTTGTCTAATACTTTAAATTTCAGAGCATAATATTTTTTACGCTTCGTTCTTAACTATGGCTGATACTGAGTATTCCTCCCGTTCGAGAGGTCATTTGAGGGCTCGTCTTACCCGACTTCATGATAAAGTTAGGGATTCCCTTCCTGCTCTTTCTAATAGCGAGAGATTGACTTATTTAACTACTCATGAAGGTTTGAAAGAGGACTTAAAAAACTTGACGATGAAATTTGTGCCTCAATGTGGAAAAAATCGAAAAAAGAGAGTGCGCTCAATAGTGAGTGGGATTCTAGCGAGTTGTACGAGCAAAAGATTTTAATCACTATCACGAGGCTTGAAGAGAGTTTGAATCCTGAGCAGGTCAGTTCCGCTGAATTTTTTCCCTCAGGTTCTGGCGATCGTAAAAATAAATTAAAACTGCCTGAAATTCCATTGCCGACGTATAGTAATGCGTCTGGCGAAACTCTCGTGAATTTTCTCGATGATTTTGAGCACATCATCAATAAATAAGAACTTTCAGATTATGAGAAATTCGTCTATCTGAAAGGACGGTTAAGTTCATAGCCTCTTACCCTTATTAACTCATTGTCGGGCTCTAAACAATCCTATGAAGGGGCAAAAAGTCTCTTGAAGGAAGCCTTCGCGGATTCCATATCGCAAAGATACGAGGCTATACGAAATTTATCGCGGTTGAAACTTCACGAAAGTGGAGATCCTTACATGTAAATCCGTCAAATGCGCGCTGTTCAAGACCTATTTCGCAGCTTAGATATCAAGGTAGACACTATTCTACAGTATTTTATTTGGACTGGCCTACACAGTTCTTTGCAGGGGCATCTAGTGAGCATTTGCAATACAAATAAGCCTAGTCTAGAAGAGATTAATGGGAACATTTTCAAAGCCTTGGATAGATGCAAGGAAATGGGTGGCGCTGTAAGAAAAGGAAATTTTATCAAAGAAAAAGCCAATTATGCTAATGTTCAGACATTCGCCGCAGATGTCAGGTATGAGCCTAACTTTAAGAGCAGAACCTCATTTTGTAGCCTTTGTACTAAAAGTCAAGGAAAGAAAGATTCTTCCCATACAACCAAGGACTGTACAGTTTATAAAACTGCGCAGTCTAAATTTAGGAGAGCGTCCCCTATACGGACTTTTTTCTTTATTATTGAACCTAGAACAATGAAATTCGGTATACTGATAGGAAATTGAATTTGAAATCGTTTTTGCTTGGAGCAAAAGTTCGATTTTCTTGAAAAGAAAATGGAAAATTGAAGAAAACGCAATTTAAGGGGGGTTTTCAAAAATCTTCTCCTCCTACAGTTTTTAAGCTACAGTGATGGTTTTGAAAAACATTGGATGCGGAAAGACACAGGCTTTTATGAAAATTAAGATTCATTCCAAAATAATTTGTTGTTCATGAGTTATGACGTCATAAAGCTGCACATTTTCGAAAAAAGGATTTTTTTTCCAATTTTTACACTTTTTTATATTGAAAATGGAAATTTGAGGAAACAAATTTTAGTTTCCATAAAAGCCCGTGTCTTTCCACATCCAATGGTACTAAAATCATTACTGTAGCTTAAAAACTGTAGGAGAAGAAGCACTTTGAAGCCCCAAAAACCTTTGTTTACATTATAAGCAAAACAAAGAAACATAAACAATTCAAATAAATAATTTTTTAAAATTTTTGGTTCAAGTTAGACCCCTGAAATCATTATAGAGTGATCCAGAGACATAGGAGATGACAGAGCAACTTCGCGCCGTAAAGAAAGTGCCATGGGGGAGGTGTAACATGATAAAATACCACTTCCCCCTCCCCTCCCCCCCATTCTTTAAACCCCCGTAGCGGGCGAACGAGTGAACGTACGAGTCTCATTTTTTCACAGGATGTACCTGACCCTTACACTTCTTATAGCGGCAAAAATCCCAGTTTTGCAAGAAATCTCAAAAACATGGGGGTCACAAGGGAGACGCTCTCCTAAAGTTGAGCGGCTCAGATCTCTTGGGGCATGTGTGCGCTGTGGTTATGCAAATTACGACACTACTGAATGCACGTTCAAGTTCAATAAGAATTGCTTTCATTGTCAGGATGATCATATAAGCTTTCTTTGCATGAATCATGCTAAACCTAAGAACGGGCCTTTTCCTAAAATGAAAGATAAACAAAAGCAATCACAGAATTCTAACGTAAATACAGGAATGGTTTGGGCGGAGTCTGCTCTTCAGACGGGTGTTGGAAATGCAATTTTGACAACTTTCACTTGCTCTGTTCTAAATCACAGAATAAGAGCGTTGAAAGACTCTGGATGCCAACCTCATTTCATTGTAGAGTCAGTTGCAGATCAGCTTAGTTTGCCTATCCTTGACCATAATTTTTCAGTAACCGTAAATGGGTTCAACGAAGCTAAACAATACCTGACAAAACTAGTTTCAGTGCCATTGTACTTGGGAAATAAAGTTCATAATTTAAAAGCAATTTGTGTTCCAAGCATCAAAACTAAACTCTAGCTGCCTGGATTACAACAGGTAGTAAATGAATTTAAACGAAAAGGGTACGATTTGGCAGATAAGACTCTAGGGGACAGCGACAAAGTTTCCAACAGTGATTTAATACTGGGTATTAATGACTCGGACATCCTGCTAGAGGAACAAATTAGCTTCGTGTCCCCCGATGTCTCAGTGATTTCCAAAACTGCAGCCGGTATTCTCTTGTACGGCAGCTTAACTCGCATAAAAAATAATATTTCCCAACTGCCATCAAGACCTTTGCCTTCGCCTCAGTTGTTGACTGGTACGCACTTTCCTCACTGTGAGGAGAAAAATAAACATCCTGAGTTAGATGGAATTTCTCTTCGTGGGAATGATATCTCGCTAGAAGCAAATGTTACAGTCATAGACTGTAGGGTAAAGTCAACGAAGTAGACCTTCAACAAGCTACAGGGGAGATGCTAAAAATTCAGTGCGACCTATCTTTGCATTATGACGGTGAATCTTACAAAGAGGACACGACGGAGACTAATGACAAAATTGTTAAATACGTTTTGGATAATACCTATCGTAGTTCTGATGGAAGATTAGTTATGCCGCTAACTTGGAGGGAAGACATTTCTCAGTTTCTAGGAAGCAATTAAAAATTATCAAAGCAAATCCTTTCAAGTCTGAAACAGAAATCAAGCGATAAATTAGAAATGATGAACGATTGCGTACTAGAATGGGAAAAGGCTGGAGTGGTAGAACGAGTACCAAATTTACCTTTGTTTTTGAGGGAACACCCTTCGCACAGTTTTCTTCCTCATATGGGTGTATTTCGGTTGAATAGGGAAACCACGAAGTGTCGAATAGTGTTCCTTTCGAACTTGGGTGAGCGCAGCAGCTCCTCGAAACAGGTTAGCGTGAGCCATAACCAGGCCATTCACCCAGAGCCAAACCTGAATCAGAAATTGACCACTGCTATCACTCATTTGAGGTTTGGCGAGAAACTAATTGGCTTCGATTTAAAAAACGCCTTTCTTCAGATCGCACTCAACGAAATTGATTCAAATAGGTTATTGTTTTTGTGGTTCAAAGATGTCAAACGGAGGGATTTCTCAGTAGTGGCGTATCGGAACTTGCGTCTTAGTTTTGGTCTCCGATGTAGCCCTTCTATTCTCATGTTGGCATTATACAAAATCTTGTGTATTGACACTGTTGGAGATTCGGAAGAGCTCAGAACGATTAACCGCAAATTGTATGCCTTAATTTACATGGATAATGGGGCATTTACCGGCTCAGCTACGGAAGTCGAAGTTGCGCACCAATATCTTGATAAGATCTTCAATCCTTATTGCTTTGAGGTGCAACAGCTAATAACAAATGATCAAGCTCTACAGGACAAAATAGACAGCGACAACGGTGGAACTACTTCTGACGAAGTGAAACTGCTGGGTCTTACCTGGAATAGAAAAAAAAGACACTTTATCCACCAGCAAAATTACTTTGAACGAAAATGCTCACACGAAACGCGAAATTCTTCAAACTATCGCCAGCCAATACGACCCCTTCAATTTTCAAGGCCCTTGCCTCAACAGGGCTAGGTTGTTCTTACATCAATTACAGATCGACAAGGAACTAACCTGGGACTCCATCCTCGATGATCGTCAGAAGAAGGAGTGGCGAAACATCGCTCGGCAGGCCAACAAGGGGTCACCAATTGAAGTCGACCGATTGGTGAGCAATCGAACGGACGAATACGAACTCATCGCGTTCACTGACGCAAGCAAGAGAAGTGCACCAACTAGAGTGTTCTTAACAACGCATCACATGTACGTTGTTTTCTTGACCACTTGAAATATAATCCAGTGTTAAAATCAGACCAACACAACGGAGGAAATGCATTTATCTACGTACTTTTCTCCCAATTATTTGTTTCAAAACTTAACCGATATAAATATTACGATCCTCATGTATTTGATATCAACACAATGGAAGGAATGCATTTTCTTTGTACTTTTCTCCCAACCATTTGTTTCAAAATTAACCAATATAAATATTACGATCCTCATGTATTCGATCTCAAGTCATGGTCTTAACTTTAAGATACTCAAAAGTACTTTTCGCTCATATTGAAGCTTTTTGAACATGCGACGTAGTTCATTAGCAATTTCTTACTTTCCTGCGCTCGTGTGTACATTGGTGTTCCAGCTATGTAGCAAATATTACGGACTCGTGATCCAATAACGCGCACCCTAACAAAAGTATTTTCAGCTATGTGTCACAGGGATTTTGTGTTCTTAGTGACTCACATTTCAGTTTGCACTTCCAAACCCAAATTAATTACCGCAGAGAAAGAGAGATGTTAAATGTGAGGGTATTTTAGTACATACTTTCTCTACTCCGGTCTCATTGAAACGTTTAAAAAAGGCCTCGGATCTGACGAATGTCATAACTTTAAAGATCATCATTTAAATCTTCTTATTCTGGTCTCAAATTGCTGTCGTAAGCTTTGTGTGGTAAACTCCTCTTACCTTTTTATTCTCGTGAATACACTACGACAACACTAATTTTAGATAGTTAACTTTTGTACGGTTCCACCTATGTTGAAAATATTACAGCTAGCGATGTAAAACAATACTTTTCATGTCTTTAACCCCAATGTACTCTTTGTGCCAGTACTATTAGCGCAAGTAAGAAATATCATAACCATTTTGTGTTTTGTGATAGCAAATATTATCGTTGGGACACCTTACATAGGGATGAAAGATCGGATGTGGGCTGTCACCGGATGTAAGATATAAACAAATGTGAAGCGTGACCAAGTGTAGAGGCATGACCGGATGCGGGGCATCACCGGAAGAGGGAGTGAAGTGTTGTCGGATGGGCGAAAGGAATTTTTGGATTTTGGAGTTGATAATTTATTAGAAAAATAATAAGCTCCATTTCCATTACCGGGCACCACAGATGAAGTACTACTAATTGTGGAAAAACAACCTTAATTCCGCTGCATGGAACCAACAGTTGTGATGCTCATTATAGTCGACAGGAATACGTAAGATCAATATTAGAATGACTTAGCGAACGTAAAATAAGATAAATTTTTACTTTCTAGCAAAAATTTCAGAAATTGAAACTTAGAAATTCAAACACAGAAACTGAAACTTAGTACCGCACTCCAAATGCAAACGATCCTCTTATACATATTATTGTTTATTTTTTATTAACTTGTGCTTCTCTCTAAATCCTGTGTCGACAATTATCATGTGTATTTCGATAACCATGTATGAATAGCAATTAAGGATCTAAATCATATGTTCCAACACTTAACATGGATATTACGATAACCATGTATAAATAGCAATTAAGGGTCTCTATGCTAAGGTATTTGAAAGCATTTTTCGCTTTCATTTTTCAATACTTGTGCGCACTTATGAAAGTGTTTTTCAAATGAGCGTCGCGAGGATTGTGCTTTCTTAGTTCAAAATTAGATTAGGCAAGGAAAGGAACTCATTCCTGTTGTACTTTTCTATCAATCATTTTGTTTCAACATTCTACATGGGTATTACGATACCAATGTGTTATAATCATTTAAGGATGTTAATGTTAAGGTGTTTTAAAAACCAATGTACCGACATTTCATGTTGTACTTTATTGGAAATAAAATGTTTTTCTTTTCTTTTTTCTTTTTTCTTGTGTGCCTCAGATAGTTTGTCTATTAGTACTCCTAGTATAATTTGTCTATTAGTATGCCTCGTATGATTTATCTATTTGTATACCTCGGATAGTTTGTATATTAGTACTCCTCGTATGGAACATTTATTTTAGGACGTCTTATATTAAGAAATTTTTAAAGCCAATATGTTAGCATGTATCTCATGTGGCAACGTCGTTGGAAATAAACGGTTTTGATTCTTTTCTTTCTTGAAATAAAGCGCTCGTGAAAAAATCATCTCTCTGCGCGTATACTGAACAAACCATAAATTTCATTTCGCGTGTAAGTTTGTTTACGCGTTTCTAGATGTGCGTGTTGTGTTACGTGATGTTCTTTATAAACTACTTTGTGACTAACCTTTCCTCAATACTTGATAGTCATTTACGACAGTGTTTCAAGCTGCTTTCTTGGATATTGCGTTTTTTGTCTTTTCTTACTTCGATCTTACTTCTTCACTAGGATTATGTTTTCTTAGTTACTTGTATTTATGTACATTGTCAAAATCAGATTAACGCAACGAAGCAAACGCAGTTTTTTGTGCTTTTTTCTGAATAATTTATGTTTCGACAATTGGCATGGGTATTACGATACTCATGTGTGTCAACTAAGGATTTTAAAGTTAAGACATTTTGAAAACCATTGTTGAGCATTTCATGTATCAACTTTATTGAAAATAACCTTTTATTTTCTTCTTCTTTTTTTTCTTAACTTCTCACACAACATCGTCACCGTAGAAACAAAAGGTGTGGCTTTAGTAATTCTATTTCGACCTCGTTTCGATTGTTGCTGCCGAAGAATGGTGTCGTCGTCGCTTGTAGATTTTAATGGTACATTTAAATTATTTGTATTTAGTTCCATTTAAAATTGAGTTCACATCATACATTTCAAGACACACTCTCATAGGTGCCTCAATTAGCTTATTAACTGAAATGTACTTTATGAAAGTGTATTTATACATAGTTTATTGTCTTATATCATAGTTTATAGTATTTTATTAACACTTACTTAGAACAAACTTTCGATGAACAAATAAGTTTTACATTTCCGCTAAAAACAAGTTTTTCAGGAAATAATTTAGGGCAAAGGAATTTTTGTAGCTCAAATGATAGGCAAGAAACTAAGCTTAACGCATTGACTTAAAGCTGAAGACAGCTTACATACAGTAAAACTACAATATGTGTTTTAGAAAGAAGGTCTCTACCTGATAGTAGTACCATCACTTGATATTTTCCATCTCCCTTTAGACCAAATACTTCTCAAGAAATTTACACGCTGAAATATAAATAATATAAATTATGGTAGCACCTTAGTATAAATGTTTGAGAACATGATCATCATCTCTGAGAATTTATATCAACAATAGCGCAATCAAAATTAAAATATGAATATAATGGTAAAAAACAAGCATTACTGAAAATGTTCTGTTCGGTGAATCATCTTTCCAGAAGACATCTCAAAACTATTTTTCAAAGAGTTTATCTCTATCCGTACTTTTTAATGACAGATAACATAGTTTTAGGTTTCTAACTGTTATATAGTTATTACTTACAACACATTTTACAGTCTAACTGTTTTATAGTTATTACTTACGACACATTTTACAGTCTAACTGTTATATAGTTATTACTTACTACACATTTTACAGTCTAACTGTTATATAGTTATTACGTAAAACATATTTTACAGCACGTTTAAAATTGCAGCCGTACTCGCATGCAAAAGTGTAAATACAAGCTCAAAATTAACTGAAATGCATGTTATTGCTAGCTAGTATATCATTTTTTTATTAATATGCACAAGACAACTATACAGAGATCTTTAATGGTGTTGAAGGTTATCATTATACTACGAGTGGGGTCAGCTTCTCCCTACATATAATAAATACGGGCCCTAAAAGTTGAAGACTCCATCAACTGAATCTCTCGCTACGTATTTGATTTAACTTTAATGTTCCATTGAAATTACTTTACTATATTTATCTTACAAGAAGATCAGAAAAATCTTAACTCTGAGTAGTTTGCTACCAAATCTATAGAGCAGTGCATTTGTATTACCATGCTAATTAATATTAAAAATGAACATTTTAAAACTCCTGACTAATTAGAGAATAATTAATCCATGGATCCATCGCCGTGAATTATTTCTCATTTAAGCCTCCCTATTTTCTAACTACTTTTAGTCCTAACAGAAAAAACTCCTGTATCATCTGAACTGCAAATAATTTTTGCAATTTGTTTATTATCATCAACTCTCAATAAACGCAATTTATTTTGTTATTATTTACTCTCAATTTACGCAATTTATTTTGTTATTATTTACTCTCAATTTACGCAATTTATTTCATTATTATTTACTCTCAATTTACGCAATTTATTTTATTATTATTTACTCTCAATTTACGCAATTTATTTTATTATTATTTACTCTCAATTTACGCAATTTATTTTATTATTATTTACTCTCAACTTATTTTATTATTATTTCCTCTCAATTCACGCAATTTATTTTATTATTTACTCTCTATTTACGAAATTTATTTTGTTATTATTTACTCTCAATTTACGCACTTTATTTACTCAATATTCATTTTATTCACCTCTGAAATTAATCACGAGCCTAGCACTCAGCAGCTGGACCGTAACATTTGGCACAAGAGAAGGTAAAAATACTTTCAGAACAGGACTGGTAGAGAGATCATCTCTATCGTAGACTGGAATTTCCCTTAAATTTGGCTCGCTACCCTCAATTTGCACCCCAACTGTGCTGTACAGTGGTGCCACGCAGAGATTGATAACTTGATGGTCTCTTAGAGCTTCCTCTTTGAGGGGCATAGAGAGGGTTTCGTCTTCAGAATCCCAAGCTATGTTCAAAAGATGTAAATTATCAAGATGAATGCACGTTGCTTTGACATCTTGCCGATTTTGTCGCGGCATGTAGATGAGGTCGGTGAAGAACTTGCTGCAGACGTTTTGCGTCCATTCAGGGTAAATCTGTCTAATTAAGGTTGTCAGTATGGGTAGATAGTGCTTGAATTGTCGTAAGTCTAGCCTTGTTTCTGATTTGAGGTTTGCGATAAAATTTGCAAGGTATTTGCCGCGTTCATTCATGAGGAGCAACTGCCATGACACCCACGTTTCATCTTCACTACCCTGTGCGAGGGTTGTCGAGGGATATGGCGGACATGATAACCATTTTCTGGATAATTCCTGGTGTGATAAAGTCATCGTAAATCTTGATTTTGCGGCGGGAAGAATTTGCTGTAATTCATTCTTGTAGTCCTCCAATTCTTCATTTATCAGGTGGACTAAAGGTTCTGATCCACTTAAAGTTGGAGCATCATGAGATGGCATCATGGGGACAATTTCAATCTCCTTTTCTCTTCTTGTGAATGAATTCCAGTCCGGGGTCCTTAAGAGAGCTCTTACTGCGCGTTTCACAACCCTTCCTTCTCGAGTGAGAATTCTGTTTATCGCCTTCATAGAACAAAAACTAAGGATATCGATCCTAGCTTTATAAATGAATTCGAGTTGAATCTTGTGCAGATCCAACGTTGATCCAGAGGGAACTGAATAATGAGTAAAAGACGGGATTGTCTCAGGAATCTTCTCCACATCATAGAAAAAAACACCCAACAAGCTCGCTCCCACAGACTTTGCGGTTGTTGTTGCTAATGTTGGAAGATACGCAAACTCAAGTTCGTCTAAGAACTTGGATGGCGCCACTGAGTCTTCAGAAGCGACGGAAGCTCTAACGTCTGCTTCAGTTTCTTTCCAGTGAGCGTCTGTGATGTACTGAAGAAAACTCTCCCCTTCTACCTCTTGTCGAGCTTTCATGGACAAATGACTCAGCGTTTGAGCCATTAGGTACCACTTTGATTTTTCGGACGAATAAACAGCCAACTTAGAATCACCCAGGGATGTGAAATAATCTTCGACAGACGCTCGGATGGACTTCGGTTCGGCCGTGTTGAACCGCGCCAGTTTTGAGAGCAGCTCACCTCTGGCAACACTCGAGGCCGAAGACACGAGCCATGCCTGGAAGCGCTTGTGACTTTGGCTGAATTCGTCTTCACTCAAAACACTCATAACAGCACTAATTTCATGGTCAGAGTTAGTGCCGCACAGCAGAATAACCCACTGCCCTTTCTTCGCAGCCTGAGATAGGCATTCTTTAATGAAGAGCAGACGTTCTCTAGCCAGGCGGTAGAACTGAATTATTGATTGAGTTGGCTCCGTGAGCGGATAGCAAACAGCCAAAAGTTTCACGAAATAGTCTCTGAGTTGAAGAGACACTGGAGTGTCTAAATAAATGAGCTCGTTGGGCTGACATTTCAAAACGGTTTTTTGAATGAGATCATTTGATACTTCATTGTTTATCTTGAAAAACTTAAGCACAAAATTTTCTGCCGCATCAGTAAGTCTGTCAGGCCTCAGCTTCGACAACAAAAGCAGCTTTGAGAAAGTCAGGAGGTTTTTATCGAAGGGTTCAGGTAAGCCCCGGGATTCGACGTAATCTGAAGTGTACCACTGTAGCCAAGCGTCTGTGTTGGCTTGTAGTTCTTTGGAGAGGTCTTTAAACTCACTGAGGGCTTGCAACTGAAGTACTTCGGCCCATTTCCAGTCGTCCAGCCACTGGAAAGGGGATGTGGCTGCTGAGTATGCGCTGGTGTCCGCAGCAAAGACTTCAACGTGCTGTTGGCTGATGAGGCCCAGATGAGCGTGGTACCACAGGGCCATCGAGAGGCCCAAAGCCACTTTAGGAGGCCCAGATACTTGCAGTTGGAGGAACCTGTTGACGGACACACGTAATGGAAGATGAGTTTCAGGAAACCCATACTAGAGACTTTAATTTGATCGAACCTAGACTGATTACATAAATTTCTTTCAAATTTAAAACATACACACAGGAAGATAAGTTTCTGAAAACCCATACCAGAGACTTTAAATTGATCAAACCTGGACTGAGTACATCAATTTCTTTCAAATTTAAACATACTTATACAGGAAGATAAGTTTCAGGAACCTTTACTAGAGACTTTAAATTGATCAAACCAGGACTGAGCACATCAGTTGCATTTAAATTTAAAATGATAGAAAGGGATATATACACCAATAAGCACACATACTGCAAATCTCTGTCTCTCTGCCATGTAATGTTTATATATTGTGAATAGAGTGTTCAGAGAAATGAGTTGGGAGCGTAATGAAACCCATACATGTCGTAGCTGAATATGTTATACAAAATGGGATACAATCGATCCGCGGTACGTACATAATCTGATGCAAACCTCAATTTTAACGGGCAAAAATTAGTTCTATCGACTCAACTAGTACGATGCATCACTCAAATTATGATTTAATAAGAATATCTAAAACTTTTTTAACCATATTACTTGAAGTTCGCATAACATAATAAGTCTAGGCTCGAGTGCATCTAGAACAAACTATGCTGTTGCATACCTCCATGCCCTGAATTGGCACTGTAAACATTTGGTGACCAAGCCATATCTCAGCTAAAGAGCATCTACTTCTAAAATTCCCGGACTCTTACCCCAGGACAGACGAGAGAGAGATAAACATTGGGTGACAAGCCAAATCTCAGTTAAAGAGCATCTACATCTTAAATTCCCTGACTCTTACCCCAAGACAGACGAGAGAGAGAGAGAGATAAATATTGGGTGACCAAGCCATATCTCAGTTAAAGAGCATCTACTTCTAAAATTCTCTGACTCGTACCCCAGGATGGATGAGAGAGAGGCAAAGAGGGCGTTTTGGTCCAAGAGTTTGCCCCACTTGGACTGGCCAGCGGTCGGCCGCGGCAATGCTGACACCGCAATTTCCACGAACTTCTCCAGAGGTAGACACAAATCGGCCCTCCAGACCGGGAGTCGTTGTAACAAATGGAAGAGACTGCATAAAGGCAGCGATGTCGCTTCACAACTCTCCATTGCGGTTTGGCCCTTCTTGATGGCCTTGCGGAGATCATCACACTTCTTCCGTTGTTTGATGGATGCGAAGCTTACATGCTCGAGATCACTCAAGGTTGAAGAGCCACTCAGAAGCGATGACTCCAAATCCGCCATAAGAACTTGAATTTCAGTATTTCGTTCTTTGATTTTTCGTATAGTTTTGAGTAACTCTGCTCGGTTTTTAACGTGATCCTCAACAATGTTAGGTGTCAAAGTTTGAGTTATTCGAGTGCATAAATAATATTTCAGGCTTTCCAATTCGCTGCCGTTGTTGATGGCGCGAACGAATTCGGGAACATTTGATGACACTTTCTTCACAAAAATTACCAATTTGGGGTTCACCGTTGTTTCTTTTCTCTTCTGAGACTTTTTTTGATGAATTTCAGCAATCCAGCGCTTCTTATAAGCTAGATGGACTTCTACAGGAATCCAAATTTCTTCCTGAGACGAAAAATACACTGACGAAGAGTGAGACTTCGATAAAAATTTCCGTACCGAAGACGAATCAGCCATTTCGAGTCTACGCGCTGATGGTAGTGCAAGCATACTTTCGTACAAAATGTTATTTGGATCGTAAATAACATCGATGAAAAATTCTGATGCTAGAATAATTATTGCATTTTCTGAAGTGACTCGATCGCACGACAGACCGCCGTTCAGCCAAGAAATTAACTGATAGTCATCATCCAACCGACTGTAATCATCTGCAAGTATTCCATTCTCTTTCAAGCAGTCCTGAATTTCTTTTTCTGCCGCTCTTCGTTTCTCGAACTTGAAGTTACCAAAATAAGTTTCTTGCACAGCTTTCATGATGGCGTCACCGTTAGCAGCATCAATTTTTGCTTTAGAAACACCAATTTCATGGTCCCAGTGTTCCTTGAGAATAGCAAGCTGACTCATGACTCTCTTGGACGCTTGCATTCTGGACTCCAGGGTTTTCATGGTCACCTCAGCCTTGTCGAGCTGGTTCTCTTGTTCTTGGAGTTGGCTATGGAGAACTTGCTGCTGGACCTTCACATTCGTCAGTTTATATTCATGTCTGCTCATGTAGGTGTGCGTTTCTTTGATGTCTTTGCCTATTCCGTCGGCTTGCAGCTGCAGTGAGTGGCAATCTCTGTAAATTCGAGCGAAGTTCTCAAATTTGATGAGCCAATCTAAAAAGATACTGACGGTTGGATGATCCTCTTTCAGTTTGCTCAAACAAGCGTCGTTGATCAAAGTACTTTTTTGGAGGTACGCCAACGCAGAATCACTTATGCTTATTGGTGACAATTTGCAAACTTCAGAGACGAAATCAATTCCTCTGAGCATTTGTTTTTTAGCTTCATTCCAGGAGGGCTCCATTGCAGTCAACTGGAGCACGAGTTCGAACACCTTTTCGACCTCTGGATCCGGCCGAAGAACCTGACGTATTTTTTCAAACTCCTCGACAGTGATCCTATTGAGGGCGTTACAAGCACTTTTCAGCGACGTTTTGGGTTCCAACAGATCGTGTTCGATGATATCTTTAATTCTGGCGTACTCGATTTTCTGTCGCGCGATCATGTCCTTCTTTTTGCTTAAATCTTCTTCTAATCGTCCTTGCTCACTCACAGTGTTCTTCAGACGAAGAGTACTGTTACTGTACGCTTGTTGTACGTGGGTCACTTGCGCCCGTTGTTCCTTGAGCTGATTGTTCAGATCGGCGACTTTCTCAGTGGCATCCAAAAATTGTTGAATTTGCATTTTTAAAACATTTATTCGCTTCAGATGCTCCTCCACTCCGCTCTTTCTGCGCTCGACGATGCGTTTGACGAAATGCAGAAAGTGGCACGATGAAACTTGTCTGAGCAGCCCGTGGTCTGCTGCAGTCTCTTGGCATTTCATATGAACTTGAATGGCAGAGGTTATGAGAGCTTCCATGGTGGAGTCGTCTATGTCATGCTGTAGTCGTCCACTCACATACTTAGCAGCTGTTTTTAGATCATTCTGTGACCACTCGCATATCTCATAGACTGTGAGTTTTGAAAACAGCGCGGGTAGCAAATTACAGGCCGTGTCACACTGCTTTGAATCAACGCATGCAATAAGCACTCCAGCAATATAACCACCCCACTTTCTGGCAAGGACCGCTTCAACAAATTCTGCTAGGTCGGTCAATTCGTTTGCTAAGTCTATGTTGAGATAGAGAACTATTTTCTTCGGAGTCGGGATGTGCTCCAAGACTCGGTCAACTCGATCGCTGTCTTTGCCGTCGGCCAAAACATCGACGAGTGTTGCGTTCTGCAGCCGAGAGGCGGCGAGGGCGCAGGTTCTCTTCCCAACTCCGTGACCACCGAGGATCAACATCGACTTGAGGGTTGTGTTCTCCCCTGAGTTGCGTAAGTGTGATGAGTCAGAAGAGCACTCGCAGGATGATTGTTCATAATCTAAGGTAAACTTGCCTGAAGGATTGACACCGCTCGTCGAATTTTGAGTTTTCGGCAGTTGGTCGACAGAGCGAGATGATAATCCTGATGTGATCGTAGCGACATGCGAGTAAAATTGACTGAGAGAAATGAAAGGAACCTCCCCGACAAAAGCTTGGGAAATAGCAGTGTTCATATGAGAGAGTGTTACCCTTCTATAGTCACCAGCGCTGGCCAAGTAAACGCTGCCAGTCTCGCAAAATTTGGTTGGCATTTCAGTACAGAAGTGGCGCCGCACGTTCGCTTCTAGAGATTGCAGGACAGAATTGCTGCGGTGGATAACGGAGTGAGAAAAATGACGGTAAATTTCGTTCACGAACAAATTGAGAAATGCATCCCGATCCAACTTATGGACATCCGCTAACGAAATGCTGTCAAATACCCGCGTTACTTGCCGGGTAAAATTTGCTAATCGATGCAAACATCGAGATTCATCATGGTGACTTGACCTTTGGTCGTTGGTAAGGCGGTCGATGAACTCCACGATACAGTGAGCTACTGTTGCCTTCAAACACGTCACGCTGTTGCCAGCTTCCCTGAATTTGAGCTCAAAGAGTTCCAAAGCAATTTGAGTAAGGTCGTCTAGCACTATTAACCCCATGTTGATTTCATGGGCAGACGATATCAACGGAGGATGAACTGTTCCTTTCGTCTTGTCCGTGTCGTCCACCAAGCAAGTGGCTACGAATGAGCTGCATTGGAAATCGTCGGATGGTGAATTAAAATTGCACGTGCGTACATCTTGATGTTCGTGATACCAGGTGAAGAAATTTAGCGTTATCATCATGTGTTCTTGAGTTTGAGCGCTGTTCACATCGTCAATGAAAGCAAAAGTTGGACGGAGGTTACTCACGGGTTCGGCGTGTGAGGTTACGGTCTTCATCAATTGGTCCGGAGACGTTTCACAATTGAAATGGATTTTCACGCAACTCACCTTCTTCTCAAAATAGAGTTTGAGCACCTCAAGTAACGTTGTTTTTCCGGTTCCAGGAGCACCAGTCAACATGACTGCGATTGAATTTTCTAATAGGATAGCCGTCACGTACAGCAGCACGAGGAACTTTTGTGTCACGATCACATCTATTGTTTTACAAGCTTCACGGATGTCTTGGTCAAAACTTATTGGTACAGAAAGCTCAAGTTTTTCTGAAGCGAGCGCATCTTGATTTTGGTCTCGTCTGCCTGCCGTCCAATGCAAGGCCAGATCGCAGTAATCTTCTAAAGTTTTTCCTGGATTTCGCTCCTGCAGTGTCGGGTCCAAGAAAGCATTCAAAAGAGACGTGAAAACTTTCATGCGATGTAAAGGGTCCTTTCCGTCATGAGGTGTTGCTTCCAAGGAGCTGGAGACTTTATTTTTGATAAGCTCTCTATCAAGTTGGAGCGAAAGTTTCTCCTGAGCTTGTAGCCATCTTGAAATGAAATTCGTTGATAAGTTGAGTTCTGGGCTGAAAGACGCCCAAAAGCACTTATTCCAGTCCTGATCCCTGGAACTATGGCTCTCATTACTCAACTCGATAAATAATTTCATTCGTTTTGGTATTTTAAGTTTGTCAGGCACGAAACAATAAATTTCTCCGTCAGGATCTTCTGAACTTATCCTCCCTAGAAAAGCGTCGACAAACTTTTCCATAGATAAATGGCTTTTGAAAATAATCCATTTTTCGCGTCTTCCGTCAGATAGATGTTGTTTGATCAGCGAATTTGTCAATGAACTCATGTTGTGCGAGCCAAGAAGCTTTTCCTCACCAACCAAATAAGGGTCGATTCTCAGCAGATCTATTTGTGCACTTTCACCTCGGTATTCCTGTTGCAAACTTCCCTCGAAGCATTTCTTCAGGATCTTTAGAGCAGTCGTTTTTCCACACCTCTTTGGACCGTGCAGCCCGATCACGGTGTGCGATCGTATAACTTTTTCTAAAGTCATTAGTTTGTCCAAGTAAGTTTCGTTGTGAAAGAGCTCATCTTTTTCAAGGAGAGACACGATTTTACTTTTTAGTGACGCATTTGCGAGTCCACAAAGCTCAAATTCGGGGTGTAACGAAGCTAGAACCTTTTGGAAAATAGTCATGTGAGTTGGATGGAGCTGCTCTTTCACAGCCGCATGGAAACTGTTGAGGATGACGTCTACTTCGCCGAGAGCGGGATTTTGTTTCTGCAGCTCCACGGCTTTGACGACTATGCTCAAAATGAACGGAAACCCCAAATTGTATTCAGCTCGGGCGGGCACGGAGAGCTTCGTCATCACCACGAGGTCTTCCATCGTCTTCGACAGCACTTTGCTGCTTTGAAATCCTCTCGTCGTAAGTTCAACTTCAACTATGTCCTGCACAGAGGAGAGATCTGTTAAAAATTGCGTTCAATTCATGAGTTTTAAACAAATCTTCCAAGTAGGGACGCTATTTTAAAACATTGGTTAATCCCTCGGTGTAATTGTATTTGTTAATTTTTTTATCGAGATTCAGCAATTTTAAGTATTAAATATGGATGCACAAAGGAAAGTGGTGGGCTTTTCTCTTGGAAAAAATATTTTCAGCGCTGAAAAACTAAAACTGAATTAAAAAATTTATCAATATGATGTTTACCTCAAGCAGTGCTACTATACGCGTAAGATTTTTATCAAGAAGCTTTGATTTCAGTTTCAACACTCTGACCGCAATTAGTTAAACTGAAATGCAATATTCAACTCAAATTGAAAATCAATTGTAGTCAGAAAGTTTGGAAATAGCAAACATAATCTGGATCATGCCTTTATTTAGCTTTAATTAAGTATTTATGAAAACTGAGTTTGTGACTACTGGTCGGTCAGCAGCATTATGAAAATCCCCTCCGTGGCCACTATAGACGCACATTGAGGTTCAAGAGTTAAATGGTTCCTCACCGAGAACGAAGCAGGCAAAGTAGCAATAGGTTTAGGAACGACTTCGAGCAGCGATCTTGCTAGCTCTGGATCTGCGGACGGCCGGCATTCCAGGACCACAGCGGACGAGGGCTCCACTTGCAGGGGGATGCCCTGGAACTGGTCCGAGTGCTGGGTCTCATGTTTTTTGTTCAAGGACTGGAATTCCAAAATCTGTTGCAGCATTTCTGTGAGCAAAAATTGCACTGAGGGTTTAATTTTCAGGGCGTTTGAGAACAGCAGGAATGTTGGCACTGACAAGGATCCCATGATTATCCTGCTGAGGTATTCCGCTGTGAAATCGCCATTGCATTCAAGAATAAACTGCCGGTGGCCGAGGAGTACAGCCATTGAGCAATAGGTCTCAGTCTTGCCCGAGTACTTTGGCCCGACGAGTCCTATGACTTGTTTGTCATTTAAATTTCGGGCAAATTGGACCAGATTTTGGCACATGGTCAGTGAAAGCCCTGGCATTCGTTTTATTCCTTGGTATTGCCAACAATAAGGCAGCGTGTAAGGACCAAAATGAACCTGCAGTTGCCCTGACTCTTTATTCATGCTGTACTGTAAAATGGTTTCTTCCAAATTGCCAGACTTGATTTTTCCTTCGCGCACTCTGTTCAGTTGATCCCGCAGAGACAAGATCACTGAAAAAAAGAGCCGTACATTTAACCGAAGAATTTTCTGAGAACTGCTGCTGAGCAAACGAGTAAAGCGAGCACAGACGTCTTTGAGAAATTTATCTTGGTTAACCAGGATCTCCATTCCAGCTTGAGGCCTTGATTTTGCTTTCGCAAAATCTCCAGAAACATTCAACAGTAGCGCCAGAAAGCAAACTTGTTGCGGAAAACTCTTCAAAGGCTCATCCATCTTCGGGCCAGCAGCTTTTAGGACAGGTTTGCACTGACGTAGACTTTCTTTCAGAGTGTTTGTAAGTTCTGAGTGAACTTGCTCGAGCCATGAAAACATGGGTCCTACAATGGACACTGGGGACAATAACTGAACGATCTCGCCTTCTGCCGACACGACTCCTGTGGCTTCCAGCGTCCCAGTGGTCGCGTTTCTTTGGGATTTTATGTGAACGATGTTTTCGAAGAGCTTGTGAAGGTATGGCCTCACCGACGAAACGCTGTTCACCTGAGACACCAAGGCAATTATTTCCCCGTCATCCAAGAAGTTGAGACGAGGGGAAAAGACTCTTAGGTTCTGTAAGTATTTGAGCGTCATATCGGCTAGTTTGGAAAACGAAGCGGTAACCTCCGTGAGGGTGTAGCAAATATTTGGTATTTGTGCCATGTTGGATAGAAACTTTTCCTCGATGAATTGTTCAATTATTCGTTTCCATTTTCCATCGCAGTCGTCGAAGTGGGTTGTGGCGTTGACGAGTTTTAATCGAACGTCGTTCACCTGGAAGAAAGGGGACCATGTAGACACAAGTTCTTCTAATTGGGACAACTTTGACAGCAAAACCAACATGGATGTTAAAAGCTTAGCTAAAGTCTCAATTTCCCCAAAATATCTTCGGCGATACGCAGAAGAAGACAGAAGTGTGTGCCTTTCTCTCAACTCTGACAAAGTGGCTCTCGATTTCGATATCAACTGAAGGTTGGCCTGGGAAGAACTGTTAACGACGGTGTAGATGCCATCAATTGAGCTTGCTTCGTTTTGAAGTTCATGCAGAGATTTCAAGAAGCTTTGTTCCTGCCTTGCATCGAGAACAATCGCCTCGATTTCGTTGACAAATGAGCCACACTCGATGAGGTAGAGCATTCCTACAGAAACTTGTTCGAAGTTATCGCCGCATTTCCTGCAGGACAAAGCCATTACTTGATCCCAATGATGCTGCAGTAGCGGTGCGTTGTGGAGGATTTTGAGAACAGGCAAAAGATCGCTCGCTGAGGCAATCTCCGCATCCAACTCCAGCAGTACTCTCCAGTCAGAGTCCGATTGGTCGAGCCTTGACTTTACGTGCTTAAATTCCTCTCGAAATGTCGAGAGCATCGTTTCAAACGCGATGATACTTATTTCATTTACCAAGAAATCCTTCCATTTTTGCCACTCTTTCCTCCATGATGTGGCAAGATTGGAAATTTTCTCTGCCGCAGCTAGTTTCTTAGCGTACCTGCTAGCAGATTCAAACTTGATGATTGGCAAGGACAAACTCTCCAATACCTCGTTAATGGACAGATCGGTCTCGACTTCCTGGAGGCAGTTCGACAACTCTTTGATGGCCGCTGATGCTTTACCTGGGTCCCGTTGCATTATTTTGGGAAACTCTTTTCTCAAAGTTTCATCAACACCCACAAATTTAAATTTCAGCTCTTCGCTTTTCACGCTGAGTTGTTTCTTGTACTCGCAAATTTTTATTTTTAGCTCAAAATCCTCTTCAGTAAACCTGGACTTCATTTCGTCAAGAGATAAGATGAGTTTTTGATGAAGTTCAAGGGTCTTCTGAGGAATATCGTAGCCATACTCCTGAAGAACGCTAATATTCTCAGACATGGCATCGAGAGTTTCTCTATCATTGGATATTTCTTCCAGCTTCTCAGAGTTCTTTTTCTGGGCTGCCAAATATCCGACAACTGTTGGAAGAGGTTCACTTGATGGCGGTAACGCTAATATCTTCCTTTCAAGACTAGATAACTCGCCCTCCACCCAAGTGTACTGAGCTTCCAAACGTTTTGAAATTTTACTTTGGCAGTGAAGTTTCAATTGGTTTTTGAGATCACGGCAATCTGCGTTGATGGTTCCAACAACCACAGACGATTTTTGGTCAGAAATTACGTTTAGTTTGTTTGTGAGAGCCTCGCATAGCTTCTTCATGTTATTTTTGCTCATGCTCAGTTTTTCACTCGGAGATTCATGTTCAACGTCCAGAGAGTCAAAAAGCTGTTCCCACTTCAGTAAGTCTTTGTACAGAAGATCAATTGTCACAGAGTAGTGTTCTGTAATCTTCGCTTGGAGAGAAGTTACAACATCGCTGTCCAGCACAGTTTGATGCTGATGTTGCTTAGCTTTGGCCAAGTCAAAGCGCCTCAGAAGACACGGCAGTTTTTGAAACTCTTCCAAGAAAATCTCTTTCAAATGAGTTATAGTTTGCCACAGGTTGTCGATGAGAGGACACGAAGTAATCTTGTCATCGATGAGTTTGATTTTCAAGTAAAATAATGGTATGTCACTCATGCCCATGAATTTCGATGAAATGAGCATCTTTTCTAAGTAGATCATAGTGTTGGTCATCATTTCTTTTTGCGCACCTAAGAACATTTCGTCCACTTTCTCAACATAAGATTTCCATGTGTCTTTGCACCGCTGACTGTCGTCTTCGTTGATCACTTTGGTGCAGAGGGAGTGTAAATCGTTTTCTATTCCACCGAAAACGGTCCTCACGTGCGTGATCATCGCAGACACCTGCTTCAAAACACCCTTGGTGAATTCATCTTCATGGAACAGGAACTCGTCTTGCTTTTTGTACAGAAGAAGTGCCTTAATGTCGGCAACCTGCTTGTAAATTCGCTCGTTGAATTCCACGTACTCCTTGAAGAGGAGAGAAAATTTGTTCACGGCTACACTGCTGGCGCGCAGAGCTGCTGGAATGGCGTTTTTCTTGATCCAGGAGACGGAAGTCAGGGCTGAGTAGTACGAGGCGACCAGATTCTGGATTGAGGATTCGAAGAGACGGATTTCATCTGGCGACATCCTTTCTATATTCGAGTTGAACAGCTGAGCTGCGTCGCGCACCTGTGGAAAGTGCGAGGTACTTCAAATTTGCGAAATGGGTTGCATCTGCCACGAAATATTCATTTCGGACAAAGGTGTCACTTCTCGCTCTGAGCTGCCCATGAGTAACGAATAATCAAACACACAAAGGAATTTTGGGGTCTAATGTAAGTAGTAGCTCATGTTTGGTTGCCAGTGTTTGTTGGAAACTCTCAGCCTTATGAAAATGTGTGCATCAAATCGACATTAGTTAATGTGGATCACGTTAACTCGTTAACTGCGATGGGTTAAACTGAAGTTCAATATTCAATTCACATTTAAAGTCAATTGTGGTAATCACCTTTGAAAATAGTAAACATTAACTGGGTCGGGTCTTCATTTAGCTGTAATTAAGTATTAATAAAAAATGAGTTAATGGCTGCCGGTGGGTCAGCAGCACTATGAAAATCCCGTAAGTGACCACCGGTGGGTCACTTCGCAGGAAATGGGTTGAAGAGGCTTTCGCTTGACCCACCTACTGCTTTGACGCGCCTACTGACGGGTTGTCTTTACCCTCCTGTTGCCAGGCTGTTTCGACCCACTTACCCGTGGGCTAGCATGACGCACCATCTTTTGAACTACTTTAACACGTTAACCGCCAGCTGAGCCACCGGTGGTACACGGAGGGAATTTTCATCATGCTTCTGACCGACCAGCATAGTCACCAACTCAATTTTCACAAATACTTGATCAAAGCTAGATAACGGCACGATCCAGTTAATGTTTGCTATTTTCAAAATGGTTAACTACAGTTGGCTTTAAATTTGAGTTGAATATTGAACTTTAGTTTAACCTACTGTGGTTGACAACTTGACATGTTAACCCACCAGCTTAATGGCCATCTTGATCCTGCTGCTCGTAGGCTGTCGTGGCCCACCTTATTTTGAGCTACATTAATCCACCTGCATATGTACCTTGACCCACCTGCTACCTTACCTTCCTGCTTCTGAGCCACATCAACCCACTTACTATCTTGATCCCCCTGCTACCTTGACCCACCTGCTACCTTGACCCATCTGCTACCTTGACCCACCTGCTACCTTGACCCCCCTGCTACCTTGACCCACCTGCTACCTTGACCCCCCTGCTACCTTGTTCCACCTGCTACCTTGACCCATCTGCTACCTTGACCCCCCTGCTACCTTGATCCACCTGCTACCTTGACCCACCTGCTTCCTTGACCCACCTGTTTGCGGGCAGTATTCAAGGCAGCCAAGTCATCAGTCACGGCCACCATCGAGGCTGGCAACTGCAAGTTGAGGGACTTCCAAACTTGAGCTTCTTCAAGAGAACGCGACAAGTCTCTGCACAAAGTTGAGGAGGTAAACTTTTTTTCTGATTAACGAGAATCAAATTAAAGCAATGTTCTGTGAATAATTTAACTATGATTCACGTCTCTTCAAATTAGAAATTAAATTCTGTTGAAAATTCAGAACTTTATGGTATTGGAAACTTTTCACCTTATGTGATGAGAGTTTGAATGAATTGGGACCAACTGATACATAGCATAAATTTTTATTATAGATACAACCAGTACATGCACTTTCTCAGGAATATTTATATTCTTATTATCTTATTTATATTCTTATTTATATTCTTAATATGTAGAACCGTCCAAAATATGCATCATGCATATATATACTACATACGCTACTAATAGGTAATAATATTTAAATTTTACGTAATAATTAATGACAATGTATTAGTATGCGAGCAGTTTATATTTCCTAGTAAATTTCCTGGAATTTTTGAGAAATTCTAAGAAAATACCTCTGTTCAAAAGAGTAGAATTTTGGAATTCAAAATGAAATTTAACAAATTTGCAGCTCCTCTTACAATTATGCGTTCTCAAAACACAGGAAATCTGTAAAATGCTTATACGTTTTAAAATTAGTAAGATGTTTTGTAAAGATGCTTCTGTCAAAACGCATTTGTCATTAATCAAAAGTCAAAATATCGTTTCAAAACGCATCCTGGTATACACTGGACAAATTGTTCATGGCAAAACCTACTTCTCAAAAATGCACCAGTCATACACTCGCCTTTAAAACGCATTTGGTAAGCACACTCCTGCCCAGACGAACATTTGAAAACACAGCGCTCAAATCAAAGCGTACGAGTCAAAACGCAAAAGTTAAAACTCACCAGTCTAAACGCCCCCATCAAAGCGCATGTTTCGAAAAACCCTTGTCAAAACACACGTCAAACGCACGAGTCAAAACGCATCTGTTTGAACGTATTTGTCACAATTCACCAATCCTAACATACCTGTGAAAAAGCACCTGTCATAGCATACCTGTCAAAACGTATCCATCAAAACGCACCTGTCAGTATATACCTTTAAAATGGGCCTGTTAAAACGTACCCGTCAAAACGCACGCGTCTAAACATAGCCGTCAAAATGCATCTGCCAAAGCGACCCTGTCAAAACATAGTCGTCAAAACGCACGTGTCAAAACATAGCTGTCAAAATGCACCTGCCAAAGCGCACCTGTCTAAACGCACCTGCCAAAGCGCACCCGTCAGAACATACCTGTCAAAACGCACCTGTTAAAACGCACCCATCAAAACACACCTGTCAAAGTTCTCCACGAGGAGATGCCTGTGGTCCCTGATGGCCCAACACAGCACGCGCTGGTCCAGACGCCGCAGCGGCTGCCCAGCGGCCCTGGCGCACCACACGCCGTGCAGCAGCTGCGCGCCCCGGCCTAACAGCGCGCACGTGCGGGACCACTGCCTGTAGCACGTGTCGATCCGCGGGCTGTACGGCAGGCTGGCCATCTCGCGCACCATCTGGACATACGTGGCACTTTTTGAGGGGAGGTTGGTTTTGAGACTCACCTCTTCCCGCACCATATGGTCGCATATATTTTAAGGAGTTGCCTGTGATTTCAAGACTCATCTCTTCCTGAATCGTCTTGTCATTTGTGTGTTTATGAGAAGCAGATGGTTTTAAGACTCATTTCCTAACGCACCATCTGGTCACATTTATTTTAATGAGTAGCAAGTAATTTCGAGATTTATCTCTTTCTGAACTACTTGTCATTCGTGTTTATATGAGTAGCGTGTGATTTTGGGACATATCTTTTCTCGCGACACCTGTCTGCAGGTATTTTTTACGCAAAGCTGCTCAAGATGAGACTTACTCTTGAGCATTTACTCTTTATTTAAGTTAGCACTCTCTTTGCTCACGTAAGTACTCTCTTTATGTTGCTACTATACTCTCAGAGTGCATATAAGAGCACTGTGGAAAAAGTTTTAATATTATAGAACCTGAACGATAAGGCAACCTAACATTTACTCCAACTGTCCTTGACATCAGCCCAGCGATTGTAAGTCATATAGAAAATAAAATAAAACTTAATTGGAAGGAAAAAGTTATAGAATCATAACTAAAGTTATAAGAGCATATTATACAATTCAAAATAACATAAATTTGTCATTGTGCGCATAAAATTAAAAGCCATTACAAAATCAGGAAGCATTAATGTCAGGGATAGCTTTTTTACAAAGCTTACCGAGAAGTTGTGAAAAATTTTAGGATGTGTAAATAAACAAAAATTCTGATGCATTTGAAACAAAGTTGTTCATTTCATGGTTCAAGTGGTATTAAATAGAAAAGGAGTATCAAAATACCTGCACTTTGTCGTGTAGAATATTTTTTGTCGTCATGCACCATTGGGCGAGTTTGCTGTGACAGAAACCATGTTCATTTTCATGCATCACGCGGAACGTGTACTCTCGCTCGGCCTCTGCCATGTCTGATTCCAAGAACTCCATGATCTGCACGAAGACAAGTTTGGGACTCTAAGAACTCCATGATTTGCACGTAGACAAAATCGTGATTCCAAGAACCTTATGATCTGCACGAAGACAAATTCGTGATTCTAAGAACTCCATGATCTGCACTCAGACAAATTCGTGATTCCAAGAACTTTATGACCTGCACGAAAACAAATTCGAGATTCTAAGAACTCCATGATCTACACGAAGAAAAATTCGAAATTCTAAGAACTCTATGATCTGGACGAAGACAAATGCGTGATTCTAAAAACTCCATGATCTAAACGAAGACAATTCATAATTCCAAGAACTCCATGATCTGGACGAAGACAAATTCGAGATTCTAAAAACCCCATGATGTGCGTAAAAACAAAGTCACCTGGTTGATCTTGTTGGAACAGTTGGATTCAATATTGTCACCTGGTTGATGTTATTTAACAACTGGATTTAATAGTTTTTATTTTTGCTTATTATAATCTTATTCAACAACTGGATTTACAGTAATAGTGTCACCTGGTTGATCATGGTGAAGAAGACCGGCACGAGGGACTTCCTGGCCGCCATAGGCCTATTGTGCCGCAGGAGGAAGAGGCCCTCCGACGCCTGCCGCACGTCCTGCAGGCTGCTCACCAGCGCACACTGGTAGCGGTGCTCGCTCTCCTCTATGTCGTCCCTGAACCTGGCACACGTGTTATGATTATGTACACTATGTTATGTTATACGTAGAGTTTTGTATACGACATAGTATTGATTTCTATGTCGAGTATCTATGTCTTCCCTGAACCTGGCACACATACTATGTGTAGTGTTTTGTATACGACACAGTGCTCATTATATGTACCTAGCGCGCTAATTATGTAGCGTTTTCTATAAAACACGGTGTTGATTTCTATGCCGAGTATCTATGTCTTCCCGTAGCCTGGCACACATGTTATGTGTAGTGTTATATATATATATATATATATATATATATATATATATATATGGCAGTGCTCATTTATTTGTACCTAACACGCTAATTGTGGAGTGTTTTCCGCACAAGGCAGTGTTCATTTTTATGCCGAGTAACGGCTCTTGAAACGGAATATCGGGAGGAACAGTGTTTTCGGTGTCGGGTGGAAGTGTTTACAATGATGGGTACGCAATGATTTACAATTTCGGGTTGTATATAGTGTTTTCAACATTGTGTACTCGTGTTTTTTATGTTGTGTAGTAGTGTTTACTATGTTTGTAGTAGTGTTTTCACTTTTCAGTGTCGGGATGCAGCACCAACAATGTTGGGAAAATATTTCCAGCGTTTGGCAGTAGTGTTTTCGATGTTGGGAGTAAACCATGAAAATCCATTTGGATTATTTTCCTAAAGCAATATTATTACAGATCTCACTTCTCAAAATATTTTATCCATTTCCGCGACGAAGGCTGTTCTGCAAAATCCTGCCTGCAGGCGATGTTGGCCCGCGCGTCTTCGATGAGTTCCACGATTTCTTCGATCTCTTCTTGGACGCGCTGGTCCATGGAAGCGCTCCGTGCTGCTGGAGCGGTCGAACGTTCCAGAACAGAACACGGCTTCACTTTGGCCAAAGCCTTCGTTTTTTCATTCGATCTCCTCTCTGTCTGGACGCTTGGGATCCTGTAAAATAAGAAAAACAAAATATAGAAATTCCGTTTATCTCCAAAAAATTGATTGATGAGATGTACGAGTATAACACATTGGATTTTAAAAAATGCTGAAAGTTTCATACATGATGGCCCCATGGTCTAGTGGTAAGCGTGTTGACTTCCAGGCTCCTTCATTTTGTTTTTCTATCAATTAAAAACTGTGATTTTAGGAGATATTTAAAATTAAATTGATTTTAATAGCTGCATTTATCAATTTTATTTGTAAATAAACGGTAAATGTATCACGGCACATTTTTTGTGTCCACGGGCTAGCCGACGTGTTCAAGAACACGTGGAAGTGCTTCAAATTAAGAAATGATTGACCGACATCCACAAGACCATGTGGAAATGGTCCAAATCAAAGACGGTTATCCACAAGAACACGTGGAAATGGTCCAAATCCAATACCAATAGACCGATATCCTCATGAATGTGATGATAGAGGCGGTCAAGAGAGCACCTGCTGAGCTGGGTGATGCTGGTCCAGATGTAGTCCAGGTCCGAGCAGCGGTCGAGCAGCAGCTGCACTGGTAGCACTGCTACCGCTGGGGGAGGCAGCTCCAGGGGGCCGACGTCACCACGGCCATTCGATACAAAGTGCTGGTACACCTGAGAAAATATTCCTTTAGGACCCATATCCCCACGACCATTTGATGCGAAGTGCTGGTACACCTGAGAAAAAATTCCTTCGCGTAATTAGATCGATGTAAGGATCGACGTGAGACGACCATCCCGAAACTAGACCTGTTGACTCGTGTCCGTTGCCATGTTTTATTGTGCTATAATTTGCCAGATAAGCGCTATTAATCTGATAATGCACCACTATTGACCTGATAAGCAGCTATTAACCTGATAATGCAACAGTATTGGCCTGATAATGCGCCAGTATTGACGTGATAAGTACGTATCTTAGGATGAACATTTTCACATAGTTCTTGGATGCTTAAGAGGCGTCTTTCAGCCGAAGCATGCGCGCCTTGCGCCTCTTTTGAGCCACCTCATGTGAGATGAGCCCCAATGACGCGCGATTTCTTTGTAGGCGCCCAAGTCGACAGATATTGAGCATAATGAAATTAATACATCCACATAGTATAATTAAACTTATTTTTGTGTAATTATAATATAATTATACAAATGAAATATAACACAAATACAATAAATATAATTATATTTGATACAATGTATCAAATAGTATACGCTTCATCGCTCATGTTAAACCACAAATGCATGAAGCCGAAGAAAATTTATGCCCAGAAGCCAATCATTCATATGAAGATAAAATATGTTAGGCATATACACATTGTTGATGCATAAAGCTGTGTTTACACGATCATTGAGTACGCGCGTGAGCAGTGAAGAAAGGCGCAAGCCCCGTCCACTTGTTCTCGCTTCAGACGCATTTACTGCTCAGTGACAGCGCGGCTGTAATGATACAGACAAGCTCTGGCCAGCGCCATGAAGACGAGCATAGTCCGCATCGTCATTAAGCAGTAAATGCGCCTAAAGGCCTGTTTGCACGATCATTGAGTGCGCGCGTGAGCAGTGAAGAGAAGCGAAAGCCCCGCCCACTCGCTTTCGCTTCAGGCGCTTTTACTTCTCAATGACAATGCAGACTATGCTTGTTTTCGCGGCGCTGGCCAGAGCTTGTCAGTATCATTACACCCGCACTGTCTGTGAGCAAGTAAATGCGCCAGAAGCGAGAGTAAGTGGGCGGGGCGTGCGTCTCTCTTCACTGCTCACGCGCGCACTCAATGATCGTGTAAACAGGCCTTTAGAAACAGCAAACGTACATAGCTGTGCACACTCACCTGCGTGTACCCACTGACCCACTCCTGGCAGCATATCATAACAATGGTGGCTGGAGACACCGCCTCCGACGGGTGATCCACGTCCGTGTCTGGTGCCTGGAACGGACTTTCTATTGGTTGATACCACGGTGGAAGAAACAAGGTAAGGTCAAATCAATCTTTTTTCGTTGACCGTGTGGCAATGCTTACGTCATGGCAACGGACCAATATTAGCGCTCATATTGCATCTGGCAACACTGCTACCCCAAATCTGGCACCGCTATTGGCCAAAGACATGTCGCAATGGTGACGTCATAAAGTTCGAGTGAAATGAAGCCCTTCTATTGGCTAGCCTAACCAGAAGTGTATTTTCCCCCGTAGAAATGACTCTACCTTGTTTCCTCCACCGTGGGTGCGACTTACCTTCTGAACTTCAGTGAACACTTGGCTGAGCTGAAGGTGGTGCAGGCAAGCCCGAGCTACGTCCCACGACACCCTCACCACGTAGCTTTCCCGCTTGCTGACAAAATAGTAATTTAATCTTAATCACCGTCTTCTTCCTGTATTCTGTCTAGTTGCTACTTTAATCTTGAGTTATTTGACCTTTATTATTATTATTATTATTACTACTTTAGAAATACTATTTGACACTCTACTTTCAGCATTCGGTCTAATTATTATTTACGTTTGAAAACTAGCTACTTTTAAGAAAAAGCTTTAAGACAAGTTAAGGAAAATGAGAAACAACTTGAACGATATTGAAATTCAGTGGCTGAAAGAAAAGCACAGTGGTTTAGTCATAGAGCAGCTTGCTTTCCTTGTAAAGAGATTCTCCCAATGAGGAAGAAAATAACCTAAAATTCCCCCTCAATCCAAGTGAAAATATTGGGCTCCCGTTTGACTGGGGGTCTGGGAGTGACATTGACACTGTGTTAATTTAGGGAGGTCGATGTTTTGTATATCATTCGTTGAACTGGACTCAGAAAAGAGAATTTTAGGGTTTTAGGGAGGTCGAAGTATCGTATTTTAATAATTAAAGATTATGATCTCATTAAAGACTTGTTTCCTCGCATTTTTATTTTAAATTCGGATTTGAAAAAGCCAAACCATTCATATGTATACAGTATGTCCCACAAAAGCCCGAACCGAGTATTCATTTTCCCGTTTCAGTAATACCATCATAAGAATACCACAAGCATTTCTTGTCAAGTAAAATTATGATAGTATTACTGATACGGGTATTCGTATGTTGGTATTACTCAAACAGGTATTCGCATGATGTTATTACTGATACGGATATTCTTATGGTGGTATTATTGATACGGGTATTCGAATGATGGTATTATTGATACGGGTATTCGAATGATGGTATTATTGATACGGGTATTCGCATGATGGTATTACTGATTCGGGTATTCGTATGATAGTATTACTAATGCGGGAAAATAAATACTCGGTTCGGGTTTTTGTGGGACACACTGTATAGCAATAAACATGGCGTAAAAACGGAATTTTACGAAAGAGAAGTCACCTGGCCATGTCAGCTGCTGAGGCGAGCCTGGAGAGGTAGAGGCAGGCAAGCAGGTCGTAGAGGCGGTCTATGAAGTCTTCCAAACCGGCGCTGTGCAGCTGCTGCAACGGCTGCTGAAGCTGCTGCAGCTGCTCTGCTTCTTGCTCAGTGCAGCGCTGGCACGCCTGCAAACGTTCTTGATAAGTTTCTAAGTGTGCAGCATCGGGGAAAGTTCATTTATGTTCTATTATAATTATGTCAATGTCGATAAGCTGCTAATTATACAGCATAGAGGAAAATACAATTTTGTTGAATTGTAATTATGTAGTCTGATGTATTGTAATTATGTAGCATCGAGAAAAATATAATTCTGTTGTACTCAAATTGTGCAGCGTCGAGCTAGATATAATTCTATTCTACCACGAGTTACCCTAAAAGGAAATTGCGTATAGTCCTTGACCGAATAATTTTAACGTAGTTGATGAGTTTCTAATTGTGCAACAAGGATAAAAATGTAATCCTATTTTTGACACATTATCCAAAAACTGAATCATGTTTAGTTTTTAACCTGGTAATGTCAGCAGTGTTTACATGTACTTAATGAATGTTCATCAACAGTGTTCACATCAATAATATGGTTGTCTTCATATCCATAATTGGGTTGTGTTCACTTCAATGTTCACATCAACGTTCACATCAATGATAATGTTGTGTTGGCTTCAGCGTTCACATCAATGATAATGTTGTATTCACAAGAATAATGAAGTCGAGTCCACATCAATGTACTGGTGTTAGTGCGTGAATATTGATGATTGGAAATGTACGTGTTTCGTTGATGCCTGTGCTTGGCTGCTGTCTGACAGCTCGGTATGTGTGGACAACCGTTTTTGCCACTATTTTTATTCTACGTCATTCAGCTAGATTCTATTGCCATTTTCGAATCAATTCCATTTTATTTATTCAGTTCGTTCCGTCGCCATTTCCTTCTCAGCTCAACAACACAATTAGCACCTACACGCAATTGGTCCCTACATGGCTAGTCTATTAGTACGCATCGTAAACAAAAACCAAAAAAGCAACGTATGGTTCGTTTATCAATTAAGGACATTTATATTAGGAAATTTCTAAAATCCAATGTGTTGTAATGCATCTCATGTATGAACATTTTTGGAAATAACCGGTGTTTTTTCTGTCCCAATTCTTTCTTCTTTGTTGTACCCACTCTTTATTATTCTTTTTTCTCTATTGTGCTCGCCCATTCTATTTTATTATATCTTCTCTATTATACCCATTCTGTTTCATTCCTCCTTCTCAATTGTACCAAATTTATTTCATTTTGCCTTCTCCATTATGTCATTCTATTTTATTCTTCCTTCTCCATTGTACCCTTTCTATTTTATTCCTCCTCCTTCGATGTACCCATTATATTTCATTATTCCTTTTACATTATACCCATTCTATATCATTCTTCCTTCTCCATTGTACCCATTCTATTTTCTTCTTCCTTCTCCATCGGACCCATTCTTTAATATTTTTCTTTCTCCACGGCACCCACCTGGAGCAGCTGGAGCGCGGCCTGGAAAGCGAGGGCTGAGGGCGAGGACTGCTGGGTCAGCAGCTGCAGGGCGCGCTGCACACGGCCGCAGTTCACCTGCATCAACAGCTGCCGCAGCTGGCCGCCTCCACATGTCATAAATGTGCAGATATTAAAACGTTCCAAAGGAATAAACGGTCCTTTTTCAAAATTCGCTTCAAAATTTTGTATTTCTTTCTCAATTTGTTCCCGAATGAGTCCCTAGATGTGCGCTGCCGATTGACAATTTCTCCCTAGTTTTAATATCGGAGACAAACAAACATCGGTATCTAAGGATGCTTTATTTCCAATCAAACCTGATACACATCACCTTGGTCATTGGTTTTTGATCATTGATCATTTTATCACCAGGACGCGATGACGGTTTCTCCCGGTCAAGACCGGTACCCATTTCAGACACCTGGGTAGAGTGGGAGACAACCTGATACCAGCGCCAGTCTGTTGACAGCGGTCGTGATAGCGGCAATATGAGTTCACGAATGCTGACGGTAAAGGGTTATTGCATCCCTACTTCTGAGATCAGGTCCATTTTATGGGCGAATTCGAACGCATCGTTTATCAGCTACCACCACACCTCTGTCGTGAAAATGACGATACGCCTCGTAAGGTTTGTCTATGGCAGTTAAGGACCTTTATTTAAAGAAATATTTCCAATACTGTCTGTTGAAACACATATCATGTATCTTTTTTGTTGCTGACATAAACCAATTTTTCATTTTACTTACATTCCTTATTTCGTCCCAAAACAGCACAATACTGTAATTTATGTATAACTCATAGGTAGAGTAAAAGGATCTGTTTTCTTACTCACGAGTGTAAATCATAGCTATCGGTGCGACTAGGTTAGTCAGTTAAGAAAATATTCGTACTTTAAATCATAAACCAGATTTTCATTTCTTCCAACCTACCTTTGAGTCTCAGTGCTTGGATGTAACTGAGAAGTCCCTCACTCTGCGGTGGGACCGCCTGCGTCACCTCCAGAGTTGCGGTGATCAGCTGCTCGGTCCACTGGCTCACCCCCTCTGCAACAGTCACCAGTACCACATAATTATAGTCGTCTTGCGCTTATTTGCCTGGATTTTAGTGCCCATGGTGTCAAGATTTGAGTGTTAAACCGGGAAATAATCTCACCAGTCACCAGTACCACATAATTATAGTCGTCTTGCGCTTATTTGCCTGGATTTTAGTTAGTGCCCATTGCGTCAAGCTTTGAGTATTAAACCGGGAAATAAACTCACCAGTCACCAGTACTACATAATTATGGTCGTCTTACGTTTTTTGGACTGGATTTTAGTACCCATAGCGTCGAGCTTCAAGTATTAAACCGGGAAATAATCTCACCATCAAATATTTCGTCTGTATTTGACACGGTTTTTGTACCATCACGTCGTGCTTCAAGTATTAAATCGGGTAATATTCTAACCATCGAATCTTTCGTGAGCAACAACGAGAAGTGCTTGCTGAGCGTAACTGTGATACAAGCCTCGTTCTCTTACTGGTGTGAAATATTCTGAAATCTCGGGTGTTGATGAAATGAATACTTCTCTTTCATGTCTGTATCTGAAAAATGGCTAGAGAATAAGTTTGTATGCGTTAAATAGTACTCTATACATTAACCAGCTGCATTAAATGGTGCTAATTCTAAACTAAAACGACATGAGTAGTTAGTACATTACGCTCGAAAAAACTATTCATCTGTAACAGAGAGACTTTAAAGTCTGTTAAATAATTCTAATTTGAAGGAGAAACAGAAAGACAAGAGAAACGTATATATCGATCACTTACGCACGAGAAACCATTTCACTTCCGTTTTCTCCAAAAATATCCTTTAATGCTTGAAGAAATCCAAGATACCCAAATACAGGGTGGGCCAAAAGTTACTGACATTTTAAATTAATTTGCTAATGCATAGAAAACTGAAGTAGAAACTTGTTTTATTTGAAAGAATAACATTTTTATGGTTTGTTTCGATATCCCATTTACTCAACTAGCAAAGTATAAAGCGTCAGTCACTTCTGGCTCACCCTGTATAAAGAAATCAAAGATGCCTAAATATAAAGAAATCGAACATACCTTCAATGGCAGCAATATCAATGACAATTTTTTGGCCCTCGAACCCGACGTCGCTCGTAACATTGAGCGGGAGTTCATGTTTGTTCTTGGTTGTGAGATTCGCGAGGTGGGCGCAGAAATGGTCGAGGGTTTGGGGCAACTTGGAGACTTGCGTGTAGCGGTCGTACATGATCCCTCGGATCAACTTTGCCTTGGTTCTTTTCTTTAAGAGTTGACTGCTCGGTTCTGGATGCAAGCCGGATGGTCGGGTGGTGAAGGAAGACTTAAGGGGTATTGAAGGGTATTTTGGCATGAGGACACTCGGACGGTAAAGGTGCAGGACGAAGTTCAGGACGCATGTGAAGTCTTCGCTAGACATGGAACCAAAGCTGCAATGCAGTTACATTGGCTTTAACATTTCACATCACATCTTATAGCATTGATCTGTAACATTGGAACATTGATTTGTAACGTTAGCCCCAAGATTCCACAATAGCGTCTGAGCAAAGGTTTAGATCGCTGCGCTTCCCTCACGACACGGTGACTGCAGTCAATACCACATGTTATCAAATTAATTTGTATCAGATTAACACTGATTTTTTCTAGAACGACTGGTGTGAAAATAGAGTTGCTCTCATTGAGGGTGTGTTGGAAATGTTCTCGCCGTGGATCATATCAATATTGAATGAGAAAAGTTCGAACACAGGAGTTTTATTCAAGTCGGTAATCGCTTATCAATGCATTTGAATGTTATTCAAGTGAGACACATGTACAACATATTTCTATAACGACACATAAAAAATCTTTCTAAAATGAAGCCTCCGCGCTAGGACATATAGCGACAGTTTTAGAACAATACATTCCTAGAAAAATACACCACTACAACATATTACCAAAATTCAATGTATTGTAATATATGTCACGTGTGAACTTTTATTAATATATACGTTATTTTTCTTTCTTACCACACATCACCAAAATTCTACGTGCCCCCCACTCAACTCACCACACTTCCCACAACTCACACTCCAACTCACCAGACCTTCCCCTTGAAATTATCCTGAGTGAGAAGGTCCTGCTTGAGCTTGAGGAAGAAGTGGACCCGGGGGGCGTTGGTGGGCACCGTGCTGCTGACGGCGAGCCTGCGCTCGGCAGCCCCCAGGGGCGTGACGGCGTAGTTGCAGAGCAGCGCAGGGCCGCCGCACCGCAGGAATGTCCGCACCTGCTCTACCTGGTGGGTGGTGAGCGTGACATCTTGTCTCGGACCTGCGTCTTTGTTCTGAGAAATGATCCTGAGCACGGCGTCCATCTGCAAAAACAGAAATATGGGTATAAAATAAAGTATTGTTCAAGGAAATGATCCGAAGCACTGCGTCCATCTGGAAAAACAAAAATATATGCAGGGAAATAGGGTTGCTTTCATCGCTGTGGTGGAAAAGAAAGGAAATGAAGCAGTAATTTTGCGTAAACGAACGGAAATGTGGAAGTTTCGTCATCCAAGGTGCTTACATGAATGAAAGCTTCGAAGTTCAACACTGTTATTGAAAGACAAAAAAAGATGAAACAGGCCGATTTCTACAAAATCTCACTTTAATGAGGCCTCTGTAGACATTGGTTATTTTTTATCCAAAAAATAAAGAGCAAATAAAATGAAAAGATAATGAAGGGCAAAATATTATTTCCTTGTACATTTGTTTTTTTTTCCTTCATGTTCCCGGGTGTAACATCTTCGCCGACTGACACAGTTCATAAGTTCATTTTTGTCGCTAAATATTTTCTATCATGACTCATTATAATAAGTCTCAACTGTAAAATGTAACTGTTAGACATTAAGGCAGCCCTAAAACTTACGTCAGCCCCAAGATCCCACAAGCGCGTCTGAGCGAAGGTTTCGATTGCTTTGCTTCCCTCACGACCCGGTGACTGCAGTCAATATCGGGACACAGAATGCCTCACCAAAACGTCGTTGATTATGTTTCATTTTTTAAGAATTTACTCTATTTAAACAATATATTTACCACAAGGAATACAACAATAGATTGTTTCTTAGGTCTAGTGCAATGGACACGTTTGAGTAGAGCTACTTTACCTATAGCTTAACCTCTCTTGTTCGTTCCCACTTCAGAAATTCGGGATTAATTTGCAGTCTTTTCATGTCCCAAAGCCACAAATAAACTTTGAAGATTTTCAGCTCTTCTTAGTTATACAAGACTTTATTTCATCTGACAAGAAGTGGAGATTGGGACAAAAATAAAAAATTTCATGAATAAAATTAGGACTTGTTCGAACAGTATTGATGTTCTGCGTTGATGATTCATTGAAATAACGAAATATTCAGAGGCTCTGTTAGAACAACGAAAGAAAAAACAATCGAATACGTCAAAGAACTCTATATGGGCACAATAAGTTCCAATTATTGACTGCACTGTACCCGTATTTACGCAAAAATCACGTCTATTGTAGCGCCTATAAAATATGCTTTGATCCGTGTGTGTAGACTTCGTTTTCAATAAAAGATGCTGTAGAGGTGAAATTATTTGGCCTCATCTAACACCCACACGCGGCAACCACGCCTGCTTAGCAGCAAGCTGCAGCGTTAAATTATTTCTTGAAGTTCCAGGACAGAGTCAGAAGTAGGCGACGCGTCGCTATGGCAACGTACTCAGTGAAATGCTTCACTGAACTGATTGATCGCTAAAGTCACCTTTAACTAAACTTATGCTGAAGATTATACAAGTAAGCTGTGTTCGTGATATTTAAGACTTTTTCTGGGGAATGAAAGTATGTTGAAAGCATTTCTGTGTAGGCATTGTAGTTTTGCATTGATCTTGAAAGTATCCGTTGTTAGAATCGAACATTTTCTTATATTTTCGCCGGGTGTTTTGCCATAGCATAAGTTCCGAGTTTTTCAATGATTGTGTTGCTGTATTTCACAAAAAAACGGAGTACTTCAATCTAAGATATCAGCGTTTTAGCCTTAAACGAGAACTGGTTGACTGAATTGTTCTTGACTAGACATTTCAAAACATCATTCCCCCTTGCACCAGCATTTTGAAATATTTTACTCATTAGATAAAATGTATGATCCGTTTCTATGGTGGGCTGTATATGAAACTCTAATATGTCAAAATGAATTTTATTTAATAAGCCACGTCATGTAAAAATTTCCAATCAAGAAGATTCAAACTTAAGTTTTAAATAAGCGTTTGCAGTTAGCTAGACAACTGTTTATAAAACAAACTCTAATAGAAAAAATGTTATTATTTCCTTCCTTTTCATTTGCATTTGTTTATAATTACGATAGATTTTCAGGGTTTCTCTTGGGGAGGAGGGAGTGAAATGTAAGGTAATTGGGGTGGAAGCTTCTTATCTCTCTCGCCTGCCTACTCCATTTTTTGAATCTCAAGAAGAGCGGCTTGCTCCGGCAATTGAATTCTAGAAATGAGAAGATTCGAACCCTGGACAGTCACGTCTGAAGTAAAACGCTGTGTTTCTGCACCATGTGGAAGATATATAAAATATTGATCTAAATTTGGTCGACTGGTTTCAGAGTAGTCCTTGCTCGCTAGTAGACGGCTCCTAGTTAAGTTTGGCCAAATACAGTATACAGTATCCAGTTTACTGTGGCTCCCATAGACACAGCAGAAAAAGCTCTGCTCTGGCCATCTGACCCAATCATCAGCAGATCATAACTACCGGCTACTGACTCTGCGTGTAGCGCTTCCCTGTCGCCGCAGGTTTTACGTGGTTTAGCCGTTAGGCTAATTTGCTCCGAACCTAGTTTTGGGTTTGGATGCGTCTTCCCTGCAACGTTTTAAGACGAACAGGCGACGGGAGGATGAGAGGCTAAGCCCTTCTTTACCGCGCTGCTTCGCTCCGCCTTCGCTCTTCTGGTTGTCTTGGGCTGGAGCTGGGAATCTCATGCATCGACGGACGTTGGGATAGTGCGATGCCGAAGCTTTGAGCCGTACACCAGCACGACTCCTGCAAGCTCGCCCTAACCATCCGTCGTCGGAGGAGCTCCCAACTCCATGGACATTCGAGGTTCGTCACTCTTAGGCTGGGCGCATGTCTGCTAGTGAGTTGGTGTCCATGGAACCTTTAGACCAGTCGACCCCTACCTTTTCCTGGCGAATAGGCTAAATTTCTATTAGCTTGCCTATTATTACTGTTCAGGCCTTCGCCCTATTGTTACTGTTCGGGCTTTCGCCCTAGTGTTACTGTTCGGGCTTTCGCCCTAGTGTTACTGTTCGGGCTTGCGCCCTATTATTACAGTTCGGGCTTTCGCCCTATTATTACAATTCGGGCTTTCGCCGTATTATTACAGTTCGGGCTTTCGCCGTATTATTACAATTCGGGCTTTCACCCTGTTATTACAGTTCGGGCTTTCGCCCTATTATTACCGTTCGGGCTTTCGCCCTATTATTACCGTTCGGGCTTTCGCCCTATTATTACGTTCCGGGCTTTCGCCTTATTATTACATTTCGGGCTTTCGCCCTATTATTAAATTTCGGGCTTTCGCCCTATTATTACATTTTGGGCTTTCGCCCTATTATTACATTTCGGGCTTTCGCCCGATTATTACATTTTGGGCTTTAGCCCTTGTAATATAGCGAGTAGTGTAAGTTCTAGTTAGAGAAACCAAAAGTTGGCAACGCTCGAGAGAGCAACACTCGCAAGTCAGTCTGCAAGTGGCCTCGGGTTCAACAACAAGTAAATGTTGACCGAGTGTGTATATAATTACCTACTGTGGTTGGTATCTAACTTCTGAAGTTCTAAACTAATGTACTAATTCTATTCTACTCTATTCTATACAGGGTGTTTCAAAAATACACGGCATAATTTCAGGTATGTATTTCCCACATGTAGACAATCAAAATAGTTCATTACAACATATGTCCGGAAATGCTTCATTTCCGAGTTATGGCCTTCACAACATTGAAATTCACCGGAACGTTTTTCTTTCCGCAGGTCGTTGCCATTACAGAAGATGTTCAAAATGACCACCTCCTGCTTGAATACAGACCTCACATCGATGTCTCATTGACCTGCGAACACGATCCCACACTCCAGGAATGTTGCGTATGTCCTCAGAGCGTGCCACAATTCGATTCCGAAGGGATTCCAAATCAGGCACCGGAGACGAATAAACCAATGATTTTAAATGGCCCCACAAGTAGAAATCGAGAGGGTTCAGATCAGGTGAGCGTGGAGGCCAAGCAATTGGGCCACCTCTACCTATCCATCGATCAGGAAATCTTCGATCCAAGTACCGGCGAGCCGTACGACTGAAGTGTGCAGGAGCGCCGTCATGCAAGAAGTGAGCGTGCTGACGATCGATCAGTGGAGTGTCGTCATAAACATCAGGTATGATGTTTTCCAGGAAGTTTGTGTACGCCTGCCCCGTAAGTCTGTTTACAAGTACATGGGGTCCAACTAACCGATCACCAATGATACCGGCCCACATGTTGAGGGAGAACCGCACCTGGTGATGAGATACAACAGTTGCATTTGGGTTTTCATACGCCCATACATGCTGATTGTGGAGATTTGTTATGCCATCTCGTGTGAACTGTGCTTCATCTGTAAATAATACTAAGGCAGGAAAGTTCGGATTTGCAGCACATTGCTGCAAGAACCACTGACAGTACCTAACTCGTGCAGGGTAATCTGCTGGTGACAGCGCCTGTACACGTTGCAAATGGTAAGGATACAATTGATACTCTTTCAGCAGTCTCCAGACAGTCGTATGGGGAACATTCACTTGCAACGCTAACCTTCGTGTGCTGATAGAAGGAGTTCTGTTCACAATCTCCAGAATCTCCTCCTGTTCTTCTGGAGTTGTAGATCTTGGTCGTCCCCTTCCCAATCCAGGAGAGTCAAATTTTCCATACTCGCACAGACGCTGATGGAGACTTACAAATGTCTTCCGATCTGGACATTGTCGCTGTGGGTACCTCTCCTGGTACAAACGACGAGCCAGCGCAGCATTGCCGTCTGCCTTACCGTAGATCAAGTGCATCTCTGCCAGCTCCTGATTTGTGTACATGACACACAGTCGAACGCCAAACACAACACTGAATTTAACCTTCGCCTAGGAATGATCTGTCAGAGTGCCCTCTTAATGTGTCCTTTGACGGCAACGACCTGCGGAAAGAAAAACGTTCCGGTGAATTTCAATGTTGTGAAGGCCATAACTCGGAAATGAAGCATTTCCGGACATATGTTGTAATGAACTATTTTGATTGTCTACATGTGGGAAATACATACCTGAAATTATGCCGTGTATTTTTGAAACACCCTGTATATTTCCGTCTATCTCCGCTCTAATCTCACTAGCCACAGTACTACAAATTGAGTATTAAGTTAAGATACCCAAGAGGTGAGTGAACTATTTACCTAACTTGCTGTGTCATTGCAGTTGTCTACTGATGTATTATTTGTGTCTATGTGGAACCTTTACTGTGCTCTAGTGTAGGGTTACTAGAGCCACAACACTGGCGACGAGGATTATTCAGTGACTAGAGTATTGATGCGGTAAATTTCTGTTTTTTTTTAACAAGGTGTATTATTACAGTCTCTTGAATTGGCTACTCATGCAACTGATATTGTTGCTACTACTATTTCAGGTAGATATCTGACAATTAGCTGTAAAGCTGGGTAAAAAATGCCAATGCTAGGCTCAGTGGGAGAATTCAATCCTTTAGAGGAAGAATTCCCAGAATATGAAGTCAGGCTAAACTGCTTCCTGAGTATTAATAAAGTGGAAGATTCAAATAAAGCTAAAACATTTATTGCTCTGGTGGGTCCTAAAATTGTTAGGTTAGCTAAGGACCTACTCTCCCCTAAAAGACTTTTAGATGCTATCTATGATGAGATCATGGAAGCGTTAAGACGGCATTTTAAGCCGACACGCAACCAGATCTTTGAAAGATTTAGGTTCCATAAGCGGAACCAGAAACAAGGGGAGAGCATTGCTGATTTTGTGGCTAGCTTAAAGGCCCTTTCAGACACCTGTAATTTCAAACAGGAAGTTCTAGAAGAAACACTGCTAGATAGGTTCATACTGGGTGTGGCCAGTAATGATGTTCAAAATTGTTTGCTGAATGAAGCTGACCTCACATGGAAAAAAGCCGTGGATCTGGCAACTGCCAAAGAAACTCAACTGAGGGAGACGGTTGTGTTAAGGCAACCTAATTCCATACTAAATGTGGGCCAGCATAGAGTAAAGCAAACTGCTATTAAGCCTCAGGGCAAAACTCAGGCTCAAGCAAGCCCCAAATCAGCATGCAGCGGCTGTGGTAATCTGCACTGGCGTAGAGATTGCCCCTATAAAGACAGTGTTTGTCATGGTTGTGGCCAGAAAGGCCATCTTAAGAAATGTTGCTTTAAATTGAAAAATCAAAATTCTGCTAAAGGCAACAAAAATAATTTTGTGCATGCTATGCATGAGAAAAGGGGAAGGGAACACCACCCTAACCCTAATAGAACTAACAATGCAACCTGTGCAGACTATCCAGTTGCTAATCTAGGCTGTTATGGGGAGATTTTCTCAATAGCCGAAGAAATGAAACCCCCCATTAAAATGAAAATATTACTAAACAATACCCCACTGGAAATGGAGGTAGACACGGGTGCTGCCAGGTCTATACTATCAAAAGCTGCTTATTGTAAACTACCAACAAAAACAAGGCCCGAGTTGAGACCTTCTGATGTTAAGCTTAGGACTTATGGTGGAACCACACTAGTGGTTTGCGGAGAGATTAGGGCTAACATCCAGCGTGAATCTGGTAATATGGTTCCTCAGCTAGCAACTATTGTGATTGTAGACAGGGAGGGGCCAGCTTTGCTGGGTAGGGACCTGATTGATTCCCTTGGGCTAACTATAGTATCAAATAATGTCAACAAATTGACTACCTGCCCTGAAGAGTTGGCAAATAAATTCCCCGACCTTTTTCAACCAGGTCTAGGTTGCTTTAAGGGAAGGAATTTCAAAATAGAAGTGGATCCAGCCGTACCTCCAAAGTTTTGTTAGGCCAGGAGCGTGCCTTACACACTGAGACCTAAGGTGGAGGCAGAACTTGATAGACTGGTGCAGGAAGGTATCCTCACCCCTGTACAGTACTCAAGATGGGCAGCGGCTATCGTCCCTGTGCTCAAGGCTGATCAAAGCATCCGAATATGTGGGGACTACAAACTAACCGTCAACAGAGCCACTAGGCTTGATACCTACCCTATACCCAGAGTGGAAGATCTATTTAGCGGGTTAGCAGGAGGAGTTATATACTCCAAGCTAGATATGTCTCAGGCATACGCTCAACTACCCTTGGATGAAGACTCCAAGGAACTCACGGTAATAAACACCCACAGAGGTTTATTTGCCTACAACCGTCTCAGCTATGGAATTGCGTCAGCATCTGGAATCTTTCAGCGTGCCATGGACGAACTATTGCAGGGCCTGCCAGGAGTGTTCTGCTACCTGGATGATGTCCTGGTGAGTGCCACTAATGAGCTAGAGCAAGAGCACAACAAGCGTCTCTATCAAGTCTTATCTAAACTACAGGAGGCAAGGCTAAAACTGAAAATGGATAAATGCCAAATTGGAGTGCCACAGGTATCCTACCTTGAATACCAAATTGACAAGGATGGATTGCACCCCACTGCAGAGAAGGTAGCAGCAATCCAGAATGCACCAGCTCCTACTAATGTGACTCAACTGAGAGCCTACCTTGGGCTGTTAAATTTCTATAGGAAATTTCTAAAATCATCTGCAACCATGCTGGAGCCCCTAAATACCTTACTGAGGGATAAAACCCCTTGGAAATGGGATGCAAGTCAGGAGAGAGCCTTCCAGAAATCTAAACAAGCCCTCCTGGACTCTCAGACTCTAGTCCACTTTGACCCTCAGAAACCCATAGTGGTAGTGGCTGACAGTAGTGCGTATGGTGTGGGAGCGGTGCTGTGTCACCTTATTGATGGGATTGAACGCCCCGCCTATTTTGCCTCCCGAACTCTAACAGCAACAGAACGCAACTACTCTCAAACTGAGAAAGAAGCCCTAGCTATGGTGTTCGCACTTCGAAAATTTCATTGCTACCTGTGGGGACAGGATTTCACTGTGGGTACGGACCACAAACCTTTGTTAGGACTATTTGATCCGGGTAGAAGCATTCCTCCGATGGCATCCGGGCGCATTCAAAGGTGGGCTTTACTACTGCAGTCCTACAAGTTCACCTTGCGTCACCGGTCCGGCGTGCTGTTGGGCACAGCTGATGCTCTCAGTCGTCTACCTTTGACAACTCCCGAGGAAGCCACACCTATTCCTGCGGAATGGACGTCCTTAGTAAATTTCCTCGAGTCAGCTCCAGTCACCAGCACCCACATCCGCGACGGCACCCTAAGGGACTGTGGTGTTCTCCCTCAGGCTGCTTTACACTCCGGGCAGACTATGTAAATATCTTTAGACTTTGTGGTATCTATGCCCGAAGTGAGTGCCTGAGGTGCAAACGAACCGGCAAGGTGAGGAAAACACAACTGGAATAAACGCCGAATTATTATGAAGATCGCCGACAATAATGGCACAAGGGAATATTACAGTCGAGTAATACAGTGACAGATGACGTCTTGGCGGACCGACGGTTGTCGGGGAGACGCTGCGTGGTTGAGGGGCGAGAGCAGACCGGTGAGGCTGCTGCGGACCGACGGTTGTCGGGGAGACGCTGCGTGGTTGAGGGGCGAGAGCAGACCGGTGAAGCTGCTGCTGTCCGAGGGTTTTGACCAAAGGGGTACCAGAGGAGGTAGCGGGGAACTGGTGCGACTAGCCAGCCACCAGACGTGGCGGCTGGCTGTCGAGGAGGCGGTGACGGTAGCAGAGGTGGTGCTTGCTGAGCGTCGAGACTTTGTTGTAAACACCAGGGACGCTGCGAGTGTACTGAGCTCCGCTGGCTGCGCGGCTGTTTATATAGGCCTCGCTGGAGGTTGACTCTACCCGTCCGGGTCTCTGATTGGCGGGAACGCCTGTTTACTTTCACGTCGGACCGCGCGGTGTATTGAAGCGTGCGAGGGAACGCCTGTTTACTTTCACGTCGGACCGCGCGGTGTATTGAAGCGTGCGAAGGTTGTGGTGGTGTGTGTTCATACCACCACAGGTGCCCCCCCGTTGTAAGCCTCGACGCTCCGCCTTTAATGCGTCGTATTTACCGTTTGCCGGGGGGTTCAATAGTATCTCTTGTACTCCGGATACAATGTGCTTGGGTAGTCCTCCTAGGAGCGCCCCGAACTTCGAAGCGTCGTCCAGGTTCGGGACTTGTGCGAGAAAAACATCGCAGTGAAGGAGCCATCCCTTGATGTCACCACTGAAGGCGGGTAACCGGACATCTCTCCCAGCCATGCTTCCACCTGCCGGTCACTCTGGGGTCACCAGTGTGGTGTTCTCCCTCAGGCTGCTTTACACTCCGGGCAGACTATGTAAATATCTTTAGACTTTGTGGTATCTATGCCCGAAGTGAGTGCCTGAGGTGCAAACGAACCGGCAAGGTGAGGAAAACACAACTGGAATAAACGCCGTATTATTATGAAGATCGCCGACAATAATGGCACAAGGGAATATTACAGTCGAGTAATACAGTGACAGATGACGTCTTGGCGGACCGACGGTTGTCGGGGAGACGCTGCGTGGTTGAGGGGCGAGAGCAGATCGGTGAGGCTGCTGCGGACCGACGGTTGTCGGGGAGACGCTGCGTGGTTGAGGGGCGAGAGCAGACCGGTGAGGCTGCTGCTGTCCGAGGGTCTTGACCAAAGGGGTACCAGAGGAGGTAGCGGGGAACTGGTGCAACTAGCCAGCCACCAGACGTGGCGGCTGGCTGTCGAGGAGGCGGTGACGGTAGCAGAGGTGGTGCTTGCTGAGCGTCGAGACTTTGTTGTAAACACCAGGGACGCTGCGAGTGTACTGAGCTCCGCTGGCTGCGCGGCTGTTTATATAGGCCTCGCTGGAGGTTGACTCTACCCGTCCGGGTCTCTGATTGGCGGGAACGCCTGTTTACTTTCACGTCGGACCGCGCGGTGTATTGAAGCGTGCGAGGGAACGCCTGTTTACTTTCACGTCGGACCGCGCGGTGTATTGAAGCGTGCGAAGGTTGTGGTGGTGTGTGTTCATACCACCACAGGACCCAGTACTTTCAAAGGTATACAAATACTGCCAAGTAGGCTGGCCTTCGACGGTAATTGGTGACCCTGATCTCGCTCCGTATACTAGGAGGCGAGACGAATTGTCCACACAAAATGGCTGTGTGCTCTGGGGAGCAAGAATTATTGTACCCCAAGCTCACAGACAAGCCATTGTGGACGAACTTCACTCTGGCCATGCTGGATCATCCAGGATGAAGGAGTTAGCTCGCAGCTATGTATGGTGGCCGCTGCTGGACAAAGATCTAGAAGAAACGACTAAGTCATGCAGCGAGTGCCTGAGCACTCGAGCTGCACCAACGAAAGCTGAACTCCATCCGTGGGAATGGCCTGCGAAGCCTTGGCATCGCATACACATTGACTACGCGGGCCCAATGGATGGAAAATACTATCTAGTGATCGTGGATGCACACTCTAAGTGGGTTGAAATTTTTCCCACATCTACTACAACCTCTAGCGAAACGATCTCGTGCCTGGAACACACTTTTGCAACATTTGGATTTCCAGTAACAATTGTTTCTGACAATGCAACGTGTTTCACATCGGCTGAATTCCAAGAATTTGTGAAGGCATGTGGTATGCGACATATTACGAGCGCACCATACCACCCTTCAACTAATGGACTGGCAGAGCGCATGGTACAAACTTTCAAGAAGAATATACGAAAGTCAACGGAACCCCTACGCCTAGCACTAGACAGGTTTCTGTTCAACTATCGGCTGACACCCCACACGACAACAGGTGTTACGCCCGCCGAACTGATGTTAGGCAGAAAAGTTCGCTCTCGTCTTGATCTGCTTTGGCCGTCAGAAGCAATCGCGTCCAAAGTTGCTCAACGCCAGGACGCTCAGAAAAGATACCACCCAGGGTCTCGCGCGGTTGATATTCCGCCGGAGTCTCCTGTGATGGTCCGTCAATACACGCCGGGTTCCCCAAAATGGACCCCTGCTACCACCATTGAGAAAACAGGCCCGGTATCTTATAAGTGCCAACTGTAGGGGGGAGAGGTCCTTCGTCGACACCAGGACCAAGTTATTACCTGCTCGAACACCATCCCTGAACCCTTGGAACAACCTACGGAGGAAACCGTCGTGTTTCCACAACCTGCTCAAAATTCATACCCACCACCTCCGACCAATGAACCTGACTCCGGAACACCTGATTACCCGACTCCCACCCAGGAGGCTAGGATGCACGAGCCTCCAAGTGCTAACATCTCACGCAGGTCTACCCGGGCTCGGAAGCCTGTGGTGAGAATGGACCTTTAGGATTGACTATATTGAATAAGGGGACTGGGGATACAAGGGGAGGGTTTCTAATTAAAGAGGGAGGGGTGTAATATAGCGAGTAGTGTAAGTTCTAGTTAGAGAAACCAAAAGTTGGCAACGCTCGAGAGAGCAACACTCGCAAGTCAGTCTGCAAGTGGCCTCGGGTTCAACAACAAGTAAATGTTGACCGAGTGTGTATATAATTACCTACTGTGGCTGGTATCTAACTTCTTAAGGTCTAAACTAATGTACTAATTCTATTCTACTCTATTCTATATATTTCCGTCTATCTCCGCTCTAATCTCACTAGCCACAGTACCGCAAATTGAGTATTAAGTTAAGATGCCCAAGAGGTGAGTGAACTATTTACCAAACTTGCTGTGTCATTGCAGTTGTCTACTTATGTATTATTTGTGTCTATGTGCAACCTATATTGTGCTCTAGTGTAGGGTTACTAGAGCTACAACAGCCCTATTATAACATTTCAGGCTTTCGCCCTATGACTAGGTTTCGTACCTTTCAATATACTAAAGCTAACATACTCTTCACTTCGCCAGGTGACGTTAAACGGCAGTTGGTGGGAGAAGACTGCGCCGCTTTTGTCTTCTCCGAAATTCATGGCCGCCTGGAGCATTTCTACCAACGTCAGCACCTAATCTCATTTCTGTCGAAAAAAGTGTCGTGCTTGTACCTAATTTGCATTAAATGCTCCCGGCCGCTCGATTTTCTATTCCTCCCCATTTGTTTGTAGTTTTTCGTAGAAGACTATCGTATTTTATGTTTGTATTTAAATAATTGTTTACTTTTATTTTCCATGCAACAGTCAGGTTTAATATATTTTTCTTATTTAAAGTTAAGTTTTTCTGAATTCGTGTTTACTAACATATGCAATCGAAAGCCTCAAGAACGTTATTGACACGTCACATTACCGGAAGGCTGATATCTTCTACTTATAATCAGAGTTACTGTATTTTTTTTTCATTGATATAGAATGACAATGTATAATAAATGCATTTCAATCACGAAAAAAAATTGTCATATCATTCAATAGAAATCTCACAGCTGGTATGCAAAAATGACCAATGGATACCAATAAAAACAGAAAAAATGTCATAGCCCCATATATATAAATTAATCTGGGAGGGATTTACTTTTATTAGAATAATTTATGCATTTCTGTTCTCAAATCAGTGATTGATAATATACTCTCCGGTTAATTGAGAACCGTTCGTGAAACTGTCATAAACACCACGCGTAGTATGGCTTTCATAATATTTCCTTCTATATCTAATGATATAATTTATTTTTTATTTCCCCTATAAAAACGAAATTTTACCAAAATGTTCTATAGAATAGTAATGTCAAAAATTTTTAAGGCACAATATTTGATCAATAGATGTGTAGATCGTCGTTAACTAGCATTTTACGTGGGTATTTAAATCTTTCGAAAAAAGTTAGGTTAGTGTCTTAATGGTATAGATATATATTTCTAATAAGAGAAAAAAATATTCAATTGTAACCATAGCAAGGGTTTTCCGCGAAATAATTTTGATCAACTTTCTACGTCCATTCCAAAAATGTCTGCAGTAATAACAGTCGACTCTGGAACTTGTTGAAATTGGTGGATGGTTGGATCCAACAAACGAGGTGGGAAAAGGCGAGAACGTGTGAGACGAGCAGAGGATCAAAACTTTCGGTAAGTAAATAGTGACTATAAAAATAATATTCATTAAGTATTTATTAGAGATACATTGTTTAGAACGCCAAAGATTCTGATCGAATCATCGGCGTGGAGTAGAGCGAGCCATCTCCAAGATGGCTCACTCGAGAGAAAAATTTGGAGACATGTCGGAGGAAGAAGATAACATATCATTTGTCGACTCCATGGAAGATGGTGTTTTGTCAGACTCAATAATAGCAACAAATAATGACAGTAATCCAGCCACGACCACCTCGCCGGTAATTAACTCCGAACTCCGGAGAGACCACCCCAGTGCTTTTTCCGATCCAAGCGCCAGCCTGCCGGTCCTGACCCTAACGCAGCAGGAAGAGGAAATTATGACAAGTATTCCAGGATCGGATGAAGAAACCCTGAAGATCCTCAATGAAAACTTCCAAGGACAGTCTAGCCACTTAATAGGACAGTGTAAAAGGAAACGATCCAACAATTCAGGGCCTAAAGATCAACAACAAACCAGCAGTGTTGATCCAAGCATCTCTAAGGAAGGCTTGGAAGGATCTTCCCCTATCAAGAAAAGAGCAGCACTGCAAATGCAAAGCCACCAAGTGTTGAATTCTCCAGTATATGGACCTGCACCAGACCAAACTTTTATGACTCACAATCAGATTCAAGAAAGAAACCCAGCAGTGTTTCTCATTCAGCCAAATGATGATAATAGAGACAACAGAAAATTCTTCTCAAATGAACTGAAACTAATGAGAAACCTTCAAGCCTCAGAGTTTGGAAAGCATGAAATAATAGACATGAAGAAGAACATCAACAGGAATTTATTAATTGTCAAGACTGAACCACTGGACCAAAGGAAAATCTCAAACCTGCTGTCCATCACTACCATTGGAGACTGGACAGTGATCTGTAGATTGCCACAATCAATGCAAAGATCAGTAGGAGTGATTGGTCCAGTTGGACTTGATTCAAATGAAGAAGAAATAAAAGATTACCTACAGCAAAGTTATCCAAACATCATGAATGTTAGGAGATTAACAAAAGGAAAAGACCAAAGTGTTGAAACCTTTCATGTAGCACCTTGAATGTATATGTGTATAATACTGATAATGTTACAGTGCTCTTGTGTAAGAATGTATTTAGACAGCACTCTGCGTTGAGAACTGAGCTCATGGTTCTTGTGGATCTCTGCTCATGGTTCTCGGGCTTGGCTGGAGTCCACTCCACCACTACCCTTCGTGATGTAAACTTGTGTCCTGCTGTGTGTACTGATTATACAAACTCCAAGAGTCTCGTCTTCTTAACCTACATCCATTAGGTTATGGGCCCAGTAAACCTTCCGATGAAGCAATATCAAGTGAGGTTATCCTAAGTCCCGAAGCGAAAAACAGCCCGGGACAGCGAGAACAGACTTTGGTGATTTGTTAGTGCTGTGTGAGACAGAAACGGTGAAAGAGAAAGAAACATGGCAGGCTCCGTAAGTGAAAGTGCAAAGAACTGCCTCACGGCTCTTAATGATAAAAACTATCCTACGTGGAAGCTGCAAATGAAGATGATTCTGATGAAGGAAAAACTGTGGAACTTGGTTCGAGGAACGGAAACCATGCCACAGACTACGGACGAGACTGCTCGAAGAAAATTTGAAGAAAGACGTGACAGTGCACTTGCAACAATTGTGCTTGGTGTCGAAACAAGTCAACTTTATTTGTTGGGTGATCCTACTGACCCTGTGCAACTATGGCATAAGATTGAAGATACATTCCAGAAGAAAACTTGGTCTAACAAGTTCAGACTACGCAAAAGACTCTACAACATGAAACTAAAAGAAGACCAAGACTTACAAACTCATCTCAAAGCATTTGTCGAAATATATGAGTCCTTGAGTGTGATTGATGACGCTGTTGATGAAGAAAGTCGTGTAATAATCTTGCTGTCGTCACTTCCCGACCATTTCTCCACACTGGTGACTGCACTGGAAGCTCATGAAAAACTACCGTCATGGGATATTGTGACAGAGCGTCTTCTGAATGAAGAAGCAAAACTGAAAAACCAAAGTGCTTCAGACTTCAGTGAAAAATCCCTTGTGACCTCCAAATTGAAAAACTCACGATGCTTCGAATGCGGAAAATTTGGACACCTACGTACCAAGTGCTGGATCTATCAAGAAAAATTGAAGAAAGAAGATGGGAACCACACAGAAGACCAAAACAATTTTGTAGCAGGTAAAACAAATTATATCAGTGCATTGTCTGTGATAAATATCAATAATTGTTGGGTAATTGATTCCGGTGCAACAGCACACATGTGTAATAATAGGAATGATTTTTCTTGTATGAATGAGCTATCTAGTCCAATTAACATTGAAGTTGGTGATGGTAGAAACTTGCAAGGTGTTGGTGTAGGTGATGTTGAAGTTATGGTGTTGTTGCCTAAAGGTCGAGTAGATACCTGTGTTGTTAAGAATGTCTTGTATGTACCTGGCTTAGCCTACAATTTACTTTCCGTGCCTCAGATTACAGAAAGTGGAAACTCAGTTTACTTTGACGAAAGCTCATGTAAGATTGTAAATAAAGACGGTGAATTAATTGCCTTAGGCAGTAAAGTAGGAAAATTGTATAAACTTAATTGCACCCTTAATTCAGCCGCTAAATGCATGAACGTTTCCTCTGATGAAATTCTGTGGCATAAACGATTTTGTCATCTAGGATTCAATAATCTTAAGAAATTAGCCACTAAGAATCTTGTTAGGGGTTTTGATTGTTCTGTGAGTGGAGATAACATTTTTTGTGAAAACTGTTGTGATGGTAAAAATCATAGGCTTCCGTTCCCCAAAGCAAATCACAAAAGGAAACGCCAACCCTTAGAACTTATCCACAGTGATGTGTGTGGCCAGCTTAATCCCATATCACTTGGGAGTGGAAGGTATTTTGTAACCTTCATAGACGACCACTCCAGATATACTTGGGTGTACATTATCAAACATAAGAGTGATGTTTTTGAAGTGTTTCAGGAGTTCAAATCCTTGGTAGAAAATCACTATGATCACAAAATTAAAATTCTGCGCTCCGATAACGGTGGGGAATACATCTCTAATGACTTTGAACAATTCCTAAAAAGGGAAGGAATTATCCATGAAAAAACTGTGCCTAAGACACCTGAACAAAATGGAGTTGCAGAAAGAATGAATAGAACTCTTCTTGACTCTGTCAGAGCTATGCTGTCTGGTTCAAAGTTACCAAAATCATTCTGGGGTGAAGCTATATCAACTGCCGTGTATGTCAAAAATAGGAGCCCTGCTAGTGCATTGAATGATATGACCCCTTATCAGGCCCTTAATGGACACAAGCCCAATGTACAGCACCTCAAAACCTTTGGCTGCAGTGCGTACGCTCATGTCCCCAAAGATGAGAGGGAAAAACTTGATCCAAAATCTAAACCGTGTGTTCTTGTAGGATATGGAAGTGGATCCAAGGGATATCGTCTGTATGACATAAACAGCAGAAGGATATTTTTGAGTAGAGACGTTATGTTCAATGAATCTCAGCAGATGCCAATTGAGAAGGAGCCTTCAGAAGTAAATGATGGTAATTTTACTCTTCTTCCTCAGGATCCAGAACCAGAAGACTCTGAGGGAGGGGGGGAGCATAGACAGTCAGATGCTGGGATGAAGGGAGTGGAGCCTAGACAATCAGCCAGGTATCGACGGGCTCCTGATAGGTTTGGTGAATGGGTGTATTTAATGAAAAATGAGCTTGATATACCATCTTGTGTTCAAGAAGCACTCAGTGGACCAGAAGCAAAACTATGGGAAACAGCTATGGAGAATGAGATGGAGTCTATAAATCAAAACAGAGTATGGTCTCTGGTAGAGTGTCCTAATGACAAAAAACCTATCAAATCAAAGTGGATCTTTAAAAGAAAAACCGGACCCGACGGAAGCATTTGCTCGTACAAAGCTCGCCTTGTGGCTCAGGGCTACTCACAAAAATATGGCATTGACTACGACGAGACCTTCAGTCCCGTGGTTCGATTTGAGTCTGTCAGGACAGTACTAGCTTTGGCTGCCAAATGCAACATGCAAGTCCATCACATGGACGTTGCAACAGCCTTCCTTAATGGAGAACTGATTGAAGAACTATATCTGGTTCAACCTGACGGTTTTATTGTCAAAGGCAAAGAAAATCTGGTGTGTAAACTACAAAAATCACTCTACGGACTAAAACAAGCTCCTAAGTGTTGGAATACTACACTAGATAGCTATTTGAAGAAGTTGGGTTTTGTACAATCTAAGAGTGATGCTTGTATATACACTCGTGTTCAAGATAAGAAACTGTGTATTGTGGCGGTGTATGTAGACGATCTAATAATTGCTTCTGAGTCTGGTGATGAAATAAATCAAATAAAGTTGAGTCTTTCTACCCAATACAAAATGAAGGACCTTGGTGTGCTGAGTTACTTCCTAGGTGTAAGTGTTGTACAATCTAAAAACAATGTCTTCTTGAATCAAACTGCCTACACTGAGGCTCTGTTGTCAAAATTTGGCTTTGATAATTGTAAACCTGTTGCAACTCCCGCCGATGTAAACGTAAATCCGATATGCTCCCCAAATGATGTCGAATTTGACCCTGCCACTTATCAAAGTGCTGTAGGTAGCCTTTTGTATTTGTCAACCAGAACTCGACCTGACATTGCATTCGCAGTGAATAATGTTGCTAAATACAGCTCCAAACCTCTTGAACAGCATTGGATGTGTGTTAAGAGAATATTCAGGTACCTGAAAGGCACCTCTAAACTAGGTCTCTTGTATAGCAAATGTTCTGATACTTGCATTGGTTATTCAGATGCTGACTGGGCTGGTGATAAAAATGACCGAAAGTCTACCTCTGGTTACTGTTTCACCCTCAGTAATTCGGTAATTACGTGGAGATCTAACAAACAAACTTGTGTAGCCCTCTCAACTGCAGAAGCCGAATACGTTGCTCTTGCCGGTGCGGCTCAAGAGGCTGTCTGGTTAAAGCACTTACTCAGTGATCTAAATTTTGGGACTATGGAACCAATGGTTATAAACGAAGACAACCAGTCAGCCATCTGTCTTGCCAACAATCCCAAATATCATGGGAGGAGCAAGCACATCGATATTAAGTTTCACTATGTACGGGATCTTGTAAGTAACAAAGATATAGACGTAGTGTATTGCCCTACCGACGAAATGCTCGCCGACATATTCACCAAGAACCTGCCGATAGAAAAGTTCTCTAGACTAAGAACGAAGTTAGGAATGGTCTCATCTGACACACATTCAATGTGAGAAGGAGTGTTGAAACCTTTCATGTAGCACCTTGAATGTATATGTGTATAATACTGATAATGTTACAGTGCTCTTGTGTAAGAATGTATTTAGACAGCACTCTGCGTTGAGAACTGAGCTCATGGTTCTTGTGGATCTCTGCTCATGGTTCTCGGGCTTGGCTGGAGTCCACTCCACCACTACCCTTCGTGATGTAAACTTGTGTCCTGCTGTGTGTACTGATTATACAAACTCCAAGAGTCTCGTCTTCTTAACCTACATCCATTACAAAGCCCTACTCTATGTCTCCAAATTACATTTGACAGTCTCATTCTGCCTGATAGCATTGTGCTTGGATTTCAACGCTACCAAGTAAGGTTATTTGTTGACAAACCTTGGCAATGTTTTAAATGTCAAGGCTTTGGCCACAACGCAAAAGATTGCAGATTCAACCCAAAATGCGTGGTTTGCTCTGGCCCCCATAGCTCTCGAGAATGCATGAATAAGGAAGAAAGAGCACCAGTTCGATGCTCCAACTGCCACGGCCCCCATACAGCCAACTATGGAGGGTGTCCATTCATGAAAAATGCTAAAACAGTGGAAAAGATCAGAGCAGAGAGAAAATTGTCTTACAGAGATGCAGTAATGACAATCAGAACTGAATCTAAAGCACGTCAGATGCCTTGGTCAACTGCACGCTCAGATCAAAATAATGTATATGATGCCCCAATTCAAAGAAAAGCACAGAAAAGCCAGAACTATGATCTTCCAATGCTCAATGCCAAAAATGTGGCTCAACAAAAAGATGCAAGTACACAGACAGAAGGGATCCCTCAAGAAACACAGTGCCCTAGACAGGACTGCCCAATTAGTGAAACTTTCAAGATCCAAATTGCTACTACAATTGCAAAACTATTTAAAGCAGCAACTGATAAGGTGAAACCTTGCACAGGGGAAGATATTGCCAAGATTATCCAGAAGGAGATGGACATCAACCTGATGGAACAATGCCTTGAGATGGAGAACTCTGGTCTAATTCCAAATTTAAACCTACCTGATCGTGAGAGCTTACCTAACAATAAGACTTCACAAGTGCAACAGGAGTCCAATGCAATAAAGAAAAAGAAAGAAAAAATTGTGAAAGAAACTTATACTCCCAAAACTCAAGATGGACCAGCAAATACCTTCAGTCCCACATACAACTCTCACCCATTGCAAGTGCAGACTAACCTGGGAAATGCTAAACATAAGCCTCAGAACAGTGTCTCTTCTAGAGGAAAGATACCAAAAAAACATCCATAATAGACCACAACCACCACCTGCGCATATTGATTTGGAATTGCCGTAGTTTGTATAGTAAACTATCACATTTCAAATTAAGACTATATACAACCAAACCACATATAGTATGTTTAGCTGAGACATGGCTAAAAGCTAGTAGGGAACCAACATTTATAAACTATCGTTCTTTTTATAAACACCGAGACGCACGTCCTGGTGGTGGCCTGGCACTACTCGTCAGGAATGATATCTCTTGTCTAGAAAAGATATTAAATATTTATCCCAATGGTAAGCTAGAAATTCAAGCCCTTCAAATCTTCAATAAGAAAAACAAAGTGGATCTTCTCAACATTTATAATCCAAATCAAGCCATAGAGACAAATGAGTTTAATTTTTATTTTTCTCAATTGACCTCCCACAAGTTGATTGTGGGAGATTTTAACGCACATCATCCAATGTGGGACACACGAGTCCCAAGTAATGCCACAGGCAATAATTTAGTAGAATGCCTTGTAGATAATAATGATCTCTGCCTCCTTACACCTCAAAATTTACCCACCTATTACCATCTACAAACACGTACCTATTCCACTCTTGATCTTTGCTTTGTATCAGTTGATCTGCTGCCAGCGTCTCAGATAGGTTTGGAGCCTGAAATGGGAAGCGACCATGAGCCAGTGTTGGTATCTCTCAATTTTTGTCCTGATAAAGCTAATTTCAGATCCAGAAGTCATTGGATATTTGGAACTGGCTCATGGAGTACATGGAAATCTTTTCTCCCAACCATTAACAAAGGAAAGGATTTTCAACAATCAGTGGAAAACTTCACATCTGCAATAGTAGAGTCTTCAGAGAAAATATTCAATAGAAGCAAAGAAGAAGTCACACCCAAGTACTCCAAGCATTGGTGGAATGAGGAATGTGCATCTTGGGTCAAAAAGCGAAGAGCTGCAAAGAATCAATTTAGAAAACATCCAACTCCTGCCAACCTGATAAACCTGAGGAAGTCCGAAGCCATGGTCAAGAGAGTAACCAGGAATGCAAAGAAGAAATCCTTTCAAGATTTCTGTTCAGAAATCAATTATTCAACTCCAGTATCAACCATTTGGAAAAAAATAGGATGTTTGTCGAATAAGCGTAGAATAGCCAGATGTGACCCTCTTTTGCTCGGAGACAAAATCCTAACAGATTCACAAAGCAAATCAGATGCCTTGGCGGATATATTTTTTGATGTTTTCAACTCTAAATCCACTGCTTTAAATCAAACCTTTATATTACCATTAGCTCTGGCACTTTCTAATGGGGAACCAGTGTCCTACAATAGCTCCTTTTCTCTCACAGAACTTGAATCAGTTCTAAAGTGCTCCCGTAATACATCTCCAGGTCATGATATGGTGCACAATCTTATGCTCAAAAATCTTACTCCAGAATATTTAAATTGGTTATTATCAATCATTAATTATAGTTTTGAACATTCAATAATCCCAGCTACCTGGAAGCTTGCCATCATTCTCCCTATACTTAAGCCTGGGAAACTCCCATCTGACCCCAAGGCATATAGGCCCATATCTCTGTTGCCCTGTATGGCTAAAGTCATGGAAAAAATGATCTGTAATAGACTCTATTATATGTTGGAACAATCTGACGCATTCAGTAAAACTCAGAGTGGATTTAGGAGACGATTGTGCACTCTTGACCAAGTAGCCAGACTTGAAATGAGTATAAGATGCTCCCTTATTGACCGTGGCCTCTGTATAGTGATATTTTTTGATCTAAACAAAGCTTATGATTGTATATGGCATACAGGCCTACTATATAAACTGTCTCAGCTAGGAATCAAAGGCAAAACCTTATGCTGGATCAAAGAATATTTGAACGACAGGAAATTCAAAGTGTTCTTGGAGGGCAGCTATTCAACGGAAAGGGGACTACCCTCAGGAGTTCCGCAAGGTTCCATCCTATCTCCAACCCTTTTTAATATAATGTTAGCAGACTTACCTAGAGTTCATGGTGTTATGCTCCTTGAGTATGCTGACGATATTACTTTGTGCTGCAGTGGCAATGACCAACGACAGGTTGGCAGGCTTGTGCAAGAGCAAGTTAATAAATTGAAGGACTGGACAAACTCTTGGGGATTGTGTTTGAACCAGTCCAAGACTAAGGGGATGCAGTTCACTAGGAAAAACCTACCTAAGCCAGACATATATTTGAGTAATTCCTGTATAGACTTTGTTGATAACCATAAATATTTGGGAATGCTGTTGGATGCCCCAGGTTTAACTTGGAAGAATCATATCCAACACCTCAGAGATAAATGTATACCTAAAATAAACCTAATGAAGTCTATCTCAAACAATCATTGGGGTGCTGATAGAAAGACTCTGTTAATGTTTTATAAATCAGTAATTCGCAGTTGCATTGATTACGGTTCTATATTCTATAGTACAGCATCTAATACTTATTTAGACAAATTAGATAAAATTCAAAATGCATGTTTACGTATTGCAACAGGGTCTCGAAGTACTTCCCCTATCCTATCATTGGAAGTGGAAAGTAATACTCAGCCTCTAAGCCTTCATCGCATGTTGATCCTTATAAAATTTTACTGTAGACTCACAGAATTGCCTTCCAATGTCCAAATAACAAAAGAACTGTTGGAACCACAGCCTCGCTTGCAAGATAGACCTTGGACAAGCCACATATTGGTCCCGCCATTAATCATACGAGCGAAAAAAGTTTTTGCTCATCTTAAAATACAGAGAAGTAATAAGGAGATGGTTCCAATTATTTCCCCTATAGCTCCTTGGGAAGAAATAGACAACTACTTTCTGACCGAATTTGGTAATTCCCCAGTAGGGTGTATGTCAAATGAAATGGCAGGTTCCATCTTTAAATACCTGGAGGAATCATTGTTTCCCTCATACTTGCCTATATATACTGACGGTTCAAAGCTTACTAGTCCTGCCCCCTCTTCGACTGGGTCGATGATAATTAAAGAATCTAATAATACCATCATGTCTAATTGGAGATTGCCCGCCGAAACTGCAATTCTGGGTTGTGAATTGTTTGCAATTTTTCGAGCAGTAAAGTACCTTTATGAGAACTATGCTTCATTGCCAGGAGCTGTGATATATACAGACTCTCTCTCGGGAGTTGCCCTGTTGCAAAATCGGAAGGCTAAAAACTATGTTCATCTAATATACGAGATTCATAAATATGTCAAACTGTTGAATGTAAAATACCCAACTCACATCCAGTATATTCCAGGTCATAAGAATTTAGAAGGGAATGAGCTTGCAGATCTGGCAGCCAAGGCAGCACATCAAAGTCCGGTAACTCCATTCATTCACTCGGCTCAAATTGACAAGGTGAGACAAGCTAGAGATGCTCTGACTGAGGTTTGGCAGAGCCAGTGGCTCAAAAGAGTAAGTGACTTGAACAAAGGTAAATTTTTATTAGAGATCAGAAACACTGTGGGATTTTGGCCTTGGTCTTCTCATCGTAACCGATCTATAGAAAGTGCAATGGCCAGATTAAGAACAGGCCATGTGGGCCTGAATCAGCATCTCAATCGATTTAATTTGTCTCAAACAGATAAGTGCTCATGTGGATGTTTTGAAACAGTCAGCCACTTTCTGCTACAATGTCCAAAATATGGTGTAGCCAGAACTATATTAGCTGAAGAAGTACAATCAGTAGGTGTAACTCTTTCTATCAAGAATCTGCTGGGAGGAGGAAATTACTCTTCAGAAATACAATTTAAAATATTAAATTCAATGTCAAAGTATCTAATCTCTACTGGGAAATTAGGTAATTTATAGCTGCTAACCACTAACTTAAACAAATAAAGTAACATCAACTTCTCCAAGGAAGCACCTGCGCCATGTTCGTTTGATTTTCTCCTGGTTGCTTGAAAAAAGGACAAAATGTAAATGCAACCAACATTGTAAGAGGAAATTTTCTGAACATCGTGTTTTTCCTTAACACCAATTTAACATTACAGCAAAGAGTATCTTGAATTGCTCCATCCATGCACTCCAATTGTAGCAGTAGAAGTAGTATTAGTAGTAATGTAAAGTTGTTCCGTAGAGTAGGGAGTGATTATGGATCATGAAAGGAAGCTAATGACCCACATGTTTATGACTGACAAGATGCTCCAGGTTGTGCCACCCAGGCTGGACCATCCATCCCCATTATGGCTCTGTGCTGTTCCCACTTAAGCAATAGGTTGACTCCACTAACCTTGTATGTTGTGCTAACCCATCAGAGCTTTTCTGTCTTAAAGTGATATCCATGTTACCAAATGATAACCGTACAGCCTGTAAAAATCTGAAATGAATTCTCTTTCTGCCAGCAGAAGTGAACTGACCACTTCACGTAAGGACCTGAGGTGCATGGACCAACAGGAACCGGGATCCTCATAAAACAGAAGAAAGAAGAAGAAGAAGATCCAACAAACCTGACAGGAAGGTACTCTCACTGATCGCTATTTGCCTTTTCTAATAGCTTGTTAATGTTTGATGGGTTGCCGTGAGTTAATATTGGGCTTTCACGCAGTAGTTATTTCAAGTAGTAAATCATGAATTGAAATGGAGAAGGTGAAATGAAGTTTGCTCATTACTCTGGAAAATTTCACAAGTATGCGTTCGTTCATTAAACCTAATTTTTGGAGGCTATCTCTTTTGAAAGCTTAGTTTATGCATAAAGAATAGTTACTGAGACTTTAACTAAACATTTGACTTAAGTTAATTTTTCGAGAATGATCTTAAAAGAAATAAACATTATTGGTTATCTATATTGTAAGGTAGATGAATGTCCTCAGAATGGAGGCCCAATATAATTTTTTCTGCGTGTTGGAAGGCTAATTGCTTGCGTGTTATAATGTCAGAGCCTAGAAAAGCTGTACAAAACTACAGTCTGTACTTGTAATGCAGACTTCTCTGCTTTTATATAAACTAAACCAATAAGGAAGAAGAAACTTGTGGATGAAGAACTCCAATAATAAGCTCACAGGTCCAATGGTTCTCTTTGCAAGACCAGCAACTTTAAGAGGGATAGCTCTCATCCCTCACCTTGAGAAGAAGATTGATAATGTATAAGCTTAGTAGTAACTACATATAACTATATACAGTTTTTTTGATTCATTATTAAGTATACAAGTATAACTGCTAATTTCTTGAATGCTTTGCATGTTTAAATCTGATAAAAGTAACTAGTAATTGTGGGCACTGTGAGAATTCCTTACCATTACTAAATGTTTATACTTGCCTTGCATAATTGATGCCAACAGGACAATATCAAAGAATATCTATATTTTCTTAAATTAATTTCAGTATGTAAGAACAGTTGATGATCATTAACAGGTACTCACTTCTTTGTAATATAACAATTTTGGGCCTAGAAAAAGCGTTTGCATTGTCATGCAGGGCTAAATGGGTACACTGACCTATAAAACCTCTTTTCATGCATATTTTGTTGATTTTTAAAATTGTTTAGCTATGAAAAGTAAATTTTTATCTACTGATGTAAAAATAAAGAGATATGAAGAATTTAATATGCATCTTGATAATCTTGCAGTATTTGATAGATGGCGGCCGCCATCTTAGGTGCCAGGTGGTGGCCATTTGAGATGATGTAAATGGACGTCACTAGAAACCTTGGTCAATGTGAAGTTTAATGCAATCTCGGAAAATAAGAATTCCGATCTTAGGAATCACTTGAAGAAACCCATTTAAGAACGTTTTACACGAATGACATTCTGCCCGCTGATGCGTTATTTTCGAAAAATTGAACTTTGAAGTTGGCCTTTGCGCCAAAGGAAGCAAGCGCGTGAAACGGAATTTAATTAATAACGGAAGCTATTACAAACGTAAAGAGGTTGGGTCGTGAGGGGGAGGCACAGTTCTTCTAGTGAAAATTATAAATAAAGCTTTTAACCTACCCATTAGGGTGACGACCGCAATCTTGTTGACATCGGGTCCAAGATGGCGGCGCCCATGGTGGTCGCCATGTTAGACCCGATGTAAACAAGATTGCGGTCGTCACCCTAATGGGTGGTTTAGAAGCTTTATATATACTTTTCACTAAAAGAACTGTGGCTACCCCTCACGACCCAACCTCTTTACGTTTGTAATTGGGGGTTAGCTTCCGTTTTTAATTAAATTACGCTCGCTTCCTTGGGCGCGTGACGGCCAACTTCAAAGTTCAATAACTCGAAAATAACGCATCAGCGAGCAGAATGTCGTTCCTCGAAAACGTTCTTAAATGGGTTTCTTTAGTGATTGTTTGGAATATAATTATCAATTTCCGTGATTGCCTTAAACTTCACATTGACCGAAACCTTTATTTATAAGTTTCTCTAGAAGAACTGTGGCTCCAGTAAATCTGAAGGATACGTCAGTTATCGATTTTCCACTTTTTGGTGCCTGAACCTAATTAATTGAATCAAAATAAACAAGTTCCGTCAAAATAAACAAGTCTCAAATTAGTATTTTACGATTTATAGCGGCAAGTTTAGTTTCGTCTTTGATGACTGATGCGCTTGAATAAACAGCTACTCATTGATTTTTGAATTTTTGTTGCTTGAATCATTTCACATCACATCGAAATTAATCTCATCGAAATTAATCACATCGAAATGAACAACTTTTCTTCTATACACTTCTTTTGTCAAATGAGTATTTAATGAGGTATAGCGGTAGGTTTGGTTTCGTCTTTGATGACGATCGCGCTGGAAGAAAGTGCGCATTGCAGTGTTGCTGTCCGACGTGCTCCTTGAATTACTTGCCGCTTCAAACACTGGAGTTGCATTAAGTCATTTACCGCTTTAACTAATAAAATACTCATTTGAAACGGAAAGTGCATAGAAGAAAACTTGTTTATTTTGATCTAATTAACTATGCTTAGGCATCAAAATTTACAAAATCGTACTGACATATCTTTCAGATTTACCGTGGCTCCCCCTCACGACCCAACCTCTTAACACTTGCAATAGGATGTTAGCTTCCGTTATTAATTGAATTCCGCTTGGCAGGCTTGCTTCCTTCTTTTACTTTAAAGTGGAATAATTAAAAAATAACGCATCAGTGAGCAGAATGTCATTCGTGTAAAACTTTTTTAAATGTAGTTCTTTAGTGATTCTTTGGAACGAAATTATTAATTTCCGTGATTGCATTAAACACGACATCAACCAAATATTAAGAGGGTTAGTGTTGTTTTTCTCTTAAAACTTTGATATATTTTTGAAATGCTCCTACATTGTTATACATGACATTGTGCATATCACTTTGGTTCTTTGTAGAGATGCTGGAAAGCTTAGAAATTTTATTTAACTTTGATCAATATTGAATTTAAGGGGGTCCTCCGGGCCCCTTTTCTCTCCGATTGGGATTTTTCATGTTATTGTTGGAAAAGAGCCCTTAGGTGGTGGACTATTCGGTCCTAAAATATTATGGCGCTACGGACAATAGATCCCCCCCCAAGGGGGTAAGGGGACCAAAATCTTGAATTTTTGAGCACATTTCGACCCCATATAAAAAGAAAAGAAAAGGAGAAATGGAAAATTTGTGAATGTACTTTTGTTAGGTATGTTTCAAGGATTTTAAAACTGTCTATGTTTTTGATCTAGCACAAAAACTCAATGAGTTCTATTCCTTTGAAATATCAATACCAGTGGACTAAAAACCAATATGTCAAATTTATTCAAAAACTAAGGCCTTAATCAAAAAAATGTATAGAGGAAATTGTGTTTCTTTTTAAAAGACATATATTAGTCAAATTTCATAAGAATCAGATTGAAAACAAAAAATTTCATAATTTTTATGATACAAGTAAAAATTTTTTTACTTTTTTTTAAATTGTAAATTACAATTTACAGTGTGAATATGATGTTATGCATGGAAATTATCAAAATAAAAATGAAAACAGCATTCAATTACATAAATTTTCCATTATATTACACTTCAACTAAATATTTTGTTTTTGGCCTATACTGTTAGTTACTTATTTTCAAAATTCAAAAGAATAGAAGTCATTGAGTTTTTATGCTAGGAAGAAAACAAAGACAGTTTTAAAATCCTTGGAGCAATTCTAAGAAACTGATAGCTCTCGATTTTCCAATTTGTACGTTGTCTTTTTTTTCTGCTAGTTCAAAACCTGAAAATTTGGGATATTTTAGGTATTTATCAAATATCGCATATATATTTAGAAAAAAAATTTCAAATAGAAAATTCAGACCTAGGGTACCGTAACAATTACCGCCCACTTACTGACCTTCGACCTATAACACCATCTAATATCTTCCCGAATGTACGCAACTGAGCTGACTACATTTAAACATTAGCACAAAGGTTCATGTTTAGCTACGTTACTCTCAGAACCTTATCATGTGGCAAGGAATAAATGCGATAAATTTTTTATTGCGAAAGATTTGGAACTGCATAATTCTACTGTTACTGCCCAGTGTTCGCGCAAATTCTATAGTTATCGCCTGATTATCGCCCACTGTTCTTCAAATGCCGCCCTTTGAATCGAATGTAAAATATAAGTGCGTTACGAATGAGCGTCAGAGGAATCAATGAAAAAACTATTTGGGAACTAGGAAAGAAGATGTTTGCAAGCCACTCGAAGAAACAGTCGGCTGATATCCATCTGTTTTGGGAAGTGCCAAGATCATAATCCCGGGGATCGACGTCTTCCAAGTTGAACTTTGGCCGAATCCCAGGGAAAATGACGAAAGGATTGGAGAAGTCACCGGATGCTGACACACAACCCAAAACTGTGACTTGCTCTTTTGTATCTGGGGCGAGTCTGTAGACGTTTTTAGCTCCTCTTGCAGAAATTATTTTTAGCTTTCCGTTTGTTCCTCCCAACGGGAAGCCGCTTTTGTCGAGGTTGAAAATTCTTGAGGAGTTTTCCTGGCAAAAGAAGGCAGCAGCATTTATTCCATGCTGTTCTTAGAAAAACTTTTTAAGATTCTCAAACCACTTCCTTATCTAAGGCTCAGTGACATAGAATCGCTGATAACCCAAGTTCTCAGGTGTTCTTGGGCTGCATTGGGGGTTCCTATTTAAGAACCTGTAAATCCATGCCGTTGAGGGTTTATTTTCTTTGAATCTCCTTGTGTCCTCATTGTAAGATACCGGATCATCCACTTCCGCTCTATCAAGAATTTCTTTCACAAGCAATGCAACATCTTTTCTTGGAATGCCGTAGCCAATTTTATCTACAATAAAAAGGTGTTTTTCAGTATTCCTTCCTGCTCACAAGACAGTGTAGATGCAGGTCCAGGGAGGTGCTTCCAATCTGTATATCTTCCATGATATCTGTCTCTAACACTTTTTACTGGGACATTATACCTATCGGCAGCTTTTCTAAAAGACAGTCCATTTTTTACAGCAGCAACTGCCTCAATGATGTTCTGATCAGGATAATTTTTGCGTTTTTTCTTATCCTCCTCCATCAGAACCTGCCATCGTAAAAATAGATGAGGCTACAACCCTAATACATGAAAAATTAAGCTAAACAAACACAAAAACAAATAAAACAATACTAACATGAAAACAAGTAATAGTAAAGACTATAAGACTACTCTTAAAAAATAAATATAAATTACGGGTGGTATTTCTGTAAGACAGCAGTATTTTTATTAGTTGTATCTAAACACCGCCCACCAAACATCGCTCAGGGCGGTTTTTAAAGAATGACAATTTTCTTTCTACAATTACCGCCCACCCAATAACTTGGCATTCTAAATTACTCAGCGTAAAATTAGTATCTCTCATCGTTCGTTTACGTTTCGATCGGTGTCTCGCCACAGGCAGCGTGGCGGGAAAATAGTAAATGACTGTTTAATTTTACTTTCAAGCAAGCCAGTTTTGTGCACGATTCAATTCTTATGCGGTCTGATACGTAGTTGCATACAATAACTATTTTTTTTCAATTCTATCATAAAACTTACCTAAAATCTGAGGAGATTGCCTGAAACTGGGGTTTGTAGGGCTTGTACCAGCAGGTACATACTCAAGACACTGTGATCTGAAAGAAACTTAGAGCGTTTTGAATTTACGTGGGCGGTAGTGTGATAGTGGGCGGCAATTGTTACGGTACCCTATCAGTTTGTTTGCAATGTTACTAGGATTTCAAAACTGTCTTTGTATTTGTTCTAGCATAAAAATTCATTGACTTCTATTTTTTTGAAAACACCCCAAAAATGAACCAAAAAATGAGTTTTTCAAAAAATAAAAAAAAAACTAAGGCCTAAATCAAAAAACTTCTCAAATAAAATGTTTTTCTTGCAAAAATACATATAGTGGCCAAATTTCAGACCAATCGGATTAAAATTCAATTTTGACGGGAGGACCCCCTTAATGTTGTCAATGATATCAATAATTTTGTTGCCAGATATTGGTAATATGGTACAATTCAAGATGTTTTACACGAATGACATTATGCTCGCAAATGCTTAGCTTTTGGGATATTTGACTTGAAGTCATGGGAATGTCATTTATAAAATTGAACAAACTGAGATATAAATAAGCAGAAATACGGTTTTGACATAACGACAGGTGAGGTGAGGTTAGGTAAAGTTAGGTTAGTTAAACTAACCTAAGTAAACATAAAATAACTTAATTTAACTTAATCGTACCAAGGCCTATGACTCCCGCCTAAAAACTTGGCTTGGTCCACGCCGCGCCTGAAGAGCCGTATCGAAACTGCCATTAATGCTATTCCTACCTGAACCTTATTTGTGCTATATCTCAAAAACTAAGCATTTGCGAGCACAATGTCATTCATATAAAACGTTTTAAAATGTCTCCATATACCTAGATCTTGCAGCAAAATTATGAAAATTGTTGACATCAAATTCAATATTGACCTTAATGTTTGTGGTTTATCAATGCTTCTAATGTCTTCGACTTCCTGGTTGTTAATTTTTCACAATTTTTTTCAGAGTTAGTTGTGCATGTATTTTACATAAAACTAAAAATTACACCAAAGAAACATTTTGTTTATCAAAAATTTAATCAGTGCAAGAAGTGTCATTACAGTTCAAAATGACTAAAGTTTCAGCTACAGCAACTAACCGTCTCAGATCTGACTACATAAGAATGAAGAAAGATCCCGTGCCATACATCACTGCTGAGCCACTACCCTCAAACATTTTAGAATGGTGAGTTGTTTCATTGAAATTTTACTAACTTGGATATATCGTTGCTGAGCAACAAGATTTAAACATTTGAAAATGAGTGAGTGGAACAATTCATAACTTTTCTAACTGCCATACATCATTGCTGAGGTGCTGACCTCAAAGAGAATAAAATAACAAATGGATTCCTTCAAAACTTTTTAGAATGTTTGTGATGCAATAAATCTATAACTGGTTCAATTGTGAATGCATGTGATGTTCCTAAATTTTGTTTTCTGACATACAATGCTGCCTAGAATGTGTTAACTACAAAGCAATGGCTTTAATGACATTATTGAATTTGTATAACTATAATTTCTTACTGGAGAATTAGTTAGACTTTAAAATTCACTGCCGTAAGTTATATACACACATATTTTTTATTTTCATTTGATATATTAATTAATACATAATGAAATGCCTAGAGGCTTTAGATATTTTTCATAAGTTATCACATTATGTTTCTTTGAATGATTTGTTACCATTATTACCTAATTAATAACTGATTTTTTATGAGTAATGGTTTTATCTATAGATAAATATCAACTAAACATTAGGATTGTAATAGATTATATATAGGACTCCAGGTAAGCAAGGACTTGGGCTTGATGTATTTCTATTTAGTTTGGTATGTTAAAAAAATATTTCACTGCATTACATTACACTGTCCTAGCATGAGTTCCTCACAGTTAAAATTAGCATAAATATGTAATGAATTGCTGGATCTTTTGTAAATGTTAATGAAGATAAGAAAGCTGATGTAGGAATGCTCTATGCACCATAGTAGTTACTGGGTAGGATATAAATCAAGTACTTACCTGCATGGAAGTGAGGAATTTGATGTAGAGAAAATAGAATTGGAAGTCACTTCAGAAATGTGATGCAGGAGCTCAATTCTGTGATGAGATAAGTATATGTGGTGCAACAAGTTGAACTGGCATAGCTTTACCTCAGTGAATTATTTGTATAGGGTTTTTGATTTTGCCTAGTTTAGAATTTGTGGCAGATATATCTGTGGTGGATCATGTCTGAGCATCCATATGCATGTCTTAACATTTTTGGAAGTACTCTACAAAAATATGTTTCTGGAACAAACAGTGTTCGATTACATTTTTTTGCAGGCACTACGTAGTACAAGGCCCTGAGGACAGTCCATACTATGGAGGTTTCTACCACGGTAAGCTGATGTTTCCAATGGAGTACCCATTCAGACCTCCCAGCATCTACATGACGACTCCCTCTGGCCGCTTTAAGACCAACACTAGACTGTGCCTCTCCATCTCAGACTTCCACCCTGACACCTGGAACCCTGCTTGGTCTGTGGCAACTATCCTCACTGGGCTGCTCTCTTTCATGGTCAGTTAATAATCCATACTATAATAAGAGCCCTGTCTGTCCGTAGGTCACCCCCACCAGCAGAAAGTGCGTAATGAGCGTATCTGGGATGCAAGCTTCATCAACTCTATGAATTTTGGTATATTGATCCATCACATTTGGAGTCGGAATGAAAATCACTTGTATTGTTGGGAAACTGGTATGTGTCATGTGATTTGTTGAACATTGTTATACATTTTTGATCTGTTGTGTGCACTCCGCCTCATCAACTCTGGAAAGATATATTTTTTTATTTATTCCGGCCTGTATTTCATTTTACATTTTATTTATAATAAAGCGGGTTTAAAGAAATTGATATCAATGAAAAGCACCCAAAATCTTTCAATTTTCCCAATTTTGACCCCATATAAAATGAGAACAAATGGGAAACGGAAAAAAAGCAGAATGTGAGTGTGATTATATTCATTGAAATCAGCCTAACGCAGTGGTTCTAAATGTGGGTTCAATCAAACCTCAGGGGTTGCATGAGTTGAACCTGTTGTGAACGTGGTTTCTCATCGAAGCCGTGATCGTAATTTTCATCATGCATTTATTCGTCGTGCGATTTTTTGGAGGCAATTCTTTGATCGTATTATTTATCGTCATTTCTTTTCGGTTTCATTTACTTTCAATCAATAGTCGAGACAGAAGGCCTCAATTATTCTATTTTTGTAATTTCATTAAAGATCGAAATATGCAGTGACTTTTCAATGTCATTAGTTACAATTAAATATAATATTATAGCAAATCGAATAGGGCCTCGTTAAGGATAGTGACAACGCTATTACAACGTAAATTTCTGTTAAAATGATGACGTCCTTCTAATAGCAATAGATTACATGTTAGGATAGTGATTGACTTACGATGCACAACATGTCATATTAATGAATCTAGATGATCGTGACACCATCAAATCTCAAAACTATTCTAATCTATCAGAAAATACAGTTACAGGAGATCGCATCATGATCTCAAAATAAACAGGTGAAGCCCTCATTACTTGAACCTTAACACGTTGATAATTACGATAAGTACATTTTATATGAGGTGAAGCCTCCGCGGAATCAGTTATCTTGCGAAATACTAAACATTCAATTCATCAATAAACCTGACGCGATACATTTTTGGGTACAGAATCTAAACCTACCACGCGAAGCAAAGTGGCTTGAATGTATGGAATACGAAAACATTAGGATACTTAGCTCGGTCGTTGATGGCGCTTAAGAGTCAATACACGACTCATTGAATAACAGAGAATAACCCAACCCTCACCGCTTGGCGAGCCTGCCAAGGCAGCGAGGTGGGAGGACACAAACAGACGTGACTGTGCTTTGCGAATGCTGGGACGCTTCTGCCCGGGCTGTCGTCTACCAAGCGTAGGAGTCTGTGAAGCCGTTCGCATAGAGAACAAACATGTCCTTATAGACAATGCTTTACATTAGTTAATTTAATCGGAATTGGCAAGCGTCGTCATATAATTAGAAGAGAATAGACTTACAATTGGATGACAGTTAATTTACCCAGAGTAAACACAATCCTAAGTCTCTAATGAAGGGAAAGAATATACGTTGAGCAAATGGAGGCGTTTGGCAGTCCGGTAAGCTGTCGATGTTTCGTGACGTGTCGCTCATAGAGGGTGTGGTCGTGCGTCTTTCTAGCGATGGGGATGATGTCACTGTTGAATGCGACGGTTGGTAGAGCTGAAGGTGACGGTTGACGATGTCTGGGCGAAGTTCGTGGAGACAAGAATATGCAGCCTTTATTGACGAGAAGATATTTCTATGGAAGCCAGTCTTTTCGAAGGTATTTCAGTCGCTAGCTAGGCAGACTCCTTCTTAACGCCCATTCAAACACAGCGTAGAGTATAGTCACAGCAGAATCATGACAAATATCCCTCCGTCGCGTTTTTTTGTTTAAAAGCTCCTGCTTTTTCTTCTCCTTCACTCGACCTCAACGCGTGCGACTATGCGTTGAAATAACGCGTAGTTCCGAGGAAACAGATGTGAAGCTTGACGACAAGATTTGCTCCAAATAAGTGCTCTGATACGGGGAAGTCTTGTGAAAACAACCGTGTAGTAATCCTTGTGCAGGATCTATTCACCTAGCAACGGATGTTGACGTCCCCTCTTGTCGTCATGACCGCCGTATACAACAGTCGTGAAGCTAAAGAACTTCAGGGATCAAAATCCCTTAAATACCTTGGCCGTCTAGGGTCCAAGGGGCTTCCATTACTTGATTCCTCTTGCAGAAATTTTCGAGTTAAATAACTCCGCGGGGCCTGAGATGTAAGGTGGACGTATTCCTCTTATGCGGGATGTCGTCATCTTTTTTGGAGCGCTGCTGTCCCATTTGTCGTCTCGCTGGTAAATACAGCATAACGTCGCTCCCTTCACTTGCCGTCACGCCTTCCGTCGTCGATGTTACCTGCTGTGGGAGTTGTGAGATTGCGTCGTGTCGCGTGCTGACTAGCTGAGGCTCGTACGCGAAGCGTATGTGCGTGCGTGCGTGTAGGGGTGTATTGGAGTAGGAGCGTATCCCTCAAGCGCCGACGCCCGAGCTGTGACGTCATGCCGCTGCCTCAGGTACCGCGCTGTGCGTGCGCATGTCCATCCACTCGCTCACGTCCCCGGTGCGCGCAGGCGTTGCCGCCTACCCTCTGGGTTGAGCGGTGCGGTTGTGGTTGAGGTTGAGCCTGTGCTCTGTGCGACGTGGTTGGGCACCACACAAGGCAAGCGCGTCCTTGCGATGCCCGTTGTCGGCCGGCGCACGACTTGCCCTTGACGCCATGACTGAAAGTTCAGTTTTGGTTATTCAATGACCTTATCAGTCCGAGATTTCCACTCCCTTGTTGCAGTCATACGCATTCGCATCCATATCGCGTTCACCTCATTCACCCCACTTTACTTCGCGTTCACAAAGAGGACATAAGCCTAATTTTAATTCCAATCTTAACTTAGACGTGATATTACGTGACAATTATGAATCGCAGAAAGAGAGACTACATAAGTTTCTAATAACACATTAGCGTTGGAAATTAGAAAATGACAGAGCGGTATGATCTTTGAATTAGAATCATATTCACTTGATTTTAATAACATTTACATTTTGTTGCGATGCAATAATTCATATAAACATTGAGAGGATAATTTTTTTTTATAAAATCAATGATCCAGATATGCGCATGAGTTACATTCAAGTATTCAATTTGCGGTGGTAATTAGTTTATTCGTTGACTATAAGATATGGCAAGCAATCAAGAATGACAAATGATAGAATGTTAAAAAATAAGAAAATCACATCATCATGTTTAAGTAGTGCACGTTTAACATTACGTTAAAATTTAAGCATTAAACATTTCAATTGAGTGTGAGATAAAATCAATACTTCGATACGTGCAATGAAGATAGAGTTCACTATGAGTAGCACGAGTGGTCGTGGTAGCGATCGTTAGGCATAGAGAATGAAAGAAAGAAGCGCCGATGAGCTGGCACTCGGGTATAAGTACCAGAGGGGAGGAAGGTCAGAAAGATCGAGCGCCACGCAGAACCAGATGTTCGGAGGCCGAGTTGGAATGTAAACAAGGCTCGACTAGACCGTCCGACACCACAGCACACACTGCCTTGTCTACGTCACACCTCCCATAGCATCTCAACACCAATATTCTAGACGTGAATATTCATTCATACAACATCCTCTCAACATGAAATCATATGGTTACATATTGCGATAAATTTGAAGTGGACGTGGAATGAAATTACCAGTACATTACATAAATTCGCACCAGTAAATTTAGTAAATATCAAATTTATAAGTATACATAGTGTATGTAAAATTTTTGATGCGCGGAAAATGTTGTTTTGAATGGAATTTACTTTTATATGAGTCTCCTTTAGCATGTGAGAATGAAATTTAATTTTTAATAAGGTATAAATTTAATTATCCATAGGAGATTTTTATGGAGGTTTACGAATCATACTTTAGAGTTGATAACTTCACAAACATAGTTTAAACTTTGGCGAGCTAAGATGATATAGCTTTAAACGTTCAACTCAGTCTGAAGATTTGAATCTCAAAGTCGGCGTTATGAACAGTGTTGTTCTCATGTCTCCCTCGCCGATTACAAAATGGCGCCTGTAGTTTAATGGCTTGGCTCGTAGGCGTAATTTTCACAGAGCCCTATTCCAACTTATTGCTCGAATACAGTAACATGTGCGATAATTAATTGAATGAGGCTTGAATTTATTTCTGTAGATCGACTGTAATTAATTCTTTTGCATATTTGGTAGTTCCAAATACGTCGGCAATTAATACACACAATATAATAATGAAATATGAGGTTTCATAATGGGAATAATTAGTACGATGGGCAAAACACAATCAGAGAATTACAAACGGCTAACCTGAAACATGGTTATTCAAAGAAATCAATAAGGCACAACGGGAATCAATGCACAATTAGACATATGAACAATTACACAGTAAATAAACACAATAGAGAATATAGATGGTTCTACAATAGACACAATAATAGCAAAATAGTTCGAATGGGTACAACATGATAATAAAATAGGAATGATTTAAATGCAAACTGTTATAATGTATGGATTATTAAACGCATTAGTACAATTTTAGAATTCTATAAATTTCTTAATCACACACAATTAATTTGGTTCGGCAGATCGTAATGCTATTTTTATCAAAATAGTTTGATCATAATGTAGTATAATTTAGTAATTTCTGGTAGTTGATAGCTGGTAAGCGTGACAAATTTTATTGGGAATTGGTAAGCGTGACAATTTTGAGCGGTCTCTTTCGGAGACGATTAAAAATAAAGATCCGCCACCGCTTGGCACCATATGTTGTGAACGTGGTTTCTCATCGAAGCCGTGATCGTAATTTTCATCATGCATTTATTCGTCGTGCGATTTTTTGGAGGCAATTCTTTGATCGTATTATTTATCGTCATTTCTTTTCGGTTTCATTTACTTTCAATCAATAGTCGAGACAGAAGGCCTCAATTATTCTATTTTTGTAATTTCATTAAAGATCGAAATATGCAGTGACTTTTCAATGTCATTAGTTACAATTAAATATAATATTATAGCAAATCGAATAGGGCCTCGTTAAGGATAGTGACAACGCTATTACAACGTAAATTTCTGTTAAAATGATGACGTCCTTCTAATAGCAATAGATTACATGTTAGGATAGTGATTGACTTACGATGCACAACATGTCATATTAATGAATCTAGATGATCGTGACACCATCAAATCTCAAAACTATTCTAATCTATCAGAAAATACAGTTACAGGAGATCGCATCATGATCTCAAAATAAACAGGTGAAGCCCTCATTACTTGAACCTTAACACGTTGATAATTACGATAAGTACATTTTATATGAGGTGAAGCCTCCGCGGAATCAGTTATCTTGCGAAATACTAAACATTCAATTCATCAATAAACCTGACGCGATACATTTTTGGGTACAGAATCTAAACCTACCACGCGAAGCAAAGTGGCTTGAATGTATGGAATACGAAAACATTAGGATACTTAGCTCGGTCGTTGATGGCGCTTAAGAGTCAATACACGACTCATTGAATAACAGAGAATAACCCAACCCTCACCGCTTGGCGAGCCTGCCAAGGCAGCGAGGTGGGAGGACACAAACAGACGTGACTGTGCTTTGCGATTGCTGGGACGCTTCTGCCCGGGCTGTCGTCTACCAAGCGTAGGAGTCTGTGAAGCCGTTCGCATAGAGAACAAACATGTCCTTATAGACAATGCTTTACATTAGTTAATTTAATCGGAATTGGCAAGCGTCGTCATATAATTAGAAGAGAATAGACTTACAATTGGATGACAGTTAATTTACCCAGAGTAAACACAATCCTAAGTCTCTAATGAAGGGAAAGAATATACGTTGAGCAAATGGAGGCGTTTGGCAGTCCGGTAAGCTGTCGATGTTTCGTGACGTGTCGCTCATAGAGGGTGTGGTCGTGCGTCTTTCTAGCGATGGGGATGATGTCACTGTTGAATGCGACGGTTGGTAGAGCTGAAGGTGACGGTTGACGATGTCTGGGCGAAGTTCGTGGAGACAAGAATATGCAGCCTTTATTGACGAGAAGATATTTCTATGGAAGCCAGTCTTTTCGAAGGTATTTCAGTCGCTAGCTAGGCAGACTCCTTCTTAACGCCCATTCAAACACAGCGTAGAGTATAGTCACAGCAGAATCATGACAAACCCCATGGGTTGCATGAGTTGAACCCCATGGGTTGCATGAGTTGAACCCCAGGGGTTGCATGAGTTGAACCCCAGGGGTTGCATGAGTTGAACCCCAGGGGTTGCATGAGTTGAACCCCAGGGGTTGCGTGAGTTGAACCCCAGGGGTTGCGTGAGTTGAACCCCAGGGGTTGCATGAGTTGAACCCCAGGGGTTGCGTGAGTTGAACCCCAGGGGTTGCGTGAGTTGAACCCCAGGGGTTGCGTGAGTTGAACCCCAGGGGTTGCGTGAGTTGAACCCCAGGGGTTGCGTGAGTTGAACCCCAGGGGTTGCGTGAGTTGAACCCCAGGGGTTGCGTGAGTCGAACCCCAGGGGTTGCGTGAGTCGAACCCCAGGGGTTGCGTGAGTTGAACCCCAGGGGTTGCGTGAGTTGAACCCCAGGGGTTGCATGAGTCGAACCCCAGGGGTTGCGTGAGTCGAACCCCAGGGGTTGCGTGAGTCGAACCCCAGGGGTTGCGTGAGTCGAACCCCAGGGGTTGCGTGAGTCGAACCCCAGGGGTTGCGTGAGTCGAACCCGAGGGGTTGCGTGAATTTAATCCCACAGGTTGTGTGAGTTGAACCCCAGAGGTTGCGTGAGTCGAACCCCAGGGGTTGCGCGAGTTGAACCTCACAGGTTGTGTGAGTTGAACCTCACAGGTTGTGTGAGTTGAACCTCACAGGTTGTGTGAGTTGAACTTCACAGGTTGTGTGAGTTGAACCTCACAGGTTGTGTGAGTTGAACCTCACAGGTTGTGTGAGTTGAACCTCACAGGTTGTGTGAGTTGAACCTCACAGGTTGTGTGAGTTGAACCCCACAGGTTGCGTGAGTTGAACCCCACAGGTTGCGTGAGTTGAACCCCAGGGGTTGCGCGAGTTGAACCCCAGGGGTTGCGCGAGTTGAACCCCAGGGGTTGCGCGAGTCAAACCCCTGGGTTTGACATGATACAGTTTGTGCTGTAACACAGTATATAGGTATATGCATATGTTTTGAATGTGAAGAAGAAATCACGTTTTATTTCTCCAGCTACGAAGGGTTTGATGAATGCATGTATGGAACTTGTGGGATTCAGTACCTCCAACAAGGTTAAAACCACTGACCTAATTCAGTGGTTTAATACATCACCACAACATGTAGATACAAGAACAGTTATACATAAGCAAGACTTCAAGTCCTTTGTTAGTCTGAGAGATCATTCGGGCCAAAGCAGCAAAAGATGGAAACATCAGCATTTAAGACTTTATCTACTTAGTTTCTTTTTACTTCACACTTTGTTCCTATTGGCACCTTTTTTTATTACAGATCAGTCCAGTTTGCAGTGCTTTAATTTTTATTATTGTGGTGGAACTGATTTCCTTATGATCCATACTTATATTTTGGTATAAAAATATTGTCGTTGAAGATCTCTCTATTTGACAGTGTTGTAATAAATATGGTTTGGTTCAGTTCAGTTCTATAGTAGACTTCTAGACTTCAGGTCTCAATAGCTCTTCATATTTCACTAACACTGAGCTAGAATTTTAGTTTCTCTTGTTTTAGAAGATCACTGACGTATAGAATTCGAGTGTAACCATCTCCACTTTTCTAATTATCAACACAAAATTTTTTCTCAAATTCTGGTTTGACAATCACGACCTTGAGATTGAGATATTGTTCTTGATGATGCTGTTTGTGCAGTTGGAGAAGTCGCCCACGTTCGGCAGCATAGAGAGCACAGACGCAGAGAAGCAGGCCCTGGCAGTCAAGAGCTGGCAGTTCAACTTGGACAACAAAATTTTCTGCGAGCTTTTCCCTGACGCCGTGCAGGTAATGCAAGTTTTTTTGGGGGAGACCAGGGGTGGGTGTGTGTGTCTCTACTGGCAGCTTGGTTTTGTGAGGAGACTTCTTTGTTTTGTGAGGAGACCTCTTTGTTTTGTGAGAAGACCTCTTAGTGTAGGGAGAAGACCTCTTGGTTTAGTGAGAAGACCTCTTGGTTTAGTGAGAAGACCTCTTAGTTTAGTGAGAAGACCTCTTGATTTAGTGAGAAGACCTCTTAGTTTAGTGAGAAGACCTCTTGGTTTAGTGAGAAGACCTCTTAGTGTAGGGAGAAGACCTCTTGGTTTAGTGAGAAGACCTCTTGGTTTAGTGAGAAGACCTCTTAGTGTAGGGAGAAGACCTCTTGGTTTAGTGAGAAGACCTCTTAGTGTAGGGAGAAGACCTCTTGGTTTAGTGAGAAGACCTCTTGGTTTAGTGAGAAGACCTCTTGGTTTAGTGAGAAGACCTCTTGGTTTAGTGAGAAGACCTCTTGGTTTAGTGAGAAGACCTCTTGGTTTAGTGAGAAGACCTCTTGGTTTAGGGAGAAGACCTCTTAGTTTATTTATTTTAGTGAGAAGACCTCTTAGTTTATTTAGTTTAGTGAGAAGACCTCTTAGTTTATTGAGTTTAGTGAGAAGACCTCTTAGTTTATTTAGTTTAGTGAGAAGACCTCTTAGTTTAGTGAGAAGACTTTTTAGTTTAGTGAGAAGACCTCTTAGTTTAGTGAGAAGATTTCTTAGTGTAGGAAGAAGACCTCTTAGTGTAGGGAGAAGACCTCTTGGTTTAGTGAGAAGACCTCTTGGTTTAGTGAGAAGACCTCTTGGTTTAGTGAGAAGACCTCTTGGTTTAGTGAGAAGACCTCTTGGTTTAGTGAGAAGACCTCTTGGTTTAGTGAGAAGATTTCTTAGTGTAGGAAGAAGACCTCTTAGTGTAGGGAGAAGACCTCTTAGTGTAGGGAGAAGACCTCATAGTGTAGGGAGAAGACCTCTTAGTGTAGGGAGAAGACCTCTTAGTGTAGGGAGAAGACCTCATAGTGTAGGGAGAAGACCTCTTAGTGTAGGGAGAAGACCTCTTAGTGTAGGGAGAAGACCTCTTAGTGTAGGGAGAAGACCTCTTAGTGTAGGGAGAAGACCTCTTAGTGTAGGGAGAAGACCTCTTAGTGTAGGGAGAAGACCTCTTAGCGTAGGGAGAAGACATCATAGTGTAGGGAGAAGACATCATAGTGTAGGGAGAAGACATCATAGTGTAGGGAGAAGACCTCTTAGTGTAGGGAGAAGACATCATAGTGTAGGGAGAAGACATCATAGTGTAGGGAGAAGACATCATAGTGTAGGGAGAAGACATCATAGTGTAGGGAGAAGACCTCTTAGTGTAGGGAGAAGACCTCTTAGTGTAGGGAGAAGACATCATAGTGTAGGGAGAAGACATCATAGTGTAGGGAGAAGACATCATAGTGTAGGGAGAAGACATCATAGTGTAGGGAGAAGACCTCTTAGTGTAGGGAGAAGACCTCTTAGTGTAGGGAGAAGACCTCATAGTGTAGGGAGAAGACCTCTTAGTGTAGGGAGAAGACCTCTTAGTGTAGGGAGAAGACATCATAGTGTAGGGAGAAGACATCATAGTGTAGGGAGAAGACATCATAGTGTAGGGAGAAGACCTCATAGTGTAGGGAGAAGACCTCTTAGTGTAGGGAGAAGACCTCTTAGTGTAGGGAGAAGACCTCTTAGTGTAGGGAGAAGACCTCTTAGTGTAGGGAGAAGACCTCTTAGTGTAGGGAGAAGACCTCTTAGTGTAGGGAGAAGACCTCTTAGTGTAGGGAGAAGACCTCTTAGTGTAGGGAGAAGACCTCTTAGTGTAGGGAGAAGACCTCTTAGTGTAGGGAGAAGACCTCTTAGTGTAGGGAGAAGACCTCTTAGTGTAGGGAGAAGACCTCTTAGTGTAGGGAGAAGACCTCTTAGTGTAGGGAGAAGACCTCTTAGTGTAGGGAGAAGACCTCTTAGTGTAGGGAGAAGACCTCATAGTTAAGTGAGAAGACCTGATGGTGTGGGAAAAGGGCTGTTAGTCTAGTGAGGAAGCTTAGAAGTGAGAAAATCTAGAAGGCTGTTAAATTGAAAAGACGTCAAATAAAATCCATCACTAGGATGTCCATTTCAAGATAGGTTAGTTTTAAGCAATAATGCTTTTGCACACTCATTCTAATTGCAGGTCTGTAATTTATTTTTGAACATTGTACAATTATTGGCAGACGTTCAGTTTTCAATTAAAGTGCTACTTTTTTATTTTACTGCCATCACATGTTTAAAAAATTGATATTTCATGTATTATGTAAACTTGTGTGGTAGGTAATCAAAGAGAAGCAGCAGAAGCGTCTGGAAGAGATAGCTGCGCGCATGCGCCTGCTTGAGAAGAACAACAACATGGGCGGTGCAGCAGCCAATGGGAGCGCCGGAAGCGCGGCGGCGCGAGGACAGGGAGCCAATCACAGCACGTCTACGGCAGTGCTCACCAACGTTGCGGTTGTCACCGGCTTTGCCATCATAGCTTGGGCTGTTCGGTACATCGTTCTAGGGCTCTATGATGAAGCTGCAGATGGTTCCTTATAGTTCACAATATGTACTTTGCTTAGAGCTGTTAATAGTTACCATGGGCACTGTAGATCTTGTACCTTTTGGATGGCTTTTCTCATGCAAAGAATTCTGTTGTTGCGGTGAAATCATCTAGAATTTTCTTGAATACTGATCGTGTCTTTGCCCTTTGGTATGCAACGAGTCTGTGACTTTAGATATTTATGGCGTTGAGTTTTTATTGTCTTTGTAATATTTTTTTGACCGCAAAATTTCTTTGAGGTTGGTTGAGAATGCACAATTCAACTCATTCCTAAACCAAAAGGCAGTTTTCTTACTGTCGAAATTTATTCAGCTGCTCAGAAGCTATTTAGAATGATAATGTTCAATTTTGCTTATTCTGTTCAGTTCTGTTCGTTGAAAATCGATTTAATACTGCTGCTCTACTCAGTCTATCTTTTCGCTATCTTAAATATTGTGACCTTCTCTAGGTCTGTCTGCTAAAGTGTATTCAACACAATTAATTAGTTGTTCTGCCAATAATTTTCTTGTATCCGGAGGTGGCAAAGTACCCACGCTTTTATTTCAAATCCCGTAATCAAGCAGCTCGAAATAACAATTTCCAATCAATAAATAAATGTGGATTTGCATTCATGAATTATAATTTCGAATAATAAATTTATGTGGGCTTACATACATGAATAATTACAACTATGTGGAACAATTCCGAAATTTGTACTTTATGGCGATCTGGCGTAAGTGCCGCTAAAGCCGTACAGTGTTAAGCAAGAAATTGACCGGTACAGCTAGAAATTAACTGCCCAACTCATGTTTATCATGCATGGAAGGTTTGAAAAACTTGCGTGCTCTCCATCTACCGAAAGGAGATCGTGAATAGGCCGGAAGTATGGAGGTAGGCCTCACAACTATTGTCTGGTACACAGGCGCTGAACTCTTTTGTGTGATTATTGTGAGTATTGCGGAGGGAATTGTAGGCTGATACAAAGGCCCCGACACTGTTGGCCCATGATTTCAAGTACAAGTATCTATGGGAATGAGCGCTCCCGGGGGGAATATGTGAAGTACCAAGCTAACGGTTAGGTAGGCCTTCCTTTTGTTGAAATAGAATAGGTTTTTTCTTTGTTGCGGACCATCTTTTGTTTTGGTTCACTGCTGTCCTATTTTTCAGCAACTACTACTTTCTTCAACTTTTGTTGTGTTTCATGAACTTCTTTCTCAACTCACCATTTCTATGCACCTCGTACACAGGTGCCGCATTCCCTTAATTCCATACTCGTAAATGGCGCCTTCCTCTCTTTGAAACGTCTTTGTTGCGGTTAGGGAGGCGTAAACGAACGTATAATCTAATCTATAGAAGTAGGCAGGGCTGCAGTGTGGGGCTGATGGTAGAAGTAAATGCAAAGTAACAATCATGGTACGAGTAAATGACCAAAATAAGGAGAAGGGCTGCTGCTGTACGTTACTGATAGTAAAAATAGGGACGTAATGTAAGTCTGCTGTTGATGTGCCGCCCACATTCCGCTGCCTGTGTGTTGCTTTGCATTCTAGTTAATTCAGTAGCAGTGATTGATTTCGAATTAGAGTCGGAGCCACTCGAATCTCATCGTGCAATGCCCCCACATTCAATTTTTTCTGCTGTAGTGATCAAGTTTCACGAGACAATGTATAGTTGCCCTCACATTCAATTTTTTCTGCTATAGTGATGAAGTTTCACGAGACCATGGATAGTTAAACTTATAGATTACAAGTTCCACTTCATCTTCGTTTGGCTGACTGGTTGGCTGTTCAGTTTTCATCTTTCAATAGGCTTGTAATTAGACTTCAAAACCAGGACATCGTAAACGCTTGTGTTATGTATACATACATTTATACAAAGTTTATAGTTCGGTTTTAGTTGTGTGAAGAGATCTTCAGTGGAGTGAGGCCCCTGAAATTGAAGGGTGCTCTCTTGAATCCCTTTCATCAAACCTAACCCAGTCTAACTTTTTCTCCGCCTGCATGCATGTTTTTTCGTCGCCCAAGTAATTAAAGCGCTTAGGCGGCGAAAAACATGCATGCTTCGGCGAAAGGGTTAGACTGGGTAAGAGTAGGTGGATGTGATTGGAGAAGAAGTTATGCTGCTGCTGTAAAAGAGAGAAGAGAGCTCTAGGTATCACTCAGGTATTCCTGGAGATTTTTTCACTTCACGATGAATTGCATTGGGTGCTCAAAAGGATTCAACTGTTTGTGTGAAATAACTATTTAACTGAAAATGTGGATGAATATCAAGAGTGCTCTCATTAATCCCTTTCATCAAACTCAAGTGTAGTGGTGAGTGGTTGGAGAAGAAGTTGTGGTACTCCTGTGGGTTATTTCACTTCACGATAGATAGCATCGGGTGCTCAAAAGGATTCAACTGATTGTGTAAAATAATTGAATTAACTGAAAATATGGGATAGTTTTTACGTTCTTATAATGTTCTAGTGTTATCAATCATTTTACTGCTGTCTTTATCTTGAACATTAAGTGTGATGCAGATATGACATTAAGGCCTGTTTACATGATCATTGAGTGCGTGCGTGAGTAGGGAAGAGAGGCGCAAGCCCCGCCCATTTGCTCTCGCTTCAGGGGCATTTACTGCTCAATGTCATTGCGGACAATGCTCGTTTTCATGGCGCTGGCCAGAGCTTGTCAGTGTCATAGCAGACGCACTGTCATTGAGCGAGTAAATCAGCCTGGAGCGAAAGCAAGTAGGCAGAGCTTGCGTCTCTCTTCACTGTTCACGCGCGCAGTCACTGATCGTGTCAACAGGCCTTTACGCAAATGTCAATGCATTGAGCGATACAGAGATCTTGGTATGGTTGCGTTGCTTCAGTTTTGAGCTTCGAGGTGCGAATAATCATTTTCGCACTCGTTATTACAATGAATCAAGTTACGTTTCTTCTTTCACTTTCTGCTACTGCGTCTCCATGCCTTGTCACATCTCCGTAACGTTTAGCTACTCGAGAGAAAGGTTGCTAGAGTATCTTTTATATAACCCTCATTCTCAATGCCGCAACATTGGTGCAAGCATTTCCTATTTGCTTAGTTTTGGATGATGGGATTTTCATTTATGGAAGTTCTCTGTGAACAAAGTAAATCGTGTTCTTACATTGGAATGCAAGGTCTTACATCTCTCTTGCTCCGTTTAAATTCTGAGTGTTTCTTGCGGAGTTTGTTCTCGTGTGTGCTGCCGTTTGCAACGAAGAGAGAGAGATATATATATAGAGGAATAGTTTGATATCCCATGTCCTTATTCACGTCTTTTATATGCTTTGGTTGGCGTATTTATTGACTTATTTTGTTCAGTGTTCGTAAGAGGCAACATAAACATGCAAACTAAAGTGAATTTTATTTAATGTATAATCATTTAATACATGAATTAACTATATTGTTGATCGAAAGTTCTATTTGGTCATTATATTTGTTTTGTTGTGTATGATCTACAATGCAAATCTCTCCTTAATGCAGTGTATGTTGACCGGGGGAGTGATGTCACTATAATGCTCAATTAACGGGGCAAATTTTAATAATAGAATTTACCATACGATATGTTCATCAATTTACATTTTTGAAAAGCTAAAAACATTTGATCAAATATTGGTTGTCTTAAAATGTTTTCCTGATGAAGTTCAGTGGTTAGCAAAAAATTGGTTGATTGTGCTATTGAATTGGACGTGATTGGGGTTAAATATATGCCCTGTTTTCTCAGCTGGATGTACCAGCTTCCTCATGTTCGTTAGCAGGGCTTGAGCTCAGCATTCCCCTTTTCCTGGCCAAAATTCTCGAATTAAATTGTTTTTCAATTGAAATTTAGCAGTGCTATAGAAACTATGTAAAAATTTGGATTCCGAACGGTCTGCAGCAAGAGGGGCTATGAATAACGTTTTTCAATTATCAGGCTTTGTTTCTAATTTTTCAAGTACCTCATTTCATAGCTCGAAATGTGTTCATACCTGTACTGGGTGTACCGTTTGCCTTCATTGTTACGTCTGCGTACGTCACGGTGGAAGAAGCAAGGTAGGATCAAACTAGTTTTTTTTTCGTCGACCTTGTGGCAATGCTGACGTCATGGCAATGTACTAATAGCAGCGCCGTTCTATTGGCTAGCCGGACAAGAGGAGGTATATTTCTTTCACAGAAATGACTCTACCTTGTTTCCTCTACCGTGGTGTACGTTGTGTTGCGTCATGCATGCACCGTCTTTATACACTGTTTTAGGGAGCGTTACGCTCAGATCTACTTCATTTATTTTGGTATTTGTGCTACCGATTCTAAAATTGAATCGTTGTGCCGGGAATGATAGAATCAACCACAATACAAGTATCTTACTATTCGGGCAACCGATTCTGAAATTGAATCGTTGTGCCGGGAAATGATAATGGAATCAACCAGTGTCAATAGTGCGGTTGGGAATATTTTGGTTAAATTTATTGGAATTGTTGAAAGAAACTCTGCAAAATGTTCAGGAGGCAAGGTGTAGCATTTTATGTTGCTAGATCATCTTCCCTAAGTGCTGCTCCCGCCAAGGGCCTTCCTTCTTTTGTGTGGAATTCTGGTGTGTCTTGTGTTCTGTAGGTGTTGTGGTGATGTTCCGCCACCTGATGGTGTGTTTTGGACCCGCAATGCAACTCGCACTTCGAACTGTCGATTGTACGAATGTTGACAAAACATTTAAGGTGCAGGTGCTTCATTTTGCTGGCAAATAGCAGCTTTGGTTTATGATACTGCTTTCGTATTGGCAATATTGTTCCGTTCTGGACTACAGAAATATTGCTATCTTGTCAAAAATGACTTCTTGCATTTCTGAATGCTCAAGATGCCATTAAAGTGGTTCTGCTCCACTTTGTAGAATCACGATTGAGATACAATTTTGGAAATAATTCTTTTTTTTACAGTAATCTTGTGTACATTGAAGCGATTTGCAAGCGATTTTACACATGAGCAGGGTGTCCGCCAAAAATGTATTCATCAAATGACTGATGGTAATTCCTGTATTCTTTGTTTTATATTTGTTTTTATTTCACGCCCAACTAAATTTTTTCACGATGTTCAATTTTCTACTTGGTAGTGGGCAGTCAGAGAGCGAGTACATTGTTTTAGGATACCCTGCCTGAACTGGTGGCTGATGCAGAGATAGTTCGCATCGAAATCGTTAGATGAGCGTACCGGTTTGACCCACGTGTGTCTCCACCGCACATAACTGTAGCCTGGAGTTAGTACCGTGTCTGTGTCACGTATATATAAATATGTACCATAGCTGTGCTGTCACGTTGGTAACTAGCTACTGTCTGTGAGCTGTACATACATGCCGTGCTGAATTTTCCCATACTAAAGGCCTCTATTTTATCCACAGTCATTTTATTTCCCTTTCATATATCGAGTGTTTTAGTTCAGATTGATTTTCATATCGCTAAATTTCGTTACCAAAGGTCAGGGATGTTTTATAAGACTGATAAAACAGTAGCCGATTTGAAGACTCGAATGTTAGAAAGTATTATTGCTTTTAAGCTGAAATAATTTTGTTTAGGAAAAGCAAGGTCTAAAAGTTCTTCTTATTCCCTTTTTTAGCTTTCGAAGCAGTTGCCCCACTCAATATATTTGTCAATACGGACGACGCAATTAGCTAGTGTGATGCTGTATCAGCATCAATGACTTCTCGAACCTACGTAGAAGTGCTGACCAAAGATTTGCCTAATAACGCGAGTCCTGATTAATAGTTCCAAGAAAGAAGAACACTTTGTTTCCAATCTAGATGATTTTTAAAAACTCCTCTTTGGTTTTTAAAATATCTTGAAGTAAGGGTTCATATATGCTCGCACATGAGCATCGTGATACGATGGAAGGTGGCGAATCACTGCATTAAAAGTTATGGGCAGGACGTAGGCCCAATTTACCCCATTAATAAATTTCGAGCGGGTGCAATTTTCCGCGACTTAAAGCAGCTACGTCACTTGGTTTCTTTCCTCAAGACTTCTTTCTCTGGGTCTTTGTAAGAAAATGTATTTCCTCCTGTACCGACAAATTTCTCATAATGAAAAATAAAAAAGAATTGATGAAATTCGTCCACGTATGTCAATAATTAGCATAATAATTTAATAAATTGCACAGTTCATGCTGATTAATGTGTTGAGTTTGGCGATGATAATTTCAAGCCTTAAAAATAAAGTTTCGTATCAGGTATATTAAGAGTCCTCTGCATCCATAACAAATGAAGAGCAAAAGCGCTTCCGATACCCGAATAAAACCTACATTACCGTAGCTATTCAACTGACAGCGTTACGCCAACCTAGAAAGTTCATCGATTGACGTGATACCTGCGTGACTTAAAACGTACGATGTGGTGATATTTTGCCATCTTCGTACTTCACCTTCATCAAATAATAATGCCAAACTGTAGCTGACCCAATGCATGATAGGACGTGACTAATTTCGAAAAATCTCGCTATAAATCATGCTAATTTAACCATTCTATTGTAGCCGAATTTAATTTATTTATGCTATTATACTAGTTTTGTATTAATTTAAGGCAAATTTTGGACCATTAAAAACATTATAGCTACTCTGTCATTATATCTAGGTTAGTCAAATGCTAGTAAAGCCATTTTTCTCACACAAAGAACAGACAGTGAGGTTTAAAATAGGCTGGCAAAAATTTCACTTGATCGTGAAAAACTTAAGTAAACGTTTTACCTCTTCATATGCAAGAGGCTTGGGAAGATCAATAAATGAAATATATACAATCAATATAAAATTTCGTAGAATTTGGAAAGTTTTCTGAATTTAGTTTTAAAATGGCATGCGTAGTTCATCACAAATGAGTGATGGCATGAGCTGAACTCTGAAGTCAGCTAATTTATTCGCTGCTAGAGCCTCTCCCTCACACCTGTGCCGACACACGTGCACAAGAAGTGCACGGGTGTTTAAAAGTTGTATTTTTACATGCCATAGCATTTTGGGTAGAAATGTTGAGCCCAGACAAACACTCTTTAAAAATTACTTCTACATCCCTTCAGTTTAATCAACGAATAGTAATTTGATGAAAATAGGAGTGTATTCTGAAATGAAGCAAAATCAAATAAAAATTGCAAATTTCGTTAAATGGCCCTTGTAAAGTTTTGCATCCCATCAGCTAACTAAATCATAGAAGAAAATATAATTCACCCTTCTCATTCCGTCATAGCAGAATTGGAAGACCGGCTACGGTGTCTTTGTTTACGTTCTAAGTCGCAAGCTCGATATTCCGAGCGAATTCCATCGTGGCGACTACTAGATCAAACACGTGTGCTTCGTCATTTACTCCTGTGAGCCGTGTGAGTGGGGTGTGCGTGCCTTGACTTTCCCAATTGAATTTTGATAGGTGAGTTCCTTTAGTGTTCAATAAACATTCTAATTTTTCATTTAATGTAATATAGGCAAGAAATACTCTTCTGACTTGCTAGTCTGCCACAGCGATAATGATCGATATATTAGTGCTCAATGTACTAGTTTAGTTCATTCAGCTTGTAAGCTCTGAAGTATTATCATTGAAAAGAGGTACAAGAGCTTTAATAATGCTATTTAAAACATTTAAAACTTTCTGTATTTTATGTTGGCTAGGACATATCAAAAAAAATTTGAACATCATTTCTCATCATTATCATTGCCTAGCTTAGTAATGATAAACCTGGTGGTAGCTTTGTAATAATTTCAGTGTTTTAGTTTTCAACTCTCAGCCCACTTCCAGATTTTAGATTTAGATTTTAGATTTTCCAGACTGAGGTAGCAATTTATGAGTGTGTTCAGCATGGTATTTTTTTTTTCAGTAAGTTTATGATATTCATTAGAATACTTATGAAATTTATCATAAAGCTTGGAATAGACCTTTTCAGTAACAGAAATACATATGTGGATTTTTATTGTGTGTTGTTTTACAATAAATTTTTCCACTAGAGATTGATAGGATTATTGGATCAGCATTTTATGATATGGTAGTTAGCAAAAGTAACAGAAGAAAAAGAACCTTTGAATCTCACTCTGTCTGTGCTCTACCATCATCTGAAAATTTGAGTATGATAAAATAATTTAGCTACAATACTAAAAATAACATTTAAATTTTATACTATTTTTGTATTTCTTGTTTTACTTGGTTTCTTTATTTCTTTTTAAACTCTGTTTCGTTGTTTGGTAGAGTTTATATTAATTGACAAGTCATGGATCAGCATCTGTATCAAACAATTTATTTTGAAGTCTTTATTTTACACTAATTTCAATTTTCTTCAATCAATATGAAAGTCAAATCATTTTGTGCTAAGTTTAAACAAAAAATGAATTTCAGAATGATAAATATAATGGTCAATTTTATTATAACAGTAAGAATATTTTTATTTTTATGGTTGCAGTGTGTTATTATGTTTTAAGTTTTCTTCATCATATGAAGATGTGAATATCTTAATAATGATAATGCATTGCATGCTCTAGCTTTTCTGATGGGCATTATAACTAGCTTACATGTCCAAGGGATTGTTTTACTCAAGTCAGGACTGCTATGACTGGGATATTGAAGCTTGCTTCCCTAACATCACGCTGGTGACGGCTAGAGATGACTGTTGTTTGTAGTGACTAGAAATGAATAAATTTATTATCCTACAAGTGATTGTGCATTTGATAAATCCATTATCTCTCAAGTGATTTGTTTATTTATGTAACCATGTCTCATAAGTTTCAAGACCTGCTGTAATATGTTATTTCACAGTTAGATAATAGATTTTCTTGATAGTGTTTTGTCATTTGGTTGGTTGTAATTTTGGTGAAGAGTTGCATAGCTGCATGGATTTCTTTAAGTACGTATGCTGCGGTTTTATGCTAATATATACAGGGCATTAACCAATGCTTCCTTGTAAATTTTTTATTTGAAGCATGGGCAACTGAATAATTTGGAAAGTACAAGCAGACTCCTGACTATTGTAGGTGCTTTTTCTTGAGCATAGACATGACGATAGTCCAAAGGCTGAAAGATATTGAGAAAAGGAACTGATAATGGTGGGTAAAGGAAACTTGGTATAATTATATTTTATCAATCTCCCAATAGAGGGAGTCATGCAATGTAGTGTTGGCATCCACATCTGCTCCTTGAGTGAACTTGGTATTTCTGATGCCACTTCTGACTAGATGCTATGCTCTGTTTAGCTGCTTGATCTCTCGTTGAATAGCCTTTATGCTACAACAGACGTTCACTTCATTAAAAAGAAATTTTACTGGCAATTGTATTCTTTGCCGAGTCCTGTGTGAATTGTGGTCCTAGGTGTCCTCTTAGGTTTCTGGTATCTTGGGCTGTAGGCATTCCTCATGGCTTCACAGCATGTAAAACTTTCCTTTACATTTTATCTCATTTTAATTGATGCGTTTTCTGTTGTTGTTGCCGCTCGTGAGTCGCTTTTAAGTCGTACCTGATACTCGTCACATAGGCGCTGGCAGATGCAATACTGTCGTGTTTCATAGCTTCTTAAAGTTGATACCTGTACGCGAACACACTTATCGTCAAAACCTTCACATCGCGTGTGCTAACTAGATATAGCTGCTCTCGTATGCGATATACGCTTACATTAAATCTATTTCAGTTCTGTCACTGTGTTCCTAGCTGTAATCAACGTATGAGTTACCATCTACTACTAAGAATGACCGTCGTGTGTTTAGATATTAATATCTGTCGTGTCACGCTCTTAAGAATAAATTGGAGAAATTAGCACTGGCGGTCTTGGTTTCAGTTCACTGGTAAATTAATACACTCATTTTCGCTGTACAAGTGCGCGATTATGTGTAACTTTCTAAAAAATTAGAGAGATCCGAAGCCTTATATACTATGCTATCCGTAGTCCGTATCATGGATACCAAGTTCGGCGGGGTATTGCATATTACGAAATACACACACAACCTCGCAGTTGGTTTCAGTAATGCTGAATTTCGGTATCTGGGATATGACACGAATGACCATACCTACTCCTATTGCAGCTCAAAAATACTGTATTCTAAGTCTTCATTACCATCACAAGAAAAATAAGTTACCTTTGATATCAGCTCAAACATAGAAACTCCACTCGAGCGAAAACTTGTTCAAGAAAGGTATTGAATCCCGTCATTTTTGACGGGTCGTGTACACTAGTGTCTACAATAGTATTGTAATGTTCCGGGCTGTAATTCACTCGTGACATCATCCATCTACGCAAATGGCACGTCTCGAATCCGCTATCGTAGTGTTTCCTTATCCAACACGTACCGTATCCTACCGCGAGCATTACCTTCATTATCTTAATGCGTGAGGAATTCTACTTAGCATTATCTTTCTTATCTTAGTACGTGAGGTATCCTACATACGCGAGCATTACCTTCATTATCTTAATGCGTGAGGAATTCTACTTAGCATTATCTTTCTTATCTTAGTACGTGGGGTATCCTACATACGCGAGCATTACCTTCATTATCTTAATGCGTGAGGAATTCTACTTAGCATTATCTTTCTTATCTTAGTACGTGAGGTATCCTACATACGCGAGCATTAACTTCATTATCTTAATGCGTGAGGAATTCTACTTAGCATTATCTTTCTTATCTTAGTACGTGAGGTATCCTACATACGCGAGCATTACCTTCATTATCTTAATGCGTGAGGAATTCTACTTAGCATTATCTTTCTTATCTTAGTACGTGAGGTATCCTACATACGCGAGCATTACCTTCATTATCTTAATGCGTGAGGAATTCTACTTAGCATTATCTTTCTTATCTTAGTACGTGAGGTATCCTACATACGCGAGCATTACCTTAATTATCTTAATGCGTGAGGAATTCTACTTAGCATTATCTTTCTTATCTTAGTACGTGAGGTATCCTACATACGCGAGCATTACCTTCATTATCTTAATGCGTGAGGAATTCTACTTAGCATTATCTTTCTTATCTTAGTACGTGGGGTATCCTTCAAACGCAAGCATTACCTTCATTATCTTAATGCGTGAGGAATTCTACTTAGCATTATCTTTATTATCTTAGTACGTGGGGTTTCCTTCAAACGCAAGCATTACCTCCATTATCTTAATGCGTGAGGAATTCTACTTAGCATTAGCTTTCTTATCTTAGTACGTGGGGTATCCTTCAAACGCAAGCATTACCTTCATTATCTTAATGCGTGAGGAATTCTACTTAGCATTATCTTTCTTATCTTAGTACGTGGGGTATCCTTCAAACGCAAGCATTACCTTCATTATATAAGTGCGCAAAAAATTCTACTTACGCGAGCATTACCTTCCCTAGAGCGTGCAGTATCCTACATAATAGAGTATTATCTTCGTTACCATGGTGCGAGCAGTATCCTACATACTAGAGCGTTACCTCGACTATATTAGAGCTGCTAACCTTAATCAAGACGCGAGCATCCCGAAGATAAACTATAAAAACATCACATGAGTGAGAGCACGGTAGATGAAACAAGGTAGGGTCAAACCAGTCTTTTAAACTTGGCACCACTATTGGCCTAAGAACATGTCGCAATGCTGACGTCTTGGCAACGAACCAATAGCAGCGCTCATATTGCATCTGGTAACACTTCTAGCCCCAAATCTGGTACGACTGTTGGCCTAACGACATGTTGTCATGGTGACGTCACTTAGTTGGTTTGAAATGAAGCCGTTCTATGTGCTCACCGAACAAGAGGAGGTGTATTTTCTCCCGTATAAATGACTCTACCTTGTTTCCTCTGCCGTGGTGAGAGTGAGCTAGTTTCTGTATAGCGGATGTCTCTCTCTGTGCAGCGGGTGCTTGCTTTGTACTATGGCTTCCGTCCTGCTCTGGAGACGCTGTGAGTTTTTGTTCTTGTTCTTTTTGTACCCCGCTTGGCCTTCTATTTTTATACTCCCTAACGTGTTGTAAGTTGTTTATCATTCTCATAATTTTGTACTTTTGATTTTTAGTACCATGTTGCTTATTCTTTTGAAGTAGTATCGTTTTTTCAGTATTCTTTTATGGGTCTGTTGAATATATCAGCTATAGCTAATACTAGGTAATTGCTTAATTTGTTATTGTTTTTATTGACAGTGCGTTGCTTTTATAACACTTGGAGACACAGGCCGCTTACTGCCTCTTCACGTATCGATTTGTGTTCTCTGTTTTTTGTTTATTTTAGTTTTTTCATACCCCTTAATCTCGTTCTGCGTTACTAACCAGTCTTCTGAGTTCGTTTGCCCACAAGTCCGACATGGGACCGTACTACTAACATTATATCTTTTTGTAACGTTTTTGCTTTATTCTGGTTTATTGTGGATTTTTTATGTAGGGTCATTCCTCACTGAAGAATATATAAGCGGTCATGATGCTGACGATTTTGTACTGCTTTATCGGGAACGAAAAGCGTTTAATTTTCTGCCACGCATCTGATACCCTAATTTTTATATGACGCTCACTGAGTTTGACAATTAACAAAAGTTTTAATTGAGAGTGAGATGGTCGTAAAATTTTAGTTGAGGATTTTTTTCTGAGGCCGAAGCAAAATATTTTGACGCGACGGGGAAATTTCTGATTTCTATTTAATGGAATATTTTTCAAAATTTGAACGACTAAAGCACATTTTTCTAGTCTCTTTCTCATTTTTTAAGCGTTCTCTAAGCGTTTCATCTGCTTAGTAATGATTTTTACATTAAATTTGTTCTAATACGAAATAATTCAGTATAGTGTGTAAATATATGTCTCTCTGCTTCATCTTGAGGTTCAGGAACGAAATTACCATCCTCGCCACTGTGCTCAAACCATCTGTAGTACATGCGAAATGTGATGCATAGGATGTACGGGGTGTGATGTGTAGGATACACGGGGTGTGATGTGTAGGATACGCAAAATATAATAGGCGTATTGGGGTTTCGACGAACGATGTGCAAGGATAAACAAATTACGATATGTGCAATGAGTGACAGCACGGTTCATCTGCTGTATGGCGTGAGAGACTAGCAGGACATGGTGCTCATGATACGTAGAGCTTCATACTCCGCGTTATATGCGCACAATTGAGACGGACAATATGATGTTGAATTTAGTCGTATGTGCTTAAGGAAAATTTAGAAGCCACAGCTGTGCCCGATTCTCTCATCAATAATCACATTGGAAATGGATGGAGAGCTCAATTTTATGATAGGGTTCCTTGATGAAATTGCTGTACGTTTTTATGGTGAACCTGATGATATACAGATATGCTTGTGAAGCATCTAATTATTCGTGCCTACTTTCTTTTTTCAGTTTTCATACCTTCTTCTTTAACTCTTCTTCTGTATTCTCTTCCTTCATACCTCACTGTTTCTATGTACAAGGCAATCGGTGTGAGAACACATTTTGTGCATAAATCCCTCGTTTTTCTTTGTCCATACCTAATGGTACGATCTCTTTCCTCTTTTAACACATTTTTGCTATGGAAACGAAGCCTTAAACTAACTTCAACACCACGCAACATTGTCAAAGTTGGGGTTTTATGGCTCACCTATTGCAAAAAACAGGATGGGAATGATGCACTGCGCAGTCTAATGATGCAGGAAACAGGATGATGTAAAGCAGAGGATGATACACTGCACAGTCTTGTGATGCAGGAAGCAGGATGATGTAAAGCAGAGGATGATGCACTGCACAGTCTTGTGATGCAGGAAGCAGGATCTCTGATGTCATTGATTCCTGATAGCTCAAATCCTGCGATCGAAGCTCTCACGAGGTTGGGACATCGACCTATGATTACATCACGTCATCTTGTTTTCGCCTGGTGGCCGAGTTCCCTCGTGTGCGCTGGGGACAATTTGGACACATCTGGGTGTGTCAAACCCATGCTCCATAGGACAATTTGGACACATCTGGGTGTGTCAAACCCATGCTCCATTGGACAATTGGACACATCTGGGTGTGTCAAACCCATGCTCCATAGGACAATTTGGACACATCTGGGTGTGTCAAACCCATGTTCCATAGGACAATTTGGACACATCTGGGTGTGTCAAACCCATGCTCCATAGGACAATTTGGACACATCTGGGTGTGTCAAATCCCTGCTCCATTGGACAATTTGGACACATCTGGGTGTGTCAAACCCATGCTCCATAGGACAATTTGGACACATCTGGGTGTGTCAAACCCATGCTCCATAGGACAATTTGGACACATCTGGGTGTGTCAAATCCATGCTCCATTGGACAATTTGGACACATCTGGGTGTGTCAACCCATGCTCCATAGGACAATTTGGACACATCTGGGTGTATCAAATCCATGCTCCATTGGACAATTTGAACACATCTGGGTGTGTCAAACCCATGCTCCATAGGACAATTTGGACATATCTGGGTGAGTCAAACCCATGCTCCATAGATCTGAAACTTGCGCTTTTCGAGTCGATATTTGCTTGTAACATGAGGCTTTTTTCGGTAGAAACGTTATCGTTATTCATAGATAGTTAGATTTTACCGTGTGTTCGATCATTTTTTCTTCATAGTTGATAAATAACTGCCGTTAATTTTGTGTGAAGTTGAAGTTTTTCTTCTTTTGAGAAAATTTGCATGGCGGCAGAAATAGGCTACGTGACCTTTTCTCTGGCGGGCATCCAGTCCCGTGTCGTCATTCAATCATGCACAGACATCATGTAGCCGTAGACGGAAAATCAACGTCAATCACAAACAAATTCTTTGATTTCCTCGTTCGAGCAACAATAAATTCGTTTCAACAAAATCACATAAATTAGTCTTATAATTTGACATTTTTTAGCACATGATCAGTGTAGCATGATGTGTTAAACGGGGCTGTGGGGTGAGGCATTTCCTGTGATATCGTATATATGTCAGCCAAGCGAGGCAGAGATTTGAGTGTTGAGGAGGTATGGGTGGGTGCTGCAGCGTGCTAATTGTGATGGTCTTGACCGATGTTCTGATAGTCTTGACCGATGTTCTGATAGTCTTGACCGATGTTCTGATAGTCTTGACCGATATTCTGATAGTCTTGACCGATGTTCTGATAGTCTTGACCGATGTTCTGATAGTCTTGACCGATGTTCTGATAGTCTTGACCGATGTTCTGATAGTCTTGACCGATGTTCTGTTAGTCTTGACCGATGTTCTGATAGTTTCGACCGATGTGCTAAGCAACGCACGAAGTCATTTGACTAAAATATTCTCCATTTCGTGATGGCAACTTTGTATTTACTGGTAATGGCCCTTTTTGTTTGCTTGAATGATGTCTTTCTCGTATCGTGATATTGTAGGTATTTACTACCCAGTTAAAAATTTTAGACGTTTTCAAGTAGTTTCTATGCTGCGGTAGGCAAGACTTCTAGCCGTATATTATTCGGAAAAGCAGTAGTTTTTTGGGCGCCATGACCACTTTATATGGCAGTAAAAAACGACTTCAAAACCATTGAATTTCCTTTGCAGCTTTTCCTAAATTTCCACTTCTATCGGCTACGTATCGACTTTTTACGCGCCTAAACGGCCACGCGCCGCGTCGTTCCGAACATCCTGCCGCATTATTTCGACCTTGCCCGAACTCAATTACACCGGCCTTCCGTACACATACGTGCACACACACGTACACACACACACACACACACAGACGGACACGTACACACACACAGACACACACACGTACGCACACACACGTACGCACACACACAGACGCACACACACAGACGCACACGTACACACACGTACACACACACAGACGCACACGTACACACCCACACGTACACACACACAGACGCACACGTACACACCCACACGTACACACACACACAGACGTACACGTACACACCCACACATACAAAACACACACGTACGCACACACGTACACAAATATGTAGATGTACACATCGTTTATCACCTGCCAGAAGGTCCTTAATTCAATTCAAGAGTTGCTGAAGACTGGCCGGGGAGAAAGTCATGCTTCGTTTCAATTTTTTTTTTTCTGTGTGTGATGAATTGCCTTCTCTGCAAGACCCACCACAACGATGAATTGTCATATATATCAATTCACCGAAGCCGTGAGACTAATAGTTGGGCTTTTGCCTTTATTCGTGCTTTCAAATTGTAAACACTAGCTTAATACTACAGATGTTTGTAGTCCAATCTTCTTCAAGTTGTTGCAGTCCAATCTTCGTGGTGCAGTTGCTGGGTAACGTCCTCAATGGAATTAGGAACTCACGTGAGAGCGAACATCCTATACCTCATAGCACAAATTTATTACAAATAAAATACACCCTCACTTACTATACACTCGCTCTGATATAAACACTGAACACTTTTCTTGAAACGTTTTAAATAATAGAGACACGACTAAGACACCTGTCACACACAACACCAAGGACAAAACTGGCGCGAAAACGCGCGTGAGACAGCGTGACAGGTTCACCAACCCAACATGTCAGTGTAGTGTTGCCCTCTAAGTCGAATGCAAAGAAAAAAATCACTCAGACGAACTGCGAGATAGTATTATTCATAATAAACTGGCATAAATTATTATATTGACATTTAAATTTCTAATAACATAAAAACGTTCCATAAATTAAAATTTCAAGGTTTATTTACCAATTTCCTAGTTGGCACCTCTGACTACCAATTAAGCTTCCCTCGGCAGCTTTGTAACTTTGGAACTGCCCCATGCATCGAAGTCGACCGCAAGCCGACAGCGTAGCTTGACATCGGCCTTGTGGAAGAGCACGGTTCTTCCGCGCTTATAACGTCCCAATTAGACTAGCGGATGGCCGTCGAAAGGGAAATTGTAGTCGAGAGCGGCCGACAAAGAAATATTCTGGCCTTCTGCAGCCATGTTTCACTATGTTCTGCTACCTGTCGCTCTAAAAACGGCATGAATTTTTAACTGGGTAGCGCAAAAGTTCATAGGCATAAATGACTGCTAGCATTAACACTTGAAAAATATTTAATGTGCGCGCGATAAACACCATTCAATTCTGTGATTCTTTCTTAACAATACCTGCAAGCATAACGTTCGTGAGTACCTGCAAGTATAGCACGTAATTAATACCACTTAATTCTGTGATTCTTTCTCAATAACAACTCTGTGAGTAGATGACTTGAATTAAGCATTAGCTGCATGGAGACCTCTTCGAAGCTCCAATAAAGTTCAAATAAAGAAAAGAAAGAATTAAGTATTGAGAAAAATAGGCCCGTGGAACAGGACATTTGTGTTGCAGCCTTGCCATGTCTGCTGGTCGGTGCCGCAGTCGCGCTCGATTCTCTCGTCAATAATCCCATCGGAAATGGATGGAGGGGTCAGTTTTATGTTGGGCTCCGTTATGAAATTAAAATCAATTTTTGTGGTGGCCTGATGATAAAATTGTAGCTATCGATATTTTTATGGTGAGCCCGATGATTGAATCGAAACCTGGAGCTCATTTTTATGTTAAGTTCCGTGATGTTAGGTTAGTCATCTATTTTTTGAACTAGAATATGCTTTTTTTTACGGAACGTTTTTTTGCGTCACTTCTATCCTATTTTTCGGTACTTATTGCTTTCTCCTTCAATTTTTATTTTGTTTCTTCATCGTTTCTTGGTCTTGTTATTTTCTACACGCAGGGGATCTTGTGTGGGAGCGTTTATTCCCCGTTCCTATAACCCTATACTAAATGGTGCCTTCATCCTTACTCTCTTAGGAACGTCTCTTTTTGCGGGTAAGGAGGCTTGAAATGATATATAACTTTAATCATGGGCTTTTTTAAATTTTGCTTTCTCTGGATGCTGGAGGCCTGGCTGTGTAGTGCCCTACACACCTGCCCACATACATACCCACTCATACACATCCACGCACACACCCACCCACAAACACTCGTACGCACCCACACACGCTTACACCTACAAACATACACGTATCTCCGTATACGTACACTCAACACACCTACCCACATGTGCACCCACCTCCGTACTCATTTACTCGCATCCCTACCCACCTACACACGAGTACACACCTGCACCCGCAACACCTGCGCATAACACATTGCAATTCGACTGACTTGCAGCTTTTGCTCACTGAAACTCAGTTCTGTCCTACTGACGTGCACACCTAGTGCCAGCGAGGGGAACTGTGGGCCTCCACACACGCACATTCATGTATGTGCCTCCACACACGCACATTCATGTGAGTGCCTTTAAGCACACACACACACACAAACACACACGGAAGCGTGCGTGGCACTGGCTACCCGTCACTCAGCACCTCGAGACTCGAGTGCCGCTCTGACCGCGTCACCACACGGGCGTGTCGCTCTGGTTCAGCGCGAGGTGCGTGAGGGGCCTCGCAGCTGCAGCTCTGGCCTGCTCTCTGACCAGATCTCTGACCAACTCTGTGTCGCTGCTGACTCTTGTCACTCCAGTCTTAAGTTTTTCCCAGAGGCATCTGTGGTCTCGCTTTCTGCATGCGGCCAAAAAATAGCTGCGGCGGTGAGAAAAATTTCTACTGGAATATAGGGCTCTGTGGAAATGCCGTCGCTGCTACATAATTTCGAAAACTTTCTGCCTGCTCATGAACGAATGCAGATTTATTTGTGTTGTATCGTGCATTTATAGAATGCTGTGCTCCTCTGAACGGGCATAGGATAATCAGTAAGTTAGTTAAGTTTGTTTATGCTGTGGAGACGACCGCCTCTCGGGGAAATGCTTCAAGGCTTCTTCTCTTTCATTTCTTCGTCTTTTTTTCTATTTCATAAACTGCTGTTTCGATGCTCTAGGTATCTTGTGTGAGAATACACCTTGTGGAAATATTTTTTAAAGGGACCATACTAAATGGTCTCTTTCCTTGGCTATCCTGAGATTGCACTTTGTACAAAATCTTGAACCTACCTATATAATAATCCGAAAATGAAGTACTCTAGTAAATAGGTGGATATTTCGTGAGCAAAGAGTGGATGATGGAATCCTGAGAAACTAAATGGAGTAAAGACGCCTGAACGAAAAAATGTTCATTACTATTTTTATGGAGCGCTATTGTTTTGCGTGCGTCATACCTGAGTGCTGAGATGACGCTTCGTATCTGTGATACGCGCCGTCGTCTCCCACTGCCAGAGTTGAGGTCTGGCTGCTGACGTCGTGAGCCTGGATGTCTTGAACGCAATTATGAGCCTTATCGTTTTGGTACATATTGGTATCTTTTGCGTGTGCTGCACAATCCCAGAGGGCTCAGAGGGGACTTGATGGGTTTGCTGAAATCTTACTGAGGTCGTGAACTTGGACGTCTTGAGCGCAATTATAAGCTTTAACGTCCTAGTGCATACTGACAATTTTGCTTGTGCTACATAATCTCTTAGTGCTCTGAAGGGACTTGACAATAATTGCTGAGGGTGCTTCCACTAGTTCCTGTAACTATGTTGGTACACCTTGCATGTGTTTTCAACTCGTGTTCTTCTAGCAGATCATTCAGTGCTCATTTTGCAAAAAAAACTAATGTTGGATTTTTTTATTCGAATTCGTGCCGCGAAGTGTTATTTAAAGTTCACTGCAGAGTGACAGTTCCTCATCCCAAGACCAGCCTAATAAATGTGGTTGCTGCAATAACGATAATATGGGTGAACATTTTTCAACTCTAAAACACTAATCAATGTAATACGTTGTACTGAATAGAGAAGTGGTCGTAGAAAACCGTTGCAGTGCTCTACGTTAATTTAATATCATTGCTAATTAAGGTGTGATGTGTTGCAGGTGTGACAAGTCGGTGGTTCACGTCAGGTGCAAGCGTCAGAAACATGGCGTCCAGACCATTAGTCTTCTGTGGACCCTCGGGTGAGTGGCTCTGTTGTTTATTTGGGTTGCTTCTGTCACATGATTCACTAAACCACGGTAGAGGAAACAAGGTAGGTTCAAACCATTTTCTTTCGTTGAGGGTGTGGTTTTGCTGACGTCACGGTAACGAACCAAAAGCAGTGCTCATATTGCATCTGGTAGCACTGCTACCCCCAAATCTGGCTCCACTATTGGCTTAACGACATGATGTTTTAGTGACGTCATAAAGTTGGTTTAAACAAAGCCTTTCCATTGGCTAGCTAGATAAGAGGAGGTGTATTTTCTCCCATAGAAGTGACCTTACCATGTTTCCTCTACCGTGCACTTAACTCACTTTGGCTAGCAAGAAAACTTCTTGAATAACCTTTGAGGGAGTGGCTTTGTTACTTTAGTGCTTTGCTGCTATCAGATAGCCCACTAAACTCATACAGGTTTGCAAGAAAAATTCTGTAATATCCAATATAAGAGAACTACAGAAATAAAATAGGGTTCAATACTCTTCAGGGGGATACAACTATTGCATCTAAGAGAATAAGCACTCCCAGGGGGAAAATGTGAGGTCCCAAGCTGAGAGTTACGTTGTCCTTCTTGTTGAAATGAATTGTTTTTTTGTTATGTTAAGGAGCACCTTTTTTCGGTTCATTGCTGTCCTGCTTTTCAGCACCTACGTACTACTGTCTTCTTTAACTTTTATCTTGTTTCATGAACTTCTTTCGCACCTATCTATTTCTATGCACCTTGTGCATGAATTCCGCATTCCCCTGTCTCCATACATGGTGCCCTCCTCCTTCCTCGCTTTGAATCACCTTTGCTGCAGATAGGGAGGCATAAACTAACATCTTGTCTAATTTAATGAGAACACTTTTTAAATAACCAACATAAGAGAACATTTAATGACCACACATAATATCAGGTTCGTTACTACATTTCGTCATAAGGTAAACATTTAATGATCTTTCATTTCAGGTTCTTTAGTACATTTCATCATAAGGTAAACATCTAATGACCTTGCATGTCAGTTATATGCCAACACCTCCCTGTGCAGGTGCTGGGAAGAGCACGCTGCTGAAGAAGCTCATGGCGCACTACCCCGACCGCTTCGGGTTCTCCGTGTCCCACACAACCCGAGGCCCTCGAGCTGGGGAGGAGAATGGCAGGGAATATCACTTCACTGACAAGGAGACCTTCCTGAAAGAGGTGAAGGCAGGAGCCTTCCTGGAGACTGCACAGTATAGTGGTTAGTAGTGCTTGCTTGAGGTATGCTGTGCTTCCTTTTGAAAAACTATTGCCTTTGAAGTTTTGAAATGCTCAAATTTATAACTAGCAAATGCTTCAAACCTGACTGACTCTGATTCTTCTTTGTGTACCAATGAGCTTCTTGTTGACAGGCTTGCTGGTAGAGAGCATTTGACTTGAACTTCAAGTTGAGGGCCGCGTCGGGTCCTTTGTAACGGCCTACTATTCCCTCTGCAATACTCACAATATTCACACAAAGGAATTCAGCGCCTGTGTACTAGACTTGTCCAACAAACTACTCAGAAAGAGAATTTCAAAACATGAAGTCATGCTGTGTAGATGGACAAACTAAAGTTCACTGGCATGTCAAGAATCTGCTGTGATATTGCATTGTACACAAACAACATTTGATGACCATTTGAGTGCAGCATAGACTGTAGACCACAACACTAACAGACCACATCAGCTGATCCTATCAGTGCAGTGTTGACTAATTTGATGACTATGTCAGTGCATTGTAGACTAATTTGATGACTATGTCAGTGCATTGTAGACTAATTTGATGACTATGTCAGTGCATTGTAGACTAATTTGATGACTATGTCAGTGCATTGTAGACTAATTTGATGACTATGTCAGTGCATTGTAGACTAATTTGATGACTATATCAGTGCATTGTAGACTAATTTGATGACTATATCAGTGCATTGTAGACTAATTTGATGACTATGTCAGTGCATTGTAGACTAATTTGATGACTATGTCAGTGCATTGTAGACTAATTTGATGACTATGTCAGTGCATTGTAGACTAATTTGATGACTATGTCAGTGCATTGTAGACTAATTTGATGACTATATCAGTGCATTGTAGACTAATTTGATGACTATATCAGTGCATTGTAGACTAATTTGATGACTATGTCAGTGCATTGTAGACTAATTTGATGACTATATCAGTGCATTGTAGACTAATTTGATGACTATATCAGTGCATTGTAGACTAATTTGATGGCGATATGAGAACAGTGTGGACAACACCGGCAGACCACACCAGGTAACCACGCCCCACTGCCGCAGGTAACCACTACGGCACAAGCTACAAGGCGCTGCTCAACGTGCTGACCAGCGGCCGCTGGTGTATATTGGACATCGACATGCAGGGCGTCCAGCAGGTGTGTGTGTGTGTGTATTGGCACGTTAACCCTCAGCCCCTCAGGGGGACACAACTATTGTATCTAAGGGAATTAGCGCTCACAGAGAGGAATGTGTGAGGGCCCGAGCTGAGGGTTAGGTAGTTTTTTTTTTGTTGAGCTGAAATACCCACATCGCTGTACATACTGACCTTCGATTCTACGCGCCTACCTGAGTCCGTGAGTATAGGCTGGACGCGGTGCCCGGTGAGGCAATATATACCCAAGCCGCGTAGATGTTTTAAGTGTCAAAGTTTTGGTCACAGTGCAAGTAGATGCCGTAAACAAGAAGCTGTCTGTTTTCACTGCTCCCGAACAGCACATGAACTCCCTTGCACTCTACCACCTAAGTGCTCCAACTGTGAGGGGCCCCACCCCGCCAGTGACCAGTCCTGCCCTATCTATAAATTAGAACAGGAAATAGTTTCTACACAAACTACTGAGCGCGTAAGCTATGGTGAGGCAAAACGGAAGGTTTCCGGTCGCTACGTGCGCCCTACGCATAGTTATTCATCGGCTGTGCGTCAGCCGCAATTACAGACAGCTGAGTCCGGCGGAACACGCATCAGCGAGGAGATCCCGATGAGAGTCGGAGGCGAGTTTGCTCATGCCGTAACACAGACTAGTATAGCAACCCAGACTGACGCTCCAAATGAGGAACATAAAAGACCCCGAAGTTCTTACTCTAGATCCGAAAGACCAGAAAAGTCTTCCGATGGTGACTTACCACGCGCTACCGGTACTGTGTCAGACCCTTCACTGTCCTGTGCGACTTTGGGTGATGTCTGTGTGGATGCCCGGAGCCATTTTGAAGCTGTGGTTGACCAACCTGACTGCGATCAATCAATGCAGGTTTCATCTATTAGGGAGGAAAGAAAAAAGGAACAAGGCTCTCAGAGCCCGGGGTCAAAAGGAATGGATAAGGGACCTGAATCCCAGAGTAACACCTCCCCTAAAAATCCATCTACTGCAGTTGGTGCCCGAAAGCGCCTGCAAAGCGGCACTCCGTCTCCAATTGGAGGGATGACAGGGCAAGCCCCCAAAAAGCGTCCCACCTTTAAGCATATTGATAATTCAGATGACCCAACGGTTAAACCTCTAGGACTGGAATGTATACCTGTCCAAGTGTCCAGTAAACCTAGAGAGGCTCGAGAGCGAGGACGCGAGGGAAGTAACATCGTGACCCATCGTGTTCGCTCTCTGGAACGTGTTGTTGTGGTACCTGAAAGTATAGCAACTAAAATGAGAAAGAAATTCCCTATGCCAGCAGATATGCCCTCAATGCCCCCGCCTAATGTGCAGCTGCTCCCTTGGAGCTCGAGGCAGGAGAGTGGCAAAAACCCAAAAGATAGTAAACAAACTTCAGAGAAAAAACTGACCCCAACTGAGAGATCTTCAAGCCGATAAACATAATGAGTCTTCTGCAATGGAACTGTCGAAGCTACCGCCGCAATTATGGTGATCTGAGGAGGTTGCTGCAAGAGCTTCAGCCGGGCTGTGTATGCCTCCAAGAGACAATGCTCGGAAGTCTGACATCTACACCACCGGCGAGTTACGTCGTAGAGACCTTCTCCCCTCTACCAAATCCGGTGCCAGGTACGGGCTTAGCTATTTTAGTGAGGCGGGATACGGGCTTCACAAGGCTTGGCCTGAACACTGCACTGCAGGCAATGGCGGTACGTCTTGGTATTGGCCCGCGCTTGCTCACAGTTTGTAATTTGTACCTACCTCCTGCTGATCCCATCACTACAGCAGATCTCCTGACCCTTTACGACCAGCTACCCCGACCAGCGCTCATATTGGGGGATTTTAATGGAAAACACATAGCTTGGGGCAATCCCTCCACCGACCAGCGTGGGAGGATCATTGATGGCCTATTCACAAACTCAGACGCATGTTTATTAAATACAGGATTGCCCACCCATTTCCATGTGCAGACGGGCGTGTCATCGGCTATAGACCTCAGCTTGTGCACCCCTGATGTTGTTGCTGATCTGCACTGGAATGTTTGTGATGATCTGTGCGGTAGTGATCATTTCCCTATAGAGATACGGTTCGAGGAAAATCGTCCGACTCCCACCGAAGCCAGCTTTATTTTGAGGCGAGCCAACTGGGGGAGCTTCGAAGCACTCACTCAAATGTGTGATGTTGACGAGACCAGGCCAGTGGAAGACTTATTGGAAGAGTTTGTGGGCTGCCTGCTGATCGCTGCTGGCGTCAGTATCCCTAAGTCGAGGGGGGGTGCCCTCCAGCACAGAGTTCCTTGGTGGACAGATGAATGCACCATCACCAATATTGAAAGAAAACATGCCCTGCGACGCTATCAGAGGACGAAAAGTATGGCAGACAAAATATCCTACAATAGAGCCAGAGCAAGAGCACTACACACAAAGAATGAAGCAAGAAAACGTTCGTGGCAAAAATATGTATCGTCCCTAAATGCTGAAACGCCCATGTCGAAGGTATGGCAGCGAGTGAAGAAGATGTCTGGGAAGCAGAGCTATAGCCCACCCTGCTTGGAGGTCAATGGTGAGAAAACCGCGGACTCACAGCGCGTTGCGGCAGCTCTAGCCCGGCACTTCGCTAACATCAGTAGCGGTGATCATTATCCACCAGCTTTCTTGGCCTTTAAAAGACAGCAGGAGAGTCGAAGTCTGAATTTCAACACAGATGAAAATCTCCCCTATAACGAACCTATTACCATCTTAGAAATTTATAACGCTCTCAAGGAAACTAAAAACACCTCTCCTGGTCCAGACGGCATTCACTATAAAATGTTGAAGAAAATGCACCCTACAGCCCTGAAAGTGCTTTTAGCAATATATAACCAGACCTGGACCACACACCAGTACCCCGATGCCTGGCGTTTTGCCACTGTCCTAGCTTTTTTAAAACCCGGCAAACCTCCTACAAATCCTGGCAGCTATCGCCCTCACGAGCTGTATCGGCAAGGTGCTTGAAAAGATAGTTAATGTTAGGCTGGTGAAGTTTTTGGAAGCTCGTGACCTCCTCTCGCCTGTACAGTACGGCTTTCGCAGAATGCAAGGTACTACGGACGCTCTAGTCCGTCTGCAGAACCACCTAGTTAAATGCAAACGTGAGCGCCGGCATACTATATGTGTGTTTTTTGACATGGCGAAAGCCTATGATACTGCCTGGAGGTACGGTATATTGCAAAGCCTGCATCGTGATGGGCTGAGGGGAAATATGGCTCTTTACCTGCAGCAATTCTTGAGCAGGAGGACTTTTCGAGTGAAAGTCGGCTCTTCGGAGTCTCCGTGTGAGACGCAGTCTGAAGGAGTCCCTCAAGGAAGCGTCATCAGCTGTACGCTTTTTGCTGTGGCTATTAATGGAATCACGATAGCTGTGCCGCCTGAGATCTGCTCGTCGCTATACGTTGACGATTTTATGGTGTACGCGTCTTCATACTTTTTGCCTGCTCTGGTTCGTAGAATTCAAAACGCTATAAATAATGTAAATGGTTGGGCATCGGAGCATGGGTTCACGTTCTCTACTGAGAAAACTATGGCTCTTCTTATTCCGGGAAACCACAAAATGCTTGACCCTCCACAACTTTTCCTGAAGGGCAGACCAATAGTCTACGCAGCAAATGCTAAATTTCTTGGTATGACCATCGATAGCAAACTTACGTGGAAACCTCACCTTCAGTCACTAAAAGCAGCGTCTATAATGAGATTAAATTTGCTAAAAAGCCTCTCAGGTCAAACGTGGGGCGCCGACCGTGTGACTCTCCTGCGGCTCTATGAGGCCCTCATCAGGTCTAAATTAGACTACGGTAGTGTAATATACCAGTATGCCAAAGAAAGTACTCTCTGTATGCTGGACCCAGTACACCACGCAGCCATTAGGCTCTGCACTGGAGCTTTTCGAAGCTCCCCCGTCACCAGTCTCTGCGTGGAAAGTGGGGAGCCCCCCCTCAAGCTTAGGCGTATGCAACTGTCATTACAGTACCTAGCCCGGCTACAGCAACTCCCTCTCTCTCCGACCTGGATAAGTTTTCGTACCGACGTGGATGAGCGTATACCCACTCCGTATAATTTGCCATCCTCCGTAGATTATGGTGCGCTTATGAATAACGTGCTGTTCCCCCCCATGGAGGTCCTTCCCGCACGGGTTGCAGGTGCACCAACGTGGCGCATCCCAATTACTACTTTTTGTACAGGCTGCAAGATCCCTAAGAAGGACCTGCTGCCGGCCTCGGTTTTGAGGGGTATCTTCTTGGATCATGTACTGGCGGAGCACTCTGATCAACGTAAGATATATACAGATGGTTCTAAAACGAATCAATCTGTTGGTTGTGCTGCTGTGTCTGGCGACTATGTGCGTGCTTGAAGGCTCCTGCAGGAAACTTCTGTTTTCTCGGCTGAACTACTTGCAGTTGTTGAGGCTCTAGACCTCGTGGCGCAAATACCCTACTATGATTTTGTAATATTCACCGACTCGAAGAGTGTCTATGAAGCTGTCCAAGCATACCACAGCAATCACCCAATAATTAGTGACATTGTTGTCCGACTGTCACGCCTTGCCCGGAGCCCGAAGCATGTGCAAGTCTGCTGGGTGCCGGGCCATGTAGGGGTGGCCGGCAATGAGAGAGCTGATGCCGAGGCCCGGCGTGCTGCTGGATCTGATGACCTGCCGAACAACCCAGGTGTCCCCTGTAGGGATTACTACCCCATTATCAAGTCTACCGTGCGTGATGTGTGGCAACAATGCTGGGACATGGAATTGAATAATAAACTGAGAGTACTTAAGCCTATGGTGGGGGAATGGGCTTCAGCTGAATGTCGTAGCCGGCGTTTGGAGGTGATCCTATGTCGGCTGCGTATCGGGCACTGCCGACTTACCCACAGTCATCTAATGGAGCGTCGCCCACAGCCGCGCTGCAACACCTGTCATGTACCACTAACGGTGCTGCATGTACTTGCCGAATGTCCAAACTTTGCTGCTGCTAGAAGAGAATCCTTCCCTCATCTTCGAGATGCGGACGCCCCGTCGCTGCACATTGGGATGCTTTGTGAGCCCCTCCGTGCTCGTTTCAACCTCGGAGCGCTAGCGACCTTTCTTGCACGAAGCGATTTGATAGGTAAAATATAACGAGCTTTTATGCCCAGAAAACGGAAATCCGTGTGCACTCTGCAAGTGCAAACTCATGCCGAAGTTATAACTTGAGGAGAAGAAATGGCCGAGCGTACCGTGCTGCCACTCTTGTCTTTGTGAGGGGGTTCCAGCGTGGGTAAGACGCTCGGCCATAGTGTGGGCGGGTAGCTGGAGCCTCCGATTTGGGGTCCCAGCTGTTCTCGCACTCTTTACCCTGCTAAAATTTTAAAAATCTTTTTTGTTTTGTATCAACTCGCGGTGTATACCGATACGTTTTGCAGGTGCGACCTGTAGAATGGATCCTGCTTATTGAGTGAGAAATCGTTATGTGCTTATGCAAACAAATATAACTGTGTGTGTTGAGGCAATAGAAATTGAGTTGACCACCGAAATAATGTTCTTATAATACTACCTCGGAGGTGATGTAGAATTCAAGTATCTTTAAAACCATGAGACCTTCGGCGCGAAATAGTCGGAGCTACTGAAGCGCTAGTAAGCCTATGTTACTACTACTACTACTACTTTTTGTTGAAATGAATCATTTTTTGTTATGTTAAGGATCGCCTTTTTTACTTCGCTGCTGTCGTGTTTTTCAGCACCTACTACTTACTTCAAATTTTATCTTGTTTCATGAACTTCTTTCCCACCTTACTGTTTCTATGCCCCTTCTGCATAGATTCCGCATTCCCTAATGCCCATTCTAAATGGGGCCTTCCTTCTTCCTCTCTTCGATGCACTCTTTTTTTGTAGCGATTAGGGAGGCTTAAACTAACCTATAATCTAACCTATACTGGTTGTATGTGCCACGTATGGTTGTTGTGCAATTTTCCGCAGGGTAACAGTAGGATTTAGCAAACCTCTTTTGGCTCATCTTTTAAAGTGAAATCACTCCTCAGAAACGAGAAAACTATCTCCTGCAACTTCTTTTATTCACTACATCATCCTCATAAGTGGTCTGAACAGATTTTGCGGCTGCACTTGCGTTAACACCTTCATGAAACTCCTACAGTAGAGAATTTTTCGTATGATCTTTAGATGGGGCAAACGTGGTTGCTAATATACTTGACAAATTTGACCGTAACAGATATAATCTGCAAGAAAATCGTTCAGTTTTGCCTCGGAAATGTATTTCGCTTATAACGAATGTAAATAATTGACAAATATCCTTGCCAATCTTATTCAAACCACGCGTGTGTTGCAGCTGAAGCAGAGCACGCAGGTCACGTCGCTGTACGTGCCCGTGTACGTGTTTGTTGCGCCGCCCTCTCTGCAGGTGAGCGCTCCTCCTGCTGCTGTGTGTTTGTGTGTGTTTGTTTGTCTGTGTTATTGTGTGTTGCTGTTTGTTTGTCTGTCTGTTTGTCTGTGTTTGTTGCGATGTGTGTTGCTGTGTGTATGTGTGTCTTGGTTTGTTGTTGTGTGTTTGTTCGTGTGTCTTGGTTTGTTGCTGTGTTTGTGAGGGCTGTAGTTTTGTTATTGATGCCGGTATTGCCTTCATTGATGAGGAGGCTGGTGTGGTCCGTGGTGTCGCTAGTGTATTGTAATCTGCTCATACTATCGTAGTAAGATGATAATGATTATGTGCTCGTACTAGTGGGATGATAATGGTGGTGTGTTCATTGTGCAATTGTGTGTGTAAAATTATGACACATGACGCATGAAGCGTGACTCGCAAAGCGTGACGCATTATGGCGCACGAGTCCTTAAGACGCACCTTGACGCATTTCTAATACTCCCCCAGCACCTGGAGCAACGTCTGAGAGCACGCAACACGGACTCCGACTCTGCCATAGCACTCCGGCTGCAGCAGGCGGAGGCGGAGATGGAGTACGGCCGGCAGACGGGCAACTTCGACTTGGTGGTCGTCAACGATGATCTCGAGGTCGCCTTCTCCACACTCAAGGACTTCCTGGACCCGCTCCTCGTCCAGCCCGGCGAGAGTTAATGAAAACAACAATGGAAGGCACTCATGTCCCCGGACGTTGTCGACCAATGCTTGCTGGGTCACATGGAGGAATGGTGGCGCTATGTTCTTGCTCCCTTTGGCTGGCTGACCTTCTGTCCTTTCTTATTTATCGAGTTCTTTTTTCCTTTCTCTCGTTTTGCTTTTAATTTATAGCTTGCTTTCTTCCTTTCGTTCTTTTGTTATTCCTTTCTCTTGATTTTTCTTTCTCTTGTCCTCTTTTCTTTTCTTTCGTTTTTTCTTAATTTTTAGCGTCCTTTCTTCCTTACTCTCGTTCTCTTTTCTGTTCTCTCGATCTTTCTTTAATTTTGGCGTTCTTTCTTTCTTTTTTCTAACTTTCAAGCTTCCTTTCTTCCTTTCGTTTTTTCTTCATTTTTAGCGTTCTCTCTTCCTTTCATTCATTCATTCTTTCTTTCTTTTTTTTTGCGCTCTTTGTTCCTTTCTCTGATTCTTCCTTCATTTTTAGCATTCTTCCTTTCTTTCGTCCTTTCGTTTTATCTTCCTTTCTTTGAATTTTTCTCTTGTACGAAAAGTCCTGTCAAAGGGCAGTCAGGGCACATTTTTATTCAATTCTTATTTATAATTTTATCTATAGCTTCAGTTGTGCGCTATGAAAAGTTTTTACAACATCGTCTTTTTATGTTGCAATTGACCTGTTTTATTTCTAGTTCTCAGTCGACTCTATGTCATCTTATGAAATAACTTAAATGTACATACATCTAGAGAACTGAATGGCGTCTAGTTCGTGCTGCGCTCTAGTTTGGTAGAGTAGGTGCCCGTATTTCTCCGTGTGAGCCTAGCGTGTGGTTACTTGTATATTGTGTACTTTGTGTAGTTCTTAAGGCTTACTGGCGTGTCTGTGTAGGCGTTCCTTGTGCCGTGCGCTGCAATGCCTGCTTTGAACTTAGTTTTCAGGCGACTCTTTTAGATGCTGGACGATTATTGATGCAGTGTCCTTACCCTCAGTGGTAAAAAAATATACACTCCCACGACGTACCCTGTGTCTGCTAGTGATGGAAAACATCAAACCACGTCCAAAGCGTAAACCTCCAAAGAAACCCAGGATTTACATATAATGCCGAATCCTTCTTGAATAGGAAACACTAAATCTACATAGCGTGTGTCTAGGTCGTCAAGGCTGGTGCCTGTTTTCCGAATAAAATTGCTGCTGAATAAAATTATATATGTAAGGCTGCGTTTTATACTAACGCTAAAAAAAGCAGCAAAATTGCAAATGCTAACATGTTCGTTCCTTGCGTGTATGATTTCTTCTGCAGGACCGCCATCCACCGTGTTTTTGGAGAGCACTGTATTATAAAAGTAGAATATTGGGCAGCATTACACAAATTTTATACGTACATAGGCCTTCGATACTTTCATCTTTCGGGCCCACTGTGCTGTCTTTTCTTCTTCTGCCTTGTTAACTTACTGTTTTTATGTGGTGCATATCCTTAGTATTCAAACACACTTTGTGCATAGGTTCCCAGCTTTCTCCAGTGTATGCTGAACGGTCCTTTCTCGTGGCTCTCTTTAGATCGCCGTTGATGTGGTTAGGGAGTTGTAATATAACTATTGCTGTATAATCATAATAAGAACAACAATGTTCGAGCAGCAGTATAACTTTGGCCACTTGGTTTGTTTTACATTTTACTCCATCGTCAGACCAGGCTTCAAAGCAACAATTTGCGACTTTGGCCGTTAGGTTTGTTGCATATTTTACTCCGTCATCAGACCAGGCTTGTAAGCAACGATTTGCGACCTCCATCTGGTCAGCCATACACCCAAATCCAAAGCTGGAGTTCAAAGTTCGTTGCAGCGTGCAGCACGAGGACTAAATGCGCCGATGAGCAGCACGCTCTTGTGAGTAGAATTTAAGTGAAACGATATTATTCGGATGCGCTCTGAAATGATAACAGACCTTTTATTTTAATTCCTTCATTGTTATGATTTGCATATGCCCTAGTTTTTTTATTGTATGTGAACTTGACAATGAAGCTAGGTACTTTTTTTTGATGAATTCTTGTAAGAATGCAGGAACAAGACATCAGTTTCTCTGTGAATACGTCTCTAATAATTGTTCATTTCTTTCTTTATTGATCGTTTGATGATAATCCCTTGTTTTTTATCATTCTTAATTTATCACCTCACACCTTTTGCATTAAAAACTGATCGCGTACCTGAACAGTGTCTAGAAATATAAAAGGCTGCATTTTTTACCCTATCGCTATCCCCCAGCGGCCAGCTTTACTATGGCATTAATGTAAGCTTGTAATTTACCCGTTAATATTGACGGAATTTTAGTGTGTGTGTTTGCATCGTTTAAAGTTGTGATAATAATTGCATTCATTTGCCACGTGTGTTCTATTTGTGCAGCTCTGTTTTAAAATGATTTTTTAAAGTGCACTTTGATATTCTTTTAATGTAGAGGCGTTCATGGTCATCCATTTGTATTTTTGTTACATGCCATTTGTTTTATTTCATAGTTTTTGTTGTAATCATTGAGGATGTTCCAGCGTGCAGCGAGTGATTATCCTGCACTTGATGGGAGATTGTCCAGCATGTGATGGGAGATTGTCCAGCATGTGATGGGAGATTGTCCAGCATGTGATGGAAGATTGTCCAGCATGTGATGGGAGATTGTCCGGCATGTGATGGGAGATTGTCCGGCATGTGATGGGAGATTGTCCGGCATGTGATGGGAGATTGTCCGGCATGTGATGGGAGATTGTCCGGCATGTGATGGGAGATTGTAAATGCAGTGGATTGCCCGTCAGTGCACCACGGTTGGCTATTCGTTGTACTTGCGAAAGACGTAGGATTCCAACTCTCCTCTCGTGGCAGATGTGGTGAAGCTACCGAGGTGTTCCTAGTGAATGTTGTAAAATGCCTGCGTGAGGTTGAGCTTGGTTGCCTAAAATGAACAGAAGTTTGGAGCCAGTGAAATTGTTTGTAAGTTACGAAGGCATGAGAGCGACATAGCTTGCTTTTTCTGTGTTCTTTTTGAGGTTTTATACGTGCGTTGCTTTTGCCGCGGTTTCCATGTAGCGTTTTTCTATGGAATAACAAAAATAACTGAATTTAGACCCGTAAAGTAGGTGTAACCTTTTTCGGTCTTATGAAAATGAAAGCACGAGTTGAAAAAAATACATTTAGGAGTGATATGCGAGTCTAGGAGTTGATTTAGTTTGTTTTCTGTGTGTGTGTGTGTGCACAGTGAAGGGCGTAGTTCTCCTTATGTGTGACGTGTTTGTGCAATTCACGCAGCGATGTTAACGCATCCAGATAATTTGTGCCGTTTTGTCAGCTTGTGTATCCCAAATTAGGTTCTTCATTTTTGGTCACGGGAAAACCTTAAAAATAATAATAACAATAATTTTTTCTAGTTTGAGTGTTTCTGCCTGCTAAGTCACTGGGTTGCCAATTATTATATTCCTACGCCGGATTATCGGTGTTTCGAGTGGGCAAGTTAATTGGGAATTTGGTTGAGTTTAGGATAAATTTCCTGTATTGGGTTAAAAAGGTTGAAGAATGTCGTGTTAAGGACTGTTGTGCTTGCTCTCTTGATGGCTACATGAGTTGAAAATATGTTCTTTGCTCAGGAATTAAACACTTATAGTAATGCTAAACTTGTTTTTCATTCCTGTCTTCTAATTTTCGAAGGTTGGAAATAGTTCAAATGTCGTTGCGACCTTCTCAAACGTTAGCAACAGAAGTGGAGAAACTGTTAGCTCCTGTCTTACAAGTCTCCCTCTCATAATTGTGCATGTGTCTCCCCTCATTCGTGTGTGTATTTCTTCTCTACAACCATTTTTGTCAAAATAAATCCTGCCACAATTTTCCACAAGAATTCTGCCGCATTTTTTTCCTGCAAGAGTTCAACCGTATTTTTTTCTGCCAGAATTCTGTCGGATTTTTTTTCCATGGAATATGATCCTGGTGTACGTAGGATGTATGATCTCCATTCTCCATTCATGACGGCGTGCTGATAGATTAAGATCTTGTCCGTGTTTTTTTGCAGAACTAGCGCTGAGACGTGATAGTCTAGCTACGACGCACAAAAATCAGTTACATTTGGTAAAGAAATCTGTCGTTGGGCGCACTTGTCGAAAAAAATTTTAAACAGTTAATTTACCACAAGCCATTCAGTAGTTTCTTGTTTTTTAAGTCTAATGCAATGGTCACATTTGGGTAGAGCTACTTGTGGGCCCAAATAAGTTCAGTGACTTCTAGGGAATCATATCGTTAACGCTATTCTAAGGTATTGTGGTGATTCCAGCGGCAAGCCGCGGACCTCCACAAGACCTGAGAAAAGCTGCCTCCAGACTACAACCGCATCCGTTCCAGAGCACCTCCGGACCCGAAGCGCCTAGTCAACCAAACACGGGACCTGAGAGAAGCCGCCTCGCGACTATGAGAAAAGGTGCCCGTAAGCTACAACGGCTTCCTGCCTCCAGCACCACAGGCCCACAAACTCGCGACCAATCAGGACTCACGCCCGGACTCAAGGCTTGCACTCGAGGCCTACATAAGGCGACCCCAACAAGGCTCGCGAGCACTCAAGCCCTCGTCCTCGTTCAAGTCACATCTCCAGCACCAGCCTCGTGTTCCTGCATCTAGCTTCCGAGATCGACTTTATCTCTCGCGTACCTGCACCAAGCTCCGGAGACCGGCCCTGCCTATCGACGCTCCAAGGTGTTGCTCGGTCTTAAACCTAGTAGCGTCTTGACGCTTCAAGGTGTTTCAAAGCCTTAAAAAGGTCACGTTGCAACGCCCCGCGCCGGCGTCGTCGGCCAAGCCGCTCTACGACATCTCTCGCTCGCTCCGGCCGTCTAGCCTCGTCTCGGCGCCCCGCTAGCACCGGCCGACCTGTTCGTAACAGTCGCACGACGTAGCACCAACCCTCACGTCTCGCCGCTGCGTTCGTAAGTAGCGTCCTCGCGGACGTTACCCGCTATTGGTGCTTGTTTCATTCATTACGTAATTCTCGCATAGTATTGTATTTCAATCATCACGTATTAGTCCTATTCTCGCATAGGATTGTGTTTCAATCATTACGTAATTTATGTCATTTTCGAATAGGATTGTATTTCAATCATCACGTATTAGTACTATTCTCGCATAGGATTGTGTTTCAATCATTACGTCATTCCCGAATAGGATTGTGCTTCAATCATCACGTATTTGTGCTATTCTCGCATAGGATTGTGTTTCAATCATTACGTCATTCCCGAACAGGATTGTGCTTCAATCCTCACGTACTTGTGCTATTCTCGCATAGGATTGTGTTTCAGTCATTACGTAATTTATGTCATTCTCGAATAGGATTGTATTTCAATCATCACGTATTAGTACTATTCTCGCATAGGATTGTGTTTCAATCATTACGTCATTCCCGAATAGGATTGTGCTTCAATCATCACGTATGTGTGCTATTCTCGCATAGGATTGTGTTTCAATCATTACGTCATTCCCGAATAGGATTGTGTTTCAATTATCACGTATTTGTGCTATTCTCGCATAGGATTAAGTTTCAGGTTAGGTCATTCTCGAATAGGATTGTACTTCAATCACCACATATTTGTACTATTCTCACAGAGGATTGTGTTTCGATCATTACGTACTTCTCGAATAGTATTGTATCTCAACCCTCACGTATTAGTGCTGTGTTCCAATCATTACGTAATTTACGAGTAACGAACAGTGCTCATAGTAGTCACCGAGGGCCCAGTGTAATGGTCCGTGTTCCGTGTACCTAACAGTCACCAATATAATTACCGTGTTACCCCCGTGTTGTCCATATCCTGCCGAATACGGTTGTACCTCAGGCACTCGCTTCGGGCTATCCTATCACGAAAAAGATAGCTCAAAGCCTGCCCGAAGCGTGTTGCAGCCTGGGGGAAAACACCACACTGGTTGACCCCAGAGGTATTCGGCAGGCAATAGGAGGCATGGCTGGGAAAGATATCCGGTTGCCCGCATTCAGCGGAGATGTGAAAGGATGGTTACTGCATTGCGACGTGTTCCTCGCACAAGTACCAAACCTGGACGACGGCGCAAAGTTCGGAGCATTACTAGGAGGACTCCCAACACACATCGTATCCGAGATCCAAGAAATACTCCTGAACCCACCGGCAGACGACAAATACGACGCATTAAAAGCCGCATTAACGCACCGTTTCGTGCGACACGACGAGGAAGCAAACTACGACACCATCGTCAAAACTACCATGGGAGACAATACGCCATCAGAATTGCTCTTCGAAATGAAACGACTGAACAGCTGCAGGCAAGCACCCCTACCACCGTCCGTCATCCGTTCCATGCACCTCGCAAAGCTACCAATCACAGCACAACCGCTGATCGAGGCACTAGGCAGGGGAAAAACGGACGAAGAATACAGAGTAATCGCAGATCAGATCATAGCAAGGCAAACCGCGTGCCAAACTGCCATGAGTGAACCCATCGCCGTAACTGCCATCAAACAACCACCATCTCTTAACGTCTCAAGAGCGGAATTTGACAAAGCCCTACAGGAAATAGCAGAACCCAAGAAAATGCTGGCAAACGCTTTACGCCCACAGGAAAACAAGAAGCAAGCAGAAGATTGGCGAAACCAAACCCCAGGACCTAGGTACGGAAACAGAAGCAATACAAGAATCAAGCAGGACCAAGCAATCTGCTATTACCACCAAACTTTCGGTAACCGAGCAAGAAACTGTACCCAACCTTGCAGTTTCGCGGGAAACGACGACCGCGGAGAATGGTAAACGCCCCAGTCTCCGCACAGACAAAAAAAGGCGAGCTAATGTACGTCACAGACACCGGCAACGTACGATACCTCATCGACACCGGTTCAGCCGTCAGCCTAGTACCAGCCAAAAAGGAACACACGCTCAAACCCCCGTCCTACGACTTACTCGCCGCCAACAACACCCCCATAGCTTCTTACGGGACGACTGAGCGCATCATCCTGCTCAACCCCCTATGGCCCGTAAGTTGGAACTTCATAGAAGCGGACGTGGGACAACCGATCATTGGCATGGATTTCCTCGCCGCACACCAGCTAAGCGTCGACACCGCAAACGCAAGCCTATACGCCCAAGCTTCCGGAACCAAAGTACCCTGCAAACGTGTCGTTTCAAGAAGCCAACGAGTGCACAGGATCGAACACCAAACCGCCCCGGAATTCAACACATTGTACGAGGAATACCCCGGAATATTACCGACCTCCCAACACATCCGGCACACACAAAAGAAAATCGACGTAGAACACCACATCGAAACAACCGGACCCCCAGTATATGCACGACCAAGGAGACTGTCTCCGGAAAAATTGGAAGCGGCGCGACAAGAATTCAAGGAAATGCTGGAACATGGCATCATCAGGCCGTCGAAGAGCGCCTGGGCATCACCCATGCACATGGTACCAAAGGCAGCCGAACCCGGGGCATGGAGAATCTGCGGAGACTATAGACGACTGAACGCAAGCACCAAACCTGACCGTTACCCAATACCACACTGTCAAGACTTCCATTACAAACTGCATAACAAAACAATCTTCTCCAAAATCGACCTCGTCAAAGCCTATCACCAAATACCCGTCAAAAACGAGGACATCCAGAAAACGGCCATCACCACACCATTTGGGCTGTACGAATACACCGTGATGTCATTCGGGCTGCGGAACGCAGCCCGAACGTTCCAACGATACATCGACGCGGTAACAAGAGACATGGACTTCGTAACGGCATACATCGACGACATACTGATAGCGTCCGCAAACGCAGAGGAGCACCAAAAACACCTCCGACAACTCTTCCAACGGCTACAAGGAGAAGGACTGCGCGTGCACCCCGCCAAGTGCATTTTCGGAGTGCCCGAGCTAGACTTTCTCGGACACAGAGTGTCAGCCGGCGGAATCTCACCACTCCCTCAGAAAATAGAGGAAATATGCAGTTTTCCCCAACCAGCAACAGTAAAAAAGCTACGACAATTCCTAGGAATAGTCAACTATTACCACCGATTCCTCCCAGCCGCAGCAGAAAAGATGCAAGCTCTGACCGGATTGACAAAAGGATACTCCAAAAACTCAAAGAAAATTATCAACTGGACAACAGAACTAGACGCAGCGTTCACTAGCCTAAAACGCGAGATCTCGCAACTCACCTTGCTAGCGCACCCCGCTCCAGAAGGCAAAAGCACCTTAATCACAGACGCATCAGGAACCGCAGTCGGCGCCGTACTACAACAAAAAGTCGGGCAAGAACAGCGCCCCGTAGCATTTTTCTCCAAAAACTAGACGACACCCAACGTAAATACAGCACCTACGACCGCGAACTAATGGCGATATTCCTCGCAGTGAAACACTTCGAGCATTTTTTGGAAGGCCGAAGCTTCGAAATCAGGACAGACCATAAACCGCTCTGTTTTGCCCTGCAAAAAGCCACGGAAGGCAACAGCCCCCGGGTAGCAAGACAGCTCTCCTACCTCTCACAGTTCGACTGCGAAATCAAGCACATCAGCGGCGACAACAACACGGTCGCAGACGCGCTATCACGCCTCGTGTCAACAATAATACCTAAAGGATCCGCGATCAACTACGACAAAATAATGACCGAACAAAACAGAGACGCAGAATTAGAAGAACTGCTGCACCCAGCATCAAAGAACGCGCTCAAACTACGCCCCATAATCAGACAGACCGGTAAACCACCCCTCTGGTGCGACGTGTCAACAGGCCTACGGAGGCCATACATCCCGGAATGCTGCAGAAAGAACGTATTTCAGCATTTCCACGGGGCGAGTCATCCCGGCATACAAGCAACAAGGGACCTCTTGAGGCAGCGAGTAATCTGGCCCGGACTCAACAAAGACGTCGGCAAGTGGACACGCGAGTGCATTCCATGCCAGACAAGCAAAATAATAAGGCACACCAAATGCCCGCCCGGGAAGATGCCGGTACCCAAGGAACGGTTCCAGACGATACACATCGATATCGTCGGACCACTACCCGTGTCACAAAACAAACGGTACCTGCTGACGTGCATTGACCGCTTCACCAGATGGTGCACCGCTACCCCAATGGCCGATTGTACGGCAGAAACAACAGCACGGGCATTCCTAAAAGACTGGGTAGCATCATTCGGCGCTCCAACAACAATCATCACGGACCAAGGCGTCCAGTTCGAGTCTAACTTATGGAAAAACTTGCTGACGGCGCTGGGCGCTGAGAGACAGCGAACGACAGCGTACCACCCGCAGAGCAACGGACTGGTGGAGAGGATGCACAGAAGATTGAAGGAGGCGTTAAAAGCTACGGTCACTGACGCAGACTGGGCAGACGCACTACCCCTCATACTGCTTAACATCCGAGCCACGCCACACACGGACGCAAACATCTCCCCCGCCGAAATGGTATACGGACAAACATTGCGCCTCGCAGGAGAGCTACCCGAGAAAGAAAAAGGAGACCGGCCCGCCAGAGAATTTCTACAATGCCTAAAAAAACGAGTGACAAACCTGCAGCCAATACTGCCACGACAACAGGGACCCCAAAAAGCCAATGTCCCGAGCGCTCTATACAAGGCGACCAACGTCTTCGTGAAACACGGGGGGCACAGAAGACCCTTACAGAAACCCTACGCAGGTCCCTTTCCCGTGCTCCAAAGGACACCAAACTACATCACCGTAGATATACAAGGAAAAAAAGCGAACATCGCGACGGAAAGGGTCAAAGCAGCGTACCTACCCACCATCGAGGATAAACCTCAACAACAGGCTAAGGCACCGAGAGCAACAAACTACGAAGTATACGAGGGAGTTCTGTTCCCTGGAACAGGCACAGCAATCCCTGAAACAGCAAAACAGGCAGTATTCACTAAATACGGCAGAGAAAGCAGACCACCAGTGAGGTACTAAGTGTTTAAAAAAAAATAATAAAAAAAAATAAAACAGGAGAGGGACACCTGTGGTGATTCCAGCGGCAAGCCGCGGACCTCCACAAGGCCTGAGAAAAGCTGCCTCCAGACTACAACCGCATCCGTTCCAGAGCACCTCCGGACCCGAAGCGCCTAGTCAACCAAACACGGGACCTGAGAGAAGCCGCCTCGCGACTATGAGAAAAGGTGCCCGTAAGCTACAACGGCTTCCTGCCTCCAGCACCACAGGCCCACAAACTCGCGACCAATCAGGACTCACGCCCGGACTCAAGGCTTGCACTCGAGGCCTACATAAGGCGACCCCAACAAGGCTCGCGAGCACTCAAGCCCTCGTCCTCGTTCAAGTCACATCTCCAGCACCAGCCTCGTGTTCCTGCATCTAGCTTCCGAGATCGACTTTATCTCTCGCGTACCTGCACCAAGCTCCGGAGACCGGCCCTGCCTATCGACGCTCCAAGGTGTTGCTCGGTCTTAAACCTAGTAGCGTCTTGACGCTTCAAGGTGTTTCAAAGCCTTAAAAAGGTCACGTTGCAACGCCCCGCGCCGGCGTCGTCGGCCAAGCCGCTCTACGACATCTCTCGCTCGCTCCGGCCGTCTAGCCTCGTCTCGGCGCCCCGCTAGCACCGGCCGACCTGTTCGTAACAGTCGCACGACGTAGCACCAACCCTCACGTCTCGCCGCTGCGTTCGTAAGTAGCGTCCTCGCGGACGTTACCCGCTATTGGTGCTTGTTTCATTCATTACGTAATTCTCGCATAGTATTGTATTTCAATCATCACGTATTAGTCCTATTCTCGCATAGGATTGTGTTTCAATCATTACGTAATTTATGTCATTTTCGAATAGGATTGTATTTCAATCATCACGTATTAGTACTATTCTCGCATAGGATTGTGTTTCAATCATTACGTCATTCCCGAATAGGATTGTGCTTCAATCATCACGTATTTGTGCTATTCTCGCATAGGATTGTGTTTCAATCATTACGTCATTCCCGAACAGGATTGTGCTTCAATCCTCACGTACTTGTGCTATTCTCGCATAGGATTGTGTTTCAGTCATTACGTAATTTATGTCATTCTCGATTAGGATTGTATTTCAATCATCACGTATTAGTACTATTCTCGCATAGGATTGTGTTTCAATCATTACGTCATTCCCGAATAGGATTGTGCTTCAATCATCACGTATGTGTGCTATTCTCGCATAGGATTGTGTTTCAATCATTACGTCATTCCCGAATAGGATTGTGTTTCAATCATCACGTATTTTTGCTATTCTCGCATAGGATTAAGTTTCAGGTTAGGTCATTCTCGAATAGGATTGTACTTCAATCACCACATATTTGTACTATTCTCACAGAGGATTGTGTTTCGATCATTACGTACTTCTCGAATAGTATTGTATCTCAACCCTCACGTATTAGTGCTGTGTTCCAATCATTACGTAATTTACGAGTAACGAACAGTGCTCATAGTAGTCACCGAGGGCCCAGTGTAATGGTCCGTGTTCCGTGTACCTAACAGTCACCAATATAATTACCGTGTTACCCCCGTGTTGTCCATATCCTGCCGAATACGGTTGTACCTCAGGCACTCGCTTCGGGCTATCCTATCACGAGAAAGATAGCTCAAAGCCTGCCCGAAGCGTGTTGCAGCCTGGGGGAAAACACCACAGTATACATTATGTTAAGGAATCAGTTTCAGTTGGTGAAATAATCTATCGTGGGTTTTAAAATGTAGTTAGAAAGGCCTTCTCTTTTGCGCTCTTGAGTGAGGGTCTGCCTACAGTACAATCGATCTCCAACATGAGTGTCTTCGCCTTTTGTTTAGACTCATTTACCCTTCTCGTTTACATCAAAATATTGCACCTTCTACCAGCGTAGTCACCTACGCGAACCTACGTACGGAAATTTTTCCTTCTGTTGGTGACGTTTGAACCTAAACTTTGTAAAGCTATTCGAGTCTGGAAGCGGTTCTTAGGCGATAGTAAAATAGAGATGGGATTTAATAGAAGTAACTCATCAACTCTTTGACCTGGCATTAATTCCTTTGGCTGATGATTTCCAATTTTTACACGCACATAGGATGGAGCGACCAGAAAAGATATTTATCACAAATAAACGAAGACGTGCAATGCGAATGATAATAAAAAATTCCCATGGTTCAAAGCTACCGCAGAACTCACCACAGCTCGTAACAATGAGAGAGCAACTACGTATACCACTGACCTCTCAGAGTTATGCCATGTAGTAGAGGTTCTGCCGCCGTGCGGCAGGGACCCGGGTTCGAAACTCGGCGCTGGCGGTGGCGATTTTCTCTGTTGGGTATAGGAGAAAAATTCCAAGCACAATACCCCACTCTACCCAGGTGTCTGAAATGGGTACCGGTCTTGACCGGGGGAAAGCGTCATGGCGTCCTGGCGTTAGTTATAAGGCATTTGAAAATCCAATGTACAAGGTGATATGTATCAGGCTTGATTGGAAATAAAGCATCCGTAGATGCCTTCATTATTTATTTATTTATTTTATTAGTTGCTGAGCGAACTAAAGCAACACTAGCTGAGCACCTAGAACATTAGCTGGAAAGAAAATAAAGAAAAAGAAAACCGTTTATTTCCAAGTTGCCACATGAGATAACATGCCAACATATTGGCTTTTAAAAATTTCTTAATATAAGACGTCCTCAAACAAAAGTTCCATACGAGAAGTACTAATTGACAAACCATCCGAGGGTGAAACTGCTAACCGTAATAACCTATTTCAAGAATGATTTTGTGACGCCAATATCTCAGCTTTAAGAATTCAAAATAATGAAGTTCACCACCTTAACTACTCTGCGAGAGGACTATACAGAGATAATTACCTACTGTTACTCCTTAAATATTGCTAAAGTGTTCTTTGTAGAGAGTGTGGTGTGTAAGAGATTATAAAGCACTAAACATTGAACATATCTTTCAGTACTAGTGCTTCAGTTTAGTCTTCATCGTGGCGCGAGAAGTTAAGCGTTACACTTTAAATATTCTAGACCTAGGTTCGGTCCCACTCTGGTCATCGCGGTGTTTTCAAAAGAGTTTGTGCAGCTTCTCGATCAAAGTAGTGAATGAAGACGAGTAGCAGAGACTTGAGCGAAACTTGGCTACTCGTCAAACATATATATCACTCTCCCATTTCTATCCTTAACACGTTTGCGTTTCCGCGGTGGCTACGGTCGGTTTGGCTATGTTGGAGGAAGTAAAATTGAAAAGCCATCTTTACTGCTTTACTGCTTTCTTTTCAAAAGTAGGTGCCCAAGTCTTCGATGAAGTGAGTAACACCAGTCCGAGGAAATTGACAGTTGAAAGTTCATGCCCTACTGCACTTTTAAAGGCTGGCGCCCTGTAGAAGCCACGCCCTATCGATTTACCAGAGTTAAAAACTATTTTATACTCATTGAAAAACACAAAAGCAGTTGGACATGATGGAATCAACCTCCAATACATAAAAGACAGTTTTCCAGTCACAGCACCATTGATTCGTTTGATTATCAACACATCAGTAGCCACAAATAAGTTTCCAAAACAATGGAAACACTCTATAATTAGACCGTTGCATAAAACTGGTGACATAAATACAGCGTCAAATTACAGGCCCATTAGCCTTTTACCTGTCCTTTCCAAAATATTGGAAAAAGTAGTAACGAATCACTTGTCATCTCACCTGGACGAGTCAAATTTACTTCATCGAAATCAATATGCCTATAGGAAGAACACTAGCACTCAAGACGCCCTGCTTAACATCACTGAAAAAATATACAACGACATCGATCAAAAAAATGTAACACTTCTGCTGCTACTTGATCTCTCTAAAGCATTCGACAGCGTCGAACATGATCAACTCCTACGAAAAATACTGAACTTAGGAGTGGATACACAGTGGTTTAAAAGTTACCTTTCAAATCGGTCTCATGCAGTCCTCTTAGAAAACAAGTTGTCCCCATTCCTTCAAAATAGCTTTGGTGTCCCTCAAGGATCAATTCTGGGCCCACTACTGTTTTCAATTTTCATTAACGATTTCCCTCCAATGCCTTCTAACACACGAATCTCCATGTATGCAGATGACGTCCAAATTGCAATGACAAGCTCTGTAGCAGAAATACCACAGACGAAAAAAGGAGCTGAAGCTCTATTGATCAGCCTCAAGTCATGGTATGACCAAAATGGTCTCAAGCTAAACGCGAACAAAACACAATTCATTATTTTTGGGTCAAAGCATTCAATAAACAACATTCGAAATCTAGATCTAACTCTTACAGTTGGAAATGATAGAATTCACCCATCAGAAAAAGTAAAGAATTTAGGTATTTGGTTCGATGGAAACACGTCCTTCAAATTCCACGTTGATAAAACCTGCAACGTAATTCACGGGACCTTATTGTTTTTCAATCGTATAAAAAATATGCTTGACGAAGAATCTAGATTGTTGGCCGTTCATTCTTTGGTCTTATCACGTATTGACTACTGTAGCCTGGTCTGGGGAGAAACATCGAAAGATCTTCAGAAAGACCTACAAAAATGCATGAATTTTGCAGCAAAGGTTGTATGCAACGGTAAATTCAAAAAACATGACCACGTAACACCTCTCCTGAATAAACTTGGCTGGGCTCCGATTCGGGAAAGGTTTCTGGCGCACAAAGCCCAATACGTTTACTCCTCTTTATATCTTCCTCATAGCAGTGCTGAAATAGTGGAATTCCATTCCCCTACCGTCACGAACCAGAAGCCGAACAGGAGACGTGATGTCTCAATCAAATACCGTTCATCTAGCATCGGGCAGAAAGCTCTGTCAGTATCAGGCGCCTTACTGTGGAACAGACTCCCCCAGAGCTTCAAAACCCCTCAAACACTGAGAGAATTCAAAACTAAAATGGCTCTCTATCTTGCGTCAACACAATAAGTGTGAACTGCAGTACGTGCTGGAAGAGTGCGTATATGCAGTACGTGTGTGCGTATATGCGTATGGATATAGGTGTACGTATGTGCGTGTCTGTATGTTTAGAACATATTCCCCTTTAAAATGCTCATGTTGGTCCTGTTGTGACGCAGTGTCGTCCTTTACACTCTTCCAGTATGCTTCGGCCACACCATTTGAGGTTGTTTTGACTTTCTCGTTTTGCCCCAGCAATCTTGATAATGTTACGGTTGGCATTGTACATCGGTCCCTCTCATCTATTTTGAATCCGGTGAATTTTTCTGTGCCAAAGCTTGTAGTATACGAAATTTAAAATTTTCCGTTATTGTAAAATCCTTCATTTCATCCATACCAGGTATTTTAGCTTACTAGTTGATACAAAACAATGTAAAACTGCCTCTAGCATCAACCTAGCAGTCAAAGATGCAAATTAATTTTGGATCTACCCGTTGTACTTTCAATCTTCAATCCCTCATTTCACTAGTTCCAACGTTCGTAAGCTCAAATTTCAATATGGAAGTGCACCAACTGGAGTGTTCTTAACAACGCATCACATGTGCAATATTTTCTTGACCCCTTGAAATAAAATCCAGTGTTAAAATCAGACCAACACAACGGAGAGAATGCATTTATCTACGTACTTTTCTCCTAATTATTTGTTCCAAAACTTAACCGATAGAAATATTTCGATCTTCGTGTATTTGATATCAACACAATGGAAGGAATGCATTTTCTTTGTACTTTTCTCCCAACCATTTGTTTCAAAATCAACCAATATAAATATTAAGATCCTCATGTATTCGATCTCAAGTCATGGTCTTAACTTTAAGATACTCGTAAGTACTTTTCGCTCATATTGAAGCTTTTTGAACATGCGACGTAGTTCATTAGCAATTTTTTACTTTTCTGCGCTCGTGTGTACATTGGTGTTCCATGCTATGTAGCAAATATTACGGACTCGTGATCCAATGACGCGCACCCTAACAAGAGTATTTTCAGCTATGTGTCACAGGGATTTTGTGTTCTTAGTGACTCACTTTCATCTTGCATTTCCAAACCCAAATTAATTACCGCAAAGAGAGAGAGGATGTTAAATGTGAGGGTATTTAAGTACATACTTTCTCTACTTCGGTCTCATTGAAACATTTAAAAAAGGCCTCGGATCTGACGAATGTCATAACTTTGAAGATCATCATTTAAATCTTATTCTGGTCTCAAATTGCTGTCATAAGCTTTGTGTGGTAAACTCTTCTTACCTTTTTATTCTCGTGAATACACTACGACAACACTAATTTTAGATAGTTAACTTTTGTACGGTTCCACCTATGTTGAAAATATTACAGCTAGCGATGTAAAACAATACTTTTCATGTCTTTAACCCCGATGTATTCTCTGTGCCAGTACTATTAGCGCAAGTAAGAAATTATTATATAAAAGATAGCCCTACACTAGAGCACAGCAAGGGTTCCACATAGACACAACATAGTTATAGTACTGAACACAATACAATTCAATGACACAGCAAGTTAGGTAAATAGTTCACTCACCTCTTGGATACCTTAACTTTATACTCAAATGTCGGTACTGTGGCTAGTGAGGTTTGAGCGGAGATAGACGGGAAATGTATAGTATAGGGTAGAATAGAATTAGTACATTAGTTTAGAACTTGAGAAGTTAGATACCAACCACAGTAGTTAATTATGTACACACTCGGTCAACATTTACTTGTTGTTGAATCCGAGGCCAATTGCAGACTGACTTGCGAGTGTTGCTCTCTCGAGCGTTGCCAACTTATGGTCTCTCTAACTAGAACTTACACTACTCGCTATATTACACCCCTCCCTCCTTAATTAGAAACCCTCCCCCTGTATCCCCAGTCCCCTTATTCCATATAGTCAATCCTAAAGGTCCATTCTCACCACAGGCTTCCGAGCCCGGGTAGACCTGCGTGAGATGTTAGCACTTGGAGGCTCGTGCATCCTAGCCTCCTGGGTGGGAGTCGGGTAATCAGGTGTTCCGGTGTCAGGTTCATTGGTCGGAGGTGGTGGGTATGAATTTTGAGCAGGTTGTGGAAACACGATGGTTTCCTCCGTAGGTTGTTCCAAGGGTTCAGGGATGGTGTTCGAGCAGGTAATAACTTAGTCCTGGTGTCGACGAACGACCTCTCCCCCCTTCAGTTGGCACTTGTAGGATACCGGGCCTGTTTTCTCAATGGTGGTAGCAGGGGTCCATTTTGGGGAACCCGGCGTGTATTGACGGACCATCACAGGAGACTCCGGCGGAATATCAACCGCGCGAGACCCTGGGTGGTATCTTTTCTGAGCGTCCTGGCGTTGAGCAACTTTGGACGCGATTGCTTCTGACGGCCAAAGCAGATCAAGACGAGAGCGAACTTTTCTGCCTAACATCAGTTCGGCGGGCGTAACACCTGTTGTCGTGTGGGGTGTCAGCCGATAGTTGAACAGAAACCTGTCTAGTGCTAGGCGTAGGGGTTCCGTTGACTTTCGTATATTCTTCTTGAAAGTTTGTACCATGCGCTCTGCCAGTCCATTAGTTGAAGGGTGGTATGGTGCGCTCGTAATATGTCGCATACCACATGCCTTCACAAATTCTTGGAATTCAGCCGATGTGAAACACGTTGCATTGTCAGAAACAATTGTTACTGGAAATCCAAATGTCGCAAAAGTGTGTTTCAGGCACGAGATCGTTTCGCTAGAGGTTGTAGTAGATGTGGGAAAAATTTCAACCCACTTAGAGTGTGCATCCACGATCACTAGATAGTATTTTCCATCCATTGGGCCCGCGTAGTCAATGTGTATGCGATGCCAAGGCTTCGCAAGCCATTCCCACGGATGGAGTTCAGCTTTCGTTGGTGCAGCTCGAGTGCTCAGGCACTCGCTGCATGACTTAGTTGTTTCTTCTAGATCTTTGTCCAGCAGCGGCCACCATACATAGCTGCGAGCTAACTCCTTCATCCTGGATGATCCAGCATGGCCAGAGTGCAGTTCGTCCACAATGGCTTGTCTGAGAGCTTGGGGTACAATAATTCTTGCTCCCCAGAGCACACAGCCATTTTGTGTGGACAATTCGTCTCGCCTCCTAGTATACGGAGCGAGATCAGGGTCACCAATTACCGTCGAAGGCCAGCCTACTTGGCAGTATTTGTATACCTTTGAAAGTACTGGGTCCCTTAGGGTGCCGTCGCGGATGTGGGTGCTGGTGACTGGAGCTGACTCGAGGAAATTTACTAAGGACGTCCATTCCGCAGGAATAGGTGTGGCTTCCTCGGGAGTTGTCAAAGGTAGACGACTGAGAGCATCAGCTGTGCCCAACAGCACGCCGGACCGGTGACGCAAGGTGAACTTGTAGGACTGCAGTAGTAAAGCCCACCTTTGAATGCGCCCGGATGCCATCGGAGGAATGCTTCTACCCGGATCAAATAGTCCTAACAAAGGTTTGTGGTCCGTAACCACAGTGAAATCCTGTCCCCACAGGTAGCAACGAAATTTTCGAAGTGCGAACACCATAGCTAGGGCTTCTTTCTCAGTTTGAGAGTAGTTGCGTTCTGTTGCTGTTAGAGTTCGGGAGGCAAAATAGGCGGGGCGTTCAATCCCATCAATAAGGTGACACAGCACCGCTCCCACACCATACGCACTACTGTCCGCCACTACCACTATGGGTTTCTGAGGGTCAAAATGGACTAGAGTCTGAGAGTCCAGGAGGGCTTGTTTAGATTTCTGGAAGGCTCTCTCCTGACTTGCATCCCATTTCCAAGGGGTTTTGTCTCTCAGTAAGGTATTTAGGGGCTCCAGCATAGTTGCAGATGATTTTAGAAATTTCCTAGAGAAATTTAGCAGCCCAAGGTAGGCTCTCAGTTGAGTTACATTAGTAGGGGCTGGTGCATTCTGGATTGCTGCTACCTTCTCTGCAGTGGGGTGCAATCCATCCTTGTCAATTTGGTATCCAAGGTAGGATACCTGTGGCACTCCAATTTGGCATTTATCCATTTTCAGTTTTAGTCCTGCCTCCTGTAGTTTAGATAAGACTTGATAGAGACGCTTGTTGTGCTCTTGCTCATTAGTGGCACTCACCAGGACGTCACCCAGGTAGCAGAACACTCCTGGGAGGCCCTGCAATAGTCCTTCCATGGCACGCTGAAAGATTCCAGGTGCGGACGCAATTCCAAAACTGAGACGGTTGTAGGCAAATAAACCTCTGTGGGTGTTTATTACCGTGAGTTCCTTGGAGTCTTCATCCAAGGGTAGTTGAGCGTATGCCTGAGACATATCTAGCTTGGAGTATATAACTCCTCCTGCTAACCCGCTAAATAGATCTTCCACTCTGGGTATAGGGTAGGTATCAAGCCTAGTGGCTCTGTTGACTGTTAATTTGTAGTCCCCACAGATGCGGATGCTTTGATCAGTCTTGAGCTCAGGGACGATCGCCGCTGCCCATCTCGAGTATTGTACAGGGGTGAGGATACCTTCCTCCACCAGTCTATCAAGTTCTGCCTCCACCTTAGGTCTCAGTGTGTAAGGCACGTTCCTGGCCTTACAAACTTTGGTGGTACGGCTGGATCCACTTCTATTTTGAAATTCCTTCCCTTAAAGCAACCTAGACCTGGTTGAAAAAGGTCAGGGAATTTATTTGCTAACTCTTCAGGGCAGGTAGTCAATTTGTTGACATTATTTGATACTATAGTTAGCCCAAGGGAATCAATCAGGTCCCTACCCAGCAAAGCTGGCCCCTCCCTGTCTACAATCACAATAGTTGCTAGTTGAGGAACCATATTGAGGAACCATATTAAGCGCGTTGTATGGCAACACTGCAATGGACTCTCCCTTCCGACGCGCTCGAATGATCGTGCACATTCCCGCCATGTATGACGAAAATGAACATACCGCTATAATTTATTTTTTTATTTTATATTCACGCTGGATGTTAGCCCTAATCTCTCCGCAATCTACTAGCTCCGCTCCCCCATAAGTCCTAAGCTTAACATCAGAAGGTCTCAGCTCGGGTCTTGACTTAGCTGGTATTTTAGAGTAGGTGGCCATTGAAAGGATAGACCTGGCAGCACCTGTATCTACCTCCATCTCTAATGGCACACCATTTAGTAACAATTTTATTTTGATTGGGGGTTTCATTTCCTGGGCTATTGAGAAAATCTCTCCATAACAGCCTAGATTAGCAACTGGATAGTCTGCACAGGCTGCATTGTTAGTTCTATTAGGGTTAGGGTGGTGTTCCCTCCCCCTTTTCTCATGCATAACATGCACAAAATTATTTTTGTTGTCTTTAGCAGAATTTTGCTTTTTCAATTTAAAGCAACACTTCTTAAGATGGCCTTTTTGGCCACAACCATGACAAACACTCTCTTTATAGGGGCAATCTCTACGCCAGTGCAGATTACCACAGCCGCTGCATGCTGATTTGGGGCTAGCTTGAGCCTGAGTTTTGCCCTGAGGCTTAATAGCAGTTTGCTTTACTCTATGCTGGCCCACATTTAGTATGGAATTAGGTTGCCTTAACACAACCGTCTCCCTCAGTTGAGTTTCTTTGGCAGTTGCCAGATCCACGGCTTTTTTCCATGTGAGGTCATTTTCATTAAGCAAACAATTTTGAACATCATTACTGGCCACACCCAGTATTAACCTATCAAGCAGCGTTTCTTCCAGAACTTCCTGTTTGAAATTACAGGTGTCTGAAAGGGCCTTTAAGCTAGCCACAAAATCAGCAATGCTCTCCCCTTGTTTCTGGTTCCGCTTATGGAACCTAAACCTTTCAAAGATCTGGTTGCGTGTCGGCTTAAAATGCCGTCTGAACGCTTCCATGATCTCCTCATAGGTAGCATCTAAAAGTCTTTTAGGTGACAGTAGGTCTTTGGCTAACCTAACAATTTTAGGACCCACCAGAGCAATAAATGTTTTAGCTTTATTTGAATCTTCCACTTTATTAATACTCAGGAAGCAGTTCAGCCTGACTTCATATTCTGGAAATTCTTCCTCTACAGGATTGAATTCTCCCACTGAGCCTAGCATTGGCATTTTTACCCAGCTTTACAGCTAATTGTCAGATATCTACCTGAAATAGTAGTAGCAACAATATCAGTTGCAAGAGTAGCCAATTCAAGAGGCTGTAATAATACCCCTTGTTAAAAAAAAAATCAGAAATTTACAGCATCAATACTCTAGTCACTGAATAATATAAATTCTGAGTTCCTTCATTAGTCTAGCCTCTCCCAATAGTTCTACAAAAAAATAATCCTCGTCGCCAGTATTATAGAGTGGATAGCCCTACACTAGAGCACAGCAAGGGTTCCACATAGACACAACATAGTTATAGTACTGAACACAATACAATTCAATGACACAGCAAGTTAGGTAAATAGTTCACTCACCTCTTGGATACCTTAACTTTATACTCAAATGTCGGTACTGTGGCTAGTGAGGTTAGAGCGGAGATAGACGGGAAATGTATAGTATAGGGTAGAATAGAATTAGTACATTAGTTTAGAACTTAAGAAGTTAGATACCAACCACAGTAGTTAATTATGTACACACTCGGTCAACATTTACTTGTTGTTGAATCCGAGGCCAATTGCAGACTGACTTGCGAGTGTTGCTCTCTCGAGCGTTGCCAACTTATGGTCTCTCTAACTAGAACTTACACTACTCGCTATATTACAGAAGTATCATAACCATTTTGTGTTTTGTGATAGCAAATATTATCGTTGGGACACCTTACATAGGGATGAAAGATCGGATGTGGGCTTTCACCGGATGTAAGATATAAACAAATGTGAAGCGTAACCAAATGTAGAGGCATGACCGGATGCGGGGCATCACCGGAAGAGGGAGTGAAGTGTTCTCGGATGGGCGAAAGGAATTTTTGGATTTTGGAGTTGATAATTTATTAGAAAAAAATAAGCTCCATTTCCATTCCCGGGCACCACAGATGAAGTACGAGTAATTGTGGAAAGCAACCTAACCACCAGTTGTGATGCTCATTTTATTCGACAGGAATAAGTAAGATCAATATTAGAATGACTTAGCGCACGTACAATAAGATAAATTTTCCCTTCCTAGCAAAAATTTCAGAAATTGAAACTTAGAAATTGAAATACAGAAACTGAAACTTAGTGCCGCCCTCCAAATGCAAACGATCCTCTTATACAAATTATTGTTTATTTTTATTAACTTGTGCTTCTCCCTAAATCCTGTGTCGACAACTATCATGTGTATTACGATAACCATGTATGAATAGCAATTAAGGATCTAAATCATATGTTCCAACACTTAACATGGGTATTACTGTCGTGATTCTTCTGGGACAGACTTTCGCCGTGTTCATATAAACGTTAAGAAAGGGTTGTTTTGGCCAAGCAACCATCTTCTAAAAGACCCGATATTGGACAATATGTTCTCGACGATGAACGCAGCATTTCTGAGCTCTTCAACCTACGCTTCGAGCAAAGCTTCACTAACCGCCGAGCATCATTTGAAACAACCAGCGAACCTCACACCCCTCTACGAACCCCCCCCCCCCCCCCAGTGGACTTCGGACTCTCTGCCACGTAGACGACGCCTGAACCCGAGATCATTTCAAGACACTTCTATATTTCTTCGTGTATTTAAACTTCTTCCTGCGAGACCTAAAATGTTGTTCATTCTACATAAATTACTTGTTTATTAATTATAAAACTTAATCCATTTGAATCGTCTCCCAGCACTTGATATTTTCTGTTATATCTCCACGTAAAGCTTCAAGATAGGTAACGCGTCTGTTCGCACTCGAAACAGCGTCTCTCAGCCCCTTCTGGGCAGATGTGCACAAGGGCATTAGGTCCTGGGCCGTCAATTGGGCGAGACGTGTGTACCTCCGCTTACACCCTTGCGGGTGAAGTGGAGGAAGTGTTAACTTAAAGTTGTATTGAATTGCCAACCGCTATTCGGGAATACCACAGCTAAGTATTTCCATATTCATCCATGTGCTCGTAAACACTCTAGTAGCTTCATGTGTTAGGTATAGATTAACCTTGTTCGATGTGATTTCTAGACGGTCTTTGTTTCTCTGTTAATTACACAGCGCCGAGACTTCATCTCACCTAAGATGTGCTTATCATAATCGTCAATGTATTACTCTACTAGATGACTCAACGCTGAGGTTCCACCTCATTTAAGATGTTCTTGTCAGACTTCTCAATACGTTGATAACCTATGTTTTTCGTCCATTGTTTCACGTTGAAAGGCTTCACCGATTTATCTCAATCACCTAGATCTGATAACATTGTAATTATTTAGAACTTCAAATATGCCATGTATACCGTGAGTAGCTTCTTGTCCCAGAGTATGTCATCCTTTTGTTAATTGAGTTTGAAGACGTCGTCAATATAACGTAAGCTTGTGTTGCAGCCATCTCGTCATTCACCTTCTACTTAACTTGTTATAATATCATGATTATTTACAACTATTAGTGACATTGAAAGGTCAGAATCTTGATTGAATCTTTATTGAAATAACGAAAATATAATAAATGAGGCCTTCTGTCTCGATCACCAACCTTGAGATTCCTGAAACTGAAAAGAAAATGACGATGAATAATACGATCAAAGAATTGCCTCCTGAAATCGGCCAACGAATAAATGCGACATTAATGAAAATTACGATTACGGCCTCGATGAGGAACCACGTTCACAACATATGGTGCCAAGCGGTGGCGGATCTTTATCTTCAATCGTCTCCGAAAGAGACCGCTCGAAATAATTGTCACGCTACCAAAATTGCCGAAATTTATCAAAAATAACAAAATAACAAAACCATTCAAATTAAATCAAAGATGCCTCAAATACTTCATAAAAAATTGCATTTGATCTGCCAGACGCAAACTCAACTAGTGATGGATGACTGTTCATAACACTCAATATTGTATCAAGGTGTTTAGTAATCTATGTCGTTGTATCCCGCTTACATTTAAATTGTTTCTATTTCGTGTGCCCATTTACCCATTTACTAATATTCTGCCGTTTTATTTCAATTGCAAGCCTATTCGCTTTTCATTTCATTGTGTTTGTTTACTCTAAAATTATTAGGATGTCTAATCATGCTTTCTATTTTTGATTTATTACTTTTGTGAATCTATTTACCTTTCATTATCGTGTTTGTTTACTGTGAAATTATTCATATGTCTAATAATCATGTTTTCTGTTCCATTTACTGATTTCCCTCAATAATCATGCTTCAAGGTTAACCGTTCCTAATCAAAAATTTTAATCCCAATTAAGAATCTATTCTGAGTTTCTTATATCATTACGTCGTTTTGTGTTGATTGTTCGTGTATTGAAATACCCAATATATGAAGCCGTTAATTCCAAATGATTTAAAATTTAAAAATCAAGCGTCATTCGATTGAATATTGCACAGTTTCTCTATGAGAATAATTAATTTGAGTTAGACGCTGTGGAAATTCATCTAGCAACCGTGAACCTTTCGGCGCCATTTTCTTTTCGACAAAGGCGTTGGAAGCCGCGCAGCTCCGAGCACACTCTCTATAGCGGCAGTCTGAGTCATATTCTAAAATTTACGTGGAGCATCCATTCTTTGTCATCTTAGCTTCCCATTTGGAATCTTAAAGTTCAAGAACTAAACTTCTAAAATTAACATCATTGAAATTTAATTGAAAAATCTCCTAAACGTAAAAAAAAAAAATTTTATCAAAAACTTTCAATTAAAGTGCTTATTAAAAATTTCTTCGTACACTCATACATCAGCAGAAGCTTATCTAAAATGAGTATTCCATTCCATTATAAATCTTCTCTACGGAATGACGATATTACATGCATTACGTACACTCAAAGATTGATATTACATATAAATTTTGTGGATAGAGATATTACGCTCTATTGATAATTTATTCTAATGTTTTATTCTGGATTTCGACGCGATGTTTGTGTAATTTGACATGTTGAGGAGAAGTTTGAAGGTGGATGTTCGTTTTTGGAGAGTGTAATGTGTGTGAGATGTGACCTTGGGGAGATGTGAGGCTGTGAGGTGTGGTAGCAGCTGCCTAGCCCGCACGTTGTTTATAAATTCAGCCCAGTCCTCCGACTCCTTATCGACTTCCTGCCTTTGAAGCACTGCCACGCGTGGCTGACTCACTCTCGAGCCTCATAGAACATGTAACGACATGGCAGCATTTGATAATCAAATAAGATGCTCGATGTTTAGGATATTTTAGTATGATGTTTGAATGTATTTTGCGAGATAGCGTAATGGTGAATTTATTTGTTACTCCTATTTACTTATACTTCAATGTCTACAAATTACTGATTATGACCACGAACTTGATGCCGAGGTGTAATTCATTCCTGTCTGGATTATTGTTTCTTTGTAAAGTAAATGTCACGAAAATTATGAATTAATTATTAATCTTTCGATGCGAGCAAATTGATAATTCGTAACGAAGAATGTAATAATAACTATAAAAATGAATAATTCGATTCTAACCCGGATGGTGTGCAGTCCATCCAATTTTAAAATTTAATGTTAATGTATGATCAGAAAATATTGTGTTCTCTCCTTCCGAGAATCATCATTATCATTGCATCATAGCATATCAAATAAGAATGGAATAAAAATTAAAATAGGTTAGAGGTATGTCCTTTCTGTAAACATGAAGTTACTAAAGAGTGAGATGAGCGTGGATTGATGTTGCGAACGCCTGCGTGGGAAAAGGAATGAAAAATTTTGGATTTATAAAGCCGACAAATAACTATCATGGAACTTTCAGTCTTTTGCGGTGCTGTGGACGTGAGAGTCGACTTTAGTCTCCACGAGAGCCGCACTGCGCAGAGAGCCTCTGCCTGCTGAGCGACTACATGAACGCGGGCTTCGCATACATCTGTGTGCGTGACTGGACGTACACTGCGGCCCGAGCAGCGGCAGCGAGCATCACACATTCACACGGAGGCAGCGACAGCAGCGAGCGTCTCACTGAGGCGTCGGCGCATACGTACTCCTGTGTGCGTGAGCGACTAGAACTACATCGCAGACCAGCAGCAGCAGCGGCGGCGGCAGCAGCGGGCGTCTCAGCCAGGCAGTGAAAAGCACAATGCGGGCACGATGTAGGGGTACGAGAGCGAGCGTCACAGCTAGAACACTCGCATACAACAACGCGTCACTCAGAGGCTTGCCCTGTCTCCATAGCAACGCGAGGTAACCAAGCACGCTTGCGTCTGCTCTCTCACACACACACACTTGGCGCGCGGGGCACAGCTGGTTGGCGCATGACGTGATGCAATCCCGGCGAGCATCAAGGACAGAAGATACGACGATGAAGAAAACAGAGCGACGATGTGCTGCGATTGATGGAGAGACGACCAATGATACGGCAACGTTTACATCATCATTTATGATGAAGAAAAGATGACGGTTCCAGCCTTAAAGGAACACGTCCACTTCTATCTTAGATCCCGTGGAGTTCTATAACTCGGAGTTTCTTCCTGCAAGAGAGATGAAGAACAGGAGCACCCTCGGTCTCTACGCGACTGTAGGGCAAAAAAGGATTTTCCATGAAGTTTTTCAACTTCACGACTGCTGCATGTGGTAGTCATGACGGCGTGGGAGATCACCGACATCTATTGTTAGGAAAAGATCCTGCCAAAGGATGACTGCACTGGTGTCATCTCAAGGTGTCTCGATTCAACGCTTCCTAGTGAATGCAAACCACTCCCGTCCAGCTCCGTATTTGTCTTCTCGGAACTACTTTTCTTCTGATCAGTAGTCGCACGCGCACAGATCAAGAAGAAGGATAACAACGAGCGGGAGCTCGATATTTAAATGACGTCGGCGAGGATTTGTCGTGATTCTTCTGGGACAGACTTTCGCCGTGTTCATATAAACGTTAAGAAAGGGTTGTTTTGGCCAAGCAACCATCTTCTAAAAGACCCGATATTGGACAATATGTTCTCGACGATGAACGCAGCATTTCTGAGCTCTTCAACCTACGCTTCGAGCAAAGCTTCACTAACCGCCGAGCATCATTTGAAACAACCAGCGAACCTCACACCCCTCTACGAACCCCCCCCAGTGGACTTCGGACTCTCTGCCACGTAGACGACGCCTGAACCCGAGATCATTTCAAGACACTTCTATATTTCTTCGTGTATTTAAACTTCTTCCTGCGAGACCTAAAATGTTGTTCATTCTACATAAATTACTTGTTTATTAATTATAAAACTTAATCCATTTGAATCGTCTCCCAGCACTTGATATTTTCTGTTATATCTCCACGTAAAGCTTCAAGATAGGTAACGCGTCTGTTCGCACTCGAAACAGCGTCTCTCAGCCCCTTCTGGGCAGATGTGCACAAGGGCATTAGGTCCTGGGCCGTCAATTGGGCGAGACGTGTGTACCTCCGCTTACACCCTTGCGGGTGAAGTGGAGGAAGTGTTAACTTAAAGTTGTATTGAATTGCCAACCGCTATTCGGGAATACCACAGCTAAGTATTTCCATATTCATCCATGTGCTCGTAAACACTCTAGAAGCTTCATGTGTTAGGTATAGATTAACCTTGTTCGATGTGATTTCTAGACGGTCTTTGTTTCTCTGTTAATTACACAGCGCCGAGACTTCATCTCACCTAAGATGTGCTTATCATAATCGTTAATGTATTACTCTACTAGATGACTCAACGCTGAGGTTCCACCTCATTTAAGATGTTCTTGTCAGACTTCTCAATACGTTGATAACCTATGTTTTTCGTCCATTGTTTCACGTTGAAAGGCTTCACCGATTTATCTCAATCACCTAGATCTGATAACATTGTAATTATTTAGAACTTCAAATATGCCATGTATACCGTGAGTAGCTTCTTGTCCCAGAGTATGTCATCCTTTTGTTAATTGAGTTTGAAGACGTCGTCAATATAACGTAAGCTTGTGTTGCAGCCATCTCGTCATTCACCTTCTACTTAACTTGTTATAATATCATGATTATTTACAACTATTAGTGACATTGAAAGGTCAGAATCTTGATTGAATCTTTATTGAAATAACGAAAATATAATAAATGAGGCCTTCTGTCTCGATCACCAACCTTGAGATTCCTGAAACTGAAAAGAAAATGACGATGAATAATACGATCAAAGAATTGCCTCCTGAAATCGGCCAACGAATAAATGCGACATTAATGAAAATTACGATTACGGCCTCGATGAGGAACCACGTTCACAACATTACGATAACCATGTATAAATAGCAATTAAGGGTTTCTATGTTAAGGTATTTGAATGCATTTTTTGCTTTCATTTTTCAATACTTGTGCATACTAATGAAAGTGTTTTTCAAATGAGCGTCGCGAGGATTGTGCTCTCTTAGTTCAAAATCAGATTAAGCAAGGAAAGGAACTCAATTTTGTTGTACTTTTCTATCAATCATTTTGTTTCAACATTCTACACGGGTATTACGATACCAATGTGTTTTAATCATTTAAGGATGTTAATGTTAAGGTGTTTTAAAAACCAATGTATCGACATTTCATGTTTGTACTTTATTGGAAATAAAATGTTTTTCTTTTTCTTTCTTTCTTTTCTTGATCACTGTAGTATCTTGGAATTTCAGCAAGATATAAGGTTTTCTGTACAGAACTTGAAGATCGATTTGCCTAGCCGTAAACCAGGCAAGAAGAGGATAGCAAAACGAACAGCAGGACTACTGGTATTGTACTGATCTCTAGTTCACACAGCTTGCTCTTAAGTCTAGTTCGAACAATGAGCTTCCGCCCGGCAGTGCGGGCGCTTCCGACCTATCCGGCGCTCGTAAATACCAGACGCGCATCGTCTGTTCCGCCGGAATCTCTATCTATACATGTGACCGTGCCGAACGAGCGAGACTCATAAATCTCTGCAGCCGGAACCTCCATAAATACCACAAGAGCGTCAATATACAACAATCACATTCATATCGACTCCCCGGATCGTCTCTAACTAAGAGGAAAAATGTTATTTCCCGATAACATTTTAACATGTGGGCTATAGTTTAATTCAAATATAGGTAGTTAAATCCATGAAATTGTAGACATTGTTACGGGTACGTAAATAAGCAATTTTCCAAGTGGTACACATTTGTACGAATACCTAGTGAACGTGTTAAGTTAAGGAAAAACATATGTAAAATTCGAATGTAATTATGAAGCACTCAATCAAATGCATTCCTTAGAGATGTTTGCTCAGGTATAACAATTGAGGATCTTTTATCTTTCTGCAGAGATGTAACTAAAATCTATTGAAAAACATTCAACTGTCTTCAGCACTATTCTAATGAACTTTCGACGGTGGGCGTTTTTAAGCCATGTACTACATGCTTACTCGTTTTCTTATAGGATAATCAGGAAAGCTTGGATATTAACCTAATTGGAAATAAACTGTTTTCTTTCTTATATTTCATTCTCCTTTTTTCCAAAGACATGTAACTATTTAGCTAATATTGAAGATACAATCATATAGACACTACCAGTTTCATAAAAATACATAAGTTCAAACAACAAAATGAGAACCTTGATTGGCAGTTTATTGGTCACACGATTCGGTAAAAAATACAATTCCTGACGTACCAGGTGTGAACACCTGTTTCTTTTCGTTTATAGTCTTATTCTCACTAATTTTGTTTGAACTCTTTATTTTGACTTCGGCTTTACTTAGTTTCGTCCGTGTTGGAAGGAAAAATTTAAAATATCTTTATTTATCTTGTTTATTTATAGTAAAGTTATATTTTTTAACTTTAAATTTAAGTCTTTTTCCATGAAATGAACGTTTTTTTAATTTGATTATTAATCCAAAGCCTCTGATTGTTTCAGGCACTTGTCACTATACGCCTGTGAGCCACGTCATTGGACGGTAGTTGGGGCCAGTGTTGTTGTGTGCTAGACACCGCAAAGTTAACGATCAACATGAATGTTTTCAGACTTGGTGGCGATTTAGCGCATTTATTAGCGATTATTATTCTCCTATTGAAAATATGGACGACCCGGTCTTGTGCAGGTAATATAATTGTATGATTTATGGAACAAAATCTGTACTGAGTTTACCATAGCCTAACCCGGTAATAAATTTCGTGGACCTTTATCACAGTCGAGCTAAATGTAATGTTGATGGTTCTTATTTGCTTCAGAGCATTTTATCAGTGTTAATATAATCTATGGTTACTGAATTGAAGTTATAAAATTTGATAAATGTTGAGGATGTTTTGAAAATCGATTATCCACTTTTCAAATACTAAACATAGTAAATTAGATCGAAATAAACAAGTTTTCTTCTATGCACTTTCCGTTGTAAATGATTGTTTTACGAATTATGGTAGGGTTAGTGGTCAATATTTACTTTAAAGTTGTCAATGATTTTCATAATTTCATTGCCAATAATCAATAAAGGAACCCATTTAAAAACATTTTACACGAATGACTTTCTGCTTGCTGATGCGTTATTTTTGAATTATTCAACTTTGAATTTGGCTTGTGCATGCCAGGAAAGCACGCGCGCCAAGCGTAATTTAATTAATAACGGAAGCTAACCCCCTATTACAAACGTAAAGTGGTTGGGTTGTAAGGGGTAGCCACAGTTCTTCTAGTGAAAATTATAAATAAAGGTTTCTAGTGACGTCCGTTTACATCATCTCTAATGACGGCCACCCGGTACCCAAGATGGCGGCTGCCATCTTGGAGCTGATTTAAATGGACTTCACTATAAACCTTTATTTATAATTTTCACTAGAAGAACTGTGGCTACCCCTCATGACCCAACCTCTTTACGTTTGTAATCAGGGTTTAGCTTCCGTTTCAACTCGGAAATAGTGCAAAAAATGCCATTCAAAAGCACCGCTTGTATAACTTCAAAGTTAAATAACTCAAAAAGTAAGCATTTGCAAGCATATTGTCATTCGTGTAAAACATCTTAAAATTGACCATATTACCTATCTATGGCAATGAAATTATGAAAATTGTTGACAACATTAAAGTAAAAATTGACCTATTGAAGTAAAGTAGAGTATGATGCATATTCATCTCTACCTATCATATATATCTTGGGCACAGTGCAATATATTTTTAAAAGATAGGACTAATGGTAGAAAGCAGAATAAAAGTCTTGAAAAATTTACATTGTCATTTTTAAAATTCAGTGCTGTTGCACTTTGAGAGTCATGTTGTTGATATATAATTATTTATGTAGGTTCTTACTTTTTGCCTCATGCACTTGTGTATTTTTCTTCCTTGTGTCCATGCAGAGCTGTTTAATGTTAAGGAGATGCAACCAATCGATTTTCAAAGTTTTGTTGCCTGAATCATTCTAATTACATCAAAATAAATACCTTTCCATCTATGCACTTTTTGGGGCAAATGAGTATATAACGAGTTATAGCGATAAATTACTGACCGCAACTCTAGTGTCTGAAGCGGCAAGTAATTCATTAAGCGCGTTGTATGGCAACACTGCAATGGACTCTCCCTTCCGACGCGCTCGAATGATCGTGCACATTCCCGCCATGTATGACGAAAATGAACATACCGCTATAATTTATTTTTTGCTGATAATTTCTCATGTGTTATTAACTTAAAGATCCTAGAAGTGGGTTCAGGCTCCGCGGGGCCGGCAAATAATAAATTACAAAGTACCCAAACGTACTTCACCCAAACTAAACCTACTGCTATAACTTGTTAAATACTCATTTGCGCCAAAAAGTGCATAGAAGAAAAGTTGCTTATTTTGATGTAATTACCATGATACAGGCGACAAAAATTTGAAAATTGATTAATTGCATCTCCTTAATATTAACCGAGCTTCTTCAGTGCTTTGAATAAACATATTGACTGTGGTGGGTTAAACTGACATTTTATATCCAACTCAAATTTAAAGCAAAAGTTTCTGAAAACTGTATAAATAGCAAACATAACTGGGTCAAATATATACAATTGATTTAAAAAAATCTGTTGAAATTTTTTTGAACACATCTATGAGTTGTTTTGAGGCTGGAAAAACTTGAGCACAACTTACCAGAGGGTCATACTGCAATGAATGTGTTAAGTATGCTACATTGCATTCTTACGTTAAGATAAATCTGCCTCAAACATTTCAATTGAAACTTCAAAAAATTTTTTTACATTTTTTGAAACTTTATATGATGGTATTTTAAAATAAGAATTTAATTATAATGTAATATTGATGTTCAACTGTAGTAAAGCAGAAAATTTCTTTTATACTACCATACTATCCTTCCATTCCTAGATTATGTAGAAGATTTGGCATGAGCTGCTGTTGCATTTCTTTGAGTTTTGCTTACTATTGTATAACTTGCCTCAGCCATTTCAACATGAATGCTGAAACCATAGTCATATTTAGTAACCATCAACTTGAAGTTCACTGATTTTCAGGCTTAAAATTTTCAAAATATTTGTTGAAGAATGCTACATAGGTAGATAGAAGCTCTTCTGTGTATAATTGACCTGTACGGTTTTAATCCTTTCATTGTTTATCCTATAACAACCAAATTTTTTGTCTTGAATGAGATTTTAGAATGATTTCCTTTAAATTATCTCTCTTCAAATCCAGTAAGGTATGAACTTTTCATCATAGAATTTAGAATATTTGGACATTATGAGGGATTTTTTAATTTCCTTCAGAAATGACAGCAGTCAATGTAGGGTTGATTTAACTGATGCAATGCGCTTTAAATGAAAGTGACAGAGTTGTTTCTAACTCATTGAAATGTTATTTGATTTTTTATATATTGCTTAACTTCACATGGAAGGATCACCTTGGATCTGCTACTTATGGCTTTGTAATTCAAGACTGGTTCTTGAATTGTTTTGAATAAATTTTGAATCAATGAATTGTTTTTGAATTCATCAATTGTTCAATTGATGGGAAAAATAATCAACTTATAGGAAGGTGCATGTAAATGGTTTGATTGAACTGTGGTGTAAAATATGCCAACCTTGCATTCCTTATTATTTACATTCCAGGAATTTCTGGCAAGTCGCAAATCCTCTTTGCCATCACCTTCATGGCCCGCTATCTTGACCTCTTCACCAACTTTGTGTCGGTGTACAACTCTGTTATGAAGGTGAGCTAAGGAGCCACAGAACTAGTTGAACAATAATGTTAAATATACCTTTTTGTGTACAAGACTTGTACTCTACTTTTCAGTGCATAGCTGGAAAACATATTTTTTGGATAACTATCATTTATAAAATTATACAAAAATGGTTTCAATTAAAGATTTACTTCTTGAGTACCTTACGGTAAATCCATGGGAACTTTTCTGTATCTGTCAGGTTTAGTTGAGGTATGTGCTGTGGGAATCATTACTGATATCACTGGGTTTGAAATAAGTTTCTTGCATTTTGCTAGTAACACAATAAGAAAAAAAGTATGCATTTTTTTGCAATCTCTATGTAGCAAAAAAAAAGGGGTGTCCTATGGCATTCAACTGGCTTCTGCTGTGTGAGAAAATAATGCTTATTTGCAAGTCACTATAAAAAAAAAGTTTTACTATGCATGCACTGTGCTACCAGTAAGAGGGGATTTGAACTTCCCTTATATGTTATGATTGAAGTTAATTTTGAAATCTTAAGACTTCCTTCCTAAGTACTGTTTATATACCTCAATATAGATCAAAAAATGGTATAGGCTTTGAGTGCCATCAGTAAACTGTTAGCTGTGTAATGATGTGTCATGTCGTATGTTGCAGGTGGTTTACCTGGCCGCCTTGCCTGCAATAGTAGCTGTTATTATGATTGTGTCTTATGCAGGTGGTATTTGTGACAGGCTTCACTGAACTGGTAGCTGCAGTTATAATTGTGTCTTATGCTGCTGGTGGTATACTTGACAGCCTTGACTGAACTATGTAGTAGCTGCTGTTATGATTATCTGTGGTATACTTGACAGCCTTGACTGAACTATGTAGTAGCTACTGTTATGATTGTCTGTGGTTTACTTGATTGCCTGGCCTGAAATGGTAGCTGCTGTTATAATTGTCTGTGGTATACTTAATTGCCTTGCCTGTATTGGTAGCAGCAGTAATGATTGTGTCTGATGCTTCAGGTGGTGTACCTGGCTGCCTCGTTTGCCACGCTCTACCTCATGTACGTGAAGTTCAAGGCCACCTACGACCACAACCACGACACCTTCCGACTTGAGTTCCTCGTGCTGCCTGCCGCAGGCCTGGCCCTCATCATCAACCATGAGTTCTCTGTCATTGAGGTTTGTCCTTTCTTTTGTGAGGATTATTTATGATGGAGTCAACAATGGAGTCAACAATACACATCACAAGTGTGGGCATTGAGATAACTGAGATGAAAAATAAGTTTGATATATATCAGTCAGTTGATAGTCTTGCGTGCCACTACACCGAGGAGCTGTTATGATGGCAACCTATCAGAGGACAAAACTGCTATATAAGATTGAAAATAATTCAGTTGACTCATGTTTCTAACTTAGGATTAGTGGAGAATGTTAGATTTTGCTTAACACTTTATATGTTTGTTTTATGTCATCAACATTAATCAATTCAAATTTCTTTGCTGCCACCTCCACCTCAGAGAAGAGTAGAATTGAATATTTGTACAGAAATATTATCCTATGCTAATAAAAATGTATGTTTGCATTACCAGTGTTGTTTACCAGGTGATCTTACACCAATCATTCTAGTTTGTAGCTGTTACATATTATTAACTGATACTCGTATCTCAATCTTCTTTTGAACAACAGGTAGTTGATTCAACTATGGCAAAGAATTAAGACATATCTATTTTCTTTGGAAGCTACTAATTGTATTCAATTATTATGTCAGGATAAAAGCAATTGTAGGGGCTATCTAGTGAAATTAATACAAGTTTGAAACCACTGGTCACAAGATCTTGAAAACAAAGCCATGGCCAGTGCCAAGGACCAAGCCTAGTTGGACTCTGATATTTCCTGTAGGTTATTAATTAATCAGCGCTTTACACTCCACTTGCTTTTTTAATTATTTCTCAATCAGGTCTAATGTAAATTTCATCAAAATATACATGATGAAAGCTTGAGACTCATTTATGATGTGATGTAGGTGTTTAAACTGTGTCATCCCTCTACCTGGTTGTGGATGTGCTGGTATACCGGGGATGTTGGTTGCAGTGGTGATGCTGATGGTTGTTGTCCCCGTGCAGGTGATGTGGACGTTCAGCATATACCTGGAGGCGGTGGCAATCCTGCCCCAGCTGTTCATGGTGTCCAAGACGGGCGAGGCAGAGAGCATCACTTCCCACTACCTCTTTGCCCTCGGCTCCTACAGGGCTCTCTACCTCGTCAACTGGGTCAGTCGAACCAACTGCAGCTTTGTCATTTCTGAATCCTTGCCTAACTGGTCTACTGGGCCATCCAGTGCATTTTTGAAAGCTTGTGATGCATTAATTAGCTCTTTTGCCTAGTTTATCCATGGGCTTTGTGCTCTGAGTATAAGGTTACCTGATCTGAGGGCCTTTCAGGGAAATACAAGTGTTGTATCTTTTGAAATTATTTCTCCCAGAAGAAAATATGAGGTCTCAAGCTGAGAGTTGGGCTTTTCTTTTATAGGAATAGCGGTAGGTTTTTTGTTGAAGACCATTTTTCAACTGTTTGCTACTGACCTGTTTTTAAGCCCCTATTACTTTATTTTTATTTTGTTTCATAAACATCCTTCCTAACTTACAATGTCTATGTGCAGGGTATCTTGTGTGAAAATGCACTTTGTGCATAGATTTCACATTTCCTTAACTCCATACTGAATGGTGCTTTCATTCATCTTCTCTCAAGAACCTTTGATGTTGTTGGGGAGGATTGAACTGACTTGCATTCTTGAATTGATATGAGGTGTTCTCAAATTCACTAGTCAAGTGCTTCGATAAGTCTTCTCAGTTTACTGAATCTGCAGGACCTCTTCAATTGACTCCGATTCTTTCATTATGTATCTTTCATCAATCATTCTGCGTTGTAGTTGTAATGAACTCAATTATGGATTAACTTACGTACTGCAACTGCTTCCTTAGTGCTATATATATCCAATGGGTGACTGTAAGCAACCATGAAAGAGTTCTCTCGAATTTGCTGGTTCTGAAGAATGGATGTTTTGTCTTGCTCTCTACATTGTCAGCAACAACATGCGCTGTCCATGGCCTAAATTGTGAAATAATAAACATTGAACCCGCTCTTGATGGACCTGAAATTACTGTGTTCAGTAAAGTAAGTCTCCATTTCTGTTTAATTCATTCTGAACTTGAAGGTTTGGAATTATTAGTGTTTTTCCATTTTGAGATGTGTGAAGCCCTGTAGAAGAATTTTCTGAAGAAAGTCACATATTTTTGAACATTAAATGCATCCTCCCTTTTACCCTATGGGCCTCACAAATTTCTGAAAGGCTTTTAAAATATTACCATTCTTTTTCTCCATAAATTTTATTACAGAATTTCACTTTCTAATTTTTTGAGTAATCACTTATCTTTCATTTGTTTATGAAAAGTCAGCATTATTTTCAGATGCTTGAACGATAATTTGCGAATACTTTAAATCAGTACTTCAATGAGCTGAACCCTGCTATGAACCTGCCATGAATAGCCCCAGCCTCAGGTCATCTTTGGCATCATCGTATTTTGTGTTGAAAGGAGTTGTGGCAAAACCTGTGGAGGCATTTCTGGGGTGTAATGGAGCTGTTTGCTGTGCAGGTGTACCGCTACTACAGCGAGGGCTTCTACGACATGATTGCCACGCTTGCTGGCATCGTGCAGACTGTGCTCTACTGCGACTTCTTCTACCTCTACATCACCAAAGGTACGTGGTTATCTACCTCTACCTCACCAAAGGTACGTGTTTATCTACCTCTCCCCTCAGTGGGATACAACTATTGTATATAAGGGAATTAGCGCTCCCAGGAGAAAAATGTGTGAGGATCCAAGCTGAGAGTTAGATAGGCCTTCTTTATGTTAGAATAAAGTGCTTTTGCTATGTTGAGGACCACCGTTTTCGGTTCACTACGGTCCTGTTTGTTTTTCAGTACCTACTACTTTCTTCTACAGCTTTTATCTTGTTCCATGAACTTCTTTCCCAACTTAAAGCTTCTATGCATCGTCTGCATAGATTCTGTATTCCCTAATATCCATACTGATTGGTGCCTTCCTCCTTCCTCTCTTTGATACGCTCTTTTTCGTAGCGGTTAGGGAGGCTTAAACTAACCTATAATCTAAAAAATCTAATCCAATAAAATCTAAGTTTATTTACCTCTATATCACCAAAGGTACGTGGTTATCTACTTCTGCGTCACTAAAGGTGCATATTAATTTACCTCTGCATCACTAAAGGCAGGTTTTAGTGTATTTCGGCATCACCGAAGGAATGGCATGCGTTATTTGACCTCTACATCACCGAAGATTATTCTTCCTCTACACTAGTGGTTCTTAACCTGAGAGGCGCGAGCCTCCGCACTGAAGCCTGATGTTTCCCAGTGACGTTTTCGCCAAAAGAGCGAACTTTCACAGTTGAATATGATTCAGGGCCTATTTACAATATTCTTTGTTGTGAGCTCTTATTTACTAGTCCATCTGCACGCAATTTCCCCGTGACAATTATTAAGGGGCGTGGGAGTAAGAATGTTAAGAGCCACTGCTCTACACCAAAAGTAATGGTAAAATTGAGATATTTAGCTTTGTGTGCTAAAAGCTGAAGCACATTTAACGACGCTCATCTCTCCTATTTTTGCTAGAGAATATTTCATTGAAGTGTATTTTAAATATGTGGCAGAGATTTTTCTGGAGGCAGTGTTGCAAGTATCTCTTCCTTTTTTCATACATTATTAAGTATTCTTGAGCTGTTTGTTTACATTAGCCTTGGTAGGCCAACTATTCTTTGTTCTTGAGTCTCTAGATACTAGAGTTTGGCTTGTGTGACCAGAGGAATCATATACGCCTATTTTAAAGCGGTGACAGGCATTTTCTTGCGACGTGCTGTTGGTAAACAGAAACCTGGTATTTTTTCGTTATTGCTGCTGCATTGGTGACATTGGTTCATAGTTTGATCCCTCAATATGAATATTATACTACAAATCAATGATCGAGTGACTCCTATTAAGTTTTCATTAAGGTTTACTTCTCACCTTAGCATCCCATTCTGTTGAAAGGAACATTCTTATCAATATTGCTACGTTAGTGAACCTCTCGTTACGATTGCTAAATTTGTTCTCTAAAGCGCGAGTTTTATAGGTATCTTCTCGTATCCATGATTCAGGATATTTTACTCTCTGTGTTTGGTCTTCAAAAAAGCGTGAGCTATGTATCTTCTCGTATCTATGATGCAGGATGTTTACTCTGCGTTTTTATTCTCAGTTCTGAAGGGCAAGAAACTGCAGCTGCCGGCGTAGAGCAACTTGCTTCTTCTCTGCCCTCTGCGCAACACGTCTCGTGGGAAGAAGAAACTTGTTTCTGCATCTCAATGATAAACAATCTTCTCATCATTTTGGCTATATTAGAGTGTCTTCTGAATATCTTTAAAGAGGGGTGTCGCACAGGGCCTCTGCTAAGTACCCTTGAAGCCCTTGTAAATTACAAAAAAAGGGGGATATCAAAGTAGTAATGGAAATATTACGGTAGATTCTTTCCTAGCCTTTCGTTTTTATACTAGTGTACTTTCTTCTTCCAAAGCTTATTTTCCGTTAGGGTAATTAATGTTTAAGTTTGGGTTAATTTTACATGGTGAGTGGCATTGGATTGTATGCCATTTGGAAATAAAACTTTCTCTTATGAAAAAATTAAGAGCGGCCAAACTTGCGTCCTCTTCGAAAACGAACTTGAGAAAAAAAAGCTTTTAATTAAACAACATGCAATATTTCTCTGTGACAGTTACGTATGTACGTCCTAAATATATCTCTGTTGTATCCATCTGTGTTTGGGGACTGGTGCACACTTCGAGTATAATTTGTTGGTTCAAGCCTGAGAATAATAAACGCTCCACTTGTTAACCGATGTGATAGCTACATTTTAATGTTCCCAAATCAATGTAACGTGTTGAAGTTGGCAGAAGTTCGTGTTAGCTGCAACCAACGTGGACAGACTTGTGAAGTTGCTATCGCAATGTTTTCTCTCGTTTTTGACGTCGTTTGATGTGATCTGGTGAAGGTGCGTTGCTGTCCTCTTTTTGCATCATCGTGTAGTTAAGGATCTCGTTTTCATTGAAGCTTTTTTTTGCATCTCCAAAGAGACACTCAAAGCAGTTGCTTCAGATGGGTTTGCAATTTGTATTATTGGCATTTGTGTTGGTGCACGGGAACATAACCTCTGTTGTGTTTGTCACTCCATGGTGAGTCTCAGGAACCGGCTGTCCTAAGGAGATGTAACAGCAGTGCTGGAGATGTGGTAGGAGAAGTTGCGATTGTAACGGAGGAATTTTTCGATAGTAATATGGGGCATTGTGGCTGTCACGTGGGGATTGTGGTCACCATCCAGAAAAAGGTTTAGCATTTTTCTTTCAGTAGCCAGCGGGTCATGTAATTGGCCTCCCACGAGCACGAGGTGTTGTTCATTTTCTGCATAATTTTCTGTTTGCACTGCCTGGCAAACAAGCGCTAACAATAACAATTATCTTAATTCATTCAGTGTTGCTGTGGTCATGCGTGCTGACAGACTCAATTAGGGATTCAAAATGATTTACTCGTCTGTTGGCTTCTTCACGAGGAAGCGTGAAAGCTATCATCCTTATGAGGACTGCTGATCTGGTTTGCCTTGCGACAGCGAAGGGGTCCACTTTAGCTAGTAGCTGGTGACCTCGGTGGAAAAGCAACCACAAACAACAATGATAATATTATTAAAACTGATCTGGCTGCAAGATCACTGAGAAGCCTCCTCTTCTATCCTGGAAACTTAGTTGGACATGCAACCCTAAAATTATATTTATTGTTCCCTTCTATGAGTAATGCACTTGCTTCATATGAAAGCCACTCATCAGGTACAGAAGTGTAGTGCAGCGGTATTTAATAATATTATTGTTTATATTATTATTGTTATAATTATTATTATGTTTATTTATCGCAAAGACCTCGTTGCTTTACTCCTTATATGCGCATCTCAGAATGAGAAGCAACAAACGGTGAGTTTTGTTAGCATTTCTATGGCGAGCAGCTTTGCTCCGTGCTGTCAATGGCAGGGTCGGAGCAAGGCTCTGGTGGTGTCGAGTACTCTCTGCTGACGTGGGCTGTGGGGCAGAGGTCAGGTCCTGGGAACATCTTCTTATGAGCTGCTTTTTACAACTCGGAGCAAATTGGAGTCAATTCTGCTCCATGTATTGTTTCGAAAGGTGTCAAGGAAATTCTACTTGGTGTTTCATTTCAAAAAGTATTTCGTGCTGTCACCTGCTACAAAACTATAACTTGAGTTCTGTCTTCTACTGTATTTTTTTCGTTGTTTTGCTTTTAAACTCTCCACCCGTGGTCTCATCTGGTTTAGCGTTCTGTTTTGACTTCCATCTGTCTCGCCTGAAATGCTCAGTGAGCGTTCAGCTAAACATTCCTTCTCCATTCATTGAGCGTATTTCTGTGTAGAATGAGTAGGGAAGCAATGTTTTCTTGTTACTTATTTTCATAGCCCACTGTTACTTAATAATCGTAAATCTGTCCAACTTGATCAAAATTCCAGCATCATTGCTCGAGTGGTAAAATTTTGAAATTCTTATGGCAGCTTTTCATTGAGGGCTTTTGATTTTTGGTAGTTGTCTCTTTAGCACTAGAAAAATCGTTTTATATGTAAAAATATTAATTTCAGAAGTTTCTTGCCTTTTTAACGCGCTTCCCTGGGTTTACACGTGGTTACTCTTGCTGTGTTTAGCGTGATCCTATTTCATTTGATTTTTGTAGGTAAACATAATCAGATAATTTGGTTAGCCTAGCTCTATCTGGCTCACCTGCTTACCGTATCCAGGTTACCTGCTCAGCTTATCTGGGTTGCCTGCTTACCATCCTTGGGTTACCAGCTAAACTGTCTCCGGGATTGCAGCCTAAACGCTTAGTTTGTTGGTGATCCTATTCATGCTTGGTCTCTAAGGCATTAAGAAGTCTCGTAATGAAGTAAAATCAATAACCAGTCGAAAATGAATGCGTTCAGTGCTGTTATTTGAACACTTGAGCTTTGGAATTTCACTGTTTATTCGTTAAGTTTTATTGACTTACAAATTAACTAAGAGTGTAAAGTTTATGGCTCATTCTGTTGGAAAGCGTGCATTTAATTTAAAAACTGCTTGACCCGATAAACTTTTCTCGATTCTTTTGTCATGGGAGCAAGGTCGGACTCATGTGAGTTGAAATTCCTCAATAAAAGTATTTTTGCACAAGCAGGCCTGCGAGCCGTTATCATGATGCCGAACTCTCGCTTTGTATGTATGTGCGTTGTATCACAGACACGAGTTAGACTGTTGTTCCCTGTTTCTTCTCTCCAGTCATGTTCTCTTGCATCTTCCCCCCCCTTTTGCGTGTGTAGGATTTTTTTTTGTGTGGGAAGATACTGGGTATAAACTTGTTCTTGTCCTGAGATTCTGATGCGGGTTAAGGGGAAAGATTAAAGAGGAGAAACCTGAGCATTTGTACGCCTCTGTAGTATTCCTTCCCAATTCTCGTTAGCTTGAATTGTTTCTACCATGTTGGCTGCTTTTCTTTCGTAAAAGTCTTTTAAATACTTTTCGCGAAAATGTTTATCCTCGTCGTTTGTGAATGATAATCGTACAGTACACTCTCGCTGAGATTCAGTCAGACGACTGGTGTGAACGTCAGCATCAGTCGAACGACTGGTGTGAACGTCAGCCTCAGTCAGACGACTGGTGTGAACGTCAGCCTCAGTCAGACGACTGGTGTGAACGTCAGCCTCAGTCAGACGACTGGTGTGAACGTCAGCCTCAGTCAGACGACTGGTGTGAACGTTAGCCTCAGTCAGACGACTGGTGTGAACGTTAGCCTCAGTCAGACGACTGGTGTGAACGTTAGCCTCAGTCAGACGACTGGTGTGAACGTCAGCCTCAGTCAGACGACTGGTGTGAACGTCAGCCTCAGTCAGACGACTGGTGTGACTTCGGTCTAACGACTGGTGTGACTTCGGTCTAACGACTGGTGTGACTTCGGTCTAACGACTGGTGTGACTTCGGTCTAACGACTGGTGTGACTTCGGTCTAACGACTGGTGTGACTTCGGTCTAACGACTGGTGTGACTTCGGTCTAACGACTGGTGTGACTTCGGTCTAACGACTGGTGTGACTTCGGTCTAACGACTGGTGTGACTTCGGTCTAACGACTGGTGTGACTTCGGTCTAACGACTGGTGTGACTTCGGTCTAACGACTGGTGTGACTTCGGTCTAACGACTGGTGTGACTTCGGTCTAACGACTGGTGTGACTTCGGTCTAACGACTGGTGTGACTTCGGTCTAACGACTGGTGTGACTTCGGTCTAACGACTGGTGTGACTTCGGTCTAACGACTGGTGTGACTTCGGTCTAACGACTGGTGTGACTTCGGTCTAACGACTGGTGTGACTTCGGTCTAACGACTGGTGTAATGAAGAATTTCTTCAAGCGCGCCGTTTTCTGAAGTTAAGCGAGAGATTCCATTTTATTTATTACTACACTTAACATTTAGTTCTAAACTTAGGTTAGGACTGTGGCATTAGAATTACTTTGTTACTCTTACATCATTTTATTATAGCGCGTTCTGGTTGAGGGCAGGGCTGTACTAGGATGATTAGCATTTCAGGATCGTCCGGTTCGTGGTTGCTGAAACGGTGCAAGTCACCATCACTAAATTTTTTGGGAAGAAGTTTGATTATTGGAAGCAGTATACCTTCTATGTCTGTCATACCTCTGAGCTCTTTTGTGAAGGTCGTTTATAACTAAGTTTCCGTCGCGTGTAAACCTTTTAGAGAATTGCTCCGTTCAATTGCAAGTTGTTCGCATTTCCGTAGTTGTGCCGCGGAGTGGGAGGGTTCACTGACCTGCTCTGCGGCAAATCGTAAATTGACAAGTAAATGGCAGGTTTTGAAAGGTTTTTTATTCAAGTTCACCGAATATGACTGTTGGTCTTACTTTCGCCGCGGCGAAAGTGCGAAGCTTCAAACGAGTATTAATGTGACTTTCGCGCGGTCCCACGGTTGATTTGGTCAGGTTGTAGGAAACGGAATTTGCAAATTGACTAAACGTTTCGAATAGGTTCGAAATCTCTTGGCTGAAGAAGTTAACGCAAGTTGAGAAAATTGAAATAGTACACTCAGTTCTAAAAATTCACAAAAAAAATCTTTATAATCCCGAAAGTTTGATAAATTTCGAAATATCCGTTAGGGTTCCGACTGCCAGGAAGCTTTGCGAACATCTGGAAACATTTTCTAGGTTACAAGTGCATCAAAGATAGATCTCCCCCACCTGCAGAGTCTGAGCATAGGAACACGAAGCTTATTTATACGACATTATCAGATTAGTTAAAGCCTTCGAATCCACAACAGATGCGATCCAAAGAGAGGAAGAAGGAAGGCATCATTTAGTATCGAGTTAAGGACTGCGGAATCGATCCAGAAAGGGTATAGAAACAGTAAGTTGAGAAAGAAGTTAATGAAACAAGATCAAAGTTGAGTAAGAAAGTAGGTGCTTTAAAGCAGGACAGCAGTGAACTAGAAAAGTTAGTCCTTAACATAAAAACATTTCATTTCAACAAAAAGTAGGCCTACCTAACTCGGCCCGGGCACTTGCATTTCCAACCTGGGAGCGAATTTCTACAACAGCCACGTTTTCTCTTCGAACTGTTGGCTGTAACTTTCGGCGTAACACTTCTCTTATATTGCTAAATTACAAAAAGCGAAAGCTGTACAATGGATCGCGATGAGAGCGATGACTAGTATGGAAACGGTTTCATCTCTTTATGAGGGGAATTTGCAAGCTAGAAAGCAAATTCATGAAACGAGGTAGTTTCAGCTTGAGTTGAAAACAGGACAGAATGAAATAAAATGGTCCGTAACAACCAATACCCTTCAACTTGAGGCCTGCCAGACAGGGCGAGAAAAGCCCATCCGTAACCGAGGAAATAAAACGGCACCCTTCTGGAGCGCGTGTCCCCACAGCATAGGGGACATTAGGAATTTTGAAAACGTCCTGTGTATTCTATGCTCCTCGGGAGTACTTTCAAAACGAATGGTATTTCAATTTACTCTTCTCAGAGTTTCATCAAAACGTACAAGTCTTTCTTGTATATACTCAAGCCACGGAATCTATTTGATTTTGAATTTTCTATTCTCTTCAAAGAACTTGAGGGTAAACCAAATTAAATCTAATCGATTCGTAGCTCAAAAGCAGCATCAAATTTGGGTAAATTATTTACAACTGCAATCTTAGCTCCGCGCACTTTGTCCAGTTAGCAATAACATTGCAGGAAAGAGGTTGAGCTAAAACTTGCGCTTCAAGGATAGATTTTATTTACACTCTTTTAGAATTTGCATTTAAAATCACGCTTACTTGACCGAATGAGACCCGGGATACAATCATCACTTTTGGGCCTGTCTTCGACTCTCATCTCTTAAAATTAGAGTCATAGATCACTTCTAGGCCTGTCTTGGACCTATCCTTAAAATTAGAATCGTGGCTTCGCACGAATTGAGTTTAAAATATTAGCATTTCACTCAACGGCAAGTCCACTGAGCTTTTCAGTGACTTTCTGAAGGATGTCGTCTGCGCAATAAATCCTGCGGCTTCGAAGTCGTTTGTTCCAAGGCTCGCATTTTATTTTGTTGACGAGCTTAGGCGATACGGACTTAGTTGTCGGTGAGCTCGGCGACGGCAGCAAACTTTCTTTCTCGTCTGCAGAAAGACAAAAATTATAAGATTATGGTTATATGCTAGTTTAAGCCTTCCTAGCCGCTACAAAAAAGAGCGTATCCATGAGGAAGGAGAAAGGAACCATTTAGTATGGAGGCAAGGGAATGCGGAATCTATGCAGAAGGGATATAGAAAAGTTGAGACAAGTTCATGGAACAAGACGAAGGAAGTAGGTGCTGAAAAAGAGAATACCGGGGAACCTGAAGAAGGTGGTCCTCAAAATAAACTTAATTTCAACAAAAACAAGGCCTACCTAACTCTCAGCTCGGGCCCTCACGCTTTCCCCTTGGGAGCTCTAATTCCCATTGGTACAAAGTTGGGTCCCCCTGACGGGAGACGCAAGCTATTTCATGTTTGCGCGTGGACGAGGATTTTTAATTCTTTCTCATCCACGCAGTTTGACTACGTGTACAGAAAAGGTTGTGCATCACTTACCAGATTCAGATAAATTAGTACTTCCGAAAAACGAGAATGAGTTTGTGAATCTAGCTCTAAAATGCGATAATTTCACTTAAATTTGTGTGGGTCAATTTTACTTAGTTTATCACACAATTTTAACAATTTCGGACGACATTTGGGCGAAGGAGGCACCTACCGGTACAATGCGAAGAATTTGAATAAAAAGAAATGAATGCAAAAGACCGATCCATCAAGCTGGTTCGTACTGTCAGCTCATAACGAAAGAGAGATACCTTCAAAAATAGGAAGACAGGAGAGCGCTATCAAAAATAGGAAGACAGGAGAGCGCTATCAAAAATAGCAAAACAGGAGAGCGCAATCAAAAGGAGCTGGGCTCACACTTGTTAGAAGATACAACATTCAAGGGCCAAACTTTCTTCACGCACCGAATTCAAACTTTGAAAAATTCAACATCTTGCAGGACAAGCAAGTCCTCCAAAGAATACGAGCATCCGCTTAAGTTTGAATACAATGTGTGACTTACAATGTCAAGAAAAAAAAAGAAAAGTTTATTTGTAGAATAAAGTTCTATCGTGAATTGTTGAAGCCTTCATTTTTAAAATACCTCAACATTAATATCCTTTAGACGTTTACCACGTTTTTACGATTGTTAGCAGTGGGTTTGGTTAGGCTGTACGTAAAACAAATTGGGGAATCTTATCAACTACTGGGATGCACTTATCTTTCCTAAGATTAAAGGAGATACAATAGCACGACAACATTTTACCTGTTATGATACTGGTTATCTTCTAAAGAGAGTGCGAAATAAATGAAATGTCTTTCATTATGCCGGTACGCAAATGAACAATTTAGCAATTGGTACACATGTGGCGCAATACGCAGTGAACGTTAATTGATAATTAACTGTAATGACAGCTGTTCATATTACCACATAATCAGCTGACACTGGAAACCGAGCCTGAACTGATTTTGCCGCTCATCACTATTATTAAAGGAGCCGCATGCGTCCGTCCCTCCGTCCATGTGACCCTCTTGGTTATGGTATCTACAATACGCAATCTGCTTATTTTTACAAATAGAAATTTTCTATGGAGCTTTCTCTGTTGAAATTCATCATGTCGCTTCGATATTTTTAATTGATAATGCAAAAAGAAACTTTAAATTCGTTTGACCAGAAACCTACTACTTGGTATAAAGCCCAAGATTTTGAAACTTAAGTTATTGTTTTCGAAATTGTGATTTTCTTGAAATGCTCCGAAGAGATAATAGACGACATTTCAGAATAAAATTCCGGCAAAAGAGGCCACCATGGATAGAAATGTGTCCAACCGCAAGAGAGAAGTAGCAAGATTTCGGCAGCAAGAAAAAACGCCGAGACGATCGGATGAACAACGTGAAATGGCAAGACGAAACAATGCTGCTCGCCAACGAGCAGCTAGAGCTAAATTGACCCTTGACCGGCGCTTGGAAATTCTACGGATGATGCAGAGCAACACCGAGTAGCTAGAGAGAGCTTAACACATGTAAGAAGCGAGGAAATTATTCGGCATAACGCTGGACAACATCGAGTGGCACGAGAGAATTTAACTCAAGAAAGAAGGGTTGAAATTCTTCATACTAATGCCTATCAGCACGTGTGCATTAGTTTATCAATAAATTCTAAAAGGTGCTGTAACGATATTAACCAAGTGTATGGACCAATTAGTTTAGAAATTATGCCTTATGTTCATGTAAACAAACATGCGATGACGTTAAATAAGCTTTCCACATCTCAACAGGGGCTCATAATTTGCAGCGTTTACGGCGAAAAGTTCCAGCGAGTAGATCTTTCTTCGGACAGTCTCTCCCTCTCGCAAACTAATTTAATTAAATGCTTTCAACGCTACGCTTTATGTAATATATGTAAAAAGTAATAGGCGCCCTTCACAGCGCAAACTATGTGGAATGGCAATAAAAATTCACAGCATTGCTTTTCAGAATTTGGAAGCCCTCGACAGCGAAAAAGTACGGTAAAATGGGACAGATTTGCAAGTAGGGAAGACTATTAAAAGTGCGCGCTCATATGCCTTTTACAATATATTATGATATTTAACGTGAAATGTTAATAAAAATCACGTTTGTCAAACGTTATGATAAAAAGTTAGAGCTTGTGATGAACTTCGTGATCGCAAACTGGCATTTCCCAATCAGTTTTCAACAGAACGTTTATCTCTCAAACTAAAAGATTAGATTTTTAGTTAGTCTAAGCCTCCCTATCGGCAACAAATGCAGATCCAAAGAGGAAGAAGGAAGGCAATATTTGCTATGGAGTTGTGGGAATGCGGAATCAATGCAGAAGTGGCATAAAAACAGTTGAGTTTCAAACTAAATTTATGAAAGGAGATAAGTTCTAGGAGAAAGCAGCAAGTGCTGAAAAGCGGGTCAGCAGTGAACCGAAAAAAAGTGGTCCTAAACCTCAAAAACATTTTATTTCAACAAAAAGGAGGCCCACCTAACTGAGCTCTGGCCCTCGCATTTTTTCCCTAGGAGCGCTTATTCCCATAGAGACAATAGTTGTGTCCCCTGAGAGGTTGCAAACTAAAAACTTTCAAAATTTTGAATTGGGGATGGTTTTGTGCACGTGTCGTTACAAGGATATCTCTGAACAGCCCCTCGAGCTACTTTCTTTGTAGACCTGCCCTTTTTGGCCTAATTAGCCACACTTTTTCGCAGTTGAAGGATTCCATACATCAAAATTGCATTTCGTATAGAAATAAACAAGCTCCCTAAGATAAGATTAGGTCGTTAGTTTTAGCCTTCCTACCAGCAGCAACAAATGCGATCCAAAGAGAGGAAGGAGGAAGGCACCATTTAGTATGAAGTTAGGGAAATGCGGAATTTACGCAGAAAGGGCATAGAAACAGGAAGTTGGGAAATAAAATTATGAAACAAGATCAAAAATTGATGAAGTAGAAGGTGTTGAAAAACAGGACAGCAGTGAACCGAAAAAAGGTGGTCCTTAACATAAACATTTGGTTTCAACAAAAAGGCCTACCTAACTCTCGGCTCGGGCCCTCACCTTGCCCCCCCTGGGAGTGCTAATTCCCATAGATACAATAATTGTATCCCCCTGAGGGGGATAGTTCCCCAAGACAAGCTTCATTGACTCCAGGCGACTTCCTGGGTTAAATAGCTCAGTAAATCGAACATGCGATTTACTTTGAAGAAGTCCAGGACTACTGCTTTATGAGGAAACTAAAGTTATTAGAACATCTAACGGACCATAAATTTTAGTTAGCACAAAATTTCTAGTCTAAAATTTTTGTACGAAAATTCATTTCAGATTATAAAGCTTGGACCAAGATGTTTAATTCATCTTTATAAAATCTGGTTGACCGTCCGTGTCAATAATCTAGCACAACATTTCTAATTCAAAATTTTTGTACCAAAATTTATATTACATTCTAAAGCTTAGGAAACGCAAAAATTTTACTAAAAAATTGTCTGACCTGACGAGCTGAATGAACATTCCTCAGCCTCGACCTTCTCGCGCCATCTGCCGGTTGGGCTATCAATTGGAGACGCATCCTCGCTTGTTCTTGAGGTTTCTAGATCATCGCTTCCTGATAAATTTTTCTCTTTATTCTCACCATCGTCATTAGGCTTTAGTCTTTCAATGTTTGTTAAATTTTTATTAGCAATCTTTTCAGAATCGTCTGATAATCGAGGTGAAAATTTCAGCAGTTTGTTACTTTTCTCAGAAGAGATCTTCTGGTCGTCGGGGATTATTCTGTCTTCTCTAATACGTTTCGCCTTCTCAAGCATGAACTCGTTCTGGTCTGCATGAATATCCAGTTGCAGAGCTGAAATATTTACATTTTCGTTTATTTTCAACAGAGGCTCTTCACTTTCTTTCGCGCATTCCTCGGAATCCCCGTCAGAGTCTCTTTCTGGAAAGAACTTCACAGTTCAGCAGCCTAGAGGCATGAAAGGTAATCAACTAGCACTGTTCTAATCTGAACTTGCAGCACTAGACTCTTATCAGAAAACTGATAAGAAATTCCTAGTACAAAAGTCATCTATCGAGGCGTCTTTTATAAAAGCTTCCATTGGTCTGACGATTCCAGTAAAATTTCAAGAGGTTATAACGAGAAACAATAGGGTCGAGCGGCATATTTCACTAGCTTGTGCGCCTTTCGAAAAAATTCAAACGTTTACCCACCAAGCTCGTATGGTTTGTCTATTTTACGCCTCTTACTGTTTTTCCATCAATCAAGGACCTTAATATTGAAAAAATTGAAATCCAATGTGTAAGTCATCTCGTGACTCTACTTTTTCGGCCAAAAGTGGTTTTCTTAATTCATTTTGCATGTTGAGATACGTCTTCGAGTATCGTTTTGAAGCCTGGCAGCCACTCCCGATGAGCCGCAACGCGGGGTTTGAGAAAGTTAGTTCCCGCGAGAGCCTTTATGAGAGTCTTTCACTGATCTGGTGAGGTATAGTACACATGCTTCAAGGAGCACCAACTGAAAACAAGAATACTCGCCTTTTTTCATTGAGCCTTCTACATTTTCTATCTAATTTATAGCTGAAGTGAAACGCGGCTCAAGAATTTCATCGTTTCTCTGATAATTTGGTCAATATTAAACTTTAACATGTTTTATAATTTTTTTACGAAATTTTGATAATTAGACATTTCAATACGTTTTACATGTACGACATTGTGCTCGCAATGGCTTAGTTTTCGAGATACAGCATAAATAGCGTTCAGGTAAGGGGTGATGCAAAGGAGATGAAAACTAGCTACCTCGAGTAGTTTGGTAAATGTGATGCAAAAGTAAAGGTTTAACTGTGAATTCTCCGAGTTAATTTATACAGAGCTCATACTTCACGGTCTTTTCTGAAATTTTTATTTATCAAAACTGAATGGGACTGCACTGGGCATATGTTAAATTTAGATATTTTCGACAACTGACCAGTTTATCCTTTCTACTTCAAAATTAATTCATCGTGACAAGTTCACATCGCTAGAGCCAAGTCTTTCATTCAGTCTTGGCTCTTTTCTACGGGATATTTACTGCAGTTGATCCGAAGATTCTACCGATCTATGGATTGCTTCTATTCCCAGCAGAAATTTAGACGTGGAAGTGAGCCATGCCAGTTGTAAAATTTGTACCAACATCTCTATATTTGCTCCCAGATCATCGAGTGCGACTTTCTTTCCTTTATTGAAGGTGCGAGTTAGTGAACTAATCGCGTTGAGATCAGAGTAAATTAGAACTTACGTCTCGAATCAGAGGAACTGCTATCGCTGCCCCCCACTGAGATAGGACTGCTCATTTCTACCGTGTACATTTCTTCTTCGTCTTCACTTGGTCCCGGAGACAATGTTGTGCTCGAGTCAATCTTCTTGATGAGGGACATCTCTTCTAATATGAGCCTTTACTGCACTCTAAATTCACAGTTTTTTAAACTTGCAAACGAGAAGCTTCCGATCTAGAAAGAAAAAAATTAGGTTAATGTTGAGGATTATTCGGAAATCGACATTTGATTTTTAGGTGCCTTAACATAGGTAATTAGATCGAAATAAGCAAGTTTTCTTCTATGCACTTTCCGTCGTAAATAAGCATTTTAGGAGTTATAGCGGTGAATTAGTTACCGCAACTCAAGTGTTTGAAGCGGGAAGCAATTCATTTGGCCCGGCGAATGGCAACGCTGCAATGGCGTCTCGCTTCCGGTTTTCTCGTTTTCAAAGACAAAACTAAACCTACCGCGCTAACTCGTAAAATATTCATTTGACGAAAAAAGTGTCTGGAAGAAAAGTAGTTTATTTCCATGTTATTACCATGATTCAGGCAACAAAAATTCGAAAATCAATGAGTAGCTGTTTATTTGAGCGCATTCGTCATCGAAGACTAAACTAAACCTACCGCTATAATTCGTAAAATAATCATTTACGACGGAAAGTGCATAGAAGAAAACTTTTTTACTTCGATCTAATTTACTATGTTTAGCATTCGAAAAGTGGATAATCGATTCCCGAATAATCCGCAACATTTAGCAAAAATTTTATCATCGACGTGCACAAGATTTCCACGTTTCATCTTCATGGATATTTCACTTATGATAAATTTTATCTCAGAAAAGCCGATAAAAGTCGTTTTCCACTACACAGAAATTGTTCAAGGCTAATACTCGAACTCAGGCACTTTATAATGCGAGTAAAGTATATTTTGTTTCCACTAGGAGTAACAAGTCCAAGGCAACCCGAAATACATTAACGATCAATCTATAAGACCAAGTTCAAGTTAGCACGTTCACTGCGTATTGGGCCACATGTGTACCAAGAGGTAAATTGCCCACTAACGTGCCGGTATCAATGCACGATGTTTTATGTTCCGCGATGTTTTTGCAAAATAATTATTATCATGCGAGGTAAAGTGTTATCGTGCAATTGTATCCATCATACTCGTTAGGAAGAATTAAAATGTATTCAAGCTGTAAAATCGATTTCCCTATTCTGCTACTTACAACCTAACCAAACCAACTGATAACAACCGCGGAAACGCAGTGACCATGTCAAATTATAAACTAAATTACTAGATGTCGAACTAAAGACTGCCAGGATTGGTCACACTTAAAGACAATTTCCGTTAAATTTACTACCATCCAATCACCAAATATATATTAGCTTATCCTTGCCATTGCTTGTTAAGCCGAGAAATCTTTTAGTTCAAAACTTACGACACATGAGAAGATAAAAATGGACTATTTAATTTGGACATAAACGAGTGGAACAAGGTGTGTTCCCACACAGGATATCCAGCGCCTAGAAACAAAGTTAGGAAAGACAGGGATAGCGAAAGCACTACGGAATGTAAAGAAGCAAAATGGGTACTAACGATAGAAGTACCGAAGGCCTACCTGTGGCTGAGGTAACCCTCCTTCGGGGGACAGTTATAGCATAGGCTGGACAGTAGACAACCTCAAACTAGAGCCTATACAGCCTACTCTTCATTGACGTCATCAATTGCTTCATTGACAACGGTGTGACAATAGTAGAAAAATAGTACGCAAGGTAAATTGAAAATCCTTAGGACCTCAGTTCCATGAAAATCTAGTCAAGTACAGAAATTCAATACCAGGCAGGCCCAAGCACCATAAACAAGCAGCTGCAGGCGACGTAGCACGGCAGTTTACTCTTGGTTAAATGTGCAACTTTTGGACACAAGTGACCCACAGAAATCAATAGTTGACACATGAAGCCTCGCTGGACTGCTAACTACGTATATTGAATCGGAACGTTACTTGAACGTCGTACCTAATGTTCGAAACGAAGTCCATGAACCCTCGAATCTAAACTTCCAGCTATTTCATAATTGCTCAAAACTAAGTCCATGACTCCACGAATCTGAAATTTCGGTAAATCTGAAGGATGTGACAGTAATCGATTTTGTAAATTTCAACGCCTAAACACAGTTAATTTAATCAAAATAAACGAGTTTTCTTCTATGCGCTTATCGTCTGAAATGCGTATTTTATTGGTTATAGCGGTAAATGACTTACCGCAACTCTAGTGTTTGAAGCGGAAAGAGAAATTCATCGATCGCGCGATATGGCCAAGTCTTGCTTACGACACGGTTGTCATCTAAGACAAAAATACACCTACTGCTATACCTCGTTAAATACTCATTTGACGAAAAAAGTGTCTAGAAGAAAAGTTGTTAATCTTAATGTTATTATGATTCAAGCAACAAAAACTCGAAAATCGATGAGTGGCCATTTATTCGAGCGAATTCGCTATCAAAGACGCAACTAAACCTACCGCTAAACTCAACATATAATCGTTTCAGACGGAAAGTGCATAGAAGAAAACATATTTTGATTTAATTGAATAAGTTTAAGCACTGAAGGGTGGTATACCGATTCCTGTCATACCCTCCCAATTTACCAAAAATTCACCTAATATTCATAACTGCTCAAAAAGAAGTCAATTAATTCACGTATTTGAAGTTACCGGGCTTTTTTGGACCGATTCAAAATGTCCTCAGCCCCACAAGGAATAAGTAACATCATAGCGCTGGCGTTGGTACGTCTTAGCTACGGGACGCTGTAGCCAATTCACCGTCCGAAGACCGCAATTGGATTCTTTGAGTCTCCCTCAAGTTCTGAAGGATAACATTCACTGTTATTCACAGAGTGAACCGCACGATGTTGCCACAAACTGGTGTTCAACTGCGCAAGAATGTCGTTAAGGAATCGCGAACAATTTTTGGAACATCGGGTTGAGAACACTCTTGAGAGATCACTGTAGCTCAGGACTACTACTGGAGTTCTGTCGGAATAATAAGGAGAAAATTGAAATCGCTCAACTTTAGGCAAAAACGAGACCAAACTTTGAAATAGGAAAGTGCTGACGAGATCGAATGTGGGGAGCTTGAGACTTCATAAAAAGGATACTGGAAGTTCTAAAAGTTTAAGGATCATTAGTGGGATGCGAGATAGCTTAGAAGAATCCAAAATATTTTCACGTACTAAAAACCTGAGCATCGCTGCTAAGAATTTGAATGCTTTGTTACTGGACATTTTATTACCATTCCATTGTACGTTGATCTTTTATTTCAGACACGATTTGTTTTGTTAGCTGATGATAGAGCTGGACTCCGAAGCGTTTCCTAAGTAAAGACGATTAATTTCCTTGGAACTTTCTCCATTTTTAAGTTTCTGATTATCAGATGCTTGTTGTTGCGCTTCCGTTTTTTCTGCTAGGGACGCGCATGTGTGGACTCGGGGGTATTTCTAAGGGTTTGCGTCCCACGATTCTCAAGCGTTAACAAATGGGACGTATTAGTACACCTCGTATAGTTTGACTATTAGTACACCTCGTATGGTACTTGTCTAAGGAGGTCTTATATTTAGAAATTTTTAAAACCCAATATGTTACCTTGTATGTACCAACTTTCTTGGATATTGACATTTTTTCTTTCTTTATGGACGGCAACTAAAGTAAACGCACTGTCGCATTAGGCTGTTATATCTAATTGCGTGGCTATAGTCGAATGTTAATATAGGGATTGCAAAATTGAATCTCCTTCCTTCATTCCAGTAAGAGATGAATGGGATTTTTTAGCAAAAGTTTTCTTCACTCGTTGATTTTGCGTTTTATAAAGCTATGTTCTCTCAATCTTTTCTAAATGGAAGCCTTATTGACTACCCTGAGCTTGCGCAGGCGAGGAACCGATAAATGCAAGGCTAATTGGACTAATGGCACGTTCCTTGGTAATATAAAGTTTTCGTAAAAAATGCTCTCCCCAAAATTATTCTGTAAAAAATAAGTGTGCATTGAATGCTGGCAATGTAGCCCTTGCATGTTTCAATTGTAAAGTTCGCTACAAAATCAGACTATTGCATCCGTATGCGAAGGCCAGCGTGCGGCGTAAACAATAATTTATGTAAAAATTGGCAGCACAAAGAATGAGTTAAATAGCCAAGTAGGCAAAAGAGATCTTTTAGAGATAAGCCCCGCCACTAATACAACACAGAAGTTCACCCACTTGTAAGAATGTTTTAATCTTTCGTTTGAGAGTAATTTGAAGTCCATAGGTGCATTATTTCAAAAGTAACAAGTGGGTGAACTTAAGTGTTGCATTAGGGGCGGGGCGCATCAGGAAAAGATCCGGTAAAAGCACGTATGGAGGAGCTTGAGTCTTAGCTATCGCATTAGCGTAGGATTGGACCTTTCCTTGCGCGAATGAGTTTTAGAATAATAAATGAAGCAGCGGTGGATGACACCTGAGTAAGTTCATTATGGCTAAGTTTTAAAATGCACTGCGAAAAAGCAGTTAACATTAATGATTGTGCAATGTCTGCTAGATTCCGGGTGTTAGCAAGCCGAGAAGCTTTTCAATTTTTAATGAAAACTTTTATTTGTATTACTGGGATCTAAATGACATCGGAGTATTTTACGAATTTTTAACTGATGCAGTAGTCGTCTAGTAGCCCAACAAACGTACAAAATATCAGCACTGCGTTGAACAATTTTTTAAAGGATTATTTGCACCAATCGTGTAAAACATTGAGAGGACGCAAACCATACGATGCGGGGGAGTTCATAATGAAAACAAACAAGTGCGATGTAACAAATATTTATTCAAGTTATCAATAAATGACTATCTGATCACGCCAGCTCCACAGACCGGGCGCCACCAAAACCATCTCAATAGACAACAGTTTCCAGACGCCACACTCGGAGGAGGTGCAATTAACCAACTTTCTCTCTTGTTACAGTACTCGCTTTTGTTTGAATATTCTATAAGCTGGTGCCCCATTTTTTAATCATCACAAGTACATTATCAATAGTAATAATAAATATACATATTAAAAATCAAGCACATTCCGTCCGTATAAGACATATGACAAACTAAATGGAGTGTAATTTTGTCATCGATCGGGGAAGAGCCAGTCAAGTTGAATGATAACTTTTCTCAGGACTGCTTCCAACACATTTAAAAATATTTGAAGACATGCGATATGGACAAAAAAAGCATCCATGACGTCAATAAATATAAATTGAATGAATCCGTAAAATAAATATATTATTATCAGAACGATATGAACGCTCGGAGAATATAATGTTATGATGAAGTATAAGCAGGAGTCGTAGTTACATGCGCAATTGATGCTTCAATAATGATGCACTGCAAAGCAACATGACGCAGTTAAAGGAAGATAAGTGAGATCAAAGTTGCTTAAATGTTTCGGTAACTTACATTTCGTATACAAGGTAAACAGGAAATGCTGAAAACACAAACCGGAAAGTTTTTGGAGCGAACTCCAATCTAGGCAGAGGCACAATTGATTTCTTTGAACAACTCGTCACTATATCAAGAAAAGAAAAAAAATTTACTGGAAGTTGATACAAAAAATCTTTACGTTGGTTTCTAAAAATTCTTCAATTCAAATGTGGCCAAGGTAATCATTTTTATGTGAAGTTAACCAAGTTCATTTCAAGACAAATGGTTGTAATCTCAAGATATCCAATTCTTATTTCACCATAAAATTAACTGGCTATCTCAAGGAAAGTAATTGTTATCCGGAGGTTCCAGATTGTTATCTCAAGTCAGGCATGGATCTACCACCACGGCAACCAACACCAACCATGGACAACCACACGAGTCAAGTTCGCTCAGCCAGTATCACCTCGCTCGTTCACAACAATTTCAAGTCCGCCTTAGTACAAAATTACAAAAATCATAAGATCACACTCATTTTTGTACGCACAAAATGCGTACAAAACAATTGAGCTGAAAGCCGTACATTCTTTCACAAGACTCGCGGCTTGCTACTACAAACCATAGAGCTCAATGCGTTGTTTTGCCTCTTGGGTTGGATTTTGAATCAAATTTCGAACAGGAACTTTATATAAAATGGGTTTCATTGCAAACCTACAGAGCTACGCAATTTGGTATATGGAACGTAAATGTCACACTCCGTGTGGAGAATAAAACTCGTAGAAGTTCGGTTAAAATCACTGCGGAGTCGATATGGAAGTTCATTAATTTTCGATGATCAGCCAATGACTGAGATGTATAAACCAACTTCAGTCTAGAGCTTTAAACGAGTACTGTGTAACCTGCAATTCAAATCAGCGACATTTATCATTTAAAAATCATTTTTTATCATTTAAAAAGTTGTCCGTTTTTCAAAACTTCGATCATCTATGTGGCTTCTCCATCTATGTGGCTTCTCAGTTATGCTTCTCCATTCCACACAAAGTTCAAATGCGCGGCGACAAAGGTAGACTTTAGATCAGGGGTTCCCTACCAGGGGTGCTCGTACCTCCTTGTGGTGCGAGAAGATATTCCAGGGAGTGTGAGAAAACTCTAAGTAAATAATATGATATTGGCTATATGTAAGCATTTCTACTTCAGAGGCTGCGAGAAAAGTCCAGGTAAATAATTAGATTTTGGCCATATGTTGGCATTTTTATTTCAGGGGCGCGAGGTTCGGATGAAATTTCTTTATGGGTGGGGGTGGAAAAAAAAATCGGGAAGCTCTGCTTTAGATAGACACTTCGCCTGATTGAATTTCTAGGTTAAGAGATTGCAATGCAGGGTTCGCCGCTCTCGGGCCGCGAGGCACGAAAGATGTTGAGCACAACACCCGACTTTTGGCAACATCGACCCTCTTCTGAAGAATTTCGGTCTCCCTCGCCAGCGCCAGCACAACAATGCTGGAATCCAGCGTGGCCTCTGCTCCAGCTACGTGAACTGGAAAGAAATTCATCCTAAGCAACACGAGAAGTTGTGAGAAACTTGATTCATTCTTCCCCAATAGAAGATGGACGGAACGCTTCACATCAACATGGCTCATTATTCCGTTACGTGGAGAAGGAGCCCTGGATGAGAATTTAAAACGCATTTAATCTAAACGACTAAGCCTGAGATTTATTATCGCCTGCAATCAAGCTATAAAGAGCGAGATGAAGTGCGTGAATTGATCATAGCTCTGTCAAATGTTTTGCCAAATTTGAGCCCGTTAAATTGTTGTGATCGGTGCAAATTTCAAGCGATGATAAATCTCAGGCCTAATCGCATAGATTTCGCATTTAAATTTAAACTTTAAAACTTAAATTTAAAATTTAAAATTTAAAATTTAAAATTTAAAATTCAAAATTTAAAATTTAAAATTTAAAATTTAAAATTTAAAATTTAAAATTTAAAATTTAAAATTTAAAATTTAAAATTTAAAATTTAAACTTGAAATCTATGCGATTAGGCCTGAGATTACTGTGGTGTGGCCTGCTGTGGTGTGGCCTGCTGTCAGCTACCCTCCCATAGGGACGATAAGCCCGGTATATGTATGTACGTATGTAAATTTTAAATTTTAAATTTTAAATTTGAATTTTATATTCTTTTTTTTAATGCTAACTTTTTTCTAAATAAATTTTAAATTCTAAATTTATGTTTGAATTTTAAGTTCTCATTCAGTGCTCCTTCTCTAAATAACAACGTAAAATCTTTGTGAAGAGTTTCGTCAATCTTCTGTCAGAAAAGACTAAAACAAGACGAATTGTATACAAACGCGAAATATGCAAAGCAAATGAGAAAAAGTGAACTCACAGTACATAAACATGAAAGGAAGAAAATTTATTTTGGATAACAATTCAATACGGCCAAATATATATATATATATATATATATATATATATATATATATATATATATATATATACTGTATATAATGCAACATTGAAGAGCCTGTCATTCTCGTAATTTTGCACGTCTCATTCAATGGTCTGGACCTCGCAGTGTGTTGTAAGAAACAAACTTTTAATTTCTCACGGCATCTGACGAATTCTTATGACTATGTATCAACAACGTAATTAAGAAGAAAACATTTTTGTAGAACAAATACTACTGCATATTCTCATGAAATATAACTTTCAAAACAAAAGGTAGAAGAAAACTCTAGAGCTAAGTCTCATTTGAAGAGCAAACCAAGTGAACCAATGGGGAAGCAATACGTACATTTGACTTACGTTCGTAGGCCCAAGCCTCGTCAGGAACATTCAACTTTCTCTTCACATCGGCCAGCTCAGACTTGAGCAGCTCTTGACGAGTCTTGAGGGCCGCGATTTCCTCCTGATTTCTTTGTTCCTTCTGCAGCTGCAGACACTCGGCAGTCCGGGACCGACTTTCGTAGCGCTGGATATCTTCCTCCGTGAACTTCTGAAGCTGCACTGGAGGCAGATGAGCCCCTTTTGGTACAGACCTGTGAGGTCCTTTCTGCCTTTCCCGCCTGTGTTCTTCATCCATTTCCGAGTCTTGCGACGAGCTGAAAGAAGAAGAACATTCGGAGTCGCGAGCCATGCTTCCGTACCCGGATGACTCTCCTAAGGACGGCGTTGTGCCAATCGAGCTGCTGGTGCCTGACTTGGTCGTGATTCCAGGTTGGACCGGCAATCTTTTTGAGTTATTACCTTTTGGAGCATTGGCCTCCATGCTCCAAGAAGGGTCACCAGCTTCTCTAGGCGTCGAGAGTTCGAGGGTTATACCAGAATCATGACCAGAGTCATACCCTTCGACAGGAGTGGTCTGGTAAGAAAAAGACGAACTCGTGCCAAAGTTGCTGGCGTTGTAGGAGGTGCCTTTGTAAGACTGCTGATTTTTTGACGCCGACCACCGGCCAACCCCTCCTAAGGCAGATGAATTAGAAGAAATATCTCCCTTCCAGCTGGCACCACTGCCGCTACTGCAGCTCTTGCTTAGGTTCTGCGAGGGCGCTCGAGAGGGAGACCGTAACAAGTTTTTTGAAGGTCCCAATTCTGGAGATTTGGAGCCATCGCCACTCTTCGTTGAATGTTGAAGCTTTAATTTCCCGCTGCTACTGCTTTCTTTCATTTTGGAATTTTTCTTACATTCATTTTTAAAATTTGTTTTAGAAACTTTATAAGGAGCTTTAGATTTCGTCCGCCCTACGCCGACGCATAAAAATTTAGAAAATTTCGAGGTTCTTACAACGTAGTCGGAGTCGTCGCTAACGTTACTGAGACAATCACTTTCGTTATCACTTTGCCGTTCGACCGGATCGACATGGGACACTTCTACGTCAAGTTTTGAAAGCGAATAATTGCTATATTGCACGGGATTACGTAACACAACGTTTGCTTCCACGTCTTCGATAAAATCAGGCACCGAAACTCCGTTCATTGGAACCCGGTCGTTCTTTATAGGCACGTCGATGGAGCTATTGAGGGTTTTCATTTCTAAAGTATCAAAATCACACAAGTTAATACTAGTTTCGGACCTATTCTTTAGAAGGCTATAATGTGAACCTTTTTCAGATTCTTGCCAAGACAGCAACGCTGGAGCGGTTCCCTCAAAGCTGTCTTGGCTGTCACACCTACAAGTCTCGCTGCCACGAGGTACATCTGAACTACTACTCAACTGACAGTCTTGAAACTTATCGAGATACTCGTCCGCTACGGAACTTTGCACCACGCCGTTGCGTTTCGTTCTGCCGCAAGAACTGCAAGCAAATTTCCCTTCTACAGGAATTAAGTCGCTGCTGATGCTTTCATAGTCGTCGACCTCGGGCTTCTGATCGTCTATGAGAGAGTCGCGGCTGTTGGCTAGGATTTCCAGCAAGGAGGACGGCTGGAGCGTCCGAGCGTTGGAATCGTCGGCCTGGATCTGCGAGTTGGGCTGGGCCAGGGTCTGGTAAAGCGCGTGGATTTTGGCCAATTCCCTCAAGTTTCTGTTGGTTGAACTCGTTGACAAGTCTTGACCGAGCTTGGCGTACTCTGTGACCTCGAAGAGACTGAAGGGTCGAGAGTCGTCGTCGCTGTCGTCTTCGTCTCCCGTTTCTCCCATCTGAGAGTAGGAGTCTGGAAGACGAGAACAAGGTTAAAACAAAAGTCGTTGTGAGAGTAGGAGTCTGGAAGACGAGAACAATGTTTGAACAAAAGTCTTTAAGAGAGTAGAGTACGTGAAAGGGCGAAGGTTTGAGTGCGGCTAGATTAGTTTCTATTTTACCTTATAGGATTTACAGTATGAAAAGAAAAGAAATTAATCTTATTCATTTGAATAATTTGTCTTCTGAGTGTAAAGTGGGTGCAGTGAATACTGCATCTGAACACGCAGTTAAAATAGAAAATATGAGTTGGCGTGCTACTTCTGTTATTTTACAACTTTAAAAATTGAGGAGCACATGAAAACAAACCCACGATTGATTAGTTGACAAAATCATTCGTTCAAGACAAAATTGGTAGAATTTTCGGTATCACGGCTACCGAGACAAAACTGATGCAAGGCAAAATTGATGCAAGACCAAATTGATGAAAATTTCGGTACCACGGCTACCGAGGCGAAACTGATGCAAGGTAAAATTGATGCAAGGTAAAATTGATGCAAGACAAAATTGATGCAGGGCAAAATTGATGCAGGACAAAATTGATGCACGGCAAAACTGATGCAAGACAAATTTGATGCAAGACAAAATAGACGGAAATTTTAGTGCCCCAGCTACCGACCAGTGAAGGTAGACGCGCAGGTGAGGTTCTCCTCAGACAGCACCCGCAGCGGGTGGTCGTCCCCAGTGCTGCTGCTGGTGGGTGTGCTGCTGCTGCCGCTGGACACTGATGTCGACATCAGGTCTTGTTCGCACACCTGCTCGTAATGGGAGGGTTAGGCCACAAGAAACGTACGCTAAGTAATGCTCTTCTTACGAGAAGTCTGAACTCATAGAAATAATTCTACGCAGATTATGGGCTTGACTTCACTTTGTATGCACGATTGCACTCACGATTGCACTAACGATTACACCCTCAATTGCACCCTCGACTACACCCTCAATTGCACCCTCGATTGTACCCTCTATTGTACCCTCGATTGTACCCTAGATTGTACCCTCGATTGTACCCTCGATTGTACTCTCGATTGTACTCTCGATTGTACTCTCGATTGTACCCTCGATTGTACTTTCGTTTGCACGCAAGATTGTTGATTTGACTCCAGCCTTTACACAAGTGATTCTACTTCAAATTTGCACTACTGCAATCCAACTCAAACATCCCGTTACAAAATGTGAAGCCTTAACACCTTGGCTGCTGGGTGACCCACCTGTGGTCACTGTGGGGATTTTCATGATGAGGGTGATCCACCATTGATGACTAACTGCGTTTTGATATATACCCAAACAGAGCCAGTTGACTATACCCAGTTAATTTTTTGTACATTCGACAGTTGAATGTTGAAAATGATCGTAATTGAAATTGAATGTTGAAATTGATCGTAATTGAAATTGAATGTTGAAATTGAGCGTAATTGAAATTGAATGTTGAAATTTAGCGTAATTGAAATTGAATGTTGAAATTGAGCGTAATTGAAATTGAATGTTGAAATTTAGCGTAATTAATATTGAATGTTGAAATTGAGCGTAATTGAAATTGAATGTTGAAATTGAGCGTAATTGAAATTGAATGTTGAAATTGAGCGTTATTGAAATTGAATGTTGAAATTGAGCGTAATTGAAATTGAATGTTGAAATTGAGCGTAATTGAAATTGAATGTTGAAATTTAGCGTAATTGAAATTGAATGTTGAAATTGATCGTAATTGAAACTGAATGTTGAAATTGAGCGTAATTGAAATTGAATGTTGAAATTGAGCGTATGTGAAATTGAATGCTGAAATTGAGCGTAATTGAAATTGAATGTTGAAATTGAGCGTAATTGAAATTGAATATTGAAATTGAGCGTAATTGAAATTGAATGTTGAAATTTAGCGTAATTGAAATTGAATGTTGAAATTGAGCGTAATTGAAATTGAATGCTGAAATTGAGCGTAATTGAAATTGAATGTTGAAATTGAGCGTAATTTAAATTGAATGTTGAAATTGAGCGTAATTGAAATTGAATGTTGAAATTGAGCGTTATTGAAATTGAATGTTGAAATTGAGCGTTATTGAAATTGAATGTTGAAATTAAGCGTAATTTAAATTGAATGTTGAAATTGAGCGTAATTGAAATTGAATGTTGAAATTGAGCGTAATTGAAATTGAATGTTGAAATTGAGCGTAATTGAAATTGAATGTTGAAATTGAAGGTAATTAGAGTTAAATTTCAATATTCAGCATATCCCTCAGCAGCTTAAGCATTTAGCTCTAATTCTTTAGCATAGAGAGTAAGATGGCGTTAGGCTACTAGATCACTTTTGATTGCCCAATACACCTAAATTAAGGCTTCTAAACATGAAATTTGACGGTAAGAACTATTAAACTATTAAAAACTACTACATGACGGTAAAAGCTATGCCATTTATCAGCACTACAGGATTGTTAAATGCGAGTGAGTTTATATGAAAACCAAAAAAATGTGAAAAACACATAAAAACACCATTCAGTTATTCCCCTTTGGTTAATCAAATGCAAATTACTCTATTGTTTACTTTATAGTTATTCCCCTTTGGTTAATCAAATGCAAATTACTCTATTGTACTCATATGCATAATTACTCTACTACTCCGTTCAATGACAATTGCCCAATAGAGTGTAAACAAAAAATTTTACCCGAGTTCTACAAAAAATTACACTATGAAGTGTAAAAAACTGTTTAATTTTGGTCTCAACAATGTTCTGTAATAAAGTGTTAAAAAAACCTGTTTCACCTGAGTTCCAGTTATGATTACCCAATACGGTGTAAAAAGAAATGTTCCAGCCGAGTTCCCTAAATAATTATCCAATAAAATGTAAAAAACATGAAATACTTATCCAATAAAGTGTAAAAAATATTTTGCCTGAGTTCCACCAATAATTTCCCAAATGAGTTGTAGAAAACATGAAATAACTAATCAATAAAGGGTAAAAAACGTGAAATAATTATCCAGTAAATAGTAAGAAAACATTTCACCCTGAGTTCCACCTATATTTTCCCAATAAAGTGTAAAAAACATTTTACCTGAATTCCAAAAATATTTTCCCAAATAAAATGTAAAAAAGCATGAAATAATTACCCAATAGAGTGTAAAAACGCATATTTCACCTGAGTTGCACAGTCGACGGACACGACCGGGTAGGCAGGCAGGTCGACAACCAGCATCTCGTCCGACGGTCGGCCACCAGCGGACAACCCGCGACCGTCCTCGCGTCTCGAGCCACAGTCTCGGTCGTTTGTTCCTGATGACGTAGACGTCTTTCTGACGCACCTCTTGCGGTAGACGACGTGCTTTGTGCCTTCACTCGACGCGTGACTTCTGAGTCCTTCAGATGGACTTCTCAAGGGTGGAGTTCTCCCTCCAACTGACGTGTTTCTCGATTCACTTGAAAGATTTCTCACTCCGTTCGCAGCGTTTCTGTTTTGGTGCGGTGAGCTTCTCACAAGCACGGGCGTCTTTGATTTACCATCACTAGATCTTCTCAAAGATCCGCCGAACTCTGAAGATTCTTCGTCAGCCTCGTTACCGTCGTCGCCGGCGGCTCTGCTGCTGCTGCGGAGTGTGCCCATTTTGGACTGCGAGTCCAGCTCGCTCTCCACGTCACCGGCACGCATTTCTGCTTCTTCAGCTGCCACAGCTGACTCCAGCTCTGGTTCCTCCAGCACCGTAGCTGAACGCAGAGTAAAATTACAGGTCAATATGTATGCATGTTTATATTTCCTGGCGTTAATACTTATTTAGTAATTGGTAACCAAAATATAGGAATTGAAATGATTGAAAACGGTTGAGCCTCAACATGGCAATTTTCTAAAAAAAATTGCACTCAATTACTATCGAACCAACAAAAATTTTGCAAGTTACGTGAAAGCTAATGAACCCCCATGCTGCACGGACACATTCAGTCTTAATGTAAACGAAAAAATTTTCTACGCTACTTGCCCAACAAATACTCAAATCAACGTTCTGCTAGAACACCAGATCAAATCCCATAGACTCACCCAATCCTTGATGAATTTGTCTCTTGCATTCTTCTTCCTCACAAGAGAGCAATGAGCTCAGCTCCTCACACTCCTCAGCGAGGGCCTCACACTGCGAGCAGACATCGTCAATAGAGAGCTCACCACCCAGAGACGTCGTCTCAGGAGATGCTCTACCTTTGGTAGAGCAGTCGGAGACTACCATCTTGTTGGTCTCATCTGCGCTCGATATTTGGATGTGGTCCAGTGAAGGTTCCTGTTCTCCTAAAATTTCCAACCCACCACTCGGAATCAAGTTCTTTCTTTCGAGTTCCTCGATGAGACTTGGTTGTTCTAGAGCTGGCACTCCTGACGCCGATGGGTCTTCACTCAGAGTGTCGACGTCGCTGCCATTTGTGGACTCGTCGCACACGCGGAACTGAGTCAGATGGGTCAAGGAGGTTGACTCAACCTTCTCTTGACTTCCTTCTTTTTCGCTTGGCTTCGCGGGTGCGCCATGTGACAAAGTAACCGTGTTGTTGTTGTTGGAAGCGTTGGCGCTGCTTTTATCATCCGGCGTAGCTTTGACGCCCGTTATTTGGTTGACGACTTGAGCCGTTTGGACTTCAACCCACTTCTCGATCATGGATTTCTTATGATCGTCCATGAACCCGTAAGTGCCAGGCTGCCCGGAGGACGTTGCTGCGGAAATTTGAGTTCCGTTGCTCTGCGTACTCACTTGGGGTCCGTCCACCCACGTCTCATCCTGCTGTTCTCCTCTGGTGTTTGGCCGAGCAGAAACGACTCGGGACTTATGCACTCGAGGTCCGTCGATCCATTGCTCATCGGAGGGAGTTTCTGGTTTTGCGTTTCGGGGAACTTCTATTGTGTGGTTTCTTGTTGGGATAACAGAGCTGCTGTGTAATAGTCTTTGCTGTGGTGGTTCTATGGATTGTGGCTGTTCTATCGATGTCTGCTGCTTCTCCAGCACCTTTTGCTGTTCCCTGAGACAATGTTCGTTAAATAGCTGCTGCTGGTGCAACTGCTGTTGTGTGAGTTGATAATATCGCATGTTCTGTACGTTCGAAAATTCCTGATTAGGTGATAGAGCAGTAGGCACTAAATCGTTCGGTTCTTGATACGCATTGTAATTGTGCAGCTTATCACTCGAACCGAAACTAGTCATTGGAGACTGGTTACCATTCACAACATTGAGATTGTCTTCATGACTCTTGCTCTGCAGGTTATTGTTTTGTCTTGAGCTACAGAGGCTAGAGAAAGGTTTGAAAGTCGATAAGAAAGGCTTTTGGGGTAAGTTCTGCCCTGATGTGGGGTAATTTATCTGACTAACTCCGGGTTGGTGGCGAATGAACCCAGCTTCGAGGGGATGGAACCTATTGTTGTTGCTGTTGACGCTGGCGATGGAATTGTTACTCACAGTTCTGGGAGGAGGACACGGTTTTCTTTTGGGGAAAGGTTTCCCATTGGGGACAGACCGTGAGGTCGGGGTTGGACTTGCGGAGGCAGTCCGTCTCATGCTTGGAGTGGGACTTGCAGACTGGGCTCGAAGTTGCTCCAAAGACCGCAGCCTTTGGAGGGCGGGTTGGCGGGGTTGTCGTATGTGGTGAGGCATGAAAATTGGCGGGTGTTCCCCGTCTGTTGAGTCCCCAGGCCCGCCGCCGCCTATGTATATGACAGTGTCGCAGCTCTGGTCTGAGGAGGAGATGTCCAGAGAAGAGGATCCAGCAGATGTCTCGCCTCCGGACGATCTCCTCGAGCCAGAGGAGCCTGACGAACTCCCGCTCGTCATGCCCTGAAAGGATAATAGATGTTATTGTGTGATATTGTGAATTTCAATAATGCAGCATCGACAAAAGCAATGAATGTGTTCAGTTTTCTCATATAAAATAAAATTCACCGTGTATTATTCTGAATTTCAGTTATGCAGCATCGACAAAAAGGATGGATGTATTTGTTTTATCATATTATGGCACACCTACACATGATTATAACGCTAGCTTCAAAAAAGTCGTATTAGATTTCTTTCAGGAATCTTTTCATTGATCTCATTGCTTTGACTCACTGTGCAAAATAAGGTTAGATAAAAAGATATTTTAGCATACCAAAATGTGAGCGTCAAACATTCCGAACACAAAACTCAGACTCGTCGGAGGAATTCAATTTAATCCGCAAAAATTTTTTCTGAAAAACGTATTGAAATCTTCAACTTTCTTTCGGTTTACTCGTTCATTTGATCCGCGTCGACAACATTCAAAACAATGGAACTGAAGACCTATGTAAAAATTAAACCTGCACATCCTAGGATCAATGAATTACCTGATTTACGAAAATTGAATTTGCACCCTGCCCAACCTAGAACCCTGACTCACCCTGATTTTCTTGCGGCGTGTGCGGTGCACGCGAGCCGCGAGCTGCAGGGTGGTGAGGTTGTGGTGCGCGTGCCGTGCAGCGGGCGAGACGTGCACCACGAGCGCCGTGTGGCACGTCAGCGACGCCAGCGCCTCTCGTAGCACTCCCGTCAGCCGGTTGTCTCTGGTCACGCGCGAATGGGTAAAGTTAAGTAAATGCAAGTCAGGAAAGTAGTAAAAAAGTAGAAGACATGGCAGCAAAGTAAAAGTAAAGACGAAACAGTAAAACTGTAGAAGACAAGTTAGTAACGTAGATGTAAATAAAGTAACGACATATAAGTAAAACAGTAAAACTGTAGAAGACATGTTAGTAACGTAGATGTAAATAAAGTAAAGTAAAGATATATCAGTAAAGTAGATGTAAATAAAGTAAATTAACGACATATCAGTAAAAGAGTAAAACAGTAAAAGCTATGTGAGTAAAGTAGAAGTAAATCAAGTAAAGTGAAGACACGTCAATAAAATGCGCGCTCATTTTTGCACCTAACGAATGGAACACAAACGAATAATGTAAAATAAAGACAATTCAGTAAAACCAAAGCTCATTTTTACTACTACGATATACATCACTAGTGTACACGGCCCGTCACAAATGCCTGGATTCGATATTTTCCCTTAAACAAATCCTCCAGACGTGGATGCCCAACAAATATATCCATCCCAACAGTACGCGCCATTAAAATATTCTTGTACTTGTGCACTGGTGAAACTCGTATCACAGATACGGTCATTGAGCGTCCTTGTGAGCGTCACAGACACGCAACAAGCGGACACCAAACAAATTAACCAACACGCTAAGAGTATTATAAGGTGAGAAGATAACATTAACAACGACATCAACAATAACACCAAAATAACATAAAAAATAGCATTAGCATCAACGATAACGTTTACATCAACATTAACAATGACATAAAAATAACAATACTAACAAAAACAAAAACAACAGTCCCCTCACCGGTGCGGGAGGTACTTCTGGCCATCAAAGATGGCGAGGAGGACGGACGTGAGGCTGCTGAGGGAGAGGCTGCTGCTGCCATGTCTGGCGCTCATGTCTCCCATGTCTACCAGGTGTAGTCTGCTCCGGCCACCCACCACTGCAACCACCACACGAGTCATGTCTACCGAGCATCACTTGCAAAATTCACTTCCTTCGTAAATACTTTCATTTCGCTATTTTGAACCATTAATTCTTATGTTTATTGGATATTCAAATGCTAAGTTTTTTATCAAATTTGATTGTGGACTTGTTATGACTGTTACCATTGAAATGGTTTCATTACCGTTAAAAGGGCTTCATTACCATTAAAATATTTCAGTCTTTACTATAACAGCTTTATCACTATTGAAAAGGTTTCATTGCCGTTCTCAATTAATGCAATGGGAGACTTGGGCAATCATCAGAAAGGAAACAAGATAAATGGAACTGCTAAATTTCAAAATTAATAAAGCAAATTGATACACCCAATATCGTCGAGACTGCTGGGTGTCGGTGTTCATCCAAATGACACTACGACCTTCTTTTCTTCCATCGTCGTAATCCATCGTCGACATTGTGACCTCATGTCGTCCTTTGTTTTTTTGAAAATATTTTCAGTCATCGCGCTACCAAGGCGCGATTTCTTGTATTAAGTTATCAATCGGAAATACGCTTATACTATGTGTTTAAACAAGAATGACTTATAATCTTGTTCGCAAAATAATATTTTTGAACACGGAATACTAAATATTATCCTCTACTCAAAATAACATTCCAGCGGCCAAAAACTACGTACCTCCGCCTTTGCCATTCTTGTCGACCGCGTACTGGTACACATGGAGGGAATATACCAAACTAGCTGAGCCGGGGAATATGGTAGCGCCTTGTTGTTGCTGTTGTTGTTGTTGTAGTACCTGTTGACGGAAGATATAATGATCAAGTTGAGGTAAGACATTTCAAGTTTGTCGTGTGAACATGGTATTTATTCGTAAATGATCCCACGTCCGTTGTGACTACTTCTAGTTTATAATATAAAAACCAGATTCATTGGCCAATGATCCCACGTCTATTGTGACATGTAAAGTTCGTGGTGACGTGACCGTCATGTAAACAAGGGATTTAGGGCCTCCTAATGTATTGTAATCAAGTCGAGCTGCTTCTATATACATCAAACTGTTATAATTCATTTTGAGTATTTATCGTTTAAAATATGATTGAATTCAGGAATATTCAAGACGCACAGAAATTTCATCCGAGGGACGTTGAATTTCGTTTGAGGGAAAATGAATTTCGATTTAGGGAAAATGAATTTCGATTTAGGGAAAATGAATTTCGTTTGAGGGAAAATGAATTTCGTTTGAGGGAAAATGAATTTCGTTTGAGGGGAAATGAATTTCGATTGAGGGAAAATGAATTTCGTTTGAGGGAAAATGAATTTCAGTTGAGGGAAAATGAATTTTCTTTGAGGGAAAATAAATTTCGATTGAGGGAAAATAAATTTCGTTTGGGGGAAAATAAATTTCGATTGAGGGAAAATAAATATCGATTTATGGAAAATGAATTTCATTTGAGGGCAAATGAATTTCATTTGAGGGAAAATGAATTTAATTTGAGGGAAAATAAATTTCGATTGATTAAAAATTAATTTCGTTTGAGGGAAAAATGAATTTCGATTGCGTTAACTAGCATAAAAAATGGTCAAGAGTAAAAAATACCTGTCCTTTGGTAATTTTTGACAGTAGTTAATATATCTTCAAGTTTTTGACGGCCAGCAAAAACTTTAAAATAGAGCGGTGGTGTCATGGCATTCCAGCACTCACGGAGGAGAGCGCCAGCGAAGACCTCCCCGCCAGCGCGACGTCGAGGTACTGAGCGGCAGCCTCCGCGTGGGGGGCCCGCAACTCTGCCAGGGATGCCAACACCCCGCCCCCCACCGCCCCCCCGCTCTCACGGAACCCGCCCCCCACACAACCCTCACCCTCTGGAATAAAAAATTATGGTCGTGAAAAATACAGATTCGTGTACGAAATTTTTATCTCTAATGAGCTGTTGCAGGAAAAATACGTTGATTCGTGTATGATCTTTTTAACTCACTGTGATCAGATGTGACAGAAAATATGTGGAAATATGGTTACCAAATTGAGCTTTTTGTTCACAAAATTAGAAAATTTATTGTTTTGAATGAATATTACCTATGTAAATAGGGTTGCAAACTGTCCTTTTTGTATGCAAAATTAAAAAAATTATTGTTTTGAATGAACATTAAATTGGTAAATAGGCTTCCCAAATGATCCTTATTGAATACAAATTCACAAAATTACTGTTTTGCATAACCATAACCCTCACCTTGACTGCTATACTGGGCAAGCAAGTCTTTAACGTTGCTGCCCGTCGCGTCGATCGCGACCGCAGAGACGCGTACGCTGAACCGCATCCCAGATTTCGTCTTGAGTTCGTTGATGCTTTTGTACAGCCACGCTATGCAGCTGGGGATGACCCCGAGCTGCTGTTGGTCCCCATGCAACCCCACCATCGTGTAGGACTTCCCCAGGAGGGCCCCACCGAAGCACAGGATGCAGCCGTCATTCCCCGCCAGCACCGCATGCAGCACGTCCACCGCAGCGCCCGCCACCACGTCCGTCTGTGGACGTGACAGAATAAAGGATGTTTGTTTTGTTCCAGTCAAGCCTGATACATAATATCAACTTGTACATTGGTTTTTCAAATGCCTCATAACTAACACCAGGACGCCATGACGGTTACCCCCGGACAAGCCGGTACCCATTTCCGACACCTGGGTAGAGTGGGGAATTGTGGCTGAGTTCTCCCTTTTCCCAACGGGGAGAAACGCCGGGCAGCACTGCCCGGATTTGAACTGCCGACACCTTCCCGTGAAGGGGGCGCTCGTAACCACTCGGCCACGGTGAGCCATCATCGTTCTCTGCGTTAATCTAAAGCCACGCGTGAAATTAAAGTCGTTCCTGAACAAATGTGAGCGGGGTTTGCGCTCAAAACAGTTGTTCATTTACGTAGAAATCTTTGAAGTAGATTCCTGAAACTCCCGTAGTTGAAGTTTAAATTTTTTTCAACCAAAAGTAAAATGAAGAAACTCATAATTATTTGCGCCCTAAAATTTAAATGCCGTATTAATAGCACCCTCGTCATAATTTATTCAACAAGACATGTCATAAAAAAACTCAAAATTATTTGCTCAAAAAAAATATTACATTGATAACACCCCTCACACATACCTGAGGGTCGTCTTGGCTGTAGACCTGATCGAAGGCGAACATTTTGGGAGCCACAATCCCCAGTCTGGGGTCCCGTGGGGCAGGGGCGAGGGGGTCGACGAGGGTAACTTGACGGCGCTTCTTGTCGAGGGCAAGCACGGCGGCCTCGTGCTCCAGCAGCCGCACGAGGGGAGACACGCGCAGCACCACGCGGATCTGAGGGTAAGGGGGTCGTACGTCAGGCAGCTGTAGGCTTAGAATAATGAATTTTGGAATAGTACATTGAAATTTAGGCATGAATGTTATAAAATGAGGATGAAGGAGTCATACGTCAGGCAGATGTAGGCTTAGAATAATGACTTTTGGAATAGTACATTGAAATTTAGGCATGAATGTTATAAAATGAGGATAAAGGAGTCATACGTCAGGCAGATGTAGGCTTAGAATAATGACTTTTGGAATAGTACATTGAAATTTAGGCATGAATGTTATAAAATGAGGGTAAAGGGGTCATACGTCAGGCAGATGTAGGCTTAGAATAATGACTTTTGGAATAGTACATTGAAATTTAGGCATGAATGTTATAAAATGAGGGTAAAGGGGTCATATGTCAGGCAGATGTAGGTTTAGAATAATGACTTTTGGAATAGTTCATTGAAATTTAAGCATGAATGTTATAAAATGAGGGTAAAGGGGTCATATGTCAGGCAGATGTAGGCTTAGAATAATCACTTTTGGAATAGTACATTGAAATTTAGGCATAAATGTTATAAAATGAGGGTAAAGGGGTCATACGTCAGGTAGATGTAGGCTTAGAATAATGAATTTTGGAATAGTACATTGAAATTTAGGCATGAATGTTATAAAATGAGGGTAAAGGGGTCATACGTCAGGTAGATGTAGGCTTAGAATAATCACTTTTGGAATAGTACATTGAAATTTAGGCATGAATGTTATAAAATGAGGGTAAAGGGGTCATACGTCAGGCAGATGTAGGCTTAGAATAATGACTTTTGGAATAGTACATTGAAATTTAGGCATGAATGTTATAAAATGAGGGTAAAGGGGTCATATGTCAGGCAGATGTAGGCTTAGAATAATCACTTTTGGAATAGTACATTGAAATTTAGGCATGAATGTTATAAAATGAGGGTAAAGGGGTCATACGTCAGGTAGATGTAGGCTTAGAATAATGACTTTTGGAATAGTACATTGAAATTTAGGCATGAATGTTATAAAATGAGGGTAAAGGGGTCATACGTCAGGCAGATGTAGGCTTAGAATAATCACTTTTGGAATAGTACATTGAAATTTAGGAGGGAATATTATAAAATGAGGGTAAGGGGGTCGTACGTCAGGCAGCTGCAGGCGTAAAATTATAAATTGTGGAATAGTACATTAAAATTTAAGCATGAGTTTCATAAAAGACATTCAGGCATAAATATTATAAACGAACAGCGCGCGTAAAGTTATCAGTTGTGAAATGGCGCGTTGAAATTTAGGCATGTACATTATAAACAAACTGTATTTTTAGAGTTAAGACTTCTGATACAGCACCTTGAAATTACGCTATGAATACCATCATAAAACTAAAGGCTCTGTATTATGAGTTCTGGAATATTACCTTGGGTGCCTTGAAATTCAGGCAAGGTTATTATAAAAGAAGTGGAGGCTTACAGTTCTAATTCGCTACTTAACACTACTCTGTAATTCACTACGAAACGCTACTTTCAGAAGTAAGTTAGCACAGGGATGTTATCCGCTACTTAGCGCCGACCCTACCGCTTAGCGCAGCCGCGATACTACTTAGCGCTGCTCTCAAAACTTAGCGTTGAAGCGTTGCAGTAAATGGTTTATGAAACAAGTTGGTCAGCGAAGCAAAGAGAGATGGAGTGTGTGAAGAGGAAAGGGCCCCCCCCCTTTCCTTTTCACACACTCCATCTCTCTTTGCTTCGCTGACCAACTTGTTTCATAAACCACTTACTGCAACGCTTCATCCCACGCAAAAAGTTGGACCTCGTGTATACATAGTCACCCATGCGTACAATTTCCAAAACGTTCAATCTCGACTACAATCTAAGATTGCATTCAACTCGTGAGTAAATTCAGCCCTCGGTGCGTAATTTGCACGAAATCGACTCATGCTAGCGATGAGTGTCTAAAAAACAGTGTGCATCTTAATCGTGATCAGTGATGAATTGGACGCATGAATTATACGAGGATTCTCCTCAGGGATATACAACTATTGTGTCTATGTTGCTGGATAGTTGTACACAATAGTTGTATTGTTGCTGGATCGAGAGAGGTGAGTGAGGGGTGAGTGAGGAGTGTGAGTGGGCACTTGTGTGGCAGGCCCTCACTAATGAGGTGTAAGAAACAAATTACCTTTCCCTTCTAAAAATTAATACTTAACTGAACAAAGAACTCAGGTCAGTGCTGCAGACATTTACAAAGATCAGCATGACACAATATAGATTACGACATAAGCATTCCCTTGGTAAATATTCAACACTTAACTTCGATTGTGCTCACCAGCTTACATCGATCTATAAATCCAGGCTTAAACTTAAGAGCCTTATTTATATATTGATAACAATAACCAGTTTGTAAGTTACTCTCTTGTTTGCTTGCTGGTTCGCTTGCTGGTTCGCTTGCTGGTTTGCTTGCCAGCTTGTTTGTTCGCTTGCTTGCGTGCTCCTTTGCTTATTTGTTCGCTTGCTTGCTTGCTTGCTCCTTTGCTTGCTGTCTCGGTCTCCCTCACATAAGTATCACAAAAGCAGAAAATTATCAACTTTTAATTAAATAAGATGGGTTAGTTAAAACCTGCACCAAATTAAGCAAAAGATAAATGAACCCATAAGAGAATACCTAAAGTTTCTCATTAAATGATGCCCTGCATGTAGAGGGGATACATGAACGTCGCATAATGACCATGGTTGACTACCATGATAAGGACTAAGTTTCTGTTCATGGTTAGTGATATAGCTCAATTGAAATTTATTTTACACTGATTTTAGTGGGTTTTGAGATTCGTTAACTAATTTGCTGTTTTACATTTCACGCTAAATTTTTCTCCTAAATTCTGGTAGTGAATTATTTGTTTCGAGGTCCCACATGGAGGATTAATGAAGGAGAAATTGTAGAGGTAGTTCATGCTTGCTTTTGAATCGCTCAAATAGTGAAGGACTAATTTATTGTATATTTAACAACTTCATTGAATCATTCAAGTCTAACGCTATCAAGAAACACTCAAGCAGACATCTCGACTCGAAGACTCATAAGCCGTTTGGCAAATACAATTTGGCGTAGTAAAGACTTACACAAGGATTCCAAGAAGGAAAAAATCGAGCGTCGGAGAGATCGAACTTGATTGCGCGTATTTTGGCTGAGCATCAAATTGGACGAGCACAATGCCATTAGCGGCAGCGCTAAATCTGGGCCGCCACCACTAAATTAGGGCGGGCGGCGGAGAGATCGTATCCAAGATACGCCCGAATCAAGCAGCCCACGATTGAAAATATCTTTCAAATGAGACCGTCAGACGCGGGCCGCTAAGTTTATTGATCGTACAGTTGTCACATACGCGTGCGCTTTAGCGTTTACTTTCTGTGCGCTTCGAGTGAAGTTATTGGCTGTAAGAATATAACTTGTGTTGAATTTAGAACAAATTAGCGTGTTTGTTTATCATTAGAGTAAACATTCACTGTTGCGTTCCCAGTCTAACTTTTTCACCGCCTGCACGCATGTTTTTCGCCGCCTAAGTAATTAAACCGCTTAGGCGGTAAAAACAATGCATGTTCCGGCGAAAAAATTGTGACTGGGAATTAGTATTCGTTTCATTTTCATTTCTTTTGCGTTATGTTTCCGCTCCACTTCAATAGTCCCATACCTGATAAAAAGTTAGCTTATTGTTATAAAATTTTTTGGTATCAATAAATACTGACGCAATTTGGAGTTTTTTTCGTTTTGTCGGGACAGTTTCAAAAAACTGCGGCTTAGAATACTAACCTAATACCAGCCTATCCAGAAATAGTAAAGAAGACCGTTGAGTACCTTCAAAATATTATCCAATACTGGTGAAGATGAATGCTGAACGTCTTCAAATTATTTCATAGGAGACAATGTTCCATCATTGCAGACGAGAAAAATTTACAGTTTGGTGTCCCGACATTTTCCTTACTTTTAGTCCGTGTGTGTCAGTCAAGAATGTATAACAGTAAATCGTAACAGCCAATTGTATCAGCTACAACAAAGAATGTTAATACAGTTGTAACAGTTAGTCCGCAGTTGAAAGAAAACTACATCCATGTAAATTTTATTGAAGCTTTCGAGAAATGTTTTCCTTCCTCAGTTGATCTGGTGACTAATTGGTGTGTGTGTGTGCGCCATGACACATGCGCTCAAAGTGTGAGCACACATGCGCTCAACGTGAGCGTAAGCACACATGCGCTCAGCGTGAGCGTGAGCACAGATGCCCCAACTTGAGCGTGAGCACACTTACGCTCAACACGCTCGCCTCTCACACACGTCAGATAAGCAGCCTCAAGAGCGTCTCACCAACTCGACATGACAGCCTCTTACAAAGAAAACATTTACCTTTCATACACCGCGTAAGTCAGAGCACCGAGCAGAGTTCAGCGCACGCCACATTCCTTAATGAAGTCGCCATTGTGCCAATGTAGCGCTAGGAAAATGTTATTTTGACGGTTGGGTTTGCGTTTGGCGGTGGTGTTGTGAGTGTGAGCTGGTTTGTGGTTCTCGAGAATCGGTTTCTTCTTATTTAATATCGGGGTGGAGATGTGGCTTATGGTTCGGGTTTGCAAAGGCTTAATTTAATTGTGACTGTCAATTGTAACAATTGTTACTGTCAATTGTTACGATTGTTACTGTCAATTGTAACGATTGTTACTGTCAATTGTAACGATTGTTACTGTCAAATGTAACGATTGTTACTGTCAGTTGTAACGATTATTACTGTCAACTGTAACGGTTGTTACTGTCAATTGTAACGATTGTTACTGTCAATTGTAACGATTGTTACTGGCAATTGTAACGATTGCTACTGTCAAGTGTAACGATTGTTACTGTCAATTGTAACGATTGTTACTGTCAAATGTAACGATTGTTACTGTCAGTTGTAACGATTATTACTGTCAACTGTAACGGTTGTTACTGTCAATTGTAACGATTGTTACTGTCAATTGTAACGATTGTTACTGTCAATTGTAACGATTGTTACTGTCAATTGTAACGATTGTTACTGTCAATTGTAACGATTGTTACTGTCAATTGTAACGATTGTTACTGTCAGTTGTAACGATTATTACTGTCAACTGTAACGGTTGTTACTGTCAATTGTAACGATTGTTACCGTCAATTGTAACGATTGTTACTGTCAATTGTAACGATTGTTACTGTCAATTGTAACGATTGTTACTGTCAATTGTAACGATTGTTACTGTCAAATGTAACGATTGTTACTGTCAGTTGTAACGATTATTACTGTCAACTGTAACGGTTGTTACTGTCAATTGTAACGATTGTTACTGTCAATTGTAACGATTGTTACTGTCAATTGTAACGATTGTTACTGTCAATTGTAACGATTGTTACTGTCAATTGTAACGATTGTTACAGTCAATTGTAACGATTGTTACAGTCAATTGTAACGATTGTTACTGTCAATTGTAACGATTGTTACTGTCAATTGTAACGATTGTTTCAGTCAATGGGAATATTAGATCGCAATTCAAACACAACAGGCGAGCGTAATTGAATTGCGTAAGCTACTACACCCCTGCCTAGTAATACAGTAGTAAGAGTTAGTAATGACTTTCAAATTGTTTGTTTTAAGCGGCCTGTTGTAACTGTTTCACTGACGAGAACAGACACCATCAAAATATCACTCCGAGGTGAGCGCAGGAATCCTACGTATCCTGCACAAAGTGCCGGGTATCCAGGATACGTTGCTGTAGGATATTCTGCCCGGGACCGAGGCGAAGGTTCAAATTTCTGGTAAAATTCGAAGAGCTTCAAGAATTTCCAATGCATGCATACCCCATCGACGTTTTTTCCTCCTACAAAAAATACATGTGTTGTTGAAATGCGAAAGATAAAAAAACGTTCTGAATAAAAATGGAGAAAATGAAACGCATTAAAGAAACGAGAAAGAATGCAATAATACATATAATAAAATAGGAAATATTCACACTATAATCGATAAATTGGAAAAAAGTTAAATTAAAAAAGAATAAAACACAGAAACTCATGAACATGAAAATGTGAATAAATAAAGTGTAAGATAATCCACTTATGTTAATCTTATACGCGAGGAGACTGGCCGTTCTCAAGCTGCTCGAGATACGGGCCTTATCTCGCGTCGGGGCCTGGCTCGCGTCGTCGGAGTAGGAGTCGGAGCACGAGTAGGAGTAGGATAGTAAGAGTTGGTCTCACGCTTGAGGACCCAATGTCGATCATATCTACGGAGGGGGGAGGGGGGTGTACCGGGGGGAAGGATATTGAGGTAAAGTGGGACGGAGCTTTGACGTGCGTGAGGCATTTGTGGAGCAGCTGACGAACTTAAGTCAGGAGTGGCAGTGACCAGTGGTGGCAGTGGTTAGTGGTAGTGGCAGTGACCAGTGGTGGTAGTGGTTAGGGGTAGTGGCAGTGACAAGTGGTGATAGTGGTTAGTGGTAGTGGCAGTGACCAGTGGTGGCAGTGGTTAGGGGTAGTGGCTGTGACCAGTGGTGGTAGTGGTTAGTGGTAGTGGCAGTGACCAGTGGTGGCAGTGGTTAGGGGTAGTGGCAGCGACCAGTGGTGGTAGTGGTTAGTGGTAGTGGCAGTGACCAGCGATGGCAGTGGTTATTGGTAGTGGCAGTGACCAGTGATGGCAGTGGTTAGTGGTAGTGGCAGTGACCAGTGATGAAACGTTATTGTTAATGTTGAATAGCACCGATTAGCGATAGGAATGATCGTGATTAGTATCAGTGATACTGATTGTCACTATTATTAGCGATAACATATCTGGAATTGTGATCAGGGTCAGCAAGTGATAGTTTAACTCTAATCATGGCGAAAAACTTCGGCCCAAAGCCATAATTTGAGGCTACACACAACAACGATCTCAGGACCCATAAATAGCAAACACGTCAGGCATTATGGCCCAGCAGCCATAATAACAGCAAGGATCTCTGCCTTTGTGTTATGATCTTATTGTTTGTCGTGTTTTATTTCTTCGGACTTTATCACATGACAGAGAGGATCTCTGTCATGTGATTCCGTCACGTCCAGACGTGATCTCGAGACGCAATGTCACGACGGTCGCCGCCGCTCCTGTACACGCTCCACAATTTCACGTGGACAGATGGAATCTCACGCGCGGGACAGCGGTTTTAGTACATGTCGAGATCCTCGTCGCCGATAGCGGCCAGTCAACCTGCTCGTCGTCTCCAGAAAGTGCCCTCGCAACGTCCAGGCGCAGTCATGACGATGAAGATACATCCGCAGACAGCGATGACGATGATACGCAGAGTAAAAAATAAAAACAGTCTGGATATACGCCACGGTAGAGGAAACAAGGTAGGTTCAAACCAGTCTTTTTTTTGTTGACGGTGTGGTTTTGCTGACGTCACGGCAACGAACCAATAGCAGCGATCATACATATTGCATCTGGCAATACTGCTAGCCCCAAATCAGGCTCCGTTATTGGCCTAACGACAGGTCGCAATGGTGACGTCATAAAGTTTGTTTGAAATAAAGCCGTTCTATTGGCTAGCCGAACAAGAGGAGGTGTATTTTCTCCCATAAAAAAGACTACCTTGTTTTCTCCACCTTGGTATGCGCTCGCTGGTTGGTCGGTATCACTGATACGGTGAGCAGGCTGCAGCAGGGAGACAAGCACAGCGCAACAGGAGGCAGCAAGAGAAGGAAGTGCGTGAATCTGCATCAAAACATCATTAAGTGATCTTCGTGAGGCTACCTTACTACAGCAATAAAGGAAGGGTTGACTATGCTAAATTGGGAGCGCTAGTTGCAAGTAACAACGCAAACAACATTGAATTTTTTTGTATAGCATCCTTCCATATCTATATCATATCCTTCCTTAGTATCCATGTATTTATCAAGTATTCAAGTGTTCTTTTGCATATCCTTCAAGTATCCCACGCGAACAGTGCTCCCTCCAGTATTCTGTCAGAACGGTGAGGGCAGTAGAGCACTCAGCGAAGTCCCGCAAAGGCTCCGTGGGAGCGACGGGGTGATGAAGGTGCGGGGAGCGATGAGGCGATGAAGGTGCGGGGAGCGATGAGGTGATGAAGGTGCGGGGAGCGATGAGGCGATGAAGGTGCGGGGAGCGATGAGGTGATGAAGGTAATAACAGGACAGAGTCGGGTAATTACAGAGCAGAGGCACGCACGCAGCCGAAAATGACCCTGAAATTTTCTCACGCCAGGAAAGCAAAACAAGAAAAGCTCGATGATTTTTTAGCACCGACGGAAAACTCGGAACGCGGGAACTGGTGACATCGTTAGCGACACTCACACGCGTCAGCTGCGTCGTGTGGCAAACCACTGAATGGTGGGAATGCTTTGGAGGCTTTTCTACAATACAACGGTATACAGGATACAAAAGGTAACAAGGTACAGTAGTATACAGGATACAAAAGGTAGCAAGGTACAGTGGTATACAGGGTACAAAAGTTAACAAGGTACAGCGGTATACAGGTTACAACTGTAAACAGGATACATCGATAACCAGGATACAACGGTAAGCAGAATACAAAAGTTAAACAGGTACAGCGGTACACATGAAGGAATGGTATACTGCGTATCACAGTATGCAGGTTCAATTGTATACAGGATATGTAATTGTATACATGAACCAACTGCTGAGCGAATAAAACTGTATTCAGAATACACTAGTACGCAAGATACGAAGGTATGTAGGATACTGCAGTGCACTGGACGCAGCTGTACGCAGAATACAAAGAGACACGTCGGGAGGCGATAGGAAACGCACACGTGTGTCATGTCTGATGCACTCACGTGCATCAGACGTGGCACGTGCGGCAGAACGGGAACAAAGCACGTGATCATCAATAGGTCCGTTTACTGTGACAGGAAGACATGATTCAGTGATCGTAAACAGTAGGCTCTTTCTGTCGCTTATCCGTCACTCAAATTGCGGTGCCGCGATCGCTCAGTGGTGAGTGAGTGTATGAGATGTGACGCGTGACTCAAAAAGACGGAATTATCTGTCTGTTGCAAGTGGTATTGCCTGTCTGCGACAGACGACACGAGACGGTATCGACGTGAAAAGAGACGCTCTAATGGCGGCCGTCGGTGCGTCGGTCCGACGTGATTTGCGACCGCTGCAAAAACCGGCCAGATCATATCGCAGAGACACCATTTTTCTGCGGCCGAGACGAGGAGATGCGACGGGATCAAATTTCGGGCAAGAAAGCGACGTGGGGAAGACGAAGTTGGGGAAGTCGGCCGCAGACACATTAATTGCTTGAACAAATCACGAGAGAAAAGTTTAAATAAGAGAAAAATAGAGTTAAATGAAATGAATAGAGAGAAATAGAGAAAATAGAGTTAAATAAAATAAATCGAGAAAAATAGAGTTGAATTAATAAATAGAGAAAAATAGAGTTGAATGATGTGCAGGACAAGATGAAGAAGGAAGGTCTATGCATAGGTTAGGGAAAAAAAGTAGGCTTGATTACTTTTTGTCGTCTTAATTCTTCATACAAAGAATATTATTTTGAAGAAATGGAACAACAAATGAAATATTTTAGGTTTAGAAAACAAAGCTGGAGTGCCTATTTTGACTTTCATTTTAAATATGCTTTACCTTCAAACTTAATATTCATAATTTCTTGATACCGAATCTAATAGGTGGTTCTTTTCCGGTAGAAAGTAAAACATTAAAGTTTTAAATTTCTTTGGCAGGGAAATTTTTCGCCTATGCCTTTCAAACATGCAAACAACTCTCCAAATAAATAAATTTTGAACTGATTGTTCATAGTATCACTACGGCGTGATGTTTCTTAACATCCATAACGTTATAACAGTTCATGAACACGAAACTTGGCATCATAAGGGGCAAGGAAACATTGAGCACAACACGGAACTCGGGAGCAAATCCCGTGGACTTTCACCAGCACTACCCACTTCCCTCTCCCACTCGAGAAGCGGCAATAAAGCAACCCTGTGCCTTAGGCAGGCTTCAAAGGATGCCTTATGAGCAAGGACGGACTACAAGGGTTCACTCGCATTGTTAGTCCCCAGAAGCACGAGGACAATCCAATTAGTCGTAAGCAGGCAAGTCGTAAGCTCGGCTATAAACGCGTGCTCTATTCACGTCGCGCTTCTCAGTGTAAGCCTCAGCCTCAAGTGGCTGCTGCAGCACCGAGCTCGACTGAGATGAAACGGTAGCCAGGATACGCTCTCTCGGCAAAATGGCCTCAATTATTTACCTGCTAGTGTTCACTACCCGTCAAAAATGACGGAATTCCATGTATCTTAAAATCAACTATCCAGATGTTGATGACAACCAAACATATCCATCATAAAAGTACCCGCGGTTAAAATATTCTTGTACTTGCGCACTGGTGAAACTTCTCGTTAACTTCTTAAAATTTCTTGTTCTTGTACTTGAGCACTCAGTCATTTAACTATCCCCGGAAGCCACAGTAAACAGGATGTAACAGTTTACTGGACACAACAGTATACAGGATGCAGATGTATACTAGAAGAACTGCGTGTGTGCTGGTTGCGGCAGTCAACAGGGCGTGATAGCGTCTACTGTGGAGTAGAGTGCAGAGCACTGTTATGTCCAGTGTGCTAGAGTATCAACAGTGCAATAACACACACAGTGCAACAACACTCAGTTCAACACACAGTACAATACACCGTACAATACTCAGTTCAACACACAGTTCAATACACATTACAACACACACAGCACAACACACACAGCACAACACACACAGCACAACACACACAACACAACACAACACACAGAACACTCAATTCAAAACATACAGTGCAACACATACAGTACAGCTCACACAGTACAACACGCACAGTACAACACACACACACAGCACAACAGCACACACAATACAAGAGTTACATCAGCACACAAACACAGCACAGCCTTCCATGCATGTTACAAACTGTCTTTGCAACGCAGAAACAAGCGGAAGTGCTCTGAGCGAGATATTGTGGGCTGCATGAAATGGTGGCGAAGTGTTGGGTTACCCCCTCCCCCCCCCCTCCCCTTCCCTGATCTGGGGGGGAGGGGGGAGGGTGATGCCCAGTGTTCTATTATTGCTGCAGAAGTGATGCTCCGCAGAAGATTTCTAGTGTCTGCGCATTATTGTTGGAGCAGCGAGGCCGCACACAGCACCACAGCATCACAGCACCACAGCATCACAGCACCACAGCATCACAGCACCACAGCACCACAGCATCACAGCATCACAGCACCACAGCACCACAGCACCACATCACCACAGCACCACAGCACCACAGCACCACAGCATCACAGCATCACTGCAAGCAATGTGTTGTTGTGCCCTCAGGAGAGAATAAGATAGAAAGAAAAAAAAGATAGAAAAATAACAAAAAGGGAAGAAGTAAAAGAGAAAGAACGGAAGGAATAAAGTAGGAGAGAAGGAAAGGAAGAGAGAAGGAAAGAAAGAGAGAAGGAAAGAAAGAGAGAAGGAAAGAAAGAGAGAAGGAAAGAAATAGAGAAGGAAAGAAAGATAGAAGGAAAGAAAGAAAAAAAGACGGAAAGAATGAGAGAAAAAACTAAAGAAAGGAAAAAGGGAAGAAAAAGAAAGAAGAGAAAAATAGAAGATGAATGAATAAACAGAAAAAGAAAGAAAAATGTAACAGAGAGAAGGATAAAAGGAAAGAAAACATAAAAAGAAGGAAATAAATAAATGGCATTTTATGGAAGCGTAAAAACACGATACAATACTTGGACACAACACAGAACTGGAACATAACAATAGAAAGGGAACGTGTGGTAGAGTCGACACAGAATTGCATCACACAGCTAGCTTGCTTGCGGGTCGGAGTCACAGTCAAGTTGTTATTGCAACACTCACAGAAAATATGCCCCTGCTGCTGCGAAGAGAGTTAATCAAATATAATGTGCCTCTGTTCTTATTAGCGTTTTTCAGCGGAAGACGCAATGTAAATACCAGATAATATCGATATTTTCCTCGCTAAGAAATATGAGAGCCTGAATTGATCGGCATCACATAAATCTTTGCCGCTACAGACAATGCCCAGGCTGACGGGAGCTACTATAGAAACCAGAGGTAAAAAGTGGCACAATTGAGTGCACAATGGTGAAAAAGACAACCCATTTGTTCGGATCACACATAGTGTCAAATAATGATTTGCATTAGACAGTAGAAAAACATTGGTATTGTGTCCACGATCTAATTAAAACTCAGAGAATTGAGCAAGTAGACATTTGTGGGTATCATGGATACTGCCAAATTAAAGTCCAGAAGTAAGCAAATAGACATTTGTATCATGGATACCACCAAATTAAGACCCAGAATTAAATGAATAAACGTTTGTACGTCTCTTAAATAGCGTTAATTTAAGATCTAAAATTGAACGACGAATATCAATTGATTTGGCACAACTGCAATCCTTAACTCTTTTCGGTCCCCTTTTGAAAATAGCCTCAATATATTGTATTTCTTCTTAAATTTGTTTTCTAGCGTATTCTGTGGAGTTCGTTGTCGAGTGGCATCTCCTTCCTCACTCTGATGTCGGTCGCTGCCTGATGCCAGAGTAAGTCTAATGATCGTGGTTATAATAACGGTAATATGAGTGGAAAAATGCCGACGTTATGGGATTAAATGAGAAATTCTATCTTCTCGTGTCTTAAGAAACGAATTAAAATTGAAATGAAGAAAACTCGAACATGCCCTGACATGCAATGAAACTGGAGCTTGCTTTCCTGCATGTAACCTCCACCATCACTGTGTTACAGGAACAGCTTCAGAGCTAGAAATTTAATTCTCCACAAGAGTGCTTAAGCGGCGTATTGTGGCTGAAAATTTAATTTCCAACGACAACTTGGAAAAGGGATAAAATAATTGAATTTTTTATAGAGGAGTGGTTCTTAACCTTTTTACTCCCACACCCCCTTGAAAATTGTGAGGGGAAATTGTGAGCAGATGGACTGGTAAATAAGAGCTCACTACAAAGAATATTGTAAATAGGTCCTCAATCATATTCAACTGTGAAAGTTCAATCTTTCGCCGAAAACGTCACTGGGAAAATCCGGCTTTGCTACGAAGTGGTAGGTTAAGGACTAGATCGTCTACCCCACTTTGAATTTGAAGAATAAATTCTAGCGTCAAATCTGACACTTGAACAACAGTTCTTGAGATAGAAGAGATCGCCTTTGAAAAGACACAGTACGTACGGTACGACAGTGTACGACAGATGGAGATGGTATCGGTGTATCTGTAAGAGATGCTGCAGGGGGGGGGGGGGGGGGGGTAAAAAGGAAGGGGAAGAGGGGAGTGAAAAGGGGACTTACGCTCCCCAGCAGCTGGGGGAACACTTCATTTTATTTTGAGCCTCGTGAGAGCGCGAGAATGGCAGTGAATTTTAAACACAACGGTTTGTTTAACAAGCAACGCACGCACACCCCCACACACACCTTCCCACTCCCTCCACTCACACACACAGCTTCCTACACCCCCACACACGTAACATACACCTACACACACACCTCAAACACAATCTACGCACACATCCCACACACACACACACACACGCACACACACACACCCCACACGCACACACACACACCCCACACACTAATACAAAGGCAGTCCTGCACTCACCCCTACACGCTAGAACATTCAACATACGCACATAAAGTCAAACTTCACATTTAACGTAACGTTTTTTCTGCACGTTCTTCACTCCCAATCAAATCGCGCGAATTAAGAGCGAAAATAATTTCGAACGCCGGCAGCTGAGGTGCAATTCATCATTAACCCGTTTCTGCCGGAGGTTCGAATAACGGCTCGTACGATGGAAAAGATATTAAAATGGCTTCATAGAGACACAATTAGAACATTTATACTGTTTATTTTAGAACATTTATTGGAATAATAATTAAAGAGTTACGACCATGAACGCTTCGCTTTTTCATTTTCTATCATTCCTAATCGACAGAAAACTTTGCATGGTTAGCCGTCCTACATGTAGGACGCCAGGAATAAATGGGTTAATGGACGGCAAGGCAAATGAACGCAGCGTAATTCTTCTCCTCCCGGTGCTTGTACGTGTTTTCTACACCAAGCACCGGTGATGAACCTAAAGCGTCAAGCTCCACTTCGAACTTCACCTATCTTGCTCTAATTAATGCTCACTTTTTCGAGCCAAAACGTCCGTTTCTGCAAAACTTCGCTGTGCTGAGGGCAGCCGACAGCCCTATAGCCTCGGCTGACCTACCCTCGACAGACCTACCCTCGGCAGACATACCCTCACATGCTCAACGCCCATTGGCTGGCGGACAACTTTTGCGGCAGAACCGCTTTCAATTTGCGCCAATTAGCGCGGAGGAGCAGTTCATTTAGCTGAAAATTACTCAATTGCATTTTTCCCCTCTGGAGGCATACATAGAAGAGAAGGCGCTGCGACGGCGATACTGACTCGAGCGGTATAACATTGTGCAGTTTTGTACGCGAGATGGCGCTGTGAATGGATCCTTCCAGAAGTACACTGACGCGGCTTGCAATTACCTCTTGCGTTTAGTTCTCTTTGCGTAATGAAGCTTGGTTTTAGCGCTTGGTGTAGGTAGGGAGAATACGTAGAGAGGATTGTGTATGCCATGATTGTGTATGTCATGATTGAACATGCCGTAATAATTAATTTTGAGGTGAACTGTACGACAAAAAAATCTTAAAATTTTTCAAATCAAATTTTGAGTTGCACGACAAGTCGACCTGCACCAGAATCTGAGAGTACCGCTCTGCACACACTGCACACACTGCACACACTGAACACACTGCACACACTGCACACACTGCACACACTGCACACACTGCACACACTGCACACACTGAACACGCTGCACACACTGTACACACTGCACACACTGCACACACTGTACACACTGCACACACTGCACACACTGCACACACTGCACACACTGTACACGCTGCACACACTGCACACACTGTACACGCTGCACACACTGCACACACTGCACACACTGCATACACTGTACACACTGTACACACTGCACACACTGCACACACTGCACACACTGCACACACTGTACACACTGCACACACTGTACACACTATACACGCTGCACACACTGTACACACTGCACACACTGCACACACTGCACACACTGTACACACTGCACACACTGCACACACTATACACACTGCACACACTGTACACACTGCACACACTGTACACACTGTACACACTGTACACACTGTACACACTGTACACACTGCACACACTGCACACATTGTACACACTGCACACACTGCACACACTGAACACGCTGCACACACTGCACACACTGCACACACTGTACACACTGCACACACTGCACACACTGTACACACTGCACACACTGCACACACTGCACACACTGCACACACTGCACACACTGTACACGCTGCATACACTGTACACACTGTACACACTGTACACGCTGCACACACTGTACACGCTGCACACACTGCACACACTGTACACGCTGCACACACTGCACACACTGCACACACTGCATACACTGTACACACTGTACACACTGCACACACTGCACACACTGCACACACTTCACACACTGTACACACTGCACACACTGTACACACTATACACGCTGCACACACTGTACACACTGCACACACTGCACACACTGCACACACTGTACACACTGCACACACTGTACACACTATACACACTGCACACACTGTACACACTGCACACACTGTACACACTGTACACACTGTACACACTGTACACACTGTACACACTGCACACACTGCACACACTGCACACACTGTACACACTGCACACACTGCACACACTGCACACACTGTACACACTGTACACACTGTACACACTGTACACACTGTACACACTGCACACACTGCACACACTGCACACACTGTACACACTGTACACACTGTACACACTGTACACGCTGCACACGCTGCACACACACTGCACACACAGCACACACTGTACACACTGCACAATTTTGAAAACCTACGCACCGCAAAAACTGTTGCACAAGCTAGAAATGTTACAAAACCAAAATTTCGTCAGAAGAATGCCACCAATGAATCATAGGCTTTTAATTTCGTAAAATTTTATGGTAAAGAAAACCGGTTCACATTTCTTCAAAGCTATAATGAAGCTCTTCTATTAATACAACAAAACTGCCAATAGTCTCTGCCATCAATGAAATGTAGAGTTTTTAACATCATAAAATTTCACGGTAAAGAAAACCGGTTCACATTTGTTCAAAACTATAATGGGACTCTTCCATTATTGTTACAAACTAACATTTCTCCACAGAAATGAAACCAAATAAATATAAGACTTTTTTATCATAAAATTCCATGGCAAAAAAAAAGTTTAAAATTTGTTCTAAGCTATAACGGAACGTAGAGCTTTTAATACTATAAAATTTCACGGTAAAAAAACTGGTTCACATTTGTTCAAAACTATAACGCAACGCCCGCTGGACGCCAGGGCAAATTTCAGAAGAGATCGAGGGGCGCGCGGCGACAGATCGTTTGGGTGACGTTGACGGATAGATCCGCTGGACTTGTCCCAAAGAATGACGGGCAAAAAGAGGGCAAGTCATGCCTTTAGGAGGGGCAAGGGGTCACAGAGTCAAATAAATCGAGGCGTACGATTTACGATCAAAAGAAGGGCACGTCGTTAGTTGCTCAGGATTGATCGTTGTGCTGTGTACGATTGGGATCGTGTTTTGCTGTCGTGGCGTCATTGTCTCCGTATACTATAGAGATTGTGTCATTGTCTGCGTATACGATTGAGATTGTGTCATTGTCTCTATATACGAGAGAGATTGTGTGTTTGTCTCCGTATACGATAGAGATTGTGTCACTGTCTCCGTATACGATAGGGATTGTGTCACTGTCTCCGTATACGATAGAGATTGTGTCACTGTCTCCGTATACGATAGGGATTGTGTCACTCTCTCCATATACGATAGAGATTGTGTGTTTGTCTCCGTATGCTATTGGGTTTTGTTGTGATTGCTCCATCGTCTCGTATACGACTGAGATTGAGTTTCAATGTGATCGCATGATTAAGTTTGCACACGATTGAGACTGCGTTTTGTTTCAAAATAAACGAAGGAGTTTGCACACTGCTTTGCACTGCCCGGCAGATTGTAGATGACTGCAGCACCGTCGCACACGACTTGCGTTTTGCACAGAGTGCAGCCGTTCAGAACGAAACGGTAGCCAGGATACACACTGCGGTGCAATTGTGATGCAGAAACCCCTTTCATTTAGAGAAGTTAATTTCGCCGCCGTCTCCCATTGTCGCCAGGCAATGCCAACAAAAAATGTTTGAGTTATCAATCACAGCCAAGCCTGAAAGGCCTTTGATGACGTAGTATTTTTTTTTTCTAAGCAAATGTGAGGAGCAAAAAACACGGCCACTTGTAAATTAGGCTGTGCTAAGATCTAAGGAAATAACTCCGGAAGTTAGACGGGAAAAAACTGAAGGACTTGTTGATTTGTTGGACATATTCTATTTACGTGTCCATGATATTATGCAGGGTGTCCTCAATCAGATGTATCCTCTGACCGATGTATATACAATATGTCCCACAAAAACCGGAACCGAGTATTTATTTCCCCTCTCAGTAATACCATCATAAGAATACCATAAGCATTTAATTTCTAGAAAAATTATCCTTAAAAATTAACTTATAGATATTAATCATTACTGATTGGGATGGATGGACCTGTTACCGATTATGATGGTATTACTGATACGGGAAAATAAATACTCGGTTCGGGTTTTTGTGGGACTTACTGTATATATGTACGATACTGGAACCATACAACAGTTTAATCCTGATACATGGTTCTGGTATCATATATACTTACCTTGGTCAGAGGATACATTTTTTGTAGAAATCCCATATGTTAGTTTGAGCTTTCCTAACCAAATAAATTGTAATCCCAAGAAAGTAAAGAGAAGGCAGCATTTGTTAAAAAAAATAAGGGAATGGGGAATCTATGCACGGTGTGTGTCTCCACGCCCAGTGCACAGAAACAGCTAGATTGAAAGACGTTCATGAAACAAGACGAATGTTGAAGGAGAAAGTATTAGATACTGAAAAAATTACAGCAGTGAATAGAAAAAAGGATAGTCCGTTGCGAAGCAAAAAACCTATTCTATTCCAACAAAAGGAAGGCCTTTAGCTCGGGAACTTACATCTTCCTTCTTTGAGTGCTAATTCTCCCAGAAACGACAGTTGCATCGCCCTAAGGGGAGTAATATTCCTGGGTGTGTTAAAATATTTTCCCTACGATCATTTTCAAACATTCCGTTGTGCCGCAAACGCCGCATGTTGACAACCAACATCGAGCCTTCTCTCAACATCAGTAAAGCCGCTAAAACATTCAGAATACTGAGCTAAACTACTTGTAATTTCCTATCGTACTTACTGAGCGATTTAAAATGCATTTAGAATCCATTTAAAATTAATTTAAAATTCATATAAAATGCATTTAAAATGCTAGGAAGTAACCGCTGGGAGTAAGAAATGATGAAATCTTGAATATTTTATTTTAATATCTGCAACGACTTATCGAGAAGCATGCTCGCTCGATCAGTTTTGCCCTGATCCTGTTTCTTACGAGTAAACATGTTTTCTCGACGCGAAAAATTGGGCAAGCAAATACTTAATACAAGACTGAGTGGATGGGCAGTGTTTTCCGCTACCAAATACTGCTGAATGGATGCGCCACCTCTGACCAACTTCAGCATGTGTGCTGTTCTATTCACGCGAATAGATCATTTTAGAGTTTATCCGACGAGATAGATTGACCCTCGCTGATCACAGTCTCGTGTACGCAAGATCTCGATCTTGTACAGTGGTTCTTAACCTGGGTTCGACTGAACCCCAGGGGTACGGTGAGTCGAACCCCTGGTTTCGACATGGTACAGTTTGTGCACTGATACATTATATAACTGTAAACATATATCTTGAATTTGAAAAAGTGAGCACATTTTATTTTTCCAACTACGAAAGGGTTCGATGAATGTATGTGTGGAACTTTTGGGGTTCAGTACCTCCAACGAGGTTAAGAACTATGCAAAAGGTTGCATGGTCTAGGACGATGCGAAAGACTGCATGGTCCGTAGTTTCACGATCCGACGGCCACGACGTGTCGGTGTATCCTGGATACGGTGGATGACGTTTACGCAATCCACGCTCGTCATTGAACCGCCCTGGACATCGCTCTGACCCTCGGTCACGGAAAAGGAAACCAGGTAGAGTCATTTCTATTGGGGAAATACACCTCCTCTTGTTCGGCTGGCCAATAGAACGGCTTCATTTCGAGCAAACTTTATGACGTCACCATTGCGGCATGTCGTTAGGCCAATAGCAGTGCCAGATTTGGGCTAGCAGTGTTGTTAGATGCAATATGAGCGCTACTATTGGTCCGTGGCCATGACGTCAGCATTGCCACACGGTTGACGAAAACATGACTGGTTTGACCCTACCTTGTTTCTTCTACCGTGCCCTCAGTCCAGTCTTTAATCCTACCTCAAAGACAATAATTTCCCACCAAAGATGAAATTAATAACAATAAATCATAATTAATTCATTTCAAGCAGGGACGTTGTTTACGATGCATCCACCCATCCACAGCAAGAAGCGTCGACTACAATAAAAAAAGCGCAAGCTGAAACAAGTCAGAAGTTCCTACAGGTAAGCTCCGGCAACAATCAAAGCAGCGCGCGCCGAAACAAGTCATAAGTTGAGTCAATCCGAGCAGCGACGTTGTCTCGCAACTCGCGCGCGACGTCTCGCGGCGTACACAAGATACAGTCCCACGTGCGCGAGACGACGTGGGCTCGTAAACACACGCAGTCACAACAGCGCACGTCACTTGCGCTGCCGCTCGTAGCTCATGCGCGTAAGAGGAGTTTGTGAGCGAAACTTTCACAGCAAATTGTCTCGCGAGCAGAGCCGGAGATTCATGGCGCACCGAAATACTCTCGGGACCCAAACACAAGCAGACTGTGAGGTAGTGAGGGGCGTGTTGGTGAGGGGTGTATTGTGAGGGGTGTGTTGGTGAGGGGTGTATTGGTGAGGGGTGTGTTGGTGAGGGGTGTGTTGGTGAGGGGTGTGTTGGTGAGGGGTGTGTTGGTGAGGGGTGTGTTGGTGAGGGGTGTGTTGGTGAGGGGTCTGTTTGGCAGGGTTGCTGAGTCGGAGTCGCCGAATTCTGAAAAGGTGGAGTCAGAGTCGCAAATTCATTCCTCCGAATCCGTAACCCTGCTGTTTGGTGAGGGGTCTGTTTGGTGAGGGGTCTGTTTGGAGAGGGGTCTGTTTGGAGAGGGGTCTGTTTGGAGAGGGGTCTGTTTGGAGAGGGGTCTGTTTGGAGAGGGTTCTGTTTGGTGAGGGGTCTGTTTGGAGAGGGGTCTGTTTGGAGAGGGGTCTGTTTGGAGAGGGGTCTGTTTGGAGAGGGTTCTGTTTGGAGAGGGTTCTGCTTGGAGAGGGTTCTGCTTGGAGAGGGTTCTGCTTGGAGAGGGTTCTGTTTGGAGAGGGGTCTGTTTGGAGAGGGGTCTGTTTGGAGAGGGGTCTGTTTGGAGAGGGGTCTGTTTGGAGAGGGGTCTGTTTGGAGAGGGTTCTGTTTGGAGAGGGTTCTGCTTGGAGAGGGTTCTGCTTGGAGAGGGTTCTGCTTGGAGAGGGTTCTGCTTGGAGAGGGTTCTGTTTGGAGAGGGGTCTGTTTGGAGAGGGGTCTGTTTGGAGAGGGGTCTGTTTGGAGAGGGGTCTGTTTGGAGAGGGGTCTGTTTGGAAAGGGGTCTGTTTGGAGAGAGGTCTGTTTGGAGAGGGGTCTGTTTGGAGAGGGGTCTGTTTGGAGAGGGGTCTGTTTGGAGAGGGGTCTGTTTGGAGAGGGGTCTGTTTGGAGAGGGGTCTGTTTGGAGAGGGGTCTGTTTGAAGAGGGGTCTGTCTGGAGAGGGGTCTGTTTGGAGAGGGGTCTGTTTGGAGAGGGGTCTGTTTGGAGAGGGGTCTGTTTGGAGAGGGGTCTGTTTGGAGAGGGGTCTGTTTGGAGAGGGGTCTGTTTGGAGAGGGGTCTGTTTGGAGAGGGGTCTGTTTGGAGAGGGGTCTGTTTGGAGAGGGGTCTGTTTGGAGAGGGGTCTGTTTGGGGAGGGGTCTGTTTGGGGAGGGGTCTGTTTGGGGAGGGGTCTGTTTGGAGAGAGGTCTGTTTGGAGAGAGGTCTGTTTGGAGAGGGGTCTGTTTGGAGAGGGGTCTGTTTGGAGAGGGGTCTGTTTGGAGAGGGGTCTGTTTGGAGAGAAGTCTGTTTGGAGAAGGGTCTGTTTGGAGAGGGGTCTGTTTGGAGAGGGGTCTGTTTGGAGAGAGGTCTGTTTGGAGAGGAGTGTGTTTGGTGAGGGGTCTGTTTGGAGAGGGGTCTGTTTGGAGAGGGGTCTGTTTGGAGAGGGGTCGGTTTGGAGAGGGGTCTGTTTGGAGAGGGGTCTGTTTGGAGAGGGGTCTGTCTGTTTGGAGAGGGGTGTGTTTGGTGAGAGGTGTGTTTGGTGAGGGGTCTGTTTGGAGAGGGACCTGTTTGGAGAGGGATCTGTTTGGAGAGGGGTGTGTTTGGTGAGAGGTGTGTTTGGTGAGGGGTCTGTTTGGAGAGGGACCTGTTTGGAGAGGGATCTGTTTGGTGAGGGGTCTGTAGGTAAGAGTTTATTCCATACTAGAAGTAGGAGTAGTAGACTCGCTTACCGAGTGAGTAAATGCTGCATGTAGCAGACTTATTGAAATTATAATTTAGTCATATAAGTTAGCAACATACAATATGTCCTGCTATTAATAAGACAAACTTCATAATAGAGGTTTGTTCTATCGAACTAAAGCGAGGCTTCTCAGTTCTCTCGCTCCCCAATATTTGCTGATGAATACATATGAGTGTTGAGCCAATCATTTCTTTGAATGTCAGTGGCCGTTGCAAGGGGAACTCAAAGTTCCGAATCCTAGTACGAGTGTCTCCTCTGTCATACAGGCGATAACAGAATACTAGCAGGACCCGCGTGAATTCCACGGACAAGGTGACCGTTAACTTAGGTGGACCCATGAAAAAATGCCGTCAACATTACCTAACCTATGTTAACCTAACCTAACGTAACCTATCGAAACAGAACCTAACCTGACCGATTCTAACCTTTCCTATCTTTCCTTTTAACCTAACCTATCCTTCCTTAATCTAACCTATCCCAACTAAACCTATCCTAATAAAATGTCAAAGTTGTCAATGCATGTGAAAGTCATCATTTAATGTAACTCAAGAATTCGGTATCCATGATTCTGCAAACTCAGACGAAATAGTAACGGACGGACGAAGTAACCAAGGAAGGAACAAGCAGAATATTATATAGATAATAAGAAGCGTTAGGCACGGGAGTGACTTAAAAGAAGGATCTGCGGTGTAGGGGTGAGGTAATAAAAGCTCTGTGTTATGACGCGCTAGCACCTGGCGCATCTTGCCGGCAGGAGGTCATAAAAGTAGGTGCTATTTCTGGTACCCTCGTATACACCGTGGTACACACCCCACGCTACTGTCACACGCACTCGTATGTGTACACGCACTCGTATGTGTACACGCACCCGTATGTGTACACACACTCGTATGTGTACACGCACTCATATATGTATACACACTCTTATGTACACGCACAGCTACAGACACACGCGATATAATGCTACGGACACATACGCAGGTTCATTGAACAGAGAACGGCATGCCTACAAACTACAGCAACACATCAAAACCAGGAAATCCTGACAAAAATGTGAATGACTTTCCGTCTCAAGAGCCCGTCGCATAAAGATATGTTTTGCTTGTTCCTTCCACAAAGGACGCTGTTCTTTTCATAATCACGCCTGGTCTGTCCCATCTGACTCGATCTCTCTCCCTCTCTCTCGCTCTTGCTGATGCGAAAAAGCCCGACCAAAAAGTGCACAAGAGATCTCGGGGTCTTCTAACCAGGACCTCAGCACAAGAGCCTTTCTAGCGCAGATTTTTGTCGGATGCGCTCCCTCGAACTGCCCTCGAATGCTGCGAGCTCGACAATCGAGAGTTTAATTGCGCACTTCAGGTAACTCAGCAGACCTGGTCTGCTTCTGCGCAGCTCATTAGTGGTTGGCCTCACTGCTTCTCGCTGTCTTGATGAAGTTTTTATATCTGTATAGTGCGATCAGCGCTAGTAATTACGCCAAAGTAATTTTTACATTTTCACATCAATTGTCTCCACAATGGAGTCTTCACAATAATAAATGGAGTTTTCACAAATATATAGTGCAATCCGGGCTCGTAATTAAGTCAATGTAATTTTTTGTATTTTCATTATCATCAACTACGGTAGCGTAGTTCCCTGCCATAGGTTGAACAAATAAAATTACTGCGCCCCATGGACAGACTTTTTCTTGGGGCCGATATCATGAATATCATCGTTAAAGTACACTAGTTTCATAAGTGTTTCAATAAAGCCATATTCTCTGAATACCGAGACTCGATTTTAATTAAAAATTCAATTTAGCCTAATTTGATGACAAATTCAAACCACCTTCAAGAAACACATTCGAGAGATGCAGAGGATGTTTTAAGGACACAAGCGGGCATGAGACAGAACCTTGAGGTACTCCAAGTTTCACCCCGTAGTCAACAACTGCTCTGGTTTCAGTCTCATGCAAATCAGCTTGCCTTAATTTCTTGACATTAGTGAAGTACCAGCGAAGCAGAAAATTTATGAATACAGGTTTATCATTACTTATGTTTCAAGGCATTATCAGCAATAAGTATGCAAACTTACTCTTGTAATAAAAGTCATGTATTTTAATAATGAAGAACAAATTTAGTTTTCTGTAAATTTAGGTCAAGGCCAGAATTATGTTTTTGCGAATTCGATCAATTCTTGAGCGCGTTCAAACACCTAGCTACTACGAACTTTAATACACTCACTTATTACATACTAACCGCACCATGCAATTTTGATGATAGGTACTACGGCATCCATGATACGGACACTCAAGAAAATGATCCCGCGTTAAAATTATACTATTCGCTGCAAAATAGATTCGACGAGTTTTATTTACACGTTAGCCCCAGTTCACATGAGGGCTACAGGCAATAAATCAAGTCATTAAGTTAAATTAACTTCCTTGTTCCTCATTAATGCCCCTCGGCGAGCGCTTGACTTGAGAGTTCTCAACATTTTACGGACCGTTGGAAGCCGCTCAAGTTCAGGGAATAAATATTTAAGATTTTAAGTTAGGGGAGCCCCAGCGCAGCCTGCAACCGAGCGGCGACTCCCCTACTCTCCTGAAGCCTCATTCAGACTCCGAGCCTTGAATTTACTCTCGGCGACTTTTGCATGAGGACATTTAAAGGACTTTCGCGGCCCCATTTCTGAGATGAAGTTCAAAAATAGCCACAACTCCGACCGCACGGTCTAAAACATTCAGACGCCGACGACTCGTGCCTTTCTAATTCACAAATGTGGCTTACAAATGGGACCAAACTTCGGAGTCTTGAAAACGACGCTTCAGACTCGAGAGCCTCGGTTCAGAATCCGACCTGACCGCTCATCTTATGGAATAAAACAGTTGGAATTTTCCGGCAGTACGGACCTCATAATGACTCCGTTCTTAATCGACCACGACTGAAGAAAACCTATTCTGAGCGTTTTGGAGTTGAGTTTCATGTGAACCGCGACAACGTGATGCCGTCAAAACTGCACGCCTCTTTTTTTTTTTAATCAGGAGACTTGCACTTAACCCTCGTCAAACTCAACGTAAAATTTCCGTATCTTCAATAGAAACATTCGATGCTTCAAAAAAAGTTTGACGTCGAGCAGATCAAAAGAACTGTACTCTGACAGCTTTTAAATTTTAATCTTGCAGATTGAATAGAGCTCCCTTTTATGAAAAAGAGTCGACTTTACTTCTCGACACATGACTGAAGATTAACAAATTTCAATGACAGGTAGAGATGATGAGTGACTGCAATGGCTTATGAATAGCGAATGCGTATGCGTATACGGGTAAAATGCATGCGTTCGGAACAAATCTGCATTTCATTTTGTGGTGGCATTTATGAACTTATTTTGAGGTGCTGCATCTGAAGTGAGAAGGCAACTTCTAAATTGAAACAATTCTTCAGAAAATATGATTACAAATAGACATTTCTCTCATGGTCATGTTTCCAATAACTTGATAATAAAACTCAAAACATCAAGAATATTTCAATCGCGGGTACTATAAGGATGGATATATTTGTTTCCCATCCACATCTGGAAAATTCGTTTATCCTAAAAAAAAATATCGAATCCCGTCATTTTTGACGGTTCGTTGACACTAGTAAATTCATAATAGTAAATAGTAATTTATAATTTTACACTATAATAAATGGTTTCCACCTCACAATGTTCTGGTCAACCGCATGAAGAATTCACTATAACAAATGGTTTTCAGTTCACATTGTTTCGGTCAACCGCATGAGCAGCTGGATGACGTCACCATGACGGTGTTGATGAGACAACGGGGATCGAACTTCGCAATGCTAATTATTGCTTCACAGATTCCCACGGTCGGGCAACAACACGGCCGTAGACCTACCGTCTTGTCACGCAGACGTCAAGGGTCTTGGCTAGCGGGGTTTGACTAGCGGGTCTTGGCCAGTGCTGCCAGCGCTAGGTTTTTAAACCTAGATCTAGGTTTTTTGGCTTCAGGCTAGGTTTCTAGGTTTTTTCTTCGAAAAGTTACCCGAATCTAGGTTTTTAGAATAAGAATGCACTAAACGCAAAAAATGAAAACAATAAATGAAGCTTACAACTCAATTTTGCTTGTAAAAATTAAGTATTCCTACGTAAAAGATGTACATGTCGAGAAAACGGAAATATTTCTCGTTTCAAACGAGTTTTAAACAGAGTGACCGTTCAAACCGACCGTGTACTGGACGGCCTGAGTTGCTATTATAGTCACTCTATTGTAGGTGGAAGGCTGTTTGCAACTTTTCGCAAAGTTAATTTCGCGTTAGCTTGTTTTGCCTATTATTTCTAATTAGTTGGGAAAAACAGAGCAGTCTGGAATCATGAGCGAAGAATCTTTAAAGAATATGAGGAAAACACATTGTACGTACAGTCTTTCGGAGAAGAATGCATGCGAATTACTAGTTACAAAGAGACAAAGATAAATAATTGATCTATTGTAAATGCTGTTCAGTTACGCTGAAAAACGCAATCAAGTCTATCCTACTAACTCATAAAAATACCGAAAAACACCAAAAATCCTTTGAACGTGCCAAATCTAACGTACGTATTGACAATTTTTCTATGACAGTACTAAACCTGAAACTGATCAAATTGCTACTGCAGAAGCATGGATTGCAGGTTTTTTCCGAGCACCAGGTCCCTTTTGCACATATTGATCATTTTCTTGGAGTGTGCAAGCGAGCTTTCAGTGACAGTACTGTTGTTAAGAAAATTGACTTTAAAAGAACAAAGCTCTCTTATATCATTCAAGATGGAATAGCGAACAAAGAAAAAATGGGCTAAACGACATTTGTAGGAAACAAAAGTTTTCTGGGATAATTGTTGAAAGCACGAATGTTTCTGTTACGCAAGTGTTAGGCTATTGTGGTGAGGTATTTTGATTTTAAAAATTTGGAAGCTGTAGATACCCTCCTCGATACTGTTGTTGTAGAAAATGGGAGTGCAGCAGGGCTTTTTGGTGCATTTCAATTGATCCTGAGAAAGAGAAACATTCCGTTTGAAAACATAATCGGTTTAGGATGTGACAACTACTCTACCATGCTTGGAAAAAGAACAGATTCCAAAAGCTACTGAGAGATATAATTCCAAGTGTTTCTGTGGTGGCTTGCGTCTGTCACTCACTAGCATTATGCGCAAGCAATGCTGCGCTCGTTTTGCCTCACTTTTTGAAAACTTTGCTAAAAAATCTCACTTCAGGTTTCTCTCGAAGTAGCGAACTTGAAAATGATTTCTATACATGATACAAGATGTTGTCAACGTTGCTCATCATCACATTCCAAAACTTGCTCAACCAAGATGGATTTCGAGAGATCATGTAATTTCAGTGATATTGGAACAGTGGGATGCTCTTATTCTCAACTTCGAGGTACAGGCAAAGCCTGATCAATTTGATGGCACTCGTCAAATATATGAGTTACTGATCAATAGTTCCACGAAACATATGCTTTGTTTCCTTCAATATGTTCTAAAAAAGTTAATGTCCTTAACTGGGAATTTAAATCAGAACATTTTCGATTACATCTTCTCCACTTAAAGGTATCTATTGAGTACAGGAATATATTGAGCTTTTTTTGTGAAAGAGGAGTACTTAACCCTATCAAAACTATGTGATATAGATCCAAGTAACAACAAATTTTTCGAACTCCTACAAGATATATTTCCAGGTGGGCGAACACTGGCATTGTTGGAGCAAGAACACCTTCCCAATCAAGAAATCTTCAGCAAATTTAAGAAAGAATGTTTGCATATTCACAAGCATTTGGTGTTCAAATTAATAAATACTTTCATTTGATGAAAGAGGCATTATTACACAAGTTACAATCTTGAACCCTAAAGCTTTATCAGCTAATAATGCACCGATGTCCATTGCAACATTGGCGGCGCAGTTCAAATATCTGGTACCTCAAAGCAAGTTAGATGATCTTGACGATGAGTATTGAAGCTTCAGAATGACTTAAGATTTGCCCTGCACGAGGAACAACGAAAACGTCAGTATTCCTGAATTTTGGTATAACATTTGATTCATAAAAGATATATCGTCTTGACCAATCTAAATATGAAGAATTATAAAAATTTATGACTAGTTTAACCCTTTAACGTCCGAATTTTTGTACTCATATTACCGTTAACACAACCACCGTCACTAAACAGGCGCTGGCATCAGGCAGCCACCGATATCAGGATGGGATTGGAACTGCCACCCAGCAGAGAACTTCAAAGAACACATTAGGTAACTTATTGAACAAGAAATACAATATATTGAGGGTATTTTTGAAAGAGGACACTGGTGTCCTCTGGGGCGTTAAAGGGTTAACACTTCTGCCGCATTCCTCAGCTTGCGCTGAGAGAATTTTCTCTCTAAGTTAATAGTGTAAAAACGTCTCGGACGAACTAAGTGAAAGCCCGTACAACCAGAGACTAAATTCTGGCTAAACAACATATAACGAAGCATGGTCAATCATGCCCTCACATGGGAACCAGACAGAGAAATGCTACGAGACCTAGCCTAAAGATAGGGGACTCATTTGCAAGATGTAAAGAATGCTGATTAAGTCTTCATTTATATGGGAGAGGAAGAGGAATAATGCATATTTTCTTACGTAAACTGTATTTTATTCATTATTTTGCATTATTTTGGGGTAAACAGTAAAAATCTATTGTCAAAAAGTATATTTTTGAAGGCTAGGTTTTTTCGTTCAAATCTAGGTTTTTTCTGAAGTGTGATCTAGGTTTTTCAAAAAGTAGTCGCTGGCAGCACTGGTCTTGGCTAGCGGGATTTGACTCGTCAACAGACGTGGTGATTGTCCGACCTCTTGGGATTGTTCCTGAACCGAAAATTCCACTCGAGAAGATGAAATGGAAAGACATGTTAGTGGTTTGGAACCGAATGTCATTTTGTAATATACGAACACAGGAAGCTTGGCTCCAGTATACGGTTGCTGGAAACACGTCATTGAGTTGAGTGTGTCCATGACGGGACTTGGAAATTTCCAGCAGTGGAGATCCAGCAAGTGTGTTGAAGAAATCAGGAGCTAAGTTGAGCTCAAAAATTGGTCCGACAACAAAAAAAATGACGGAAAAGTAAAAACCTCCTAAGAGACAAAAACAAGTCCACTATGATTCAAACTCAATTTTTTCTCTCAATTTAATCGTGGAATGAAAACTTGACGTCCAAAACTGTGTCCATTAATATTTTTTCGTGTTGAGGGCAGAAATTAACACGTCGTTTGCGGAACGACCCATCGATGGACCATTTGAAAAATTCCAACCAGCATTTGAAAAAAATTTTAAATTCTTTTTTAAATTAATGGTATTTAATGGTTCCAGTAAATATTTGGTATTTATAAATTTGCTCATCAATGTTCTCTTTAAATTTGAATTGAATATTGAACTTCGGTTTAACCCATCGCAGTCAACGTGCTGAGCTCATCCAAGCGAACGCGTCGGCCCACATCACGCAATCTCATCGCGGTGACAGGGACGCTCTCCAGCGGCCGGTGCTGGGTGACAGCGCTGTCAGAATTAATCAGGATCCTCATTAAACAACGAGGTCAGTGGACATTCAACGTGTGTGGTCATCACGTCATTGCCACGATGATTGATGTGAACTGTGGATATTCAAAATTGTATCCGTTTACCGCCGCCGTTTTATCAACCTCGCATCACGGTAGAGGAAACAAGGTAGGGTCATTTCTACGGGGAAAATACACCTCCTCTTGTTCCGCTAGCCAAGAGAACGGCTTTATTTCAAACAAAATTTATGACGTCACCATTGCGACATGTCGTTAGGCCAATAGCGGTGCCAGATTTGGGGCTAGCAGAGTTGTCAGGTAGAATATGAGCGTTGCTAATAATTTGTTGCCGTGACGTCAGCATTGCCACTCGGTCGACGGAAAAAGACAGGTTTGACCCTACCTTGTTTCCTCCACCGTGGTCATCACGCATGAGGAGAAGGAAAACGCACGTTCTGAAAATTTTGAATCGCGAAATAATTTTTTTCAACTAAACAATAAACATACATGAGTGGTGAAATATTTTTTAGTAATTGCGTACGTAGAAAATACAGGCATGATAATCCTGTGAATTATAAATGCCGACACAATGCTCGGAAATAACATCTCTTTGATGTACGACTTTAAAAGAACATTGATTTTTTGAACTGCAAAGCGGAATAATGGTAATTTTACACGTGAACAAAATCCAGCGGCAATTTTTTCCATCGTGTTTATTTTGTAGAGCGGTCTCCGTCGTCAGGCCTCGTCTCTTACGTAACTAAGAGAAAAATCCTTAGTGAATTTAATAAGCAAAGATGATTGTAAAATTCCTGGATTGTATTTTTATTTAAGACGGCGTGTTCCGTGAATTGTGATGCTCTTTGTGCTCACTGTTGTTACCCAGTTATTGTACCCACTGTTGTTACCCAGTTATTGTACCCACTGTTGTTACCCAGTTATTGTACCCACTGTTGTTACCCAGTTATTGTACCCACTGTTGTTACCCAGTTATTGTACCCACTGTTGGTACCCAGTTATTGTACCCACTGTTGGTACCCAGTTATTGTACCTACTGTTGGTACCCAGTTATTGTACCTACTGTTGGTACCTAGTTATTGTACCCACTGTTGGTACCCAGTTATTGTACCCACTGTTGGTACCCAGTTATTGTACCTACTGTTGGTACCTAGTTATTGTACCCACTGTTGTTACCCAGTTATTGTACCCACTGTTGTTACCCAGTTATTGTACCCACTGCTGTTACCCAGTTATTGTACCCACTGTTGTTACCCAGTTACTGTACCCACTGTTGTTACCCAGTTATTGTACCCACTACTGGTACCCAGCTATTGCACCCACCCCCCAATCGACCGGCCCAGCTGTGCCCATCTGTCTCCCCACAAGTTGGTCTAATTAGTCATCGCGGTGCTCTCGCTGCCGCCGCGACACAAAATGAACCTCGCAGCCAAATTTATCACCGAAGACCAATTTCTGCGGCACGCAAGTCGCGCGGCCTGTGCAGCGCTCAGTCCACCGAGCGCATAAGTCCAAGCGCACCAAGTCCAAGCGCACCAAGTCCAAGCACACAAAGTCCAGGCGTACCAAGTCCAAGCACACCAAGTCCAAGCGCACCAAGTCCAAGCGCACCAAGTCCAAGCGCACCAAGTCCAAGCACACGAAGTCCAAGAACACGAAGTCCAAGAACACCAAGTCCAAGAACACCAAGTCCAAGCACACCAAGTCCAAGCGCACCAAGTCCAAGCACACCAAGTCCAAGCGCACCAAGTCCAAGCTCTCCAAGTCCAAGCGCACCACGTACAAGCACTCCAAGTCCAAGCGCACCAAGTCCAAGCTCTCCAAGTCCAGGTAAACCAAGTCCAAGCTCTCCAAGTCCAAGCGCACCAAGTCCAAGCGCACCAAGTCCAAGCGCACCAAGTCCAAGCGCACCAAGTCCAAGCGCACCAAGTCCAAGCTCTCCAAGTCCAAGCTCTCCAAGTCCAAGCGCACTAAGTCTAACACCAAGTCCAAGCTCTCCAAGTCTAAGCGCACTAAGTCCAAGCGCACCAAGTCCAAGCGCACCAAGTCCAAGCGCACCAAGTCCAAGCGCACCAAGTCCAAGCGCATCAAGTCCAAGCGCAATAAGTCCAAACGCACCAAGTCCAAACGCACCAAGTCCAAACGCACCAAGTCCAAACGCACCAAGTCCAAGCTCTCCAAGTCCAAGCTCTCCAAGTCCAAGCTCTCCAAGTCCAAGCTCTCCAAGTCCAAGCGCACTAAGTCCAAGCGCACCAAGCCCAAGCGCACCAAGTCCAAGCTCTCCAAGTCCAAGCGCACCAAGTCCAAGCTCTCCAAGTCCAAGTACACCAAGTTCAAACGCACCAAGTTCAAACGCACCAAGTCCAAACGCACCAAGTCCAAGCGCACCAGGTCCAAGCGCACCAAGTTCAAGCTCTTCAAGTCCAAGTGCACCAAGTCCAAGCGCACCAAGTCCAAGTTCTCCAAGTCCAAGCGCACTAAGCCCAAGCGCATCAAGTCCAAGCGCACCAAGTCCATGTACACCAAGTCCAAGCTCTCCAAGTCCAAGCGCACCAAGTCCAAGCTCTCCAAGTCCAAGTGCACCAAGTCCAAGCGCACCAAGTCCAAGCGCACCAAGTCCAAACGCACCAAGTCCAAGCGCACCAAGTACAAGCGCACCAAGTACAAGCCCTCCAAGTCCAAGCGCACCAAATCCAAGCGCACCAAGTCCAAGCGCACCAAGTCCAAGCTCTCCAAGTCCAAGCGCACTAAGTCCAAGCGCATCAAGTCCAAGCGCACCAAGTCCAAGCACACCAAGTCCAAGTTCTCCAAGTCTAAGCGCATTAAGTCCAAGCGCACCAAGTCCAAGTGCACCAAGTCCAAGTGCACCAAGTCCAAGTGCACCAAGTCCAAGTGCACCAAGTCCAAGTGCACCAAGTCCAAGTGCACCAAGCCCAAGCGCACCAAGTCCAAGCGCACCAAGTCCAAGCTCTCCAAGTCCAAGCTCTCCAAGTCCAAGCTCTCCAAGTCCAAGCGCACCAAGTCCAAGCTCTCCAAGTCCAAACACACCAAGTCCAAGCTCTCCGAGCCCAAGCGCCCAAGTCCAAGCTCTCCAAGTCCGTTGATGGATCTATTGGCAGATGTGGAGATGGTCTCTCAATGTGCATTGACAGCTGCATCCTATGTCACTCCTTTGTACCGTACTTGCACTGTACCTGTGCAGGTGTACCTGGTAGTTACGTACACACATGAGGACACATCACGCAGACAGACACATCACACAGACACATGAGGACACATTACGCAGACAGACACATGAGGACACATCACGCAGACAAACACATCACACAGACACATGAGGACACATCACGCAGATACCCTCACCATTGCACGTCAGGACCCGAGCGCACCTCACACATGCGTGAAGCCAGCACACGAACAGAATAAATACGCATCAGAAACCTATTATTTTTTTCTCACATACGCAATTGAGAAGTGAAGTCTATAATTTTTTCGGTTTTAGTTCTTGCTCCAGCAGTTTAAAGATTTAAAAATTTAAGGTAATTTTCTTTCACCTTGATGTTGACCGAAGGGTGAAATTGACCGAAGGGTGGAATTGACCAAAGGGTGAAGTTGACCGAAGGATGAAGTTGACCGAAGGGCGAAATTAACCGAAGGATGAAATTGACCGAAGGGTGAAGTTGATCGAAGGGTGAAGTTGACCATAGGGTGAAGTTGACCGAAGGGCGAAATTAACCGAAGGATGAAATTGACCGAAGGGTGAAGTTGATCGAAGGGTGAAGTTGGCCGAAGGGTGAAGTTGACCGAAGGGTGAAGTTGACCGAAGGGTGAAATTGACCGAAGGATGAAGTTGACCGAAGGGTGAAGTTGACCGAAGGGTAACAGCTTACGAGCCGCTTAACAAAGCAGTACGAACGTTCTGAAGTGCCACGTGTTAAACATGACTGCTAAAACTGCAGTTTGCAGACGAGTGTGATTAATTCAACCCATAAACAACATAATTTTTTGCTTCGAGTCATTCACGCGCATAAATGTTTCATGGGTAACTTCTGGAACAAAAGACAAGGTTCGGACTAGCATGTAATGTCGGCTTTCGTCATGGGCCTACAATTTGGACGGCTTCTAATGTCAGACGATTGAAGAGGAATTGCAAGTTCTTTAACATCTCAATAGATGTTAAGAACCGGCTTGTGGCAGTGCTGTTTTATTGATACCGGTTATTTTTCGAATAAATTTTTCGCGCGAAAAAGAGAGCAGCTGTTCGCGTGGCAGTTATAAAATTAGGCTTCCGAACGCTTAGGTAATCACGGCAGCGACGCCAGTGGGGATTGTTGTAACATGTGGCGATTGTGTGGCGATTGTGGTATAGTGAACGAGAAATGTTGCCTGCTGCTCGCACACATTCCTCAACGTGCTTTATTGCACACATGCACCCTCATTCCTCAACATGGTACGAGTTTATGACCAAGACTTGTGCGAAATGATTGAATTTTGAAACCGGGTTGAAAAATGCAAGAAAGGTTCATCACAAAAACTCCATGATTGTCTCTAAGAAAGAATGAAAGCCGCCAAAAGCGACTAACTGAGAGAGGCGGCCAGAAAGAAGCAGAAAATCAAGAAGTAAAATTGCATCAAAATTGATACAAATTTGAGAGTAACTCAATAAATCTTTGCTAAATGGAGGCCAGCGTCGCATGCAAGCGGCGGTGACTTGGAAGAAAATGTCGCCTGTGGGACCTCACTTCGTCTAGTCGGGGGTGGTGGGGTTGTGTGGTGGGGTTGTGTGGTGGGGTTGTGTGGTGGGGTTGTGTGGTGGGGTTGTGTGGTGGGGTTGTGTGGTGGGGTTGTGTGGTGGGTTGTGTGGTGGGGTTGTGTGGTGGGTTGTGTGGTGGGTTGTGTGGTGGGGTTGTGTGGTGGGGTTGTGTGGTGGGGTTGTGTAGTGGGGTTGTGTAGTGGGGTTGTGTGGAGGGGTTGTGTGGTGAGGTTGTGATGGGGCTGTGGTAGGGTTGTGGTGGGGTTGTGGTGGGGTTGTGGTGGGGTTGTGGTGGGGTTGTGGTGAAGTGTATTACGGAGATTTACTGCATTACGAAGGTAAGAATTCCCAATTATAAATGATTCTGTGCCCGAGGAGATCCTCCGTTAAATGGTGCGTTGACATCTTGGTGGCTGATTAACTGCTGCCTTGTGATCGATTATCTGCAACCGCCGGGTCGATTACTTCTTTCTTTTGACGGAGTATCTGGTACCTGCCAATATCTGATACCTGCCAATATCTGGTGCCTGCCAATATCTGATACCTGACAATATGTGGTACCTGCCAATATGTGGTACCTGCCAATATGTGGTACCTGCCAATATCTGGTACCTGCCAGTATCTGGTACCTGCCAATATCTGGTACCTGCCAATATCTGTTACCTGCCAATATGTGGTACCTGCCAATATCTGGTACCTGCCAATATCTGGTACCTGCCAGTATCTGGTACCTGCCAGTATCTGGTACCTGCCAGTATCTGGTACCTGCCAATATCTGGTATCTGCCAATATCTGGTACCTGCCAATATCTGATACCTGCCAATATCTGATACCTGCCAATATCTGGTACCTGCCAGTATCTGGTACCTGCCAGTATCTGGTCCCTGCCAGTATTTGGTACCTGCCAGTATCTGGTACCTGCCAGTATCTGGTACCTGCCAGTATCTGGTACCTGCCAGTATCTGGTACCTGCCAGTGATCGCTTGCCAGATTTTAGTCAGACAGTTTTCACTCAAATGCATATTAGTTCCCATTCGTGCTTTCCTTCACAATTCAACGTAGCAAAATTCTGTGCACCAATATTGATTTACAATATCTTCCCAACCACTTTACTCGAGCTTTTCATGAACACTTATTTCTTAACTACATTACTCGGGCCTGTTCCAAGCATTCATATCCATGGATGTTTTCTTTTCTATGACAAAATAATAACGTTACATTTTCTAGCCATTGATTTCTTCAGAATAGATTCCCAGTCGACAACACATAAACACAGCACAAAAGAGCAGCAGCTGGTCGAACGCACGCACAGCGTTAAATGCACGGCACAAAGAACGCCTCATTCAATAAGAAGGAAGCCATAAAAGTTATATATGAGGTGCGCCAGCTGCCAGACCTCTGCCATAAAATTGTCTGTTCCATAGCCATCATAAAGTTGCCACTTCATTACTGCAGGTAGTGTTCCGTACCACGGTAGAGGAAACAAGGTAGGTTCAAACTAGTCTTTTTTTCGTTGACGGTGTGGTTTTGCTGACGTCACGGCAATAGCAGCGCTCATATTGCATCTGGTAGCACTGCTACCCCCAAATCTGGCTCCACTATTGGCATAACGACATGTCGTTTTGGTGACGTCATAAAGTTCGTTTGAAATAAAGCCGTTCTATAGGCTAGCCGAACAAGAGGAGGTGTATTTCCCCCATAGAAATGTCCCTACCTTGTTTCCTCTACCGTCACTTGTGTCTCGTGATGGCGTATCACGGAGACCCTGAACAATCTTCACATTAATCAACTATGTAGTGCATTGAAAATAGCACCAGTAAACATCACGTGTTACTAAACAGCACTTAATTAGCCATTGGCATTCAGTCGGATTCCAATCACAGACATCATCTCATCCGTTACAACTCATGAAGAAGCTGTGGGAAGTTCGTACAAATTATGTTGTCGAGAACATTTTTTTGTCCATCGGGTTTATCGAGATAAGCACTTCAACTTGACGAAAAAACACTAAAACACTAATTTTTTAGAAAAGATTAGATGTTAGTTTAAATCTCCCTAACCGCAACGAAGGCGCTCCAAAGAAAGGAAGGGTGAAGGCATCATTTAGTATGGGGTTAAGGGGATGCGGGATCTATGCACATAATGCCTAGAAATAGTAGGTTGAGAAACAAGTTCAAGAAACAAGATATAAAAGTTGAGGAAGAAAGTATGTGGAGCTATAAAGCACGACAGAGTGAACCGAAAAAATTTTGTCTTTAACATAACAAAAAACACTGTATTTTTTTCAACAAAATGAAGGGCTACCTAATCTTCAACTCAAGACCTCACGTATTCCCCCTGAGAGCGCCAATTCCATTAGATACAATAGGTGCACCTTCTGAGGGACAGAATTACGGGAAAAAAAATTAAAAATTCTCGTCGTTTCCACGCCATTTGGCTAGGAACCTCACATATCCCTCCTATGAGCGCTAATTCTCATAGTTACAAAAGTTGCATCGCCCCGAGGAGACAACTGCTGGAAAAGATGATTGAAAAAATTATCGTTGTCACGATATTCATGGCAGTTGGAACTCCTCCTCTGCAATCGCAACGTTCAAGGGCAAATTTCCACTCACAAATCGATTCGTAATTAACGAACTCCCCGGACTGAGCGCCGAGGCAAGGGCTCTATTTCAGACTTTAATCGAATTTCGACGGCCAGATCACATCCCGGAAAATCCCGTCGTTATTGATAACCGTTGCGCCGATGTCACCATACTGTAAACGCTCGAAAGTGAGCGACTTGAACCGATCGCTTTTGGCTCAGAAACGTTTCTCGAGAGACTAAGAACGGTTCACTGGAGACATCGATCAGAATAAAAAGACCTCATTTGTTACGAAATATCGTTTCCGTCGATTGCAAATAGTCACGCATGCCTCCTAAATAGTCCTTTATTACAGGACGTGGTAGGAAGTGTCATTGGTAACCTCTTTAGACGCACGCGTTCAAGACTGGAAACCTAAACTTGTGCCCTCTAATAACGGGGTCACCCTGGCCGAGTGGTAACGAGCGCGCCCTGCACGGGAAGGTGACGGCAGTTCGAATCCCGGCAGTGCCCGGAGATTTTCCCCGTCGGGAAAAAGGAGAACTCAGCCACGATTCCCCACTCTACCCAGGTCTCGGAAATGGGTACCAGCGTAACCCAGGGTAACCGTCACTGCATCCTGGTGTTGGTTACAAGTCATTTGCACAACCAATGTGCAAGATGATATTATGTATGCTTGATTGGAATATAACATATTTTCCTTCTTTATAATGAGATCACATCGTACACAATCTACACCACCTCGCTGGTGCTATCCTCCGACAGAGCGAGCTTTCTACAGAGAAGCAAAGCAGGCTCCAGTAAACATCAATTCCAAGTTTGCTCCTTTCGGGCACTCCGAGAAAATTCTTCGTAAATTTAGAGCCTCTAATATCAAGCGACTATGCCCGAGCTCATTCGATTCTCCTTTCTACAGGAAAAACTGACGCACCTAAACCTGAGCTCAGCGTCTGTTGTTCGAACGTCTGTTGTTCGGTCAGAATTTTGCGTTGAATTAACGGCAATTTCTACCAATTATGGCATGTATGTACCGTAGTTAGTTAGGCAAAAACACGGATATTTCTTTTGACCTGAGCATGGCTGTAGTCTAGTCCGGGTTTTGTTGATTCGCTTAAAAATCTCTTCTGCACCAAACGATTTTCGAACGTTTAGCATCGTCGCTCGGCCGCCCTGATCCGGAGAAACTGCGGCGTTTAATTGCGCCTCGAGAGCGGCTAATTTTCATGACGAAAAAATCAAATCAGGCTCTGGAAACTCGCGCAAAATTGATCAGCGAAGACCACGCGACCGGGGAGGCCGCGATGTCCAGGGCGTCGTTTCAGAGCTGATCTCTGTAATCGGGCACCATTAAACAGACCAAACAGAATCGCGGCAACAACAGTTTAGGCCCCGGGACTGGCCGCCATCCTGTCCAGAAATGCGCTCACATAATGCCAAACGCGGGCTCGGCTCGGCTGTATCTTGGATACGGAGCACCAATGCCCAGTGGTGCTCCGTTACTTCGTTTTTAAAAACTCCGTTATACTAAGCTTTTAAATTTATGCTGAATATACGTATTTTTTTTGCTGAACTACGATACACACATGTCATGCATACTAGTTTACAATGTCTAGAAATTGCCGTGCACATCCGTGCTATAGAAACCTTAGAAACCGCAGGTATTTAAGAAGTAATGAAGGCAATATACGAGGCAACTATTTTTTAAGTGGGGTGAGACACCGACTTTCTCCCCGTTAAAACGAGCAGCGTTTTGAACGATGCACGAACACATACAAAGGTGGTACAAACAAAACAGATACAAATATGAGACTAATTGCCCAGAACATGCCGTTGAATTGACCAAAAAAAGTGAGTTTGAGAACGCACATAAGTTGACTCTGACATGAGATTTAAATACGCGAAATACTGGACCTTGTTTTTTATTTTCCTCTTCCTAATATTCTCTTGCCTCGATGGACTTGTTTGGTCAAGGGACGCCCACATTATAATTTTTTTCGTATCGGCTTAGAATAAACATCGACCAGAAAAGGCTAAAAAAGAGGTTAAAAATAATAAAGGTTAAAAACGATGCTTTCTTTGCACGAAAATATAGTACGATCCCAGCCCATGTCTGGACACTCTCAACAGTCCATCCCCAATCATGGCAAGCAGGCATCATAAAAATTAAACGTTATGCGGATTTCGCGAGGTTTTCGTAGGATAATTACACGAGTTGGAGCTGTGGTCTGCGAGATCCTGCGAGCTGAGCGAATCCTAGAGTGGAGGCCGAGCAGCTCAATGAGGGGTGCTGAGGTGACCTTTTGTGATGAGGGTGATGATGATGATGATGAGGGGTGCTGAAGTGACCTATGGTCGAGGGCGTGTTGCTGTCTTCCGTGTAAGCAAAGTTACATGTAATGAGACTTCGTGCCAAATTTTGTGATCACGCTTCAACAGTGTATTGTGCCAAAAATTGTGATCACGATGCTACAGGGTTGTGCCCGCTCCTCAATATTAAGATTTTGGGCGACAGGCCGCAGCATCTGAACTATATGATGAATTTGAGCGTTTTAGACTTATCTGGTCACATCCACATCAATGTTCAGCAAATACGTTTTGAATGAGCTTTCAGTTGTACTAAAAATTTTCGATATTAGATAGTTAAAAATTAGCCTGATAGTAAAAGTAGTCTGATACTAGATATTAGTCCCAAATAATGATACTGTCGAAATTTTCCATTTGAAAACGGTTTTACATTTTGTTCAAAATTTATGGTCATTGTATGGTCATCTTCGGGACTTTCTATCGCCGGATGGACATGATCTCAAAGGTCCAATTTCCTTAAATATTATGCGTAATTGATCCTCGTAAAGAAAGAATATATATTCAAAGTCTGTCTACTATATAATAAAGGGTTGCCATTTCATTCCAGATGTTGAAGGTTTACAATATCCAGTATCTGAAAGGTTACCAGTTTTAGGTTCCTTCCACTAGAATCTAGTAGAACGATGACTGATGCTAATTCTAAATATTTGTATCCACAATACGTGAGGAGGTGATACGTGCTGTAGGGAGGTAATCAGATGCAGTAAGGAGGTAATGAGCGTAGCACGGATACGGTGCTGTCACCGACAGTAATGTTCGAACTTCTCGTATGGCAACTGTCGATAAAATCAGACCGTGGCGTTGCTGCTATGGCGCTACTGTTGCTGCTGCTGTTGGTGCTGCTGTTAGTACTGCTGTTGGTGCTGATGCTGTTGTCGTTGTTGTTGCTGGTTCTGTTGTTACTGCTGCTGGTTCTGTTGTTACTGCTGCTGGTTCTTCCGTCGTTAGATTAAGATTTTTTGATGGAGAAAGAACTTTTTTAAACGATTTCATTTCATGGACATTTCTTGTCTGATTAGGTTATGAGTTAGTTAGAATTCTCCCCAACCACAAAAATGTTTTATTGATAGAGGATTATGACATGAAATTCCCATTTATTATGAAATTAAGGAATCCGGGAATTTATGCAAAAAATGTGTTCCCACTCAGATTTTTGGGTTAAAGGAACAAGTTTAGGAAACAAGATAAAAGTTGAAGAAGAAAGTGATTGAAGCTGAAAACTGGGCAACAGTGAGCTATAAAAAATGATGGTTCGTGAAACAAAAGTTTTCCACTCCAACAAAAAGGGCAACTATTAAATCGATAGCTAAAGACCTCACATCGTCCCATCTGAAAGCGTGGATTTTCAAAGAAACAATACTTGTATCCCTCCATGAGGACGCCATTTCTGAACCTGCGATTTGATTTCATTAGAAGGGAAAACATCGATTTGAGATAAAAAAAGAATTTTGTTTAATAGTGCAGGTTAGATTTACTATCATCTCTAATGTGAAGGGCTCGTTGTGGCAATTTTGAGACGTGTGAGGGTACATATTTCTCATTATTTTAATTTTATCGCTTCTGAATAAATTTGCGCTTTTTGATTTAAAAGAATTTGAACTTCAAAGCCTCCAGTTATACCATGGTGTGCGCCACCCCACACAGAATGCTTTGAATAAAGACAACATCACGAATATAATTCAAAAGATAACCTAAAACAAATTAAATCACAGGCTAGCGACTACACTGAGATTTTTTTCAGCACTTTGAAAGTATTTAGGAAAAATACAGAGGAAAAGTGGAGGACGAAATACAAAGCCAGGAATATTGAAGCCGAGAACGACAGCACGCGATGGAGCGGAAGAGATAATCCTAGCTCACAGTTCGGGAAAATGAAAACGTTCTGCTCAGTTACGCGCCGTCGCGATATTACGGCTATGCACTCAAAATATCGCGCCAGATTTGCGTATATTGGAAAATCCTGTCGGCTGCGCGCCGGCAATCGGAGGACGGCTTTGAAAAATGTGGCCACTGCAGGACCTCGGCGCGCAGAGGGAAAACCTGAGGGGATTCTCTGTGAGAGTATCGTCGGTGGGTGATGGAGGTCATAACGCTCGGGTGATGGAGTAACGATGATGATGTTAATGTTTCAGGCTTTTGAATTCAATTGTCTTACAGCAATATCCTAGATACAGCAAAGCGATGGTGAAGTTTGGATGAAAATGTTTGAGGCTTCTGAATTCAATTGTTTTACAGCGGTATCCTGGATACAGTGCAGCTATGATGATGTTTGGATGGAAATGCTTGAGAATTTTACCGAGCAATTGATTTTATAGCAGTATCCTAGATACGGTGAAATTTCCCACTCATTCACCCAGATTATGGTTATAAGTTCACCCAGATTATGATTATAAGTTCACCCAGATTATGACTCATATAGACTTTACATTTTGGTTAAATAACATTCAATTGTCTGGTAGAGTTTCAAAAGTGAAGCTTCAATTATAAAGCAATGTAGATAAAGGCGGTTGGAGGAATTATATCAGTAAACAGGTAGGAATTATTCATTTAAATTGCGATCAGCAATGAAAGAGAACAGGAGGAAATATACAGACAGAGGGAATAAAATAACAACAAAAAAATAGATTTTATAGATACAAAGGGAGAAATTTATCGAGTGCAACATGAGGAATTATGCAGGCGTGGTGAAAACCGTCAATTCAATGAAAGTAGAAGAATAATGGAAGGAATAATAGATGTACGAGGATCACATCAAGTATGGCAGGAGAATTTCGAAGTAGTAGCTCTCGAAACATATAGAAGAACCGTGAACAGTTGCAACAACAATTATTTAGAACGATAACAGCTACAGCAACAATTCTTTATAACTATATAATCGTCCGTAAGTTTAAATTTCGTGTATCATGACTACCGGTCTCGTAAATGCACTGCCGGTTGAATAAGTACCTTAAGGGCGAGACGATGATACCTAGAGTACTGGACACTAAGTTGCGCGAGACAACAGTTGCCAGTGGTACCAGGTACTAATAGTATCATAAATACCGTGAGCTGGCCCACCAGGTACCTAATCCATTCAGTGAGCGGAATTTGAGGCGTGAAAGAGCCGGCTGAGAGATCGTTTAGCAACCCGAGACATGCGGCGATGCCCGGCACGGGAACCCGAGCCTCTCTAACACAACAAAAACCGCACACACAAAGAGCAGAGCTGGGATGGGCAGAGCTGCGATCATCGACAGCACGGATCCTATGGAGATGCCGCAAAAAAGACGCCACAAAAGCCATTGTGGCGAACACGACACGCGTTTTGTTGCACCTCGTCGGTTTCATGGAGTAGAAAAGCTGCCGCACGGGAATGCCGCTCAAAATGCGGACGTGAAATATTGGGGAAGCGCTCCAATATTTTATACACAAGCGCATCAAGTGATGGATTCTAACATGGAGTTTTGCCGGGAATTCACGGTAGGGTTTTACAAGTTATTGGCAGTAATGTTGAAGGCAGCTTACATGTTTTTAATACTTGAGAACAATTACTTGTTTCCTGTAGGTTTCACATCAGCAGGAATGAACTTTAGTTCTATTCATTTTTGTTAATAACACTTTGAAGGTCTCCCTGAATATCACCTTAAACGTTGCGGTATAAAATTGCTGCCGCAATTATCGTACAGGAGTTAATTAGAATTACTTGCGCCGGGAAACGAATCTTAGCTAATTTTCTTTCTCATTAATTCGCTGTCGAAGAAATGCTCAATTTTTGGGTCAACTTGAATATGAATGAATGATCGAACTTCAAGTACCAACTGGCGTCTATTTAGCTGGCGGACAAGCTCCCTGATTTGTAGCACGGGTAACAATTCCTGCTTCTTTATCATAGTTCCAACATAGTTCCAAAATCATAGTTCCAACATAGTCCCAAAATAATAGTTCCAACATAGTTCCAAAATCATAGTTCCAACACAGGTCTAAAATCATAATAACATCATAGTTCCAAAATCATAGGTCCAAACATAGTTCCAGCATCATAGTTCCAGCATCATAGATCCAGCATCATAGATCCAGCATCATAGATCCAGCATCATAGATCCAGCATCATAGTTCCAGCATCATAGTTCCAGCATCATAGTTCCAGCATCATAGTTCCAGCATCATAGTTCCAGCATCATAGTTCCAGCATCATAGTTCCAGCATCATAGTTCCAGCATCATAGTTCCAGCATCATAGTTCCAGCATCATAGTTCCAGCATCATAGTTCCAGCATCATAGTTCCAGCATCATAGTTCCAGCATCATAGTTCCAGCATCATAGTTCCAGCATCATAATTCCAGCATCATAGATCCAACATAGCTCCAACACAGTCCCAAAATCCCAGTTCCCACGCCACAAGAAGTTCGGTTCGAAGTGACGGTTCTGAGAGCAATGAACGGTTCCAACAATGCTAAGTTTCAAGGAAAGACTTGAGATGACTCCCTCGCTTTTCCCTTGAGGTGATCCTCGGCAGCGCGACCTGAGCACGGATGCTGCGAGGGGAGGAATGCTGGGATATGTTGGGGGAAGAGTGAGGGGTCCCCCAGGAGCGGATCCTATTTGTCGAGCAATAAGTGTAGGAGGGGAAGTTCTTTAAAGAAACACCGGCATTTGTGAGCACCGTGGGAAAAAAAGACGCGTTCTGCAAAATTCGAAAATTGCTCCAAAAACTTTTGAGCTGCGGGGACACGCGCTCACGAGGGCATGAGTTTCATCAGACAGCAACTTCAGGCGCACGAAAATTGAAATTTCCAGGAAAATTGAAATTCCCAGGAAAATTGAAATTCCCAGGAAAATTGAAATTCCCAGGAAAATTGAAATTTCCAGGAAAATTGAAATTTCCAGGAAAATTGAAATTTCCAGGAAAATTGAAATTTCCAGGAAAATTGAAATTTACAGGATAATTGAAATTTCCAGGAAAATTAAAATTTTCAGGAAAATTGAAATTTTCAGGAAAATTGAAATTTTCAGGAAAATTGAAATTTTCAGGAAAATTGAAATTTCAAGGAAAATTGAAATTTCCAGGAAAATTGAAATTTCCATTTAAATCGAAATTTTCAGGAAAGTCGAAATTTTCTGGAAAATTGAAATATCCAGGCGATCGATGAAAAACTCCGAACGCTTGGGCTGAGAGGGCACGATCCAGTAAATGTTTTCTATTTTCACGGTGCTTACTATAATTGACGTGAAGTTTGAATTGAATATTATAGTTGTTTCACAGGCCGCAGTCAAAATATTAATCTTTCTTACTACGCGCATGAAGTAAAATGTTCGTGGCACAATCACAATTTCTTACACATTCACGTCCGAGGATCTTGATCAAACCTCGCTGGCACAAATGCAGTGAAATTAAAATTCAAGTCGACACGCAAATTCCCCGTGACCAAACCTCGTCATTCTCTCAAATCAGAATACAGAAAAGTGAAGAAATTTACCAAAAAGAGGAGGATCTTTTCCGACTGAAATATATGGTCCAAGTCCCGTGAGATTGCAATCCTGGCTCGGTATCTCAACAGACGAAATATGACTAAGGTGCAGCGATGATTTTTGATGTTCTAAGATTATTTTACCTTTGAAAAAACGTCGTCCTAACATGGTATTTCAATTTTTTTTTCGATTATCCTCGTTTTTCGATATTTCCATGTACCCAGTCACGTCCACCACGTGTCCCATGTACCCAGTCACGTCCACCACGTGTCCCATGTACCCAGTCACGTCCACCACGTGTCCCATGTACCCAGTCACGTCCACCACGTGTCCCATGTACCCAGTCACGTCCACCACGTGTCCCATGTACCCAGTCACGTCCACCACGTGTCCCATGTACCCAGTCACGTCCACCACGTGTCCCATGTACCCAGTCACGTCCACCACGTGTCCCATGTACCCAGTCACGTCCACCACGTGTCCCATGTACCCAGTCACGTCCACCACGTGTCCCATGTACCCAGCCACGTCCACCACGTGTCCCATGTACCCAGTCACGTCCACCACGTGTCCCATGTACCCAGTCACGTCCACCACGTGTCCCATGTACCCAGTCACGTCCACCACGTGTCCCATGTACCCAGTCACGTCCACCACGTGTCCCATGTACCCAGTCCCGTCCACCACGTGTCCCATGTATCCAGTCACGTCCACCACGTGTCCCATGTATCCAGTCACGTCCACCACGTGTCCCATGTACCCAGCCACGTCCACCACGTGTCCCATGTACTCAGTCACGTCCGCCACGTGTCCCATGTACCCAGTCACGTCCACCAAGTGTCCGCAGTTAACAAGTCACCAAGATCTCACCGCTGAGCGGCGCAGAACATTCCGTTTTATTCGTTAATTCTGGCGGCCGACGACAGAAGTTGCGGGATAAAGGAAGAGGCTAAGGCGCTTCGAGACGCTCCTGGCCACTAAAATTTGGCTGCCTCGAGACATTTGCGAGACACCAAACTTCTCACATTCTCCAGTCGTTGCCACCGGCGACTCCACTTCTCACGTGCCCCGAAATGCAAGATGGAGTCGTAAAGGCGAGGCCACTTAACAAGAGGTGGGGGAGTCAGATGGGGGGAGCTGGGAGAGTTAGTGGGGGGGAGGGAAGTGGGGAAAAGGGGAAGAGTTAGAGGGAACAGAGGGATGGATATGGCCATCTCAGAGGTTGGAAGTTAAACATAACTGTTGTAGACCAAGTTAAGGAGTTGGAGATCAAGAATTTGGGATCCGGAATATTACTCTGGACTCGGAGGATTGAGAGAGTGGGAGGTCTAGCTAGAGTGGGTCTAGAGTGGAAGATCTAGAGGATGATTAACCATCCCATTCCTCAAACTCGACTTACTACTAAGCTCAAGACCTGTTTTACTTCTCAATGCTACATGTTCTATTTCTCAATACTTGGGACTGCCTCCCCCCCCCTCCTTTCGTGAACGAACATGAGGACGCGATGCACATTTAAGCTGGTCTGGAATTAGAGCTGCGCGTTCACTCATGGCTATGAGACTGTGCAGCCTCCCACGTCTCTGCAGCGTTGCCACTTCACTTCAAGTCCACGTGCTCACGTGGGCCGTTGGGAAAACCTCGTGGGACTCGAGAGCACGTCCGAAGTTTGGCCGTGAGACGGCGCTCAAGTTGGAGATGGAGGTCATGAAACGGCGTCTGTCTCGCGAGACGCGTATCTTGGATACCGTAGTGGTCTCTCTTGGAGCGCTGGAGTTCTGTGGAGTTCAGGAGGAGTTTTAATGGAGTACTGATGGAATGCAGGTGGAGTTCCGGTGGAGTTTAGGAGGAGTTTTAATGGAGTGCTGATGGAATGCAGGTGGAGTTCCGGTGGAGTTTAGGAGGAGTTTAGGAGGAGTTTTCATGGAGTACTGATGGAATACAGGTAGAGTTCCGATGGAGTACATACATGCTGATAGATTACAGATGGAGTTCGGATGGAGTACTAATAGAGTACTAGTGAGATGCAGGTAGAGTTCAGGTGGAGTACTGATGGATTACTGATGAGATCAGGTGGAGTTCGGCTGGGGTTTAGCAGAATTTCAAGAGGCCATGCAGCCTGTAGGCTGGAGCTGGAGACGTCTCCATGCCTACTTCGTCAGGCCGTTTGTATGTCACAATACAGCGTACACAAACACGGACGATAAAAAATTATTTCAATACGTCATTGAAGAATAGTTAATAGCAGCTAATATTGCGGATGGACGTTTGCGATAACACTGTTTGCTTTTATTACAGTCACTAAGTAAATAGAATATTATTGGGACGCTGTGACAAATTACAAGGATGAAGTTAGCTCCGTCAGATTTTGAAACACTCACCGTTACAACAGTCAAGCTATTTTCCACTCATCTCCTGTGTTTATAATAAATTCACTTGGTGCAATTTAGAATAACTCAAAATAGATAAAATTTCAAATAAATAAATCAAAATGTAAAATAAATGAAACATAATTAAAAAAAACATCAAATAAATAGAATATAATTTCAAATAAATAGAATACAAATAAATAAATTTTTGTTCGATGTGTCGTCCAAAACTGCACTATCAGAATCCTTTGTAAATAACGGGTGTAAATTTTTGTTTTTTATATTTAGTAGATTAGATCATTAGTTAGTTTAAGCCTCCCTATCCGCAACAAAGGTGATCTAAAGAGAGAAAGGAAGAAAGCACCGTGTAGTATGGAGTTAAGGGAACGCGGAATCCATGCAGAAAGGGCATAGAAACAGTAAGATAAGAAAGAAGTTCATGAAACAAGATCAAAGTTGAAGAAGAAAGTAGTAGGTGCTGAAAAACAGGACAGCAGTGAACCGAAAAAGATGGTTCTTAACGTAATAAAAACATTTCATTTCAACAAAAAGAAGACCTACCTAACTCTCAGCTCGGGCCCTCACATTGTCCCCCTGGGAGCGCTAATTCCCATAGATACAATAGTTGTATCCCCCTGAGGGGTTTTATTTAGTACATTTTCAGTTTCGAAGTTACCCTCACACGAAATGGAGGAACCAAAAAAAAAAGAAGAACACTCAAACTGAGACATAACGTTCACAAGCAATTTTCCCAAACATATTACGGCTGTAAGTTTAAGAAGAACACCGCCATTTTCGACGACCAGGGCGCGAGAATTGCAACTATAAAACAAATAGAACAAGAGAAACACGGGGCAGACAAAAAGGGAGAAATTCATTAACAGAAGAATAAAAGCGAAATACACCCATTGAAGAATAAACGCGAAATACACCCATTGAAGAATAAAAAGTTACGTCCATAGAAGAATAAAAAGATGCACACATAGTAAAATAAAAAAGACAGAAATACACACACAGAAGAATCAGAACAGAGAGACACTCATGAAAGAATAAAGAGAGATACATCCGTAAAAGAATGAAAAAAATACAGACATAAAAAACTAAAAGAAACGAGGCTATCCCGTTTCAACGAGAGGAAAGACAGGCAAAATCTGAGGGTAAAACAAGCTTTTAGACAGGCTGTTGCAATTTACATCTTAAAACGAAGCTGCAAACTTGTTATTCTTGCTTTGCAGCGCTGGGGGGCCGTGAGGTAGGTCATGGAGCGTGACTTAAGGGTGCAAGACTCCCATAAAACAATAATAAAACTTTTAAAACCGAAGCAAAAGATGGAAATATGAGAGCTGCGTGAGGGGGGCTTTAATTGCGCGGGGCTTGGGCATTCTAAAATTTGAGGGCACGCGAGGGTTATATGAAAGTGTGGGTCGTAAAAGTGTGGGTCTAAGAATTGCAGCACTGCATGCAGGTCATGAGATGTACATATATACGGTCATACAAGCGCACATTATCACCCACATTTCAAGTAGGTTATGAACCTCGCGGTTACTAACGCATAGGATGTGAAGTCCCTCAACTTCTCACGCCCGACACTTTGCCTCCAGAAAATATTTGTTCCCACGCAATTTTAGTGAATCTGTTAGAATCAACGCCTGTCGGCGGCGGTACAATCCGCGCCGCATCCTTTGTCTTAATTTCGCCATAACGAGTTAAGGAGACACTTTGACGTCAGAGGATACATTCTTCGGCTTCACTTTGTGTACCTCAGATCATCGAAAAGTTACTGAAGAAGATCATGCGAAAAAATCAAAAGATCAAGATCAAAATATCGTATTCCTCAAACCAAAATATTAAAGTTGCTGGAAGAGGTCATGCGAAAATATCGAAAAATCAAGATAAAAATACCACATTCCTCAGTTCATCGAGAAGTTGCAAATAAAGATCACGTATAAATATCGAAAGATAAAGACCAAAATATCGTATTCCTCGAATCAAAATAAAAGTTGCAAAAGATCATACAAAAGGTTTGGACTACATAATATAGCACCAGAACGTACAAGCTGAGATAGAGACGAATGAATAGAAAAAAGAAATTGCTGTGACTGTCATAGCAGAGGAAGAAATTAAGTTCAAAAAAAGGAGTTTTAGTGATGGAAGAAAATATCTTAATCAAACATGCCAGGCTTTTGTGACCACCATTGCGAAATCTTCAATGAGCGTCTATGGAAATGAGAGAATTGTTTCTAATCCCACACGCTGTTAGTTAGAAGCTATACACATTCCGAACAGAGCTCAAGAATCCTACTTAACATCTCCAAGCGCTTTGTCTCCACAGTGCAATCCATGCGAGCGGAGAATATTTCCCAGAGGAGCAAGAAATTCCAATTTTCAAAATCCACGGAAATTGCTCCCATGATTTGACAGAACATCGAGCGCAACGGAGCAACTCGTAGAAATCTCGTCTCTGTTATACCATCAGAGATGAAATCATAGAATTTATAGCCAAGCAGCAGCAGCGCGGCCTGGTGCAGAGTGACGTATTGAGCTCATGCAACCAATACACAATTTGGAAGTATTTCAAATTAACAGAGACATCAAAGCAAGGAGCTGCCAGGTGCAGACTACGGTTTCTGCTGCAAAATTTGTGCGTGGCGCACATGAAACAAGCTCCGGGTCTGCTTATTTGGCGTCAGCGGAAGTTAAAAATGAATAAATAACACTCCCTGCACTCCCTATAAACAATAATAAATTAATTATAATAATTAATTCTAAAACGTGTGTTGACAAACTGCTGAGCTATATGGAGAGAGGGCGAAATGTTGTCGCTCGAGGCAACTTTAGTAATTATCAAACGAGAACGGACTGGCGTACCCCCTGAAATGTTGCTTACTTGTCCGCCTGGCGTAATTTTACGCTGTCTTCAGATGACAATCCATTGGAGTGTGGCCATACATCCCAGTCTAACTTTTTCGCCGGAGCATGCCTGTTTTTCGCCGCCAAAGCAATTTAATTACTTGGGTGGCGGAAAAGCCAGACTGGGCTGTGTTCTCGTATTCTGTACAGCGATGCGCAGCTACACACCCACACTACACGCACACTACACTTCAAAGCTGACGGCCAAAACAGTAACATATATATTCAGTAACATATATTCTGAACCTATCCATACAATACATAAACGCCCTGAGTACAACACGAAAGCAATGAAGATACACGCGTAAACCAGTTACCGAATAGTCCACACAAGACTCGGGTTCTGATCGCACATAGAACAAGTTGCCTCAAAACTGAAGGAGGATTCGAACCCATGACAGGTTCTGACCCTACATCGGAAGGAGGATTCGACCCCATGGCAGGCCCTGACCCTACATCGGAAGGAGGATTCGACCCTATGACAGGTTCTGACCCTACATCAGAAGGAGGATTCGACCCCATGGCAGGTTCTGACCCTACATCGGAAGGAGGATTCAACCCCATGGCAGGTTCTGACCCTACATCGGAAGGAGGATTCGATGCCATGGCAGGTTCTGACCCTACATCGGAAGGAGGATTCGACCCCATGGATGGCAGGTCCTGACCCTACATCGGAAGGAAGATTCGATGCCATGGCAGGTTCTGACCCTACATTGGAAGGAGGATTCGATGACATGGCAGGTTCTGACCCTACATTGGAAGGAGGATTCGATGCTATGGCAGGTCCTGACCCTACATCGGAAGGAGGATTCGATGCCATGGCAGGTTCTGACCCTACATTGGAAGGAGGATTAGATGCCATGGCAGGTTCTGACCCTACATTGGAAGGAGGATTAGATGCCATGGCAGGTTCTGACCCTAAATTGGAAGGAGGATTAGATGCCATGGCAGGTTCTGACCCTACATCGGAAGGAGGATTCGATGCCATGGCAGGTTCTAACCCTACATCGGAAGGAGGATTCGATCCCATGGCAGGTTCTGACCCTACATCGGAAGGAGGATTCGATCCCATGGCAGGTTCTAACCCTACATCGGAAGGAGGATTCGACTCCATGGCAGGTTTTAACCCTACATCGGAAGGAGGATTCGATGCCACGCCGCGTCGAGTTGCCCTCGCAGGAGAGGGGAGGCGCAGGGCTAATTAAAACCGAGATTGAGGGCCGGAAGCGCGCAAAGAAACTTGGAATTGGAATACCGGCGACCGGAACGCGGCCCTCACAAACGGCCCGTTTGTGCTCGTCTTCCGAGTCCCATTTGCGAAGTGGGTTGAAGTTAGAGTGGGCTGAAGTTAGAGTGGGCTGAAGTTAGAGTGGGCTGAAGTTAGAGTGGGCTGAAGTTAGAGTGGGCTGAAGTTAGAGTGGGCTGAAGTTAGAGTGGGCTGAAGTTAGAGTGGGCTGAAGTTAGAGTGGGCTGAAGTTAGAGTGGGCTGAAGTTAAAGTGGGCTGAAGTTAGAGTGGGCTGAAGTTAGAGTGGGCTGAAGTTAGAGTGGGCTGAAGTTAGAGTGGGCTGAAGTTAGAGTGGGCTGAAGTTAGAGTGGGCTGAAGTTAGAGTGGGCTGAAGTTAGAGTGGGCTGAAGTTAGAGTGGGCTGAAGTTAGAGTGGGCTGAAGTTAGAGTGGGCTGAAGTTTGAGTGGGCTGAAGTTAGAGTGGGTTGAAGCTGGAGAGGGCTGAAGTTAGAGTGGGCTGTGTGGACTGAAACTGAAGCACAGCAGTGTAGGCAGAAGCTGAAGTCTGGCTTAACTTTCTATAATTAGCGAAATGAAGAAGTGATCACATTCACTGAAAAACCGTTCTCTTTTACCTTAGATGGTTTATTTACTATCAGCTCGTACTTGACTGCATTTTCGGCATAAGGATACAAGACCTTTGGGGTAAATATCAACTGAAAGGAATTACTCTCGGTATCTAAGATACTAAACCGAGGTAAACACTCGGTATTCTTGCTACGGTGATTGCTGCCCACAGTATTCATGCTACAGTATTTATGCTGTTCTCAGTATTCATGCTACGGTATTTATGCTGCTCTCAGTATTCATGCTACAGTATTTATGCTGCTCTCAGTATTCATGCTACGGTACTTATGCTGCTCTCAGTATTCATGCTACGGTATTTATGCTGCTCTCAGTATTCATGCTACGGTATTTATGCTGCTCTCAGTATTCATGCTACAGTATTTATGCTGCTCTTAGTATTCATGCTACAGTATTTAAGATGCTCTCAGTATTCATGCTACGGTATTTATGCTGCTCTCAGTATTCATGCTACAGTATTTATGCTACTCTCAGTATTCATGCTACAGTATTTATGCTGCTCTCAGTATTCATGCTACGGTATTTATGCTGCTCTCAGTATTCATGCTACAGTATTTATGCTGCTCTCAGTATTCATGCTACAGTATTTATGCTGCTCTCAGTATTCATGCTACGGTATTTATGCTGCTCTCAGTATTCATGCTACAGAATTTATGCTGCTCTCAGTATTCATGCTACAGTATTTATGCTGCTCTCAGTATTCATGCTACGGTATTTATGCTGCTCTCAGTATTCATGCTACAGTATTTATGCTGCTCTCAGTATTCATGCTACAGTATTTATGCTGCTCTCAGTATTCATGCTACGGCATTTATGCTGCTCTCAGTATTCATGCTACGGTATTTATGCTGCTCTCAGTATTCATGCTACAGTATTTATGCTGCTCTCAGTATTCATGCTACGGTATTTATGCTGCTCTCAGTATTCATGATACGGTATTTATGCTGCTCTCAGTATTCATGCTATGGTATTTATGCTGCTCTCAGTATTCATGTTATGGTATTTATGCTGCTCTCATTATTCATGCTACAGTATTTATGCTGCTCTCAGTATTCATGCTACAGTATTTATGCTGCTCTCAGTATTCATGCTACGATATTTATGCAGCTCTCAGTATTCATGCTACATTATTTATGCTGCTCTTAGTATTCATGCTACAGTATTTATGCTGCTCTCAGTATTCATGCTACAGTATTTATGCTGCTCTCAGTATTCATGCTACAGTATTTATGCTGCTCTCAGTATTCATGCTACAGTATTTATGCTGCTCTCAGTATTCATGCTACGGTATTTATGCTGCTCTCAGTATTCATGCTACGGTATTTATGCTGCTCTCAGTATTCATGCTGCTCTCAGTATTCATGCTACGGTATTTATGCTGCTCTCAGTATTCATGCTACGGTATTGATGCTGCTCTCAGTATTCATGCCACGGTATTTATGCTGCTCTCAGTATTCATGCTTCAGTATTTATGCTGCTCTCAGTATTCATGCTACAGTATTTATGCTGCTCTCAGTATTCATGCTACGGTATTTATGCTGCTCTCAGTATTCATGCTACAGTATTTATGCTGCTCTCAGTATTCATGCTACGGTATTTATGCTGCTCTCAGTATTCATGCTACAGTATTTATGCTGCTCTCAGTATTCATGCTACAGTATTTATGCTGCTCTCAGTATTCATGCTACAGTATTTATGCTGCTCTCAGTATTCATGCTACGGTATTTATGCTGCCTTCAGTATTTATGCTCGGTGCAATCAATACTGAAGGGAGGAATCCAGACCAATCCTAGTGATCGAATTCTCATTTTTTTTGCGTATCCAGTGAAGCAGAATATATTTTATCGTCTCGACATCTGCTCGACCTGACGTCCTTTAAATCTCGAGAGGATCCGCTGGACCATTAGGCCTCCTGTCGAGATAATGGAGGCGGTCTGCTTGATTAGGCAGCCAGAGTTGCTACATGCTAAAGTCTGGCAGAGCTACTAATACTACAGTCTGGCAGAGCTACTCAATACTACAGTCTGGCAGAGCTAGTCAATACTACAGTCTGGCAGAGCTAGTCAATACTACAGTCCGGCAGAGCTAGTCAATACTACAGTCCGGCAGAGCTAGTCAATACTACAGTCTGGCAGAGCTACTCAATGCTACAGTCTGGCAGAGCTAGTCAATACTACAGTCTGGCAGAGCTAGTCAATACTACAGTCTGGCAGAGCTAGTCAATACTACAGTCTGGCAGAGCTACTCAATACTACAGCCTGGCAGAGCTAGTCAGTACTACAGTCTGGCAGAGCTAGTCAATACTACAGTCCGGCAGAGCTAGTCAATACTACAGTCTGGCAGAGCTATTCAATACTACAGTCTGGCAGAGCTAGTCAATACTACAGTCTGGCAGAGCTAGTCAATACTACAGTCTGGCAGAGCTAGTCAATACTACAGTCCGGCAGAGCTAGTCAATACTACAGTCTGGCAGAGCAAGTCAATACTACAGCCTGGCAGAGCTACTCAATACTACAGTCCGGCAGAGCTAGTCAATACTACAGTCTGGCAGAGCTAGTCAATACTACAGCCTGGCAGAGCTAGTCAATACTACAGTCTGGCAGAGCTACTCAATACTACAGCCTGACAGAGCTAGTCAATACTACAGTCTGGCAGAGCTACTCAATACTACAGCCTGGCAGAGCTAGTCAATACTACAAGGTGTCTCAAAATATTGTACTCATTCATTGACTGCTGTATTTCTTGTTTTTTTTTCAATCGAAATTGGGTTTTCTTCAATGACATTAAATTTTCTGAGCTTTAATATTCTTTTCATTGACTCAACATACCAGTTTTGTATTTGTCGATAAACACAAACACCTACACAAAATCCATGAGTTCTTGACTGTGAGTGTGTGTGTGTGTGTGTGTGTGTGAGTGTGAGTGTGAGAGTGTGAGTGTGAGAGTGTGAGAGTGTGAGTGTGTGAGTGTGAGTGTGTGAGTGTGAGAGTGTGAGTGTGAGAGTGTGAGTGTGAGAGTGTGAGTGTGAGAGTGTGAGAGTGTGAGTGTGAGTGTGAGAGTGTGAGGGTGAGAGTGTGAGTGTGAGAGAGTGAGTGTGAGAGTGTGAGTGTGAGAGTGAGTGTGAGAGTGTGAGTGTGAGAGTATGAGAGTGTGAGTGTGAGAGTGTGAGTGTGAGAGTGTGAGTGTGAGAGTGTGAGTGTAAGTGTGAGAGTGTGAGTGGGAGATAGATAGAGAGAGAGAGAGAGAGAGAGAGAGAGAGGGAGGGAGAGAGAGTACGTTTTTTAGACACTTTGTATAGTCTGGCAGAGACACTTGATCCTAGAGCGAAAATTTCACTTTAACGAACACGCCATTCCCTTATAAACCTTCATTTCCCAATAAGCCTTCATTCCCCAATAAGCCCTCATTTCCCAATAATCCTTCATACCCCAATAATCCCTCATTCCCCAATAAGCCCTCATTCCCCAACAAGCCTCATTCCCTAATAATCCCTCATTCCCCAATAAGACCATGTCATTCCCCATTTGTGGGACGTGGAAGACAGCGCAGCAGAGCGGCAGCGGCAGCGCAGCGAAGGCAGGGACTTCATTTAGAGAAGTTTGCCGCCATCCGTCCTCGTTATGCGCGGATTTGGGTCCATTCGGCGAGATTCGGTTACGCTCAGAGACATCGGAACGCTCTTAGTGCTCTCGCTGGCGCTCATTTGTGGTAATGAGCGCAGATTTGCGGCTACGTGCAAGCGGACACCGGTTCGGGCAAGAGGAGATGGGTATGGACAGCAAAAGATGGGCATGGGCAGGAAAAGATGGGCAATGCAGGAAATTGATGGGTAATGACAAGAAGAGAAGGGTAATGACAGAAAGAAATAGGCAAATACAGAAAGAGAAGAGCAGGGACAGCAGAAAATGGGCACGGGTAAGAACATACGGTCTTGAAGTAGAAAAGGTAGACAAAATGGTCACATAGATACGCAGACATGCAAAAGGATGCAGGCTATCCTCACATCCTTCACATTACGTACATCCGTACGTGCTCTCATACATTTTTCACAAAAGCTCCCTAGTGGTGTTCTGGGAACAGGCTTAGTGTTATGTAAATCTAGTGTTGCAACCTGCCAACTGACCTGCAACAGTAACGTGCAACCTGCAACAGTGATGTCAACTGTAACCTGCTGGAGTGATACTAACAGAACTGGTATGAAAATGCTACTATCTCCACAGTTTGGAAGGAAAGCACATTGTGCTATAGCCACCAAGAAAATTACAACCAGCACCACAACCGGCATCAAAAGTACCCCCAGCACCACAACCAGCATCACAATTACAATTAGCACCACAACCGGCATCAAAAGTACCCCCAGCATACAATTACAACCAGCATCAAAAGCACCCCCAGCACCACAACCAGCATCACAATTACAACCAGCACCACAACCGACACGACTATGGACCCAACAAGCGCAGCCGAGAAGTAACGTAGGGGGGCTGCGATGGTGATCTACCGCAGCGGAAATGGCTAATAAAGGCGAGGGCAGAGGTGACAGCGTCTATTATGTATGGGAACACGTGGCCAATACATCAATTTAGCGGAACTGCCGCGACACGTCCACACCCGCCACTGGACGTGCCGCTACTGGCGGTTCTGAGTTTCTGACCTCTCCTTCGTTGGTATTTATCACGGTATACCACCGGTATTTATTTATTCTTGTCTTTTCTTGTGCTGTTTGATAGTTGTTCAAGTTCTATGCGTGTTAAAATACGAAGAACAGTCAATTGGTTAAATGATGAATGACAAAATTGGTCGCGACAGAAAATAATTGAAGAGGATTGTGGGGCAAAATATCAACACAACAGCTGCAACAGTCTCTGTTGAACTGATCGCCAGGCACATAAAGCCTGAATGAAGTGTGTAGTGTGATCTATGAAACGCGTGGATTATATTCGATCATTAGTTGGTTTTAGCCTCCCAATCCGCAACAAATGAGATCCAAAGAGAGGAAGGAGGAAAGCACCATTTAGTATGGAGTTCATACAACGCGGTAAAAGTAATTTGAGAAAGAAGATTATGAAACAAGATCCAAGTTGAAGAAGAAAGTAGTAGGTGCCGAAAAACAGGACAGCAGTGAACCGAAAAAAGATGGTCTTAACGTAATTAAAACATTTTATTTCAACAATGAAGGCCTACCTAATTCTCAGCTCGGGACCTCACATTTTGAAACACGTAGACAATGGGTTTATTTTTACTCATTGATGATCGACTGACTAGTAAATAGCAAGTAATTGAAGATAGTCATTGGCTTTAGTAATGCACAAGTTAGAAGGAAGTCATTATTACAGCCGATGTTAACTTTGACCCAAATGAGAATATCATAGCGAGGATCACTTCAGTAACATTTTTCGAGAGTGCAGGCATGGCACCTATGCTTCCATGCACGAATTTCTCCCAGTCAAGCGCCTCTAATAAAAAGAGTTAGAGCAGTCTCATCGGAGGAAATGTTTTTATAAATGAATGCAAGTCGAGCCAGACAAACACTTCAAATGAGGAATAGGTAGTAAGTACATAAACAAGTTCTCAATAGGGTAAATTAAGACGTCCATAAAATGCAGTTTGGTCAACACCCACACCCACTGAAGTCAGAGCACCTTCATAAGTACGAAGAACGCACAGATGACTTGATATATCAGTGCCCCCTGCTGAAGGTCAAAAGACTTAATTAAATTAGAGCACCACTCATAAAGTCGTAAATAAATGTACACATGTAGGCCGGACCAGCAAGCGATGCTCAAGGTATCGCGATTCAGGGGTCGAGGTATCGATATTTAGGGATGTTGCGACTCCAAACAAGGCAGTCTGTCAGTCTGCAAGGACTGCCTCCAATGCGCGCCATGAAGAATAAGAAGCCTGATTAATGACGCGCTTTGCTTCAAATCTGCACGGCCTTCTGTATTGGTAAGCCCTCGCTCGCTTTACCCGAGGGTTAAATGAGGGTTGGATGAAGGTTAGACGAGGGTTAGACGAGGGGAGGGAGGAAGATGCAGTTACCTGCATTGACGTCTTCTTCGCCCGTAGATCTCTAGATCAAAGCTTGATTGATGCGAGTTTCGTGTTCGGACTCTCTTCTCGAGCGCGTTTGCCCTCTTCTCAGATGTAGGCTCTCTTCTCGTGCACTCTTACCTTCTTCTCATGTGCATTTACCCTCATGTGTGCGCTTGCCCTCTTTTTGTGTGCGCTCACCCTGAGGTGAGCGGTTATTCCCTTCTTGTGAGCGGTAGACCCTTTTTTGGGAGCGCTTACCCTCTTTTCGTGTGCGCTTACCCTCTTTTCGTGTGCGTTTACCCTCTTTTCGTGTTCGTTTACCCTCTTTTCGTGTGCGCTTACCCTCTTTTCGTGTGCGCTTACCCTCTTTTCGCGTGCGCTCACCCTCTTTTCGTGTGCGCTTACCCTTTTTCGTGTGCGTTTACCCTCTTTTCGTGTGCGCTTACCCTCTTTTCGTGTGCGCATACCTTCATTTCGTGTGCGCATACCTTCATTTCGTGTGCATTTACCCTCTTATGAGAAGCTCTTTTTGCGTGCGCTTACCCTCTTTTCGTGTGCACTTGCCCGTTTCTCGCGTACGGTCCTCTCCTCAGAAACACCCTCCATATGTCGGGTGACGAGAACAGACTGAGGACAAAGTCAACCATGAAACCCAAACATCAGCACGTTGGATTTTACGTTGAAAACATTCATTAAGTTAAATCAAGATGTTTATTAAGTTAAATTAAGTTATACATTAAGTTAAATTGAGAATTAAAGAGGGAAGGCTCGGCCGGCAATTGGCCCCAGTAAACATCAACAGGTACAACGAGGGCCCCAGTAAACATCAACAGGTACGATGAGGGCCCCAGTAAACATCAACAGGTACGATGAGGGCCCCAGTAAACATCAACAGGTACGATGAGGGCCCCAGTAAACATCAACAGGTACGATGAGGGCCCCAGTAAACATCAACAGGCACGATGAGGGCCCCAGTAAACATCAACAGGCACGATGAGGGCCCCAGTAAACATCAACAGGCACGATGAGGGCCCCAGTAAACATCAACAGGTACGATGAGGGCCCCAGTAAACATCAACAGGCACGATGAGGGCCCCAGTAAACATCAACAGGTACGATGAGGGCCCCAGTAAACATCAACAGGTACGATGAGGGCCCCAGTAAACATCAACAGGTACGATGAGGGCCCCAGTAAACATCAACAGGTACGATGAGGGCCCCAGTAAACATCAACAGGTACGATGAGGGCCCCAGTAAACATCAACAGGTACGATGAGGGCCCCAGTAAACATCAACAGGTACGATGAGGGCCCCAGTAAACATCAACAGGTACGATGAGGGCCCCAGTAAACATCAACAGGTACGATGAGGGCCCCAGTACATATCAGCAGGTACGATGAGGGCCCCAGTACATATCAGCAGGTACGATGAGGGCCCCAGTACATATCAACAGGTACGACGAGGGCCCCAGTACATATCAACAGTTATAATGAGGGCCTACAGACGACCATTAGCGCTACCATGAGAGGGCTCAGGACGCGTTAAAGGATCTGCACGTCTCTGATGTGCCTGAGGACGCTAGGCTCTCTGGCACCTGCCAGGCCTGTTGACCGTGTCGTGCTCGTTGGCAGCCAGTATTCCCTATTATTATTGTTATTATTGCTGTTATTATTATAAATTATTAGTTTATTATTAATTGCTATTGTTACTTTTATTACTATAATTAATTGTTATTAAGACTTTTCTTATTACTATTATTATTAATTGTTGTTAATACTGTTAATATTATCAACTGTTATCGTAAATTTTGCCGTTATTGAGTGTTATTACAATTATTTTTTTTTTAAATTTTCTATCCACAATAAATGCGATTTCCAGAGAACGAAGAGGACGGTCCATTTAATATGGACTGTTGAGAATGCGGATTCCGTGCACAAGATGTGCAGCGACGCAAGTGCGTACCTACGCTTGAATGTAAGAAATCTGAGTTCAATGAGGCGCGGTGTCGGGTGAAAAAAAATAAAATGGAAAAAGTCACGGTGATGTAACTAACACTCTAGACCTCCCACTCTAGACCTCCCACTCTAGACCTCCCACTCTAAACCTCCCACTCTAAACCTCCCACTCTAAACCTCCCACTCTAAACCTCCCACTCTAGACCTCCCACTCTAGACCTCCCACTCTAGACCTCCCACTCTAGACCTCCCACTCTAGACCTCCCACTCTAGACCTCCCACTCTAGACCTCCCACTCTAGACCTCCCACTCTAGACCTCCCACTCTAGACCTCCCACTCTAGACCTCCCACTCTAGACCTCCCACTCTAGACCTCCCACTCTAGACCTCCCACTCTAGACCTTCCAGTCAAGATCTCCCACTCTAGACCTCCCACTCTAGACCTCCCACTCTAGACCTCCCACTCTAGACCTCCCACTCTAGACCTCCCACTCTAGACCTCCCACTCTAGACCTCCCACTCTAGACCTCCCACTCTTCGGAAATAAGTAAGAAAAAATGACTTTGCTTGCGTCTCACTGCAGACCAGCGACTCCACGGTGCAGGAATACCAACTATGCTGTCCCATGCCATAACGTGGTATGCTTTCAATAAACGGATTCTTATTACAGTCAAATTCCACGTTGAATGAGTGCATTTGAAAAATAATAGCAAACAATCATTTTTAAAATTAATCTTCTAAACAAAATAACGGAAGCAAAAATCGAAATATTATTGGAATTGAACTTCAAAGAACACATTTTAACGTCCTCAATTAATTCTACATCAGTAAAAGGTTATGCGCATTCATTGCAGCAGCAACTACGCAGAAAAATTTTATGCTAAGGGTTTCTGAAACGCAAATAACGTTCCTAAGTAATTCATTGACTCGATTTTCACCAAACAGGGCGACTGTGTTTCTGTTCCCACCAAACAGAAAAACCAAGTTTCCTCTCCCACCAAACAGAAAAACCAAGTTTCCTCTCCCACCAAACAGAAAAACCAAGTTTCCTCTCCCACCAAACAGAAAAACCAAGTTTCCTCTCCCACCAAACAGAAAAACCAAGTTTCCTCTCCCACCAAACTGAAAAACCAAGTTTCCTCTCCCACCAAACAGAAAAACCAAGTTTCCTCTCCCACCAAACTGAAAAACCAAGTTTCCTCTCCCACCAAACAGAAAAACCAAGTTTCCTCTCCCACCAAACAGAAAAACCAAGTTTCCTCTCTCACCAAACAGGGAAACTAAACTTATTCTCCCATATCACCATTTGAAGACAACTCGCACCCTGACACTATTTAAATGTTTCAGTTTTTAAGTTTGAATCGTGAGCAGCTTGCTTTAAATTTTTTCCCACTTTGCCCAGACGCTCACCGAAGTGCACTGTGCTGGGGAACATCAGAGCGGGGCCGGTTCTAGCACAATGTAAGTATTCCTTCACTAGTTTCCCTAATTTGACAGCGGTGGAGTCGAAAGTCAAACCGATGGGTGAAATTACGTTGCCCAAAATATTCCTTCTTTTGTGGGTGCTGTGCACCTGATAATACCTTTTTACCTGGCGTATATCACACTTGGTAACCTATATTCATTACACTTGAAAAACTTCCAACAGAATCATAGTACACAAAATAGCCTCCGTCCTTTACGCTTGAAAATACCTCTACCTGCATTTATGTACAATGAGTAAACTTCATTCTTTCCCGGTGCAAGGCGGACATTTCCAAATGAGCTTCCAGCTGAGTCTTAATCCACACACACTCATATACTCACTTTTGATCTCTGTCATACACGCCGCCACTTCCAAAGTTGCACTCATATACTCACTTTTGATCTCTGTCATACACGGCGGCACTTCCAAAGTTGCACTCATATACTCACTTTTGATCTCCGTCATACACGGCGGCACTTCCAAAGTTGCACTCATATACTCACTTTTGATCTCCGTCATACACGGCGGCACTTCCAAAGTTGCCAAGTTCTTACCTTGCCAAGTCCGTTGACTTCCTTAATCTCCAACTTTCGCAGCAGCGCCGGCGGCAGCGGAGGCGCAAACTCTGCGATGGCGGAACGGAAATTTGTAGGGAGATTGTCCTCAGGGTTGGCACCCCTGCCTGAGGACCTGCTGCCACTCCTTTCATGGCGGCCACTCCTTCTGCCACTCTCAGAACCCCCTCCACTCCTTCTGCCACTCTCAGAACCACCTCCACTCCTTCTGCCACTCATGAAGTCACTTTTACTCTCAGGTCGACTGCTCTTCTCATGCCTGGCGCTATTCCTGTCTAGACTGCCACTCCTCTGAGGCCGGCCACTCCTTCTGCCACTCTCTGAGTCACTCGCGGCTCTTCGTTTTCGGCGTCTGCGTTCCCGGTCCTCGCCAGAGGACCTTCCTGGGGGCGTGGCACTCCTGACGGAGGCTGGTGCTCGTGAGCCGAGGGTAGCAGTGGAACAAGTGAGGGGAACTGAAGAACAGGTGAGGGGAATGGAGGAAGGAGAGAGGGGAACGGAGGAAGAGGTAACTGAAATGAAGGAAGAGGTAAGGGGAACAGAAGAGGTGAGGGCAGGCTGGTGCACGAGGGCGTGTGTGGTGAGGGCAGACCCTCGGTACTGACCCTGCTGAGGGTAGTTCTCGTGCGGTGCCCTCTGACTGCCGTGCTCCTGAGAGGACGTGTTGGTTCGATGGTGTCGTGGTTGGGCTGGTGGTTGCTGGTGGCCGGTGATTGCTGATGAAAATACCGTGGTTGGCAGGGGCCCTGAGTCGTTGTTGAGGCTCGGTGCGGTTGTGGTTGTGGGGTGCGTGAGGGCCATATTGTTGGCAGCTCTCATGGCCTCACTCGCACGCTGGGCGGTCCTGAAAAGGTAAAAGAACGTAAATTTATTAAATGAAACGTATAAATGAAGGGAATCGGTATACAGGATCCTTTATTCCAATCAACCCTGATACACATCATCTTGTACGTTGGTTTTTCAAATGCCTCTACTAACACCAGGACGCCATGACGGTTACTCCCGGTCAAGCCGGTACCCATTTCCGACACCTGGGTAGAGTGGGGAATTGTGGCTGAGTTCTCCCTTTTCCAAACGGGGAAAAAAACCGGGCGGCGCTGCCGGGATTCTAACTGCCGACACCTTCCCGTGAAGGGCGCGCTCTCAACCACTCGGCCACGGTGACCACAAATGATTTCGTATGGATGATATGAATAAGGATGGTAAACTGTTGCTAACTAAAACTGTACATCAACAAAGCAAGAATATGGGCCGAAACTTGAATGTTTACACTGTACATCGTACATACAGTGTACGCAGTGTTGGAGCGGTAAGGAGAGTACACAGACGGAATGAAGAGTGTCAAACTGAGCGAAAAGTAACTCGTGTGCCTGTTCACCTTACGGAGAAGAAAATGAAGACTATATGTGCCCACGCGTGCTGTGATAGTGACCATATGGATGATAGTGACCATATGGATGATAGTGACCATATGGATGATAGTGACCATGTGGATGATAGTGACCATATGGATGATAGTGACCATATGGATGATAGTGACCATATGGAAGATAGTGACCATATGGATGATAGTGACCATATGGATGATAGTGACCATATGGATGATAGTGACCATATGGATGATAGTGACCATATGGATGATAGTGACAATATGGATGATAGTGACCATATGGATGCAACTTTAATGTGTCCGTGAACTAAAGTGGGAAAAAACTCAAGTTTGACGAGACTTATACCTTGTTTGGTTCGGCAATTAGTACACATTGTATGGCTTGTTGATCAATTACATCAATCGAGGACCTATATTTCAAGAAATTTTTAAAACCAATGAGTTGTATTATATTTCATACGTCAACTTATTTGGAAATAAATTGTTTTATTTTCTTTCTTTCCTCTTAGAAATTTTTGTGAATCAAATTTCTTGGAAATAAACGTTTTTATTTCTTTCTTAATGCTGAACGGGAGCGTTGCCAGGGGCTGCCTGCGTCACAGCCTACGAAGGCCTAGTCCCGCGTGAGGGGCAATTTGGTGGCGGTGACGCGGCTAAACTCGGGCGTAAATTTGATGAGGGATATGCACGGCCCTCGGGAGCAATGGGGAGGCAGGAGGGGAGGGGGGGTGAGGAAGGAGTGAGGATGGGAGGGGAGGGGTGAGGGTATAGGGGGTGCGGGTGGTGAGGGCGAGGGTAGGGGGGTAAAAGGGTGAGGGCAGGGTAAGACGGGTGAGGGTAGGGGGGGGGGGTGAGGGTAGACGATTCAAAAAGATGCGGGGTAGGGAGGCAGTTTTAAGAAGAGAAGGTTTTAGAAGGGGAGACTTAGAGTGAGTAGGCAAATTTAGTAGAGGGAAGGCAGAGTGTGGCTGCTCACTGTTACAACCTCAAATTACGTCACCACGAGCATGGGAGAAAAGCAACGGCGCACTGCGACGGCATATTACGCATTTATCTTTAGGGTAGGCCTCAAGTGTTTTTATTCTTTCTAGCGCATTTATTTATGAAAATTTTATGTGCCTCGGGACAAGAGTTGTAACAAACCTACGAAATTGCTAATACTTCGACAAATCTAAAAAGAATAAAATCGCTTTACGTCTTGATATGTTAGTCACGAGCCTCCTACAAGCTCATCCACGCTCTTACTTATAGGATACTAAAAGTTGTCGAGTCAAATCGTTGTTGTTTTGCAGGTGTTAAAATACGAAGATAATCACTCATCAAGTTACTGAAAGGAACACTTAATTTTAAGTGGTTATTTTTATATTTTAACACGTATAGAACTAGATCAATTTCGCAGAGTTGAAATGGTGGAAAATAAGTTATATAATTGAATCAGAACCTCTCGAGTACTGCAACTTGCAGTAGCCGCGGCTCTCTCAATCAATGCGTGTAACCGAAGTGGCTCTCTTGCAAAAATTAGTGAATAGCATTGGTGTGTGCAGTCTCATTTCGAGTAAATCCGGGATTTAGATTTCCCGTGTCCACTGGCAGGCAAATAATGAAGGACCGCCGGGAGCCCAGCTAATTAAAAACAACTTTGATTTAAGTTCGAGTTATGACTGGACGACGGTGTCCTAATAGACTGCATCTTTTTCAGGTAGAAAACTTCGCGCTTCAAATCGTAAATGGAAAATAACGCAATTTAACATCACTTCGACAAAAAAGAAAACATTATCTAGTAAGTGATCACAACATTCGCCATAGCAATACTGACCTTCATTTTTACGAGAAAAAAGGACCTACGATTGGAAATTACAGCTTTAGAAAAACTATGGATCAAATTACCAAATCAGTCAGTGCGTTATAGCTAAAACGCATAACTGTAACCGACGCCCGTTGCAACCGTAGCGTATGAGGCATAAGCATCTATCTCAGTTACAGTTATAGCACAGTTTTCTAGTCGACATCTTTAAATTATACGTAGAAAATCAAAAATCAAACCCAATTATACGTGCAAAATTAAAATTAAACCCAATTATGCGTGGAAACCTAAAAATTAAACCCAAATATGCGTGTAAAATTAAAATTAAACCAATTATGCGTGGGAAATTAAAAATTAAACCCAATTATACGCGTAAAATTAGAATTAAACCCAATTATATGTTAAAATTAAAAATCAAACCCAATCACACGTGTAAAATTAGAATTAAACCCAATTATATGTTAGAATTAAAAATCAAACCCAATTATACGTGTAAAATTAAAAACCAAACCGAGTTACACGTGAAAATTGAAAATCAAGCCAAATTATACGTATATCAAAAAAGAGTACTAGTATACTAAGGCTGTTGAAGGCAAAGCTGTCGCTTTACTTCAAAAAAGGGGAAAATAGAGAACTTTTGACGGGAAAAAGCCCCGAGCCTCGGAAGCCTTGATTTGCTCTCCGAGTTCACGGAAGGAAAATTGGGCACGGAGTTCAACATCCGACGATTGCTCAGGTCGGACTCATAAGGGCGGCGTGCAAACAGCTTCTGAGGGATCAGTCTTTAATAAACTGTGATTGATGCCCAACTGGTAAACTGGGCATGCCAAATAGCTGGCAGGTAAACTGGGCAGAGTTGAGGGAAGATGCACGAGCAACTGGGCAAGATGCACGAGCAGCTGGGCAAGATGCACGAGCAGCTGGGCAAGATGCACGAGCAGCTGGGCAAGATGCACGAGCAGCTGGGCAAGATGCACGAGCAGCTGGACAAGATGCACGAGCAGCTGGGCAAGATGCACGAGCAGCTGGACAAGATGCACGAGCAGCTGGGCAAGATGCACGAGCAACTGGGCAAGATGCACGAGCAGCTGGGCAAGATGCACGAGCAGCTGGACAAGATGCACGAGCAGCTGGGCAAGATGCACGAGCAGCTGGACAAGATGCACGAGCAGCTGGGCAAGATGCACGAGCAGCTGGACAAGATGCACGAGCAGCTGGACAAGATGCACGAGCAGCTGGACAAGATGCACGAGCAGCTGGGCAAGATGCACGAGCAGCTGGGCAAGATGCACGAGCAACTGGGCAAGATGCACGAGCAGCTGGGCAAGATGCACGAGCAGCTGGACAAGATGCACGAGCAGCTGGGCAAGATGCACGAGCAGCTGGACAAGATGCACGAGCAGCTGGGCAAGATGCACGAGCAGCTGGGCAAGATGCACGAGCAGCTGGGCAAGATGCACGAGCAGCTGGGCAAGATGCACGAAAACTATGCTCATATATAAAGATATCTGGTAATGTGCCCCGTGTACAGAAAGTCTCACAAAAACCCGACCCAAGTAATTATTTTCCCGTATCAGTACTACCATCATAGGAATACCATGAGCATTTAATTTCCAGCAAAATTATCCTTTAATATTAACCTATAGAAAAGGTGTTAATGATTATGGTGGTATTACTGAGATGGGAAAATAAGTACTAGGTTTGGGTTTTTTGTGGGACATACTGTGTAGAGCAGCCAACCGTCAAACAATGCTACATCTCCCGAGAATTTGAACTGATGCTGATAAAAATTGTCACAGTTGTTGAACTACAAGAGTACTTGATTCGAGTTACGAACACCAGGGAATAACAGAGTCTATTCTTTACCCGCATCAGTTGATGTTCGTTAGAAATGACCCACAGTTTGACGATCGACATTATTAGACAATAGATACTTGGTGCAGCGATTATCGGGTAAACAAAGTGCAAAAAGCGAGTAATAAGTGCTGAGATAAAAAATTAAACACACACGCAGACGAATCTTAACACGTCACTTGCAATTCGACCCACCGATGGGTCGTTCTTACATTTTTCCTGCTGTAAACGACCCACTGATGGGCCGTTCTTACATTTTTCCTGCTGTAAACGACCCACCGATGGGCCGTTCTTACATTTTTCCTGCTGTGAAACGACCCACCGATGGGTCGTTCTTACATTTTTCCTGCTGTAAACGACCCACTGATGGGCCGTTCTTACATTTTTCCTGCTGTAAACGACCCACCGATGGGCCGTTCTTACATTTTTCCTGCTGTAAACGACCCACCGATGGGCCGTTTGAAAATTTTTCAAGAATATTTAAAATTGATGCTATTTACTGGACCCAGTTAAATTTTAGTATTTATAAATTTCTAAAAACTTATGACTCTTAATTTGAGTTGAAAATTGAACTTTAGTTCAACCCATCGCGGTGAAAGCGCTGAATGACTTGTCGACACTTAGCGTCTGGCGCAAACGCTGAGCTGTAGGAAGGAAGTAGATACAAGCATGGTACTGTGGTCGACCTCTGCTGGTACTAAGTACAGAGACGATGAGTCATCACGGAGCTAAAAGCAAGCTCTGATCTCAAAGTAGTTTCTTTAGATAAGAAAATGGCTTACTAGGGCGTTACGCGTCGAGCAGTTCATCAGAGAGACATAGACAGAAGACCCTCTCGTGCAGTCGTTCTTAACCTGGGTTCGATCGAACCCCAGGGAACCGGTGAGTTGAACCCGTGGGTTGGCAATGGTACAGTTTGTGCACTAGTACAGTATATAGTTATATGCACTTGAGGAAAATTTGAGGAAAAATGTGAGGAAATTTGAGGAAAAAAGTACATTTTATTTTCCCAACTACGAAAGGTTCGATGAATGCATGTATGGAACTTGTGGGGTTCAGTACCTCCAACAACGTTAAACAATCACTGATCTAGTGCAAGTGTCGCATCTCCTACATGACGCTGCGCCGGCTCACACGTCGATTGCCCGCAAATGAATCAAACGGCGCTTCTACTGCGTGAGGTGTACTACCATATATATCGCCTACCCAGTGCAGTTTGAGACGTACGAATTAAGTGGTTATCGCTACATTAAATGTATGGAAAGACGTAATATCCATTGGTAACCTAACCTCACGCTATAGTATTAGCGAGAGAAAGTTCTCATGCTATAGTGTGGTAGACCTCACGCAATAGTACCAGCTAGAGGTAGATCTCACGCTATAGCAGCACCGAACTAACTAACTAATAATAATAATAATAATAATAATAATAATAATAATAATAATAATTCACTTAGGTATTCCCGGCATCTGGTATGCTTTCGCCAGCGGTGCTTGGAAGAAGACATGCATTTTTTGCTCTCTTCTGTAGTGAAATCATTGCACAAAGTCTCTTACGACGATCTGGATATTACAACGCCGAACGCCGGATATTGGCACGTCGCAAGAGGGGAAAAAGAATGTGAGACGGACATAAGTGAAGCTTTGGGAAGCTTTTTCAAACAAAATTTACGGCATCAGAAGAGAAGATAATTAGGCAACATTAGGACGATTTAAACATCAACAGTCTAAAAAAAATTAAAAAGCGATGTTAGTGTAAAATCGTTGCCGTAGTGCACCATATAAAAAACGGTCGAAGAGTTTGATGACTGCAATTGAAGGAGCAGGAAAAGCTTTCAAATGAAATGAAAACTGTACTGAACTCAGAGGGGAGACGGTCACGAGAATAGAGTGGGAGTCAAAACGCTGACTCAGCAGCGGGCATCGGGCAGTGTGTCTTCAGGGGGGGGGGGGAGGATATGAGTGACATTGGGGAGATTGGGGATTGATTTAGGGTCCATAGGGAGAAAGGGAGGGGGGGGGGGGGGGGGTGTGGTGGTGGTTGGAAACAGGGTATCTCTGAAAACAAAGGGCCACGAAAAGGGTTTTTAATACACCAACCTTTTCTATCAAAATATCTCTTACTGAATTTAGCAGCTGACTTGTCCCGTCTACCTTATCCTCAAGCCACTTGACTGTCCTATAGGAGCGTCAGCCATGTCCCAAGAGCGTCAGCCATGTCCTAGGAGCGCCAGCCATGTCCTAGAAGCGTCAGCCATGTCCTAAGAGCGTCAGCCATGTTCTAGGAGCGTCAGCCATGTCCTAGGAGCGTCAGTCATGTCCTAGGAGCGTCAGCCATGTCCTAGGAGCGTCAGCCGTATCCTAGGAGCGTCAGCCATGTCCTAGGAGCGTCAGCCATGTCCTAAAAGCGTCAGCCATGTCCTAGGAGCGTCAGCCATGTCCTAGGAGCGTCAGCCATGTCCTAGGAGCGTCAGCCATGTCCTAGGAGCGTCAGCCATGTCCTAGGAGCGTCAGCCATGTCCTAGGAGCGTCAGCCATGTCAGGCCGGCCTGCACATGTAACAACGGACGACCATCACACATGATACGTCCGCTCCCTCACGTGCTATGGCTTCCCCATGGATCAAAATGGGGATTAAAATTACCTTCTCGAGAGGGATCGATCTTAGTTCGAAGATATTCATATTTTCAGAGCTTTTCTATAATATTCGCGGGTGGCGTACCGCCAGGTGAGTAACTATGCGGTGTGAAAGAGAGGGTTTGAACGACACCCCCTTTGTTCTTTTGCTGCATATCTTGGGTAGGTACGAGCGCTACTAGCTGTGCTTAGTGCACCATATGTAATGCATAATATTTGGTGCTTAGTGCACAGTGTGTAATACATAACATTTGGTGCTTAGTGCACCATATGTAATGCATAATATTTGGTGCTTAGTGCACAGTGTGTAATACATAACATTTGGTGCTTAGTGCACCGTGTGTAATACATAACATTTGGTGCTTAGTGCACCGTGTGTAATACATAACATTTGGTGCTTAGTGCCCCATACATAATACATAATATTTGATGCTTAGTGCACCGTGTGTAATACATAATATTTGGTGCTTAGTGCACCGTGTGTAATACATAACATTTGGTGCTTAGTGCCCCATACATAATACATAATATTTGATGCTTAGTGCACCGTGTGTAATACATAATATTTGGTGCTTAGGGCACCGTGTGTAATACATAATATTTGGTGCTTAGTGCCCCATACATAATACATAATATTTGGTGCTTAGTGCACCGTGTGTAATACATAATATTTGGTGCTTAGGGCACCGTGTGTAATACATAACATTTGGTGCTTAGTGCCCCATACATTATACATAACATTTGGTGCTTAGTGCACCGTGTATTATGTATGCAAAGTGTGCTGCACAGTGCAGTGTGTAGGACGGTTATGTATGCGCAAGACGGCACAAACACCCAGTCTGTATTTCACTGACAGCGATTAAAGTTCGACACACGCAGACGGCTCACTAACACCACACAGCTCTGCCATTGCAGCATCTTCACCGGCGTCAACAGAGACAAAACCAATTCCTGAACCAGCATCTGTATCAGTATCAGCATCAATAGAGCAACAACGGCATTAGAAAAGCAGCAACAACAGCATCAGAAAAGCAACGACATAAAAAACAGCAACAACAACACCAGCAATACCAGCAGCCGTGCATAACAGCTGCAAACAAGTGCAGCCATTACAGCTGCTCGGTTGCAGCTGTAATTCCTCAGTGAACCAGCGACGGGAGCATGAGGCTGGCAGAGCAGGCCTGTGGGCCTACGTTCAGGATTGGTTAGAATTTTATTTTCAAGTGTGGGTGCTGTGGAGGCAGGCAGTTGAGGCGGGAGCGTGAGTTGACTGGTCCAGCAGGCAGTTGATTGGTCCAGGTTCAGCAGGCAGTTAACTGGTCCACCAGGCAGTTGACTGGTCCAGCAGGCAGTTGACTGGTCCAGCAGGCAGTTAACTGGTCCACCAGGCAGTTGACTGGTCCAGCAGGCAGTTGACTGGTCCAGCAGGCAGTTGACTGGTCCAGCAGGCAGTTGACTGGTCCAGCAGGCAGTTGACTGGTCCACCAGGCAGTTGGCTGGTCCAGCAGGCAGTTAACTGGTCCAGCAGGCAGTTGACTGGTCCAGCAGGCAGTTGACTGGTCCAGCAGGCAGTTGACAGGTCCAGTAACCTATCCGTCTGACCCCTGAGTTACCTACTCAGCAATCAAACTATCACACAATACAATCAGGCCACTCGAGAGGCAACGCACTGCCTCACCAACCTGATGATCTCTTCACCAACTCGTCAACTGTACACGTCTTGGCAGTCGTGCCTTTGTACCGGCGCAGACGTGCCTTTGTACCTGCGCAGACGTGCCTTTGTACCTGCGCAGACGTGCCTTTATACTTGCGCAGACGTGCCTTTGTACCTGCGCAGACGTGCCTTTGTACCTGCAATCGTCAAAAAACGGCTTCAAAGTTTGGTGACTTAGAAACCCGTGCACCTGAGCAACAGACAGAGTAATTCGAGCATTTGGCGACTTTCTTTCTGTACGCACGACTCACTCTTCACGGAAGGCTTGGGGATGGATGCAGCGTACATAACTCGTTTTCGCTCCACATGGCAGTGTTTGGTGTCGTGTGACTATGATATTTTCTAACAAGGCTCGTCTAATGGGCGCCGGCCGGCAGCTTGCGGTTGCCTCCGAGTCTCCCGTTACGGAGCACTTGAGGCAGCGGGCATGCCACGACACCCAGATGAGTGGCTCACATTCTCGCGGGAGGAAGACGGAGAATGTAGCACATTTCCGATGTAATGTAGCTCGCTTACTGTATCTTTACACAACACATACATTTCTGAGTACCTCTTATGCAACTCCGTGTATAAGATTTATAGGATACTGTATTCCGAGTAAAACTCTTTCATACATTTCGGTGTAGCTGCAATATTTAATGTGCATACATTTATGCATACCAGATTTTTATGTAAATTAATGCACGTATATTAAATATTACATTACAGCTACATACGTTTACGTATACTACAGATTTTCATGTAGCTCCTACATTTAATTTGCGTCGCTTATCAATGGAGTTCATCGTTATGCCGAGTTCATACACATCTTTCTTCTCATGCATATCTTTTTCAGATCTCAGGCACTTTTCTCTAAGAACTAACTTTTCTCCAAAGACTTCACAAGATTGCATTGCCTCGGAGCTCGCGTTAATGCTGCAAAAATGTGTGTTGCCATGCGAAAATGTATCCACGAGTTCAAAGAGCGTCCAGGTTATACAATTTGAAGTACCCATGATACAATTTGAGAACCCGTATTACAATTTAAAGTGCCTACGTTACAGATTAATTGTTCCAATAAGTTTATTAAGCTTCGTTTCAGTCAGAAGGAACGTAAGCTAAATGATTGTTTCCTTACGTACGGTATCATAGATACCATATGTCATTCATACTGGAAATCCGTAGAAACATTTCTGGAGGAAGTGTAGTAGACACTCCTGTGTGTGGGCGGGCAACGCACACACAACACACAACAACACACGCACACACTTGGTACACACACACACACACAACACACACGCACACACATGGTAAACACACACACACAACAACACACACAACACACAACAACACACACAACACACAACACACACACACACACAAGACACAACACACACACAAGCAGTGTCCACACAACAAACGAGAGGCGGCGGCGCAGCGACAGAGACGGACGCGCGCTTTCGGAGGCAATGGCGCGAGTGCGGACTGCGGAACGGGCCGAACTGCGGCCACTTCTGATGCTCATCATACCGTCCATTAATGAAAAATACCTTCGTATTTTCAAAGATGTTTTTCTCGCTACGAGCGATTCAGTGGCCGAGAAGAGTGTGGTCGTAGCCCACTTGTGTGTGGTGACGAAAATATCTCGAGCATCAACTCGACTCACTTAAAATTACTTTACTTTACTTTAATTTAAAAAATTTTACTTTATTACTTTAATATCTTACTTAATATGAATTTAATATTTTTAAAAATCCTACCATCTATCCATTTATCTTACTTTAAAAAATCCATTTATTTTCCTTTATTTTTTAGAAAGTCATTGATCACGACCGATCTCTTTTTCTCTAACTCAAGCGAACAGCAAACTTTTTACGTCAACAAAGCTTGCTTGTGCATCATTCTACTTTGTTTGATAAATTTTTTCTCATCTCCAGTACGATTCAACTCATCATCATTACTAGGCCTCAAGTTGAAACAAATTCAGCCGTGAGTTCAGCCGTGTGCGCATATCACAGCGCCCGTTTAACTTCCAGTTAAAGAGCAATGGTTGCCATGACAACTGCGCAAACTGTCATCCCAATAATTACCAAAAATCTTTTAGCTTTAATTTACCAACATTTCGACGCGCAAAAATGCACACTAAAAAACGTTTCGAGAGCGACGCTCGTTCAGGGCACAACCGCGTAACAATTCTGAATTCATCCAGCGCGGTGCCGGATGCGTACGAGGGTGACAGTAGCGCGTAATGAGGTGATGTATGTTTGTTAATGCGTAATAAGGCAGGGCGTGTGATGGTGGTGGTGATGAGTTGTGTTTGCGCAGCGTAACAATGAGTGATTTTATCACAACTCGATGAATGGGGTAAACTTACGCGCGTCACTCAGTCAAAACGCGCTTCCGAAGCCGGATTTGTTTTGTACGACATTGGTTGCTGTGTTGTTGTTGCGCCTCATCGCACGACCATATGCGGCGTACTGCTATATAAAAGTTATATAATATGAAAATTAATCCTGTATTTGGTGTATCCGCAGTAAAAAAGATAATGAGCTCATATTGAAGGTAAAAAAAATCATGGTGAAAAAACGAAAGATTCCAATAAATTTGGTGGTGAAATAAAATTCGTTAAAGCCATTTCATGTGACAAGAATGTAATATTATTTGGCTTTAAGAAGATTGGTGGTGAGCTCCTTGCAGGTCATTCGAGGCAAAATAGAGAAATTCGTCACGCTTGTTTAAATAAGATGAAACCAGGGCTTACGCCCAACTAATACAAAACAAGAAACAAGCGTGCAATCAACAGGCAACGAGCAAAGTACAAACCTGAAACAATGAGTGTGAAACAAAATCATTGTATCTACAGAATGCGTATAATTAGTTACAATTTTCCATTTGGACCAACTTTCTTTACATGAATGTTTGTTTAGAAAAAGGATTTTCGATATTTTTCCCAATTTCTAATTTTTTTTCTATAGTACAGGATGGCTATGAGTAAGTACTACCATTTTGCGAGCGTCAGCGCGTTTGCTCGTCGCTTCCAGGCCTCGGAACATCGCACCCATCAATAACATCAAAACCCATCAATCTAGACCTGGAGTTTGTTACAAATTGTGTCGGTTGCCTTAGCATTATTAAAATTGAAGCGCATCCACGCTTCCTCAATTTCGAATAGCTTTGAGGGAACTTGTTGAATGTGGCGTAACCATGGCGTCCGTTGCAATGATAGGCTCCGTCTTCACGCGGCCGCTGGGCAGAAATAAACCTTCCGTTCCCACCAGATTTCAAGGAGTTCAGTCTGAACAAACCCAAAATTGCTTATTAACCATACCACGACCAAACTTTTTGGGTCTTGCGCGAAAGATTACGGTAATTATTATTATATTGTCATGAATGAAAACCAATATATGTGAATTTTTCATCGCAGCATATCGCGACGAGAGAGATTTGCTAGCGTCCTTCAGAAATGACGGTAGTCGACTAGGGTTAACCCTATGACATAGGTTGACATAGGGTAACCCTAGAATGGTAACCCTCGAGGGTGAATTACATAATCCCCAAATTCACTAGGGATAAAATCCCCCCAGGGTAATATCGCAGGGTTCTTTAGAGGTGCGGGGAAACGTATAATTCCAGGGAGGTGCGGTGAAACCCAGGAGTGGCTGTTAATTTTTTTTTTAGAAATGAACTTCAACTTCAAGTCTTGGGCTGCAGTTACATGACAGATCGAACATCCCATCAGGACCAATAAAATAATATGCTTCTGCTCGCGTTTTTCATCTTATACCTAACACATTAAGTGCGACGGGTTAAACTGAAGTTCAATAGTTAACTCAAAGTAGAGTTCATTTTAGAAATAAATTTTGAAAACCGAGAACATTAAATAGATTGCACCTTCATTTGGTTTTCATTATGCATTTATTGAAATTGAGTTATTCACTGTTGGCCGCTCACCAGCATTGTGAAAATCCTCTCAGTGGTCACCGGTGGGTCACGTCACACTTAAAGTGTAAAAGACATTCTCAGGAATTGAGTTAATGCAGTCAATGCAAGTTTGTATTTTATGGTGCACCATGCACTGTTCAAATTGACAAGAGCGGTGAATTATGGCGCAAATACCTGAGCTTGCATCTCTCCACCGTAACCGACACCACATTTTCAACACAGCCTTGCTTCACGCGAAAGAAAATCACTAACATTATTTCTTCTGTTTTGAGTGCAGCGCCGAGAATAACAGCAAATACAATCACTTGAAATATTTCTTATTTTGACTCCAGCACCTACCACGCATACCGACACGTACACGCTCACTGTTGTTGCCTGCGTTCACGCGCTTAATATGTCATGTGCGTGTGGGATGTCATGTGCGTGTGAGGAATCATGTGTGCATGTGAGGAATCATGTGTGTATTTGAGGAATAAAATGCGTGCGAGGTATCATGTATGCATGAGGTGCATCATGATCAAGGTTTCATACATGTAGTATGTTCTGCTGCGTATGTTATCGCACAAGAGAAAACAACGCGCAGGAAGAAAGTACGCACCAACAGACAAGTTTCGTCTTACAAGAACCTTGTTTTCGGTTTTCATAGTTCCAAGAAACGAAGCTAATTGGATTCCTTTGAAGGTACGCTTTCAAGAGCAATGATTCGATATATGTTCTAACATAACGATTCAACATTTTTCTAAAGTAATGACTCGATATTTGTTCTAACATAATGATTCAACATTTTTCTAAAGTAATGACTCGATATTTGTTCTAACATAATGATTCAACATTTTTCTAAAGTAATGACTCGATATTTGTTCTAACATAATGATTCAACATTTTTCTAAAGTAATGACTCGATATTTGTTCTAACATAATGATTCAACATTTTTCTAAAGTAATGACTCGATATTTGTTCTAACATAATGATTCAACATTTTTCTAAAGTAATGACTCGATATATGTTCTAACATAATGATTCAACATTTTTCTAAAGTAATGACTCGATATTTGTTCTAACATAATGATTCAACATTTTTCTAAAGTAATGACTCGATATTTGTTCTAACATAATGATTCAACATTTTTCTAAAGTAATGACTCGATATTTGTTCTAACATAACGATTCAACATTTTTCTAAAGTAATGACTCGATATTTGTTCTAACATAATGATTCAACATTTTTCTAAAGTAATGACTCGATATTTGTTCTAACATAATGATTCAACATTTTTCTAAAGTAATGACTCGATATTTGTTCTAACATAATGATTCAACATTTTTCTAAAGTAATGACTCGATATTTGTTCTAACATAATGATTCAACATTTTTCTAAAGTAATGACTCGATATTTGTTCTAACATAATGATTCAATTTTTGTTCTAACACACCTGCAGAGACGACAGCGATAGCACCACGCTTTCTTCAACCTTCATTCAATCAATCTCAAGACGCAAATTAAATTCCAACAGCTCTAGACTTGATGTAATTTTGAGCTCGATCTTGCGATCGGCGAAAGTTGAATTCCATTTGCGATTTGCAACACGACTGCACAAGCTGTATTTACTGTTCCGTGTTACTGATCAGTAAGCAACCAACCGCCACCGACGAAGGAGTGATGGAAAAACTGGAATTTGCACTTCCAATTCTGGGACGCGGAATACACGGGTATCTTACACATCACACAACCTGGAGTTCACGGAGTACATCGCGAAAAAGCGCAGTAGACGCGCCCAAGCTATGCTGTGTTTTAAAGAACGATAAAAGCTGGAATAATTTGATTAATTTCAAGGTAGCTCCGAACGGCTCTTGTTTCAGGGGTACGCGGGCCCGAAATGTCTTCTTACATTTTAAGAGAATTAAAAAAAATTTATTTCGTTTCATGCAAAATGATGGTCCTAGCGATTGAAGTGAACCCACTTGCGTAATTCTTACTTACTGTATAGGTAGGAGATACCACATTAAGACGAAAACATGATTTGCATTTTTCCTTCCGCAACAAAAAGTGTGCCTAATTTCCCCAGACAGCAAGAAAATAGAATTAAACCCTCAAAAATTTCTGCGCATCATGAGCCTAACACACAACACAATTCTGACGCAATTGCAGCTGCCGTCCAGCCCTCGTTTACCCTCGGCCTGCCGCGAGGGAAGTGTTCCAGAGGCGCAAATTCTTGAATAAAAATAGGCAATTTGGTATCCATGATACGGCCGGTGGGCGGCCAACAAAACTCAGCCAGAAATTAAAAAGAAGCAAAAGCGAGCACCCGCCGCGGTAGAGGAAACAAGGCAGGGTCATTTCAGTGGGGAAAAATACACCTCCTCTTGTTCGGCTAGCCCAATAGAACGGCTTCATTTCAAACAAACTTTATGACGTCACCATTGCGACATGTCGTTAGGCCAATAGTGGAGCCAGATTTGGGGGTAGCAGTGTTGTCAGATGCAATATGAGCGCTGCTTTATTTGAGCGCTTTATTCGCATCAGTTTGTTCCCTATCATGAGCTTCAATATTAAAGGAAGAGTGATGAGATACTTCGATAGATTCAAAACGATGAAGCGTAAGTGTCGCTCATGGAGGATAATGAAATCTAAGACAGCTGGAAACTTGAGAAGAAAGGAAGGAAGGTTCCGCTGCATGGAAGAAAGATTTCTTCATCCCCTTCGATCGATTCAGGTTCGTCTCCGTCGAGTTAGAGCAAAGCTAAAAGGGATGAACTTTCAAACCTATTCAACAGAAGACAATATAACATGTTGCTTTAGCATTGTTCACGTATTTCAATTTAGCTAGACGAGGAATATATTTTTGCTGTCACAGCTTTTTCGAGCCAAACACAAAAGATTAAATAATCAACGGAAAATCCGTATAAGTTTGAAATTCCAGCCCCTTCAGTTGTTCAAATCTCGGAATTTGGCACACGTGATGGAGAATAGAGTGCTTTCAAAAAATATCTTCTTACCTAATAACACCCTGAGTGTGTTTATTTATTTGTTTGGTGTCCGCTTCTCAAAAAAACAGCTTTTACGATTTTATTTTAAAGATGCTCTATGACCGTATCTGTGATACGAGTTTCACCAGTGCACAAGTACAAGAATATTTTAATCGCGGGACTGTTGGGATGGTTATATTTGTTGGGCATCCGCGTCTGGAGGATTTGTGCAAGGAGTCTACGTCATCCAAATTTGCAAGGTTTATTTAAGAAGACTGTCAAATCACATCATTTTTGACGGGCCATGTGCTTTTGTGGTTTACACAGTGTGGTAGCAGTAATAACAAGCTCACATTTCATTGACCTGTCTTTATTTTATTTATTTGTTCGCCATCCACATCTGGAAAATTGATGGTAGGAAAATATTAGATCCCTTCAGTTTTGACGGGCAGTGAACACCAGCAAACAATAACGCGCTTCGAGGCTAATACACGCGTCGTATTACAGAGCGAGCCGTTGCCATACGACCACAGCGGCTCTCGGGAGACGGACCGCGGAATGTGTTCCGAAAACACGACCTGTAACGGACGCAACATCGCCAAGTGTCTCGTTTTTCTAAGGTTTGCTCCAGTGCTTTTCTTTTTTTTTTGGAATGCCAAACAACTTTGGCGGAGAATCTTTTTGTTTTGCGTGTCTGTCATTCTTTTTTGAGTTATAGTAAAGAACTTTCGCGGAGAATTTTTTTTGGCGTGTTTGTCTCTTTTTTCGAGGTAGGCTATTCAAAAGAAATTTTGTAGAGAATCTTTATTTTGCGTTTCTGCCTTCCTTTTTTGAAGCATTCCAAACAATTTTCGCAGAGAATTTTTTCAAGTATCTGCCATTCTTTTTTGAGTTCAGCTAAACAACTTTTGCGGAGAATTTTCTTTTTCGGCGTGTCTGAGAAGCGGGCACCCACTTAGTGCGGGGTTATCTGCGGTGACCCGCGGGAGAGCTGAGCTCGGATTTTTGGGATATTTTGGGAGCATTTGTGGCTGAGTACCTGCACGCAACCGCCTCATTTAGGTACTCCCAAGTAAACATATGCGTTATAGCCGAGATATATGCGTTATAGCCGAGATATATGCGTTATAGCCGAGATATATGCGTTATAGCCGAGATATATGCGTTACAGGCGTGAAATATGCGTTATAGCCGACATATATGCGTTATAGCCGAGATATATGCGTTATAGCCGAGATATATGCGTTACAGGCGTGAAATATGCGTTATAGCCGAGATATATGCGTTACAGGCGTGAAATATGCGTTATAGCCGACATATATGCGTTATAGCCGAGGTATATGCGTTACAGGCGTATTCTAAGGGTAGCTGACAGGCATGCCACACAGAAAAAAACAATTGAGGGCAGTATTTTACTGATTTATTTCAACGCGCTGCTCATTTACCGGCCCCCCGTCTCCCTCTCTACCTGCTTGAACTTTACTAAAACATCCCAATTCTGCGTTCAAATCAGAGTACCCTCCCCCCATCCCCCCTCCCGCTCCCCCTCACCCCTTCTTCTCTCACCCCTACCACCCCTCCTCCCCTCACCTCTCCCCTCACACCCTCACCTCACCGCCCCTCCTCCCAACGTGTAACGAAATGGCTCAGTTTCGCGTGAGTGAACCTTTCATAGCGGGACATGGTTTATCAGATCAGCTGGTTACCTCTCCCTCGCCAGCTGGTTAGGTTACCCTTCTCTACCACCTGGCTAGCTCCCTCTCTACTCTACCGGCTGGCTAGCTCTCCCTATTCTACCAGCTGGCAAGCCTTCTCTACCAGCTGGCAAGCCTTCTCTATCAGCTGGCTAGCCTTCTCTGCCAGCTAGCAAGCCTTCTCAGCCAGCTAGCAAGCCTTCTCAGCCAGCTAGCAAGCCTTCTCAGCCAGCTAGCAAGCCTTCTCAGCCAGCTGGCAAGCCTTCTCTACCAGCTGGCAAGCCTTCTCTACCAGCTGGCTAGCCTTCTCTGCCAGCTAGCAAGCCTTCTCTACCAGCTGGTTAGCCTTCTCTACCAGCTGGTTAGCCTTCCCTACCAGCTGGCTAGCCTTCCCTACCAGCTGGCAAGCCTTCTCTACCAGCTGGCAAGCCTTCTCTACCAGCTGGCTAGCCTTCTCTGCCAGCTAGCAAGCCTTCTCTACCAGCTGGTTAGCCTTCTCAGCCAGCTGGCTAGCCTTCCCTACCAGCTGGCTCGCTTTTATCGCAACTTCACGTTTTCAATCAGCAGATAAATGAAGCGAGGTGCGGACGGTCGGATCTCGCCCGCGCGATTCAGCAAGTGAGCGATCTTTGTAATATACTTCGTTGTGACCCCCATTGTTCTGTGATCTTTGTGGTGACCCTTTATTGTGCTTTGCTGGGCCTGACCACAGGTGTGTGTGTGTGTGTGTGTGTGTGTGTGTGTGTGTGTGTGTGTGTGTGTGTGTGTGTGTGTGTGTGTGTGTGTGTGTGTGTGTGTGTGTGTGTGTGTGTGTGTGTGTGTGTGTGTGTGTGTGTGTGTGTGTGTGTGTGTGTGTGTGTGTGTGTGTGTGTGTGTGTGTGTGTGTGTGTGTGTGTGTGTGTGTGTGTGTGTGTGTGTGTGTGTGTGTGTGTGTGTGTGTGTGTGTGTGTGTGTGTGTGTGTGTGTGTGTGTGTGTGTGTGTGTGTGTGTGTGTGTGTGTGTGTGTGTGTGTGTGTGTGTGTGTGTGTGTGTGTGTGTGTGTGTGTGTGTGTGTGTGTGTGTGTGTGTGTGTGTGTGTGTGTGAGGTGTGTGTCTGTGAGGTGTGTGTCTGTGAGGTGTGTCTGTGAGGTGTGTCTGTGAGGTGTGTCTGTGAGGTGTGCCTGTGAGGTGTGCCTGTGAGGTGTGCCTGTGAGGTGTGCCTGTGAGGTGTGTCTGTGAGGTGTGTCTGTGAGGTGTGTCTGTGAGGTGTGTCTGTGAGGTGTGTCTGTGAGGTGTGTCTGTGAGGTGTGTCTGTGAGGTGTGTCTGTGAGGTGTGTCTGTGAGGTGTGTCTGTGAGGTGTGTCTGTGAGGTGTGTCTGTGAGGTGTGTCTGTGAGGTGTGTCTGTGAGGTGTGTCTGTGAGGTGTGTCTGTGAGGTGTGTCTGTGAGGTGTGTCTGTGAGGTGTGCCTGTGAGGTGCGTCTGTGAGGTTTCCCTTTGAGGTGTGCCTGTGAGGTGTGCCTGTGAGGTGTTCCTGTAACGTGCTAAGCAGGTACTAGGTACGAGCAGACTCGAGTGATAAGTCACGACTGTATTGCATCAGTCAAGACTGTAGAGCATCAGTCACGCACGAGCTGCTGGGCAGCAAACCTGACGCTTGAAAGGCGATCGCTCGGAATCCATGGAATACGAGGATGTGAAAACTCGTTAACGTATAAATGATGATTTTCATTTTAACTACTCCACTAAGTCTCCAATATAGGGGTCTGAGCAAGAGGAAATTTTGTAAAAGCATTATACATGCCAGCGTTCAATACAAAAAAAACTGAAGGGAATAAAATAGATGGAAGAGCAGAGAATTACCGACCAGCTAAAGAAGTAGCCTCAAAGTAGGACAAATGAAAACGACAACAGCTCACAGAAATAACATGTCGTTTTGCAACGGGTCTTCATCCAGCATTATGTGCACCCCAACCGCAACCACACCGGCAACAACCGGTGTGGTTGAATCACCGCTAAACCACTATTGAAACAACCACAGCTCTACCACTATTAAAACAACCACAGCGTTACCACTATTAAAACAACCACAGCGTTACCACTATTAAAACAACCACAGCGTTACCACTATTAAAACAACCACAGCGTTACCACTATTAAAACAACCACAGCTCTACCCCTACCAAAACCACCACAGCTCTACCACTATTAAAACAACCACAGCTCTACTACTATTGAAACAACCACAGCTCTACTACTATTGAAACAACCACAGCTCTACCACTATTAAAACAACCACAGCTCTACCACTATTAAAACAACCACAGCTCTACCACTATTAAAACAACCACAGCGCTACCACTATTAAAACAACCACAGCTCTACCACTATTAAAACAACCACAGCGCTACCACTATTAAAACAACCACAGCTCTACCACTATTAAAACAGCCACAGCTCTACCACTATTAAAACAACCACAGCTCTACCACTATTAAAACAACCACAGCTCTACCACTATTAAAACAACCACAGCTCTACCACTATTAAAACAACCACAGCGCTACCACTATTAAAACAACCACAGCTCTACCACTATTAAAACAACCACAGCTCTACCACTATTAAAACAACCACAGCTCTACCACTATTAAAACAACCACAGCTCTACCACTATTAAAACAACCACAGCGCTACCACTATTAAAAAAACCACCGCTCTACCACCAATAAAACAACCACAGCTCTACGTCTATTTAAACGCCAACAGCTCTACCTCTATTTAAACGCCAACAGCTCTACCACCATTAAAACAATTGCAGCTCTACCACCATTAAAACAACCACAGCTCTACCACCATTAAAACAACCACAGCTCTACCACTATTAAAACAACCACAGCTCTACCACTATTGAAACAACCACAGCTCTACCACTATTAAAACAACCACAGCGTTACCACTATTAAAACAACCACAGCTCTACCACTACCAAAACCACCACAGCTCTACCACCATTAAAACAACCAGAGCTCTACCACTACCAAAACCACCACAGCTCTACCACCATTAAAACAACCAGAGCTCTACCACTATTAAAACAACCACAGCTCTACCACCATTAAAACAACCAGAGCTCTACCACTATTGAAACAACCACAGCTCTACCATTATTAAGATCGCCCGCAATGAGACAGCCAGAGTGGAGTGTTGCAGCCGCGTTATCAAGAGTTTATTGACTGAAGAGAAACAAATCAAGAATTTGATCTACGGAGGAGATAAGCTCGGGCACACAACCGAGTCTAAGACGCCGCAGTGCGAACATTTACTTGGAAAATCAATTTTTTTATCAGTGCTCAAGTCCGTCGATAGAATTAATCTGATTATAATGGCCTAACTATTGTAGGTTATTGCGTGTTGGTCATTGACCAGAATGGAATATATAGCTTTGACCTGTTTGGTGAAGACGATACAGGGTGCCATTTAAGGCTGCAATGGTCGAAACCATAGTCCAACAATAGCCATCAATCATTCAGGATGAAGTATTTGCGTAATGACAATCTATTGAAGGTGATCCAAGGTTCCATTTTAGGGTATAATGGTCGAAATCATAGTTAAATAATGACTATCAACAATTCTGAATAAATTAGTTACATTACGTCAACCCGTTTAAGGATGAAATGTTCGAAATCATACCTAAAGAAGGCCCATCAACCTTCTGTACATAATGGAAGCATAATGTCTATCCATCGGCACCCGAAAACAAAACCGCCGCCAGTTCAAACGACGATAGAAATCGCAAATTACAGGGCGCGAGGAACCGCAATTGAGAGGCGGTAGTGAACGAACGAACAAACATCAGAACGCACCACCGCATCAGCGTTCGTTCATTCCTTTGAGCTGCAGTTCTGTTCCGACAACAATCAAGTCAAGTGTTGCTTAAATTACTGCCTGCATTTGTATGCGTGTAATGGGAGGCATGCTACAGCAGCGCTGCAATCGCGGCCTGTGAAGTATGGATCGTCTTCCCTTGATCTCTCATTGAGCCGCCGCAGTCTGCGCGAGATGGCACAGCCGACACGCAACGAACGCCATTGAGAGGCGAGTTCCAATTCTGGTATCCAGAGGAAGGGAAAATGTGAAAGCTGCGAGATGTTTACTGGTTCTGACACTCACAGCCCCACACGAAACCAGTTCAAAGTTCAACAAAAAGCTTCGGGCTGTTTACTGGTTCACTCGTTCTGACACTCATAGCCCCACACAAAACCAATTTAAAGTTCAACAAAGAACTTAGGGCTGTTTACTGGTTTGCTGGCTTACTGGTTCTGACACTCGCAGTCCCACACAAAATCAGTTTAAAGTTCAACGTAGATGTTCTAACGATAAAAGTTCAACTAAAAATGATCTGCTTATGTAATAGTCGTAAATGTAGTCGATCTACGAGGCACAGAGCTGTGAACCTCAACTGATACTATAAAAAAATACTCCGAGTTATTCGTGACGTGATCCAAGCATCACAGTAATGAAATCTCACACTGATTATTGAAAGTACAATTTGAAGTTCGCCTCGCTGATTTATATGACTGAGTCACACTACTCAGGGAGGTCATTTGAGATAGAGGATAAAAATGAAGGTATGGAACTCCCCTATAACTGTTCTTCGACCGTTCCAAACGCTCTGTAGGATTGTTAATAAGTTGATCCCGTTCTTTTGTACATACTTCTTTTGTAAGCAGCCACACAAGTATGTACTAGGCGACATATGATGACTGCAATCAAACGTTAGGGGGTCCTTATGTATATCCCAGTGTCACACAACATTAATACAAGCCAGAGTAGATAGTAGACTTGAGAGGGTCATTGTGAACGGCAGGTTTAAGAGGGATATTGTAAGAGGGTCATTGTTAGAGGGCAAGTGTAAGAGGGTCAGTGGTATGCACGCAGCTCCCCTCGAGCTGTGGCCCTCATGACGTCACGACATACACGGCGGTCTCAACAATGCTGCCTTTTGTGGGTAGAGAATAATTACACACTAGAGGGCACACGACCACTCCACACAACAGCCCTCGACTTCTGCCACTTGTGCTCCTACTCCAACTCCGACTCCAACTCCAACTTCTTTCGCTTTATGGTGACAGTAGAACTGGCTGCCTACAGTGGAACTCACAAGGTGAAGTAGAACTTACAGGGTAAAGTAGAACTTACAGGGTAAAATAGAACTTACAGGGTAAAGTAGAACTTACAGGGTAAAGTAGAACTTACAGGGTAAAGTAGAACTTACAGGGTAAAGTAGAACTTACAGGATACAGTAGAACTTACAGGGTAAAATAGAACTTACAGGGTAAAGTAGAACTTACAGGGTAAAGTAGAACTTACAGGGTAAAATAGAACTTACAGGGTAAAGTAGAACTTACAGGGTAAAATAGAACTTACAGGGTAAAGTAGAACTTACAGGGTAAAGTAGAACTTACAGGATACAGTAGAAGTTACAGGATACAGTAGAACTTACAGGATACAGTAGAACTTACAGGATACAGTAGAACTTACAGGATACATAAGAACTTACAGGATACAGTAGAACTTACAGGATACAGTAGAACTTACAGGATACAGTAGAACTTACAGGATACAGTAGAACTTACAGGATACATTAGAACTTACAGGATACAGTAGAACTTACAGGATACAGTAGAACTTACAGGATACAGTAGAACTTACAGGATACAGTAGAACTTACAGGATACAGTAGAACTTACAGGATACAGTAGAACTTACAGGATACAGTAGAACTTACAGGATACAGTAGAACTTACAGGATACAGTAGAACTTACAGGATACAGTAGAACTTACAGGATACAGTAGAACTTACAGGATACAGTAGAACTTACAGGATACAGTAGAACTTACAGGGTACAGTAGAACTTACAGGATACAGTAGAACTTACAGGATACAATAGAACTTACAGGATACAGTAGAACTTACAGGATACAGTAGAACTTACAGGATACAGTAGAACTTACAGGATACAGTAGAACTTACAGGATACAGTAGAACTTACAGGATACAATAGAACTTACAGGATACAATAGAACTTACAAGATACAGTAGAACTTACAAGATACAGTAGAACTTACAAGATACAGTAGAACTTACAGGATACAGTAGAACTTACAAGATACAGTAGAACTTACAAGATACAGTAGAACTTACAAGATACAGTAGAACTTACAAGATACAGTAGAACTTACAAGATACAGTAGAACTTACAAGATACAGTAGAACTTACAAGATACAGTAGAACTTACAAGATACAGTAGAACTTACAGGATACAGTAGAACTTACAGGATACAGTAGAACTTACAGGATACAGTAGAACTTACAGGATACAATAGAACTTACAAGATACAGTAGAACTTACAAGATACAGTAGAACTTACAAGATACAGTAGAACTTACAAGATACAGTAGAACTTACAAGATACAGTAGAACTTACAAGATACAGTAGAACTTACAAGATACAGTAGAACTTACAAGATACAGTAGAACTTACAAGATACAGTAGAACTTACAAGATACAGTAGAACTTACAAGATACAGTAGAACTTACAAGATACAGTAGAACTTACAGGATACAGTAGAACTTACAGGATACAGTAGAACTTACAGGATACAGTAGAACTTACAGGATACAATAGAACTTACAAGATACAGTAGAACTTACAAGATACAGTAGAACTTACAGGATACAGTAGAACTTACAGGATACAGTAGAACTTACAAGATACAGTAGAACTTACAGGATACAGTAGAACTTACAAGATACAGTAGAACTTACAAGATACAGTAGAACTTACAAGATACAGTAGAACTTACAAGATACAGTAGAACTTACAGGATACAGTAGAACTTACAAGATACAGTAGAACTTACAAGATACAGTAGAACTTACAAGATACAGTAGAACTTACAAGATACAGTAGAACTTACAAGATACAGTAGAACTTACAAGATACAGTAGAACTTACAAGATACAGTAGAACTTACAAGATACAGTAGAACTTACAGGATACAGTAGAACTTACAGGATACAGTAGAACTTACAGGATACAGTAGAACTTACAGGATACAATAGAACTTACAAGATACAGTAGAACTTACAAGATACAGTAGAACTTACAAGATACAGTAGAACTTACAGGATACAGTAGAACTTACAGGATACAGTAGAACTTACAGGATACAGTAGAACTTACAGGATACAGTAGAACTTACAAGATACAGTAGAACTTACAAGATACAGTAGAACTTACAGGATACAGTAGAACTTACAGGATACAGTAGAACTTACAGGATACAGTAGAACTTACAGGATACAGTAGAACTTACAGGATACAGTAGAACTTACAAGATACAGTAGAACTTACAAGATACAGTAGAACTTACAGGATACAGTAGAACTTACAGGATACAGTAGAACTTACAAGATACAGTAGAACTTACAAGATACAGTAGAACTTACAGGATACAGTAGAACTTACAGGATACAGTAGAACTTACAAGATACAGTAGAACTTACAGGATACAGTAGAACTTACAAGATACAGTAGAACTTACAAGATACAGTAGAACTTACAAGATACAGTAGAACTTACAGGATACAGTAGAACTTACAAGATACAGTAGAACTTACAAGATACAGTAGAACTTACAAGATACAGTAGAACTTACAAGATACAGTAGAACTTACAAGATACAGTAGAACTTACAGGATACAGTAGAACTTACAAGATACAGTAGAACTTACAAGATACAGTAGAACTTACAAGATACAGTAGAACTTACAAGATACAGTAGAACTTACAAGATACAGTAGAACTTACAGGATACAGTAGAACTTACAAGATACAGTAGAACTTACAAGATACAGTAGAACTTACAAGATACAGTAGAACTTACAAGATACAGTAGAACTTACAGGATACAGTAGAACTTACAGGATCCAGTAGAACTTACAAGATACAGTAGAACTTACAAGATACAGTAGAACTTACAAGATACAGTAGAACTTACAGGATACAGTAGAACTTACAGGATCCAGTAGAACTTACAGGATCCAGTAGAACTTACAAGATACAGTAGAACTTACAAGATACAGTAGAACTTACAAGATACAGTAGAACTTACAAGATACAGTAGAACTTACAAGATACAGTAGAACTTACAGGATACAGTAGAACTTACAGGATACAGTAGAACTTACAAGATACAGTAGAACTTACAAGATACAGTAGAACTTACAAGATACAGTAGAACTTACAGGATACAGTAGAACTTACAGGATCCAGTAGAACTTACAGGATCCAGTAGAACTTACAAGATACAGTAGAACTTACAGGATACAGTAGAACTTACAGGATACAGTAGAACTTACAGGATACAGTAGAACTTACAGGATACAGTAGAACTTACAGGATACAGTAGAACTTACAGGATACAGTAGAACTTACAGGGTACAGTAGAACTTACAGGATACAGTAGAACTTACAGGATACAGTAGAACTTACAAGATACAGTAGAACTTACAGGATACAGTAGAACTTACAGGATCCAGTAGAACTTACAAGATCCAGTAGAACTTACAAGATACAGTAGAACTTACAGGATACAGTAGAACTTACAGGATACAGTAGAACTTACAGGGTACAGTAGAACTTACAGGATACAGTAGAACTTACAGGATACAGTAGAACTTACAAGATACAGTAGAACTTACAGGATACAGTAGAACTTACAGGATCCAGTAGAACTTACAGGATCCAGTAGAACTTACAAGATACAGTAGAACTTACAGGATACAGTAGAACTTACAGGATACAGTAGAACTTACAGGATACAGTAGAACTTACAGGATACAGTAGAACTTACAGGATACAGTAGAACTTACAGGATACAGTAGAACTTACAGGATACAGTAGAACTTACAGGATACAGTAGAACTTACAGGATACAGTAGAACTTACAAGATACAGTAGAACTTACAAGATACAGTAGAACTTACAGGATACAGTAGAACTTACAAGATACAGTAGAACTTACAAGATACAGTAGAACTTACAAGATACAGTAGAACTTACAGGATACAGTAGAACTTACAGGATACAGTAGAACTTACAGGATACAGTAGAACTTACAGGATACAATAGAACTTACAAGATACAGTAGAACTTACAAGATACAGTAGAACTTACAAGATACAGTAGAACTTACAGGATACAGTAGAACTTACAGGATACAGTAGAACTTACAGGATACAGTAGAACTTACAGGATACAGTAGAACTTACAGGGTACAGTAAAACGATTACAGTAGAACTTACCATCAAGCATCTGTACCTCTCCACCATACCTCCACTCCTCCATCCTTCCACTCCCCCACACCTCCACTCTACCATCATTACCACTCCACCACACCTCCACTCCACCATCATTACCACTCCACCATCCCGTCCCCGTTTTCCAAATTTCCCTCTGTAGACCCCATCCTCGGCCGACTGAACACCGCACAGTTGATGTATGAAACCAAGAACCCTCGTCGATCCCGAAGGGAAATTTACGTACAAACCGAAGAAATTGGCGGCTCCGAGCATTAGGGAGGCCTGCCGTGAACTGGGTATATGGAGCGTGAAATGAGCACGGGAGAACCAGTGAAATATGACCCCCTCCGACTAAGCGAACGTCGGCCCAAACTGTCCGAGAGAGGAATAAGAATTGACTCGCGGCCATTAATAAAGGGACCGCCATGATCCATGGGCCCGGCCTGGCGATGTGTGCAGTTTGGGTAGTCCCCTTATTTCGGGGTGACGTTCGGGTCCGATATTTATGGGTGTCGCGGTTTGATACTTCGTTTTGGTAGAGTCAATGTGTGTCAACACATGTTTGAGTATCGTGATACACAAGTATCTAAAAACGTTTCTCTGTCGGCGAGTAACGGGATATCTAATATCCGTTCCTTCGGCACCGGGGTATTGCATTATTGTGAAAAGGGATGTTTGAAGGCCAGTATTCATGTTGCACACGTTGTATAATTCTCGTAATCACTGCACATTTGCTTCAAAAATTCTTAGCACGTATTTCCTTTGTACTTCTATAATATCACGTACTTCTACACGTAATTCGTAACACGTTCTTCTATCCTAATTCGTTACACGTACACCTACACATAACTCGTAACACGTATTCCTACACGTAATTCATAACACGTACTTCTTTCATTTCGACAGCGCACCTTGACGGAGATCAAGGAAGATTAACGACCAAGATTTTCCGAGCCGCGGCGAAGTTATGAGAACTTCTGGCCGGCGCAAACAAGGCCGATTCCGTCGAGACTCGGGTCGAGGTCTGGCTAATTAGGCGGCCAGCCGTCGTCCACGTCTGACCCGGAAATTACAGACAAAAGAAGGATCTCACGCCGACCGTCTTTTAAATCAAGAAGATGAATCAGGCCTCGAGTTTGGAGGGTTTGAGCGGCTTGAGTGAGGGTCGGTGAGCGAGGGAAGGTCGTGTGGCATACTGATGATCCATCTCGCTGTGCCTTACGTCGTGCAGGTGTGCCTGTGAGGTGTGCCTGTGAGGTGTGCCTGTGAGGTGTGCCTGTGAGGTGTGCCTGTGAGGTGTGCTTGTGAGGTGAACTTGTGAGGTGAGCTTGTGAGGTGAGCTTGTGAGGTGAACTTGTGAGGTGAACTTGTGAGGTTCGAATCCATACGGGGTTGCCAAATAAGGAACTATGGGTTGAATTAATTGATCCTCACAGCATGACGGACGTCGGCAGTGTCTAAAGTAAAATTTGCAGCGAGTTTAAATCAAAAGAAACTTCAAGGGAAAAAAGGGAGGTGGGAAATAAAGCGACGTTTTCACTAAGAAACGACGAACTTCGCAGTACGATGAAATAGTTCATCGTACTGCGACTTTGCTAAATATCATTTGGAACGATGAACTATTTTTACTGAAGGCAATAACTTCATAGGTCCCAACTTTGAAAGTTGCGTAAAGTGTGAACATGTCGTACAAAACTATACGAGGACTTAAAAAGTTTGTTGGGAGCGAAGTTCTCATCTCAGGCGCGTCTCTTCTTTACTGGCGCTAATTTATTTATAGAATTTAAGCGCCTGTAAATTTACTTTTGAAATCGGAATTACGCTAGTGAATTGGGAAAGTAGAATATTATTGTCGGCGAGAAAAGAAAAAACATGTTATTGTCAGAGAGAAGAGGCAATAGTTTGTTATTGTTAGTGAATAGGGAAAATAGAATATTATTGTCAGTGAGAAGAGAAACAAACATGTTATTGTCGGTGAGAAGAGATAATAGCATGTTATTGTTAGTGAATAGGGAAAATAGAATATTATCGTTAGTAAGTAGAGAAAATGGAATATTGTAAGGCCTAGAGGAAAATTGGAGCATTTCATAGGCAAAATGTGGCATTATACGGTAAATTAAAAGCAAACCCATCCACAAAATGTATAATTCGCCTATATCGACCATGCAAATTCCATAATTGAGGCCATAACTTCATTCATAACACTTTATGGCGCCAATTTCCATGTCACTAATGTACATGACACGTGCCATGCGAAACACGAGACAGACGTGGCGTATGTGGTATACGTCGATTGGAAAAACGTAGTGCACGTGGCGAACAATGCGCGTGGCGTACGTGGCGTACAATGCACGAGGCATACTTGGCGTATGAACTCACGTCACGTGAATACACGTGTCGCACGTGGCGCGACCTAATATCCAACCATCATCCCCTCTGTGTGCCGCATTATGACACGCTGCTATTTCAATTTGCATCTCAACTTTTCATTAACGTCTTACTTACTGAAGCAAGTCCTGCAGAGACAGGCTATCGATGTATACGATTTTCAAAGCACCGGAATTAAAATTAGGCATCTATACTTATTACATCGCTACAAAATGGCGAACAGTATCGCTACCAAAGTACGTAAGGCATTAACAAATTCGAGCATCACATTTCGGTAGCAAAAGATCATTTAATCCTGCTAAGAACAACAAAAGTACTTGCTTTTCAAAACAATATAACTGAAAACAGACATCCACATCCATTACAATGCTCGGTAGAAAAAGAACAAAAGAACAGTAAATCTCGCTAATAACTATAAAAGTACCTAATTTTCAAAACAACCTAATTAAAAACAGACATCCACATCCACTAAAACACAACAAACTACCGAACTACAGTATCGCCACCACGGTACCTACGTGAGGCATCAACAAATTTGGGCACCATTTCTCGATAGCAAAAGATCGTTACCTAAAATCTGGCTCATTTCTCTTTGGAAATGAGGCGCCTGGACACAGGCGCAATGTTTCCAGCGGCGGAACTGCGGGCATTTGGGGGGCGCCTGATAAGGTATCGCTTAACTGCTCCCCATCAGGGAGGGGAGGGAGGGAGGGAGGGGGTGCAGTGAAGTTTTAAGGGAGAGGCCAGAGAGGGAGGGGTTTTTTGAGGGAAGGGGGGAGAAAGAGGGGAAGGGAGGAAAAAAAGTTATGAGAGGGGCAGAAGGAGGAGGGCGTTTTGAGGAAAAGGCGGAGAAAGAGGAAGAGTGGAAAGAGGAGGGAAGGGAAAGTGAATTTAAGAGAGAGTCAAAATGGGGAGGGGTTTTCGAGGGAAGGGGTTGTGTCCCAGGGTTGTGGTGTGTGAAGAGAACCTTCGTGATATGGGAGGAAAGGAGTCAGGGAAATTTTAAAACAATCAACGGAAAGATAGAGATGAATAGATAAAGGAGGCAATAAAATTGCAGGAATGAAGGGAAAAACATTAAAAGAGAAAGAATGTATGGCAACAGAATGGGAGGCGGAAGGAATAATCAAAAAACGACGATGAATGTATGGGAGAAGAAAATTAGCGAGCCGAAGCTAGCTTAACCTCATACCCTCTAGAAATACCCTCGTGCTCTACCCTCGTCTACGACATGCAATCTTCCCTCAAATGTCCCGTAAGGCACCAATCAATCCATGACTGGGTGAGCAACTCACCAAGCAAAAGTTTGATTGAATAAAGGATTGACTGAGTAAACTCAATTTTTTCAGTTTGCTACGAGATAACACGTCTAACTGAGACAACACACCAAAACTAGCCCTAAGTTCATACGTCGATGCAGAACCCTCTTGGCAGTTTACGCATCGAGCCTTGAAATTTCTGCGAAGAAGCGATAGAAATTCATCTGAAAATGATACTTATCTTCAAAAAAAAAAAATGCCGTGTAATAGGTCAAAGCAAGTAGAAGGTTCTCTCGAAATCTGTTCAACTTCCGTAAATTTTGAAAGGTGATTTATTAAATATTAAATGAATTTTCCAACATGTACTTTGAAGTAATGTTCATTCAACGATACGTTCATAGAAGTTCTCCCAGTGATTGCGGGCAGGTAATTATAAAAGGAGGTAAACAACGCGTATGTTATGTGTTCTTATTGTCTAATTGTTTGTAGAGCAGTTTATGCATGAATATTTGACATTTTGTAAATCACATTCCGGGGTTTTAAATTCAGATCAAAAGGCCTAGTCAAACAACACAACATAACACAAATGGATCAACATTAAGAGGTTGACCGCAATTGAACTGAAGTTCAATTTTCAACTCAAATTTCAAGTCAACTGTAGGGTACAATTTCGAAAATAGCAAACATTAACTAGATCGTGCCTTCATTTAGCTTTGATAAATATTTATGAAAATTGAGTTGGTGACTACTGGTCGGTGAGCAGCATTATGAAAATCCCTTCCGTGGCCACCGGCGGCTTACGTCGCGGTTAGTATTGTAGTGCGGCAGTCAATACTGCATTTTAGGCTTCTAAAGCCTCCTCGAAAATGCAGGGTTGACTGCCCGAACCCAGCATAAAAGAGGAAAACGCTAAGCTCAATCGAGCGTGTAGCTTTGCGTCCACAAATGCAGCGCTGTAGCTAAAAAAAAAAAAATAGGCTCAGCCGCGCAGGCCGCGTAATTTTCCAAAAATTAAACATCACAACAAACCCCAGCCTAATTTACTTATTAAAACGGCCACGTCCGCGAGCCTCTGATGGAATGAACTTGAGTGGGAAAGTTGAGGGGAGTTTTTTTGCGACTTCAACACGCTGCCGGCGATAAGTTCAACTGAAATTCAAAATTCAACTTAAATTTAAAGTGAAAAGTTGTTAAAAAATTTATGTACAGAAAACATTATCTGGGTATTTTAAAAACCATTTCTCTAAAAAAATAACGTTGAAAAATTTTCAAACGGCCCACCGATGGGTCGTTTGCGGCAAGAAGAACTTAAGCACGATCCACCGGTGGGTTGTATCGCAAGCAACGCGTTGAAGTTGATTCTAAGTTCAGCAAGTCTTGGTCTCTTCAAAACTGCGCCTGTAATGCATGCGAGAAGTATTTTCAGATCGTGATTAAAAATTTCCCGGTGTGCGGTGTCTAGAAGGATTTTGTATGTTGATAATTAGACAAAGTTTCAATGCAGACGAACAACTGTCACTACAGAGCCTTACTCTATTGTCATTTCCCACCTTCTTCCCTCACCACTTACATCATCAATAGACAGAACAGTCACATCAAGGCATCATCAAACCACACCATCAACTGCCCACCAGAGGGCGGCTTCAGCCAGTCGAGGCTCTGCGAAAATCCCGGATTTGCTGCCCAGATTCGCGCTTGAGGAGCGGCGTGCGGCCGGATTTATTTGCCGTAAGTTGCGACTTGAGAGTCGAGGGTGAGCGAGGGTCGCATGCCTGTAGTGACCCTCATGAGGGAAGGTGTGAGGGAAGGTGTGAGGGAAGGTGTGAGGGAATGTGTGAGGGAATGTGTGAGGGAATGTGTGAGGGAATGTGTGAGGGAATGTGTGAGGGAATGTGTGAGGGAATGTGTGAGGGAATGTGTGAGGGAATGTGTGAGGGAATGTGTGAGGGAATGTGTGAGGGAATGTGTGAGGGAATGTGTGAGGGAATGTGTGAGGGAATGTGTGAGGGAATGTGTGAGGGAAGGTGTGAGGGAAGGTGTGAGGGAAGGT